>CM073775.1:83459796-84059796 GCA_037158775.1 Hetaerina titia | reverse complement strand
GTTAAAGCTGTGCCCTTTCCTCTTTAAATCCAATTAAACGGTTATTTATTTATCGACACGTTTATTAGATTGCCCTATAAACTATGTTTGTTCATTTTCCGCTAATTCGAATATCCGTTGTATTGATTTTGTGAATTTCACTAACGCGCTTTAGGTTATGTGGTTCAATACAGCAGGACCTAATTTGAGGTTCCAAACCAGTGAGTAAAGTTATTATCTTTCCGGCGTATGGATAAAAATGTAAATGATATTAGCATGCTGAGTCCCATTTGAGTACACAGCCATAACTTCGCGCGCTATTAGAAATGCATAGGCTTCCCAAGCACCTCAACAAAGTTTACGCCGCTCAAGTTGTGCCGAGAGGAAGCAATCAGAATTAGACAGTCTGATTATACATAAGTTATTTTCTTTAGAATCGTTAAAGTTAGTGGACTTCATTTGTGCATTACTGTACATAAATTTTGCATATGTTTTGATGAAAAGATTGGTGACTTAAAAAACAGGCAGCTGAGAATTTAATTTATTCCGGAAAACTAATTTTAATTCACTTTTATCTGTATTCTTAACAATAAAGTGGTCATTATTGTTTTTTCTATTGATAATCAAATATTTTAATTCTTGACACTTTATGTTAAAATTTTCGAAAGTACTATCGTTTGTATATTCCTTTTTGATGTGGTGAATTTTCTTTAACTTTTGTACATTGAATGAATTATTCTGTGAAAGTAGCATGCATCGAGAAACCTCATATTTGTGAATTAAAACATTTAAATTAAACTGTATAGAACTATGACCGAAGGTTTTTCAAAGGACTTTTGAAATATTGTACGTATTATGGGGAATACAGTAGCGTGCTGAAATTTCACTACTGTGCGTTGAACCGTTTGAACGAAAATTAAGAACTCTGGTGGAGGGTTTTTGATATTTTTAAGAGCGTACAAGAATTTTATAGTAATAAAAAAGTCCATGCCTGGTTTGGATATTTAAAACAATGAATTTCCTAGTTCCCCACATAAACGACACAACATAATTACTTATATTCCTCGCTCACTATTCATCATTCCCCAAAGTTACGATTAGTTTAATTTTAAACAAAAATATAATCGAATTTTTAGTTGTATTTCAGTGACATTTCTGGACAATTGAATTCAATGGAAGCATTAAGGTATATAGCAGCACTATAGGCGAATATTAACCGGGATTTGAAGGAGAAAGTTAATGGAATGGAAAGTCTTATAGGTTTTATGAAAGTCACGAGGCAACCTTCAAAAGATTCTTAACCGAGAGAGGTAATCTCGTTTTGGATGTCTTTCTGAAACTCATGCACAGAATCTCATGAAATTCAAAGCTACGCAGAAGCTCCTGACAATATCCTGAAAATAAAATTGCGATATTTTCCTATGACCTTACACAACAGTGCTGTATCGTGTCCATCAGTTGGGTGGCTACCCTAACGAGGTCATACGATTTTGAAGTCTTATCAGTGGAAACGCTGCGTGAACCTTCTTTTTTAAGGCCTATTGTTTGATCTATCTAGCATGGGTGAATCTGTCAGGATTAATCATTGATGCTTCCGCTAGCATAACTCAAGCGGATAAGTAAATGTGTGAACCCTTCCTTGACGTCAGAGTAATGGTCCATGCAAAGAGAAGCAAAGTAAAAGGTGCAAGGCATAGTCAGGAAGGACAAGTACTTCAAAAATTCGAAGATGAGGAGAAATTTATTTGGAGTATTAATAGAATCTCATTTGTTGTAGATCAAAATTAAAGGAAGTATGTTAAGGGAAAATACGTTACAGGAGATTGAAAGAAGGCAAAAAATTGAAACTTTGTTGGATATAAAGAGCGTTATGCACTGTTAAGGGCTACAGAATAATATGTTTGATTTCAAAATGCAACATAAAATGTATGATACGTAGTACTCAGATGTTTTTCGTAAATGCCAACATTTAAATAAAAAAATCGAGACATCCTGCAGGTGCGAGTGTCTCAAGATTCATATAAAGCCTGCTTTTAATCAGAATGTTGTAATTGGTACCTGTGCTAAAATATATATATTATATTACACAATCGGGAAATATTATACAATGAAATTTAAAATGAAAGTATTCATTCCCTTGATTGCAGCCATAAAGCCGTCACGAGCAGGCGCCTCGCATGAGCAGACGATCTATGCATACGTACACGGGTCTTCCCCTGAACACTGGGGACATTTTCTCCGCGAACATGCCGCGAAAAATCTCGCCTCGACTGCAGATTCACCCTCCCACCACCTCTCTCATTTTAACCCTCTCCGCCGCTCTTTAAACCGTCCACACTTTTGGTCTCCCTAAAACCAACTAACCCTTACACCCTTATGCGTTCCCCCACCCCGAGACTCCGCCCACGATACTCCTGCCTCCCCCGCACGCGAACCTACGGTGTAAACCATGAATCCTTTTCCCCAAACAGCCGCAATGACCCAGGGGGGAAAAAGGCGAAAAGCGGATTGCGTTGAAAAATGAAAAAATGAAGTACCGACTCTTTCTCTCTCTCTCTCTTTCTCACTCTCCAGGGGCCCCCAGACGACGCCCCTTTCTGTGCCATAATCCTCTCCCCAACCCCCCTCTTTCCCCTCCCTCATTCCCTCTCGTTCCACGCATGAAGTATATCCTTCGCGTGCTTCCACTCCACCCCGATACGTCGCCATATAAAAAAAGCCTCGCCAGTGGCTGTGCAACTTCCGGTCCGTTGTTCCATTCCAAACTTGTTTTCGGAGTCGATTTTGCAAAATGCTTTTATTCCCGCGGTGCATACGCTTTTTTTTCATTTCCTCCTCAAGTCTCCGCGCATGTGCAAATTCCCCTATTAAAAGCTTCTACGTGGTGGAAGATGAAACGGGCGGAATCCAATGTGAAAACATTGATGCAAATTGAGATGGCCGAGTTGGTACAGGATGATGAAAAGCTAAATCAAATGAAATTCCTTTTTCGTACGAACAAAAATTTGCGGACTCCATCCATTTGTCGGTTTTGTGTTAAATCAGGCTTTCTATTCTTGCTCATGAATTCGCATGGTCAATTCGATCCAACCGAAGATTTTCTGATTTTTAAGGTACAAATATAGAATTTATCCTTTTTCGATCTATTAACTGGAGTAATAAAGGAAATGCTCAAGGTAATGTCAATTAAATTGATTTTGTAGCCGGTAACAAGGATGAACTAATTGGGTGGCGCTCAGTAAATGAATCCATGATCCTGTAAGTTATGCACCGGGTGGTACAAATCTGTATTGTATGTTGCGTACAGTAAGGATATGAGTGATTTTTAATCCCATTAGATAATATTTCAGAACTGCTATATGCGACGAATTTCCAGCACCTGAATATTCAAAAAGAGTATTTTTCCTGCCACGAATATTCATCATTTTAGTCAAGTATCAAACTTAAAAATATTCCTTAATTCTTGAATTAGGGAAAGTTTTCCACGAAAAACTGTATTCCCAAAGAAGATAAATTGGAAAAAAATAAATAGTTACGGTAACTTAAGTGAATTTAAATCTTCGAAAGATCCGATAGTAGGACGATACTGTGGCTAATAGAATTCCGACTCAAAATAATTGATTGTGAATAAGTATTCAAAAAGAGCGATTTTCAAAGAAAAAGATTTTTTAACTATCGTTAACAAAATGTTAAATAAAACTTTAAATATTTAAGATTCAGAATTCGGACTTATCTACGATTATATAATTTGAATTGAACCTTCATAACGTTACAGGGAAACTTTATCTCCAAGTCTTTTGTAAGAGAGGAAATCTCTTTTCTCATTGTAAGCTGAAATCTCATTCCTTCTCATCTCTCGGTAGACACAGTGCCCAATTAACTGTAGACAGTTGACTATGCCTATGTAGACATGTAAAGTATGACAATATTATGATTGGTAGAGTCCGCCATAGATTGGAAAAAAATATTCTTTTTGAATTAGTACTGCAAGTCTAGATATTTCTTGTTTAAAGTTTTTCTTTTGTCAGTGATCAAAGGCCTGTGAGTGCTAAGTCATCCTGAATATTAAATATATACATTTAATGATGGTCTTCCAAATTTAAGACTTAAAAATTGCTCTTTTATGAATTAAATATGTAAAATCATTGCACTGCTAAAAATAATTATCTATTTTTCGGCTATGTATATACAAGGGTGGTCTGAAAAGTCCCCCACCTGACAAAGATATAAGACATTTTCTCTGAAATTTTCTGAAAATTTTGAGGTGGAAAATTTTTCAGACCATTAACGTATACATATATGTATATAAATACATATATATATATATATATATATATATATATATATATATATATATATATATCGCGCCGACCGGGTCACTGAAAATTGGAATCGACGATCGAGCAACGTTACGCTATTAGGTTTTGTGCTAAACTGAAAAAATATATTGAGGAGACTAAAAAAATGATTCGTGAGGTTTACGGAAACTGCTTTACTATATCTTACCCACAAGTTTCGAGATGGTTAAAGGTATTTGAGGAAGGCCGGGAAGATTTTCACCATGAACAACGCTTTGGGCGGCCGTCAACCAGCAAAACCGAGAAGAATGTGGCTCGTGTTTGACAACTGTTGGACTTTGACCGTAAATTGAGTATCAACATGGTTACCAATAAACTGAGTCTTCTGTCGTTTTTTGCATCGTTACTGAAGATTTAACGATGAGGAGTGTGCACGTCAAGCTCACGCCCAAGATGTTTTCAAACGACCAAAAGACCAGCCGAGCGGAAATTTCAATTGAACTTTTGCAACGTATTGAAAATGAACTTAATTATTTGAACAACGTCATCACTGGTGATGAAATCTGGGATTTTGAATACGACCCAAAAACAAAACTCCAAAGCAAATCGAGTGGGTTGCGGACCAGTCCCCAAAGCCCGAAAAGATGAGAATGAGCCAATTAAAATGGAAAACAACAATACCTTTTTCATCAGCAAAGGAGTGGTGCATAAGGAGTTTGTTCTTCAAGTACAAACAGTCAACGCCGCCTACGCTTATTCTTACCTTTTTGGGCGCTCAGAGGTTTACAATAACTAGCATCCTGCCACTTAAACAGCTTAGAGAGTACTGAAACTGATTTTTCGGCAAAGCTTAGCGTTTTTTCCATATACCCTATGTAGTTTGATCTCACTTCAGCTAATAACAGCGACACGGGAAATTTAATTGCATTACTTTCGGAACGCATTATATATATATATATATATATATATATATATATATATATATATATATATATATATATATATGTTTTATGTGCGGGTCGCGGTGGTCTAGTGGGTAGAGCGTTGGACTACTGACCGGAGGGTCCCGGGTCCGATTCCCGGGCAAGGAACTGGGCACCTGCAGCTCCACCCAAGCTAGTTGATTTTTCGGGTACCAGGTCTTCCTGGGAAACCATAACCGGCACAGGGAAAGGAACTGGCCCCCCTACCCTGACGTGTGATTATTCACACGCCGTCGGGCTTGGTACATGGGTGAGCTTTACCATCACCTACTAAACCGACCTTCGTGTTGATTACTGTGTTTATGGTATATGTTTTTATATATTATATATACATATATAATGCGTATAAATATATATGTATATATATATGTATGTATATATATATGTATATATAATCTTGAAAATGACGCTCTCCGGCGACGCACAAACACACAAACACTAAGATAATAGATATTACACACACAGAAACATAAAAGAAGGACACTTACAGTAGATATTTACGTTTCGACGGCACGGCCGTCGTCATCAGATCACGGCCGTCGACATCTGATGACGATGGCCGTGCCGTCGAAACGTAAATATCTACTGTAAGTGTCCTTCTTTTATGTTTTTGTGTGTGTAATATCTACGAGGGCCATCCGGAAAGTAGTACCCGTTCGTGAAATAAAGACACAAAAGTAAATATTAACAAACATAAAAAATTTTATTTGAAAGAGGATACTTTAAACTACTTTTCAACATAATCTCCAAGCAAATTAAGGCATTTGTCATAACGTGTGACAAGTTTCTGTATTCCTGCTGCATAGTCCTTCGCCGCCAGCTCATTGAGATACAGGGTCACTCCTTCTTTAAGTTCTTCATCGCTGTCAAATCTTTTTCCTGCCAAAAAGTCTTTAAGCTTTGTAAAGAGATGAAAATCTGAAGGGGCCAAGTCCGGGCTATACGGTGGATGGTCGAAAGTTTCCCATTTGAATTGCTGCAAAAGTTTTTGTGTTATCCCAGCTGCATGAGGCCTGGCATTGTCATGAACGAGAATGACACCAGTAGACAATAGACCTCGCCGCCGATTTTGTATTGCCCGCCGTAATTTCTTTAATGTTTCACAATACGCATTGGCATTAATAGTGTCTCCACGGGCTATAAAATCAATAAGCAATACACCTCGTCGATCCCAGAAAATGGTTGCCATGAGTTTCCTGGTGGACAGAACTGTCTTGAATTTTTTTGGTTTGTTTGGTGAATGAGCATGATGCCACTCCATTGACTGTCGTTTACTCTCAGGTGATGCATAACAAACCCATATTTCGTCACCAGTAATTATGCGAGTCAAGAAAGAGTCTCCTTCATCAGAATAACGTCCCAAAAACGTCAGTGCTGCAGCCATACGCTTGGTTTTGTGCTCATCTGTAAGCATGCGAGGGACCCATCTTGCACAAATTTTTGCATAATGCAGATGGTGTTTAACAATTTCATGAACAATTGTTCGAGAAACATTGGGAAAATGCTCACAGATGTCATCAATTGTGACGCGCCGATCGTTCCTCACGAATTCGTCAACTGAGCTCACCAGTTGGTCTGTAATGACAGACGGTCTCCCCGAACGCTCATCGTCGTGTGTGTTCCCCCTCCCCATGTTGAAGTTGCGACACCACCGCCGAACAGACGACTCGTCCATTACATTGTCTCCATACACCTCCTTTAATTGGCGATGAATATCACATGGGCGAACGTTTCTTGCATTGAGGAATTTAATCACTGCCCTCACTTCATAACTGGCGGCGTTCTCAATTTTTTTAAACATTGTAAACAATCACAGAAACAACACAGGCAATGCTAGCGTCACGCAACTTGGCTCAGAGAAGGCAGACAAGCCACTGAAGCTATCTGACCTCGTCCAGCGGCTACTCGCGTCGTCAGCACTTCATGCGGCACGAACGAGTACTACTTTCCGGATGACCCTCGTATTATCTTAGTGTTTGTGTATATATGTATATATATATATATATATATATATATATATGTGTGTGTGTGTATATATATGTGTGTATGTGTATGTGTGTTATGTGTGTAAAGATTTTTAAGCATATTAAACTCATTTGTAAAATCATGCCTATGTAAATTTGGTTATTTAGGCTTGAGTATGTGGGAAGGATACCTGAAACTGAAAGGAAGGAAAAAGTGATGGTAAGAATAAAACTATTAAAAAGAATTTTTCAGCATTTCTTCGAAGTTTTACTCCAATTTCCATACCGGAAAAGAATATTCTTCCTTGGCTAGAATCGTATGTAACATCCACCAGTCACCTTTATTCTGCACTAATCCGACGGCCGTTCTAACAGGGCATTTAAAGATAATTTTCTCGTTTTTTAACGGTGGAATCTTTAAGGCCCGCGTGCGGTTGTTGCCCGAGCGCGTATATTTGATGCGGATTTGGAAAGTCGAACGGCCACCCATTTGGACAAATGCATCGGAAGTGGACTTTGTCAACCACCAGTCACGGCATAGAGATAGCTTGCCGCAGCTCACGCTGTTTAACCCCCGGATCGGGGATTGGTAGATCGCGGAGGAGACGTTATCCGGCGCTATCATTACAGCTCCCACGCCCTTACTTTGGGAGCCCCTTCTTTGCGCACACTGTGAAGGGATGGTGCTGGGACCATCCAGACGCACGAATTCACCCCGCAAAAGACTAGAACGCCACACCGTTCGCCGTTGAAAGAGGTGGCGCTCTAGACATTCAGGCGCTTTCCCCAATCCTCGGGACCGCATCTGAGCACGGTCTGCTTGCGTCGTGAATTATCTTTATGGTCTGACGCCGCCAACATTTCAGCAGGCTGCAGCCGACTACGACACCAACCAGTTCCTCCCTAAAATCACCCCAGTCTCCCTGCACCTCCCTTCCTGACTCCCCTCTATCTCTTCTCCCCCTACTCTCTCTCTACCTCTTTCATCCTCATCCCAGCCACTTCACGACGGAACATCCCATGCAAAGCAGCCACCGCCACTCCACCCAAAAACACGCGGAGAAATAGCCGAATATTCTTATCTCGGGTTTCTCTCGTTTGCTTGTAACATCAGCTATCCATTTTCACCGATTTTTTCTCCGGTGCGAATCCGTTTACACAGCTTCTACTCACTCTCCACTGTTTTTGCAATCTAAATCTCTCCTTTTCATTACCCCGTATGTAGAAAGCACAGAATCTCATCCGAAAGCGTTCTCTGTTTCGGCTTCAATTTAAAAATTAAAGTTAGCAGTGCTTTCATGTTGACCACGCAGGGTATGTGATGTTTACCTGCTATTGTATCATTCTTGACAAATCATTCATTTTATCCATCCAAAAATCCATTCGATATACCGGTCCTTTCGTCACTATGGTTTATCTTACTAAGAAATTGTGTTCAGAATGGTTGACTATTTTTTCTCATATCTCTTCACACATTAGGAATATGTATTTATTTATGAAAGATTAACGGTCAAGCTTGCTTACTTCAAATGAAATTTCTATAATTATATACTAAAAATCTCTATTAACTGGTAATGAAATCTTCAAGGGTTCCTAGAAAAAAATGCTTTCTTCTATTATAATTTCAAACAATAGAATAATTTTTACAATGCCCTTCAAGTAATTATTGTTCCGCATAACTTTTCAATATTTTCTTGAAAAAATTAGTGTGCGGCAGATTTTACTATATTCAAAACAAAAATACCGAATGATCGATCGTTAACCTTGATCCACTTCCTCTTAGCTTTATTGGGAATATTTTCCTGAACACATAATCAGAATCAGTTTTGTTTTTATTGAAGATAAATAGTCTTTGAAGTTATTGGGGTAATATAAATATTCCTAAGGTATCTACGTACATTTTTACTATTCTACTAAAATTACGGGTTTATTCTGGTTCTAAAAACTTCCCTTTTTAAGATTTTTATCGAAATAAAATGTAGCAACCGAAATGAAAAATTCATATAATTTTGTTATTATCATTTATACTTGTTATCATCATCTTTTGGATGGGTTAATAATTTGATTTAATATTTTGCCATCAGTAGAAAATAAAAAAAAATCATTTGCACAATTGCTCATTACCAGTCTTAATATTTTAAAACTAATATTAAATCTTAAAATAATATCTACAAATGAAA
Organism: Hetaerina titia; assembly: GCA_037158775.1. Classification (NCBI taxonomy): domain Eukaryota; kingdom Metazoa; phylum Arthropoda; class Insecta; order Odonata; family Calopterygidae; genus Hetaerina; species Hetaerina titia. The sequence continues at coordinate 84,050,392 of CM073775.1, read as the reverse complement.
TACACCCCAGAAATTCATGTTACATTGCTGATTCTTTCAATATGGATTTAGGATCTTGTGGTACCTTAAGCGAACTCCTTATCATAAACTTTGGGGCATGGTAACCAAGTGAGCAGCACATTGTTACGACGAGACCTAACGTGTTACGAGCACAGTGTTACAGAAGCAGGACCTAACCTTGTGTTTGAGTCATCGCCTATGCCTATTTCTCGCTCTCATCTTCTATTTCCACAAGTGCCCTATTGTGAGTTTTAGACTCTATACCCATTTGGAACAGTTTTCCACCTCTCTAGTAAGTATTACCTCACCATTACTTTGTCCCCCTCCGACGTATATGGCTTGCCTGTGAAGTCCCACTTGTACCGCTTTAAGCTTTAAGGGAAAAAGGCCAAGCACTGCGCTCTCTTGCTTGGCAAACTTGAGAAATGTCTCCATTACGACGCTGAATTCTCTTGCGGTTCAACTACGCCGTCTCAAACGAAATGAAAACCACTCCCGGTAAGGATATCTCGCGGCCCTTTAAGCTGACGCAGACAAGAAGCGTTGCTTGGTCAGGCTAAAATTATCTCGGTAAAAAAATCTTTTTTCTTCAGCTAGGTATCTGCCAACTCCGAGTTGAATATATATTATACATTTTTTGGGTCTCCTTCTAATTACGTGTGCTCTTAATTACTTTATATAAAAGGGATTTTGTTTCTAGATGTTTTTTCCGTTATCGCTAAGTTATGAGTAATGTTGAAATTAACGAATTATTAAGCTTTTCGATGTTCCGTTGTTCCGTACATTTAGTGAATATTTTATTACCTTATTTTTCATCACTTTTAAACGTGGTGGCATTTTTCAGACGATTATTTCGGGTTAATTTTTTTTATTCTTCATTAAATGTTTGATATAATGGGAAACTTAGTCTTTCCTTTCACGTTTGGAAAGGGAATAGCATTTATTAAATATTAAAGAAATATTAAGTAATGATTTCAGATATTTTTGACCAGCGATTTAGATCTAACTTCCCTATAATAATTTGCTGAGAGAATCGCTTTGCAGCTGCGGCTATACAATCAGTTAATGGTCATTAAAGAAGCAAAATCTAGCAATATATGTAGAAGAGAAAGAATTTCATGGATTTTGACACGGATTACACGTTCATACTTTAGTTATCTCACTGTCTATTGTCTCGGTTATCTCGTAGACTTGTACGTTTTCATTGTAATATTTTCTTTGAAGCATATAAAGGAAGTAATGGAACTTGTCCTTGCCACCAGCTCAAAACTCATATCAGACTGTTAGACGTAAATGCCAGTACAATGGTCATTTAGAATATTCTACTCCAACAATATACAGCAAATAAATTGCACGCACATCGGCCAGGCAGTAGACACTTGTTGGTTGCCTGTTTTGAAGGCTTTCGTTTGCTCGCACCAAACGACAGAGGGTATGTTCTGCCTGCCACCCTATCCGCTGCTTTTCCCTTTATCAGGATATAAAATGTGGCCCTGAAGATATCTCCCTAAACGCTGGTCTTTGATAAAAAATGCTTGCCCTGCTGGATTTCATTCTATGCACTAAGGACATCTGAGCCATATGAGATAAAGAGTTTGTTAGATTTAGTTTACACAGGATCCTTCGAATATAGGAATATTTTGAAACATATGGTGTATTTTTAGATGGTGAACATAAATTAAAACCTCCTATCGGCCATACCTCTCCTATCTCTCTGAGAATGATAATGCTGTGTTTTTATTATTTATTATTGAACTATTCTTTGGAAACGACAAACATAAAACCGCACTTGAGCATCTAAATGTCACCCTAATTTATTTCCTTACGTGTAACAAGTAATTAACTATATACTTCGTTTGTTAGTCTAGACTAATACGGTAGCTGTTTTTTCTTATTTATTCAAACATGAATCTACTGTGAACAGGAATGACGTAAACATAGTGCTTTTTTACTAAATTCAAACACTTAATATTGCTAACCGCTCCGGTATATTGGATTAATTCATAGGCGTACATGACATTATGCTACGAAAATTACGGTTTCATAGCAGGAGTCAATTTTCAAACTAAAAATTGAAAATTACTTGGTAAAACTCACTCCCTGGACGTTAAGTACTCCCTAACTTTTTCTTTTTCTTCAAAATTTAGAGAACGATCGGAAACTTTCTGTCAGCCCATCAAAAGCGTTCTTACTTAAAAAAGACAAATCACTCGCAGAAAGAGGAGGAAAAGAATATGTAAAAAGAAACGAACTCTTCGTCCAACCGAGCCCTTTTTTGGTTCAATCCTCCCTCGCAATCGATTTAAATCTCTTTTCTCGCTAATGAAACTCGCATTAAAATTCTCACACCCGCTCCGGAGTCATTTAATAGCCGGGTGATGCTCGCACTTTAGCCGATCTAAAAAGAGAAGAGCTGAAAGTGTTTAGATTGTTCCCTCATCCCCTCCCGCCTCTTCAGTGACTCCCACTACCGTTGGCTCAGTGAATTACATCTGCCGTGCCTGCCCCCAACCCGCCCCCTCGCTCATCCTCCTCCTGCCGCCAGCCAAACCCCTCCCCCAAACCCTTAGCATCCCTCGGCCCCTCACCGTTCTCTGCTCTCTTTTTAAGCAAAACGCGCTCACATAAAAACGAGCAAATCTTCCCTCCAGAGCGAGCGCAGCGCCATCGTCGTAACCGCCCTGCGGTCGGTGATGGAAGTAAAAAAAATAAAAAACGGGTGTCGCCGCATTTACGACGGCGTGGATGGCGACACCGTCGGAGGGTATGGGGGTGGGAGGAGATGGAAAAAGTAAACGTGGAGAAGGGGGTTTTGGTGCCGGTGGTGGGATGTTAGAGGGTGGAGGGGGCTAGGTGGGAGGGGAAAGAGAGAGAGAGAAAGGCGTGGTGTGGACCGTATGGAGCGGTGAAAACCACGTAAGCCGCACGAGCGGAAAGGTAGGAAGGGGCGTGAAGAGGGTGGGGTATGTGGGTTGGTTCCATGCGCCTTCCTTTACGTCCACCCCTTGCACCTCCCCCCCTTCCGCCCATCCTTCGCCGTGCTGGCCCTGAGGAGCACACAAATTCGCGCACGTACTTACAGGCGTAGACACGCGCTGATGGTGATGAACCTTCCCCAGAATTCCCCTCGGGGGTCCCGACACGCAACCCACCCTACGGGCATGTCATGTGGCTCACAGATATATAAATATGTATATGCTTGAGTAAATATATATATATATATAATACATATATGTATAGTATATGTGCGTGAATATATGTATATATAGTATATATATTTGTTTATATGTTTCCGAACACGTATACATATATACACATCTACCCTCCCAAAACTCTCAACGGTTCCTCTCCCAAGTGAGGACGCTTTACTTCTACGTCGTCTCCATCTTTCTTTATTTTTTTGCATTCCAGACGGACATTATCCACACAAACATACGCAAGCAGCCTCTCCTTGTCCTGTTCTTTCGCTTCACCTATTGGAGACCCTCGAAAACAAAAGGTGCGAAGCGCACCAAGGCCTTGAGGCCCGCCGAGAAAAATGTGGATGAAAAAAATGGAGTTGAAATAAATGAAAAACGAGGTTCCAATGAATGCCGGAGGATAAAAGTGCAAAACGCGAGCGCAATGTCGTACAACAAAAACAAAGGACGGTTAAGCGCGAAGGGGGAGGGAGGAGGGTTTACATTCGTGTGCGTGTGCATTTTTATACAAATAATAAACACGGATGAATGCGGCTCGCTTGCGTGCTCGTGCAGTAATTATTCAGATTACATAAAGCGTCTCTCCGTCTTATCCTTCTCCCGATTGCATTGTGACACGGGTCCGTCGCTTTTGGCTGTTTTTCTTCCCTCAGATTTAACCCGCTGGGTCTTTCACTTTTGTTATATTTCCATTGTTTCATGCCCATTCACCTTTTATATGTTTTCTATCCCAGTACCCGAATTTTTTCCCCTCTCCACTTTGCTTTTGACCACATTCTTCATATACTACTTTTTCTTTTACCTTATCTTGTCCAAGTTTTAAGCTAGAAACTGGGTGGTAGCTGTATATTTTAAATTACGTTTCGATATATCTATTTGCGTATCTGTCAAAATGTTGATATTATTTTAATTAAAAATCAACATACACTTTAAAGTGATGAATTTACTAATAAATAAATTTTAGATCATTGGTTGCAAAAAAAAACTATGACAGAAGCATTAATAAACAAGATAAATAATTAATTTGTGTAAAATTGTAGTTTTTTTAATTGCAATCAATCAGTTTGATGTAAATTTGATTGGTTGTTGGCGTCATTTAGATTTAATTTATTATGTTATAGCCGGATAATGTTTCTGGGATCTAAAATATTATTGCATGATTGTTTAATAATATTTCATTATTTTAAGAAATTGGCACTTTTTTTTATTTTTATTAATACACAACTTATCAATGTATTATGTTTCTTAGTCCTTGTATATTCCTACAACATGAAGTCATTGAAAATCTTGCTTGATAAAAAGTCCTTTTAAGTTCTTTTCAAGACAAATTCCCTTCATTATTACAAGTGTTTAGAATATTTTTTAGCATTTATGAGGTTAGCTTTAAATCGAACGTGTGATCATTTTTCACAATAAGCTTTGACTATGCAGTGAATTTGAATCTGAACAGTGGGTTTAGTTAGCCAGATGCTCTCTATATATCAATCGATACGTGACATTTAGAGCATCGATGGAGTACCTACCGAATTCACTGAATGAAAGATGTTGCCAACTCCATGAGGTCGTAACTTTTGGGAAAACTCACCAGAGTTTCATCGTCCCCCGCCAAAAAGTTAAGTCTTGGTAATATCAAACCTGTTCTCCACTTCATTTTCCGATGGTATCTCAACAGTATACGCGTACCTCATCTATTTTATATTTTCCTAGTGTCTTAAAACCATCTTCACTGAGGGAATGAAAACCTATTCTCGGGGAGCAAGCTCGTCTGTATTTATTCCAGATATTGATTATCATTTGTTCTTGATAAGGAAAATAACCCACTTAAAGGGGTACGAATTAAATATCATAACAGCTTAAATACCTCATATTAAAACTGTGTAAATTTCAATGTGAGCTGAATGAGAAAGCAAGAAGGAAGGAAGAATTTTTAGAGTAATTTTAAGTAGGTTATTTAGAAATTCACATACGTGAGTGCATAAGTATTATTGATATTAGTAGAAATATATCGGTTAAGGTAGGTTTAGGATGGTCACAGGACAATAAAATGGTACAGCGTTATATTGCCTTACCTTCCCCAGCAAAGCACTACCTGCCATCTGACACTAAAATAAAACCTTTCACAATTCCACATATTTCCTGCCTCCCGTCACGTCATCCAACTTTCCGATCATATTCCAACCCCTTCCTCGTTTGCTTAACATACTCCCGTTTATCACAGTCTTAAAAAAACCCAATGGCAATAAAATGCTCTGCCTTCTCCTCCCCTACCATATGTAGCACTCCCTAGGTTGACATTTTCTTTCAGTCCACTTCACCTTCTCTATCTTTTTCCACACCCACGTTTCAAAAGCCTTCAATCTAGGCCTACAACAAATGTTTCCACGTCGCACAAAACCATAGTTCATGTCAAAGATTTCACGAGCCTTTTCTTAATATTGTTCAGTCAAAAAGTTGGAAAGTCAATTGAAAGCTTTATTGACTTTGCTGAGAAAATTTAAGATACATGGAAGAATATCATATAGTACAACGCAAAGTATTTATAGCATTTTATATGCGATATATGCGTCATATTTTAGGTAGTATTGACGATTTCCGTTTTTGATAATTTCAATCTGTGGAGAACTAGACTTTAAAATACTCAGTTATTGCTGCAATTTGACTGTATGATTCATCATTTTGCACTGAATAATAGCATCCGCAACAATAACATAAATAAATTGATGATTTCAGTAGTGCATTCATGAAAAGAGTAATGTGCATAATAATTTATGACTTGATTGATTTAATGAAAATGGATTCTAATTTAAATTATATTTCAAAGATATCAATGAAAACTTAAATAGTACGTTGTAAGCTTAAAATGGAATGCAAGGGTTTTTTTCTGAATTAATCCTTAAAAATTCTTTTGCATAATGGCTATTGGTAGTATTTATGGGTTTGGGTGTTATGAATGGATAAAGAATCTTTAAAATAACGAGTCTTATATTTTTCATCTTTGATTTTAGAAGGGTTAAGCATAGCCTCATTTCGTCCATCCTCCATCAAATCTACGCGCCTCCATATTCCGTACTTGCTTCTTCCAAAATATGTCATGGTGTTTTTCTTCCCGTTTCCGTTATCTCCTCACCCACTCCATCCTCACTCATATTCACTCATTGTCTTCCACATTTTCTAAGCTTGCTCACTTTTACCACCCCGTGAGTTTTCTCTCTCTTCTTTTGTTCACTCATGGGCAAGCGCTCGTGCACATGTGCCTTCATGTGGACTGGTGCTGTGCGCGCGCGTGTGTTTGTATGTGCATCGGGTAAGGGGGGAAATACGGAGCGAGAGATACCCCATTTTATAATGTCCGCTCCAGCATTCATGAAGCAAGCATTGCCCTTCCCGCGTGTTTGCAATAAAATGAAAATGGCAGAAGTTTATGCTGTGAAAAGGAGAACGAGGTGGGTGTGGGGATTGTGCGGAGGACGATATCGTTTTGTTTTATATTTTTCATAATTCGAGTGAGTGGTGGGTCGTTCGCAATGTCAGCAGCGTATGTGTTTGTATGTATGTACCAATGTGCAATAACTTTCCGCCCTTCAAGCCAGAGTGAAGTTGTTATGACAAATGTATTATGTTGCGTATCACATTTTACTTGATCTGCTTGCTTCACCTATCTTAAGAGGAATGAATCCGTGTGAGAGAATTGCTGTGGGAAATAACGTTGGAGAAGGATCAATGTAAGGAACAAAACAAGTGGAATGAATATTAAGCATACGTGTATGTACTCCAGGCAGGATGGTGAAAAGGTTCGATCTTTGTGGAGGTCTAAAACGAAAATAAATGCAAGCGTGTGTTAACATAAAAGAGATGAAAGGTTCTGTCCGAAATAAACTGTTTTCAAATGAAAGGCCTTTTCAAAGTTTTTTATATTCTTAAAAGTAGGATTCCGACACTGCTTTTCACATCTTTCTCCGTTTAATTAGTTTGATTAAACCCCAAGATCTACAGCCATGCTGTCGGTCCAGACGTGCAATGATCTCGTTAGCATCTGTTTCAGTCTGACTGGTGCATGCGGGGAGTCATAAAATGTTTGCCCCCTAGTAAATTCTCTCCCTTTTCATCCGTCCAACCTGAAGGGCGATAATTCTATCTCCGCTGGAAGCGATTTGGCCGCCATTCAACTTTAATGACTCATTCCCGTGAGCCTTAACAAGAGTACCTGTAACTCAGTTACGAAGTCAATGCCATCCGTCCCCGCGGCCCCTGTGGGTTCTGAAATGAACCCTTTCCAATTATTTCGTTCAGGCATATAACTAACTTTATTAGCGAAATATGAATTTTCCTCGAACAAAATGGTAAGAATAGATCGCCGTTTTCCCCAAAGAAACTCAAGAATCAATGATAATAAAATTAATACACATGCCGCATATTGTTAGGAGATTCATCAACCGCAATAAGCATTTTTAATGATCAACTAAAGAATTATTAGACTGTCTATCATAAATCCCAGCCGATAAGTTCCATTTGAATTGTACCCTTGTATTTTTGATATTTCCTGTAATTTTTTAGGTATCGAAAACCGAAATTGCTCAATGGTCTCCAATAAAAATTCCCTTCCATCACGTTCTCAACAAGACATATCTCTGTAAGCCAATTTACTCGGCCATTACATGGCGAAATTTCATTTGCCTCAGTTTCCCATTTGTCTTCATTTTTATTAACTACGAAATTCCCATCATTCTCCAAAACGCAATTTAGGAAATTCTCCACTCTAGGTGCATTTTTCATTTTTATTTCAAATGATTACTTTCTCAAATCTGGCGTTTTACACTTCAATAACTAGTCCCCACCCACCAATATAAATATAATCATATTCATCTTTTACTTGATAGTCTTTGTTTAATTAATCGTAAAATAAATTAATTTTAACATCTACACTTTTGTTAAAGGTTTTTTCAATAAAGAAGAGACTTCATTTATTTTAATCAACTCAACTTTACTCAGCTACTAAGTTTTTGTGATCCTTGTCAAAGTAGCGGACATTAAACACAATTGACTTGTTGCAGCTTCATCTCCTGTTCCTAAGGCTTCAAAATCTCCCATCAGTAATGACCACTCCTTGGACTCCTGACGAATAAAGCTTTTCAAGAAAGCATTTCTTTTAATTGAGGAACAAAATAACTTTACTTGAGGCAATTTGTGGACTCTGGGTAGGATAAAGAACATAATTCAAATATGTTTTCACGAGATATTGGGACACACGGTTTGCGATGTGCGACAGAACAGTATTGTGGTGCAGCACTCATCCTGATGGTTTGAAAAGTGGCCATTTTCAATAGATACGGTCTCGGAGACTTTTATTTGCATTCCTATATAATGGTCCGCTTACCGTTCTATGTGCTTGGATGGTAATCTTGATACACCATTCCCTGAACATCCTTGAATGATATGATCATAACTTTCCCAGCAGTAGACTTCACATTATATTTTTTGTGTTGGTGATGCTGGATATTTCCACACAGGGATTTCCTGTTTGCTGTCAGCATGTCTTGCGTCAGCAGTCATGTGGTAAATTTTATCTGCTTTTGATTATCTTCGAAAGAACCTCTTCCGCTTTCTGTTCATCAAATTTCACTGCAAACAAACCTGCACGCGCTCGTCCTCTTGTTCGTGTATGGGTGCAGTTGAAACCCAACGCGCGTAACCACGTCTCATTCGCAATTTTCTGTTACCGACGTATAGGCGGAACCCAGTGACATTTTTTAACAGATCAGATACGGGTAGCTCCGGATCTTTCTTCCTTTAAAATTGATGATTTTCCCCCTTTAAGCATTTTGAATCATTTTCCAGCCTTCCGTAAGGCCCTCAATAAGCTTCATTTATAAGCCGCATTGCACAGACCAAGGCTGACGGTTTGTTCAGACGAAATTGGAATTTTAATGCAACTAGTTCCACACCGCGTTTTACATCCAAAGTTGCAATTGACATATTGAACATATTCCAAGCTTGAATTCCGAATTTATAGCATTTCGTCGCCCTTTTATTTTTCGTATCAACCCGAAATTCTTTAGTATATTATTCTGCCAATATAAAAAATTAAAGTTTTATTTATGTGCATTATAATTATCACTATGATAATATCCCACTTTTGAATTTTTGTTATTTATCGAACGTTATCGATTACGTAGGTCGTTCAATGTCTTATTTGTGAAAAAAGTGGAAACACCTTGGCTATTTTTTTTATTTTTTAATATCTACGCTTTTACCCTCAATTCTCTTTTACTAGCGTTTTTCCACATTTTTCCGCAACCCATATCTTAGGATTTCGGAAGGTCCTTAAAATAGGTACCAATATTGGCGATGACCTCCTCGTTTGACGTGGATCCTTTTTGCGCTCAGCCATTTTTTCAGGATAAAGAAATAAAAGTAACCATTGGGGGGTCATATGAGGAATACGGTGGATTTTTTATTAATTCGAACTTTAATTCCATAGTTTTTCCTAAACTAAACTCTGCAGGTGTGTACCCGCGCGTGCATTGTCTTCATGGATGAGAATTTTTTTCTTCCCCAAACGAACATTTTTTTCTTGATTTTTGCTCAACTCGTGCAATAACGACGCGTAATACTCTCTATTTATTGTTGGTCATTTTTGCAAGGAATCGATATAGATTATTCCGCGAGCATCCCTAAAAACTGTGGCCATCATCTTGTCGGCCAATTTTCCCTTATCCGTAGCCGGATCGCCTTTAGAAAACCCATTGTTTCGACTCTCGCTTTGTATTTGGAGTATAGTAGTGTATCCATATTTCGTCCGTTCACAATAATGTATCGAAGCAGAAACTGGTAGGGATTACGACGAAAAATCCTCAAACCAACCTCCGAATCGACCACATGGTTGCTTTAATTAGAGAGAGCTCTAAGAGCAAACGCGACGTCCATCCTACCGAAAGTTTTTCCAGTCTAATTTTTTGTGCCAAATTGAAAAAGTTGTGATACTTCTGTAGCCTCCACATTTTTACCAGCCTTGAATTGTCTTTCAGTCAGAACAATATCGTAGATTATGTCAATCTTTTGGAGGAAGTCACCTCCACTGGACGTCGCGAACGAATTTCATCATTTATTAATACACGACCACGTTTAAACTTATTTACCCAATTATAGACAGTCTTAAACACAGAGTACATAGTCCATAGTTCATCCAACTCGGTCTTTATCTCTTTCCGTGTTAAGTCTTTCAAACAGAAGAGTTTCATCACAACATGGTATAGTACGCAATGCTGGCATAACGAGTAGGAGATTTTATCGTTCAGTTTTCAAATGAAATAAACTCCATAGAAAGTAAATCTGAATCAAAAGTCCCCGGCATAGCTCATTTATTTATTTTATTTTTTCAGCCATTGTTCGTTACATTTACTCATCTAAAATCGGCCACATATAGGTCTTTTACATTTGACTTAAAAGATATTAAAACAACAAGGATAGCCACAAACATTCCAGCCAGAGGTAGATCAAAATTCCAGCGATGGGGGAATGGAGCTTACGACCTCTGGGTTTTTAGAATAGAATCCTCCGTAGTTTTTCTAAACACTGTACATATTTTTCCGCTTGGTCTCTGCTCTTTTTGTATCGTTTATCGCCATATCCACCTTCCTGTTAGGTTTAAAATGATAGCCTCCATTATCACGAGGTCAATGGAAAAAATGCATAAATCAACATAAATACGAATCATGATACATGAAAGGAATTTTCGAATCGAATAAATTATTAATATAATTTGATAAGAAATTATGCTTTTTCATCCGTTTCTCATTCTAAGGGCTTATCGACGGTATGTGGAAAATCTGCAAAACTGAGGTATACTATCCAGTAACCCCTTGCCCACTGTAACCCTTCGCGGACGCTTTTTAGGGTCTCCAAAGACAAGCGCTCTCCAGGAACGCATTCACTTACACCAAAGTGACTGGTCGCAGGGACTGGATCCACTTCAGGAGAGAATCTGCTTAGCCTTCTCAGGAGACGAGGGTGAAGAGATATTGTTTCTCTAAGATGCAACGACAGCTGATGTTATAATGCGCCTTCGAATAGGAAGGAGTGAGGAAAATAGCAAGAAGAAGCGATGAGAAAAGCCCGCCGTCGACATAAGAGTTTTCTCGTCCAAGAATAGGAAATGGTCCGAAATTGAACGTCAGTTCCATATTAAGGCCGTACTAGTAGTGCACTATTTATGACACTTTTCCAGAAGGATCGGATCTGAGATGAAAACTTTGGGAATCAATGTCACTAGTGGGAACCAAACCGATGGGTTGTGTGCAAAAATTCAGTTTAATAAAGTGTTTTAGCTGAATTGATTGCAAATTCCAGCAATGACAGCCCATGTTAACAAATATGCATTTGTGTGTGTGTATATATATATATATATATATGTACGTATATATATTTCTGTGTATATATATATGCTTGTTTTATATATATATATATATATACATTCAAACACGAAATCCCGCCAAACGGAAAACAAGTATTCATTCACATAGAAATTGAGATAAGGAAAGGGGAAAGGAACACACATGCACGAAATACCCGCCATATGTGATTTGCTTACTATTCATACTTATTTGGTGGATTAAATAGCTCCCTAACACCCTTTCCTGGCCATAGAATCGGGGCACGTGGTTGCATAAACCCCCCGCAGATTTAGGTGTAAAATTTCGTTTCCTCGATACCTCAAGTGGTTAGAGCATCGGCCCAGCAAATCGAAGGATCCGGTGTTCAAGTCCCGGTCAATGAAATATTTTTGCACTTGTGATTTGCTCCATTCCACCTTCCTCACCTCTCTTGTGTTCGTTCGTTATACTATATCTGTTTTCACCTGAAAGAGCATATGTTCGTCATATGGCGGGTTTTCGTGTTTGAATGTGTTAACTGAGGTCGGTTGAGCCCTTGATCACCAAAATATTAGGGAGTTGTTTTAATTTTCATTCATCCGTTTTAGGGAAATTATACAAACCTTGTAATCTCCCCTCATTTGTATGATTTATGTGTACATAGCTTGTCAAATGGTGTGGCACTGTTTACTAGTAATTTTGGAAATGAAAATTACCCAGATTTACTGTACACTATATCATATTTGATCAATTTTTGAAATCGTTCTTGTTGCCTTTTGATGAGGGAGTATTGCTAGGAATTGTTGATAGTATTTCGGATTATGTTGGTTTAATTAATCAGCTTTTAATTAATTAACGAAACGCGTCAAAGGGTTGTCCGTAAATGAACTGGGAGGTAAGAGTTAAAACAGCAAGAAATATTAAGATGGTTATGCAATTAGTCTAATGAACGAATGGAAATGATTTTTCATTTTCTCTTTGTTCAATTTTCAGTGACAACAAATATTTTCAATCACTCTGCGTTACGAGACCCCTGCATTGAATAATAAAGAAACAGACGAGACGTCTCCTGGGATTACCTCGGGGATCAACTTAGAAACTTATCTTGTAGTAAGGGGCCAAAAAGAGTACAAATCAAGAGTTCATATATACAAAAATTAAGCTTGGCAGCGTTGCTCGGGAAAACGACAAAAAAGGGGACGTAATAAAAAGAGAGAGAAGAGCGCCACACGAAGAAAGAGGCATCAAAAGGAAAAATAAAAGCAATGGGATGACGATATGAGAGATGGAAGGAAGTTTTTAAAGGAAATTTAAGTCTTTTGGGACGCCATCTCAGCAAAGAAAGTACGTTCGTATATATATTTATAAAGGAGAGGTGACGCTGCGGAAGAGGGAAAGGAGTTGCGGAACGAAGGAATGCAGGGAATGCGCCCTTGCCGTTTCGTTCCCTTCTGTCCCTTCCGCACGCTTCGCGTCTATCACGTGTTCGGCCCTTCTAGAACGAGATGCCATGGCGGGAAATAATGAACCGTTTACATCTCCGCAAGGGATCGAGAGGCAGTCGCCGAATTTGCGAATGAGAAGAAAATGTTGTTTTAAGATAGAGATATTTCCGTTCAGTTTAGAAACGACTCAGGAATGTATTAAAATGCCAGCGCACCTCATTATTCGGTCGAAAACAGAGATCTCTTATTGCGGTGCAAACTTTTCAGTTTAGGGTAGCTTTGCAGCGCCACCGATATGATCATATAAAGTCGCTTAAAGTAATGGATAAGAATTGATTATCAATGGTTAAATCTTACGTTCACAGACATGGTCATCCATCAAATTTTAATTACGTGTATGTAAAGTAATATCTATCGTCAGACGATAATATTGAATATTATTTAATTTATTATACCAATACTAAATCTTTAAACTTGTATTGCATATTTTTCAAGTTATTACTAGATGAACATTAAATACATTGAAGAACCCTATAGCTAGCACAAATTGGTTACGTTACGTTTCGACTCTACACCTAAGAAAATACTTATTTTAATTTAATAAACGAACGGCATGACATAATTAAGGTTTTTAAAAGATATCGACTTATTCTAAATGTACAAATTCTCCGTTAGCGTATGCAATGATAGCAATGGAGTATTAACACAACTCCAAATAAATATTCTTGGCGTCTATTGATCAAACGCTTCCGATGCTCCTTTGTGATAAAATATACAACATTTTTGATATTTGTGATTCAATCAATATTTTGTAATACACACACAAATATATATATGCATATATTTGTTATTTAAAACCTCTCAAACATGTGTAAATGTTGTGGTGTTCCATTTCACTAGGTGCCTGAAAGATCAATCTTACAGAAGCACTTTAAATGGTCAATATGAAACTTGATTCATATTAAATACGGAGGTAAATAACTCCGTTGGAAATATGTTGGTGCTATTGTATAAAGAGCTAACTAAAGCTGCGTTATGTTTGCTGTTTGAGCTCGCGGATAAAACTGTTCCTTCGGTATCCAAAAAATGAATTGTTATTTAGTATTTCTTGGAAATCTAATCGATTTTTAATTTCATATCAAGAACTTTTAAAGAGGTCTGAGAAGCAACTCTTCTTGTTCTTGTTTTACATTAACTTTTCCTACAAAAGAGGACCTAGGTAAAGGAAAAGCACAATAGAAATCAAGTAATATGCTAAAGGGTGCAGGCTTTCTGAGTCGAGGCGTAGGAAGACGAGAGAGGTTGCACGTGAAAAGAAAAAAAAATGACAGGAGTATACGTCTGGGTGTTGCCGAGGAGATGGATTGGAGTGAGTTTTGAAACTGGAGTTAAGAAAGGAAGTAAGGCACTCATGCAAAGGGGTGTCTACGACCCGAGGTAGAAAGAGCAAAACATTCGTCTTGAGAAATGGATACCTTTGGATTTAGACAATGGAGGAAACGGGTACGCGGTACAAGGGGTTATGCGGATAGGAAATAATGGACGTCTAAGGTAAAGAGTTTGAAACGTATTGATTGTTAGATGAGGTGATGGTGGGTAGAATGAGCTAGGACAATGCGGACGATTTTGAACGGTAGGAATTGTAGACAAAGTTTTGCCAATCAAAGGAGTGCAAAAGAAAATGTGTGTGATAGTTGAGGTAGAAAGCCAAGAAAACGATCGTTAACCCTCTTTTTCAGCTCTAAAATTTAGATATGGACTACAATGGTTCCTTTTCAACGTGTAAGACTGCCTGAAAAAACTTGCTCACAGGGAACTCTGAATGTCATTCGAGAGTTATCTTTGTCCTTGTTGCATACAAATTTCCTGACCACATATTCCATACGTATAAATTTGCTGTCTTATTCTACGCCACGTTTTTTATTTCAAATATTAATTTGTATAGGTTAATGAAAACCATTTTATATTTTATGGTATATTTTATACATTAGAGCTTAAATACATAGATTATACGGGCGAATAACATAATAACTTGCAAACTACTTTAAAATTATCAAATGTTACTTAATTTGTTTTATCAATTATATTTTAATGATTTTTTCGTAGTGGGAAATGTCCCTCTCAAAGTATTTCCATGACTTGTTCACATGCACATCAGAAATTGGATGCTTGGTTGAGAATATGTGATGTATAAGAGTGGTACAATTCACTCAGTTTCATCAGTGTATATTTTATCCTTCTGAAGTACGTTCAGCAACCAACCATTTTCAACCACTTTCACTGCAAAGACCACCTTTTATTTGACATTCTCCCCATTTCACAGCAGAACCTCTTTTCTTCTCTCCTTCATCCATTTCTCCGACATAATTCTTTAAAATAAACAGTCTCCTTGTAACGCATTATCTATCCAGTTTGCTCTTCTCCTCCTGTTTGCCCCTAACATTGTTCCCTTATCCTTAGACTTTCTCAAGGCTTAGTAATTTCTTAACCTCTCTTTTCAACTGTTCTCCAACATCTGTCTTTTCGACCACAACTCCATTATTTTTTTTTCAGGTTTCCTTAACGTCCATGTCTCTTTGTAGTCAGAGGTTGAAGTTTTGGTTCTTAGTCCATGTCTCTATTAATTAGACCAAATGCAGTTTTTTGTAGGTATGATTGTCTTAATACTTATTTTTATTAATCAGATACGAGTAATGGGGTAACCTGCCCGCACAACTAGTAGCCTACCTTGTAATGGTAACGTTTGGAAGATTCCTGCAAACTAATGCACATCTTCGATAATTGAAAAATGATACATAATGCGAAGTAAAATCGATTTAAATACCTTATAGCATAAAGCGTGAGCATTATTTTTTGTTTAATATATGTTTCTAATTTCATTTGTAAACTTTAATGTAGATCTAATTACATTTGTAAACTTAAGATCCTATTTTCATCATCGTTTCATTTATCAAAACTGACAGACGAAGGAAATAAGGTGGACAGAGAGGAAGGCAAACGCGGATTTTAAGCAGCGTGAGGGAAGAGTGTAAGTTATTGGAGGAAATCGAAATAAAACACAGGGAGTGGAATATTGGAGGAAATATTGAAAGGTAGTGGTATGCTGAAGGTCGTGATAAAAGGGAGAACGTTGAAATATCGGAATAAAACAAGGAGGTGGGATTTTTTAGACAGCATAAAGGCTGGCAGAGGTTACGAAAAATGAAGAAAGTAATAGGATTTTCCCACATTACTTAGAAATAAATAGTCGTTAGGGGTCATTCCAAACCTGCCATTAAAATAGGCAGAACATCTCCATTGATCGCGTTTAATTAACTTGATAGCGTTTTCAAAATATTAGAGCTGCTAGGCTGGGAATCACTCAATGAGTGAAGGTTAAATTACATATTAAATAGCTTGCATAAATTAGAAGGAGGTCTCTATAGCAGTTAGGCTGAAAATGTATTATTAGACCCAGTTTACTACGATAGGAGAGATCATGTCAATAAAATTAGAGAGATCAAGTGTATAACTGATTGATTTAAGATTTCATTTTTTCACGAACGTTAAGTGATCAGAATAAAATTGTCCGATCGCGGTAGGGTCATGTTCGGATAAAGTTATTCTGGTGCATATTCACCCCCTGCCACACACCCTAGCGATAGTTTGCAGGGTATATAAATAAATAAATGCAGGATTCCCTGCGATGACAAAGTAGTGTTGTAAGAATATTATTTAAGTTAAAATAAGGTACATTCCAAAACCGCTCTCAACAAATGTATTTGTTTCGACTACTACGTTACGTTTGGGTTTACTACGCTCGCACTCTCAGCTTAAATGTATTCCATGTATAAGAGGTGCTTATTTTAACTTATATAACAAGATATTTTATGATATAAACTGTAAAAATTTCAAACCAATCGCAATTAAATCAATTTCAATAGTTGTATTCAGTGTTTACAATGGCACCTATTAATATATTCCTTGAATAGATTTCTATTTAATCGATTGATTTAATGAAAAAATAAATAATCTTTACCTTTGCTAATACTTGAGAATTTTTAATACCCTAAACGTATCTGAATGAAACTCTAATATTTCATTATTTACCTAAACGGTTTATGCGGTGGCATCTAGCCATCACACAACGATTGAGTGATGCAAGCAGACCTTCTCATTTATTCCCTAATGAAATTATACAATTTAAACATAAAACATGGGATAGATTTCATATTGCACTGTAAATAAAGTCATTTCAAAATTTAAACGGCAAATCGACGAATCGTTCCCCTGGGATGTGCTATCATTAACACTACCGACTCAAATTCCAAGAAACTGTGGGAGATGCCGCAATAGTAACTTTTAACGGAGTTATCCGCTAATACGGATTTCAAAGCAACAATTTTAGGGTGTAAAAAGTATTCCGGTCAAGGCGAATGATTTTTATATTCTGAAATTGATACATTGTAACACAACCGTCAATGATTCCTATTTTTCTTATTATTAGCTGCCAATGAAATGTAAGTACTACGGGTACAATAATTCGTATGTGACGTTTAATGTTTTCATTTCATCTCATAAATGAAAAAAATAGTGACACAATTAAGAAATCAATCGAATGCTCAAAGATATTGAAGGCAATGCGCCTTCTTCCAAATCACTGTCTCTGGATGGGATACTGCTTTGTATGAAGACGTATTTCAGTGGTAAATGAGTCTATAAATATTGGTCAAAATTCAAGTTCAGCACTTGCCATGCTTGCTTGAATTTGCTTCCGTTTTCACCCTGCAGATTTCGATCTCGGTACCTGTCAACAAACTCTCTTTTTAACGATTATGGCTACTGTCTTAGAGCTCTCGAGAGAAAGAAGGACGATATAAGATTAGAAACAATAAGAGAGGAGGTGTTGAGGGAGGCGAAGACTCTAAAGGAATAAAAAGCGGGATAACTGCGACAAATCGGGAGGCTCGATGAGGCGTGAAATGTGGGGGAGCACAGGAGAAGGGGATAGAGTGGGTGCGGAGGGAGACAAAAGCCCTAAGCGAGGAAAGGATGTATGGCAGCAGTCGTTGGGGGATGGATGACTGAAAAGGGTTTGAGGAGCGCGAAGTTGAGGAGGTGGGGTTGGGTGTTCGACGGGAAGGGCGGGGAGCGAGTGTGCGTGGGGAGGAAAGGTGTGGCGAGGCAAGGCGCTGGGTAGTACTACTAGCAGGGACGTGGGGCGAAAGAAAAGAGCGCGACGAGAGATTTCTCTCTCTCGAGACGGCAATGGCGACCTTTTGTGCCGCGAGGTACCGCTACGTACTCCGCGCCGTGTGGAGTATTTGAAAAAAAACAATCGCGCAAAATAAGGATAAGAATTATGAAGCGCTACAGCGGAGTCGTTGCCACCTGCGTGGGTATTTCTGATTCTTTGTGCATGGGCGCTTGAGGGCGGGTGGGAAGTGGTGTGCGGAAGGAGGATGAGAAGGGCGAGGGGATGAGGGGAATAAAAGGTCGCTTCCTGTATCGAGGGAATGGAAGAAGCGAGCCCGCGGGAGGCTTCTCCATTCGGCGATGGGTGCGTGCGTCTGCTCGCGGGCGTGGAACCGGGATCGCTTAATTCTTTTGGGCGTGGGAGGGCGGATGTAACACGGTGAATTCTTTATGAATTACGGATTCAAGCAGGAGAGCCGAGCCAGTACGTTAGGCGAACCCTGAGGGAGCTCTTTAACTCTTATTTTTCGGAAAATTTTTGTGTATAATTGATCCTTCAATGATTGTTCGTAGTGTGGTTAGCATACCTACGGAAATAAAATGCTCTATGTAGGAGCTATTCTATTGCGGCCTGGAATTGTTTTTCTCTATGCTCCCTCACGGCACATAATAAACGTATACTAAGTGAAACTGAATGAAAATAGTTGCCAATGCATATACGAGTAATATATGTTAGTATTATGCAGGTGATATATTAGTGATGTGTTTATGGCATATACGGACATGTGGCCGGGAATATTCTGTGTAACTGTATGCATTTGTTACTTGGGACCGTTTCGTATATCCTCTCTCACGCTTTTTTACGTATTCAACTTCACTTAGTGGTTTTAATTCGACTAGTTCCCGCGAACCCAAATTGTTTGCTCCTAGAAGGACAGCATTTTTAAAATTTAATTTACCAGAATTCACGTTAAAATGTTCTACTTACGGTTACCTAACACATCTATCCATTTAACACATAAAACGTTTTTATTAAATGCTTTCAACTGACTTCATCTATGCGTATATATAATATCTATGTTACTCTTTAGCTGATCTATCAACTTCATTGAATATTTATTTTCCCCCCTCATTAGACTACCATGATATATTTACGTTTTCATTTCGCGTATGTCACGTTCCCAATCGATAATGAACCTGGAAAAACATATGTTGATTTCGTTAACTGTGAAATCAAAATTCCTGGGTTATATTTTGTTCTTTCAGTGACAAAGCCACAAATTGGTATTAACTTTTTCTAAGATGCCGAAGGTTTGAAAATACACCTGAATGAAAATTTGTCGGTACATTATACAAATGATACATTGTATTGCCCTCCATAAAATGTAATGTTCAAGGATGAGGGTTTTGAAGCGGGAAACCAATTATTCATAGAACTTGAGATTAGCATAGTTAATAAGGATAACACAGGCAAACAGTGGTTTTGGTGCCAGGGCTTTTAATGCTGATTTAAAGAACAATTGGGCTGCTGAATCCAATTATGATACTAGTTTTTTCCTATCAGCTATAGTTTTCAAGATATAGATATGTTGTTACTTACGTAAAAAAATCTTCTGCATGATGATATGGGAATATTATATTAATAACACAGGCCAACAGTGGTTTTGGTGCCGGAGCTTTTAATGCTGATTTAGAAAACAATTGGGCTGCTGAATCCAATTATGACACTAGTTTTTTTCCTATCAGCTATAGTTTTCAAGATATGTTGTTACTTACGTAAAAAAATCTTCTGCATGATGATATGGGAATATTATATTAATAATTATCTCATTGGCCTACAATATAGAAAGATGCATAAAACTTATTGACACTTTATTGAAAATAAAAGGAACACCGCAGAGTGGTTATAAATTAGTATACTTATAGATTTATTTAACATTGAAAATTATTTTCCGAAATATAGTATATCAAATATTAAAACAACTAATCGTAAGATGTGCCATATCTAAAAAAGTAGAGCTGTTAAATAAAAACGGATTTCATATTTGGATTCAGCTCTACAAATATAGTTAAAATTACAATGTCACAGGTATTCGTACTCGTACATTTTCTTGAAATTTGTCTAAGGTATGAACAGCCTAAGTGTTTGAAATTGGCTTTATTAACATCATGGACTGTGGCGCGTCGCGCACGACTACGAATGCCTGTGACATTGTATGTACGGTATTTCGTCATAACATCTTGTTCCTTTAAAGCCCCCAAAATTTCAGAGTGTAAGAGGACGTCTCGGTAGCTTAAGTGGTTAAAGCACTCGGCCGGATATCGAGGGATCCGGGTTCGAATACCGGTCAAGGCGAATGATTTTTACTCTCTGAAAAGGTTGCATTATAAAAACCATATAATGTTACCTTACCTACAGTAATTTTCTAATGCCCATATCAGGTAGAAAATTTTATAGCACACGTATCCTTACTAGAATAAAACTTTTCTGGTGTTCTCAAAAACATTCCCGTTTCGCCCCAATCCTTGGGACTATAGGAGTGAATATTAATTTTTAGTAAATGTAAGAGATATTATCAGCATTTGAGAACACCTACCCTAATTTATCCTTTGATTTGTCTAATTTAATTTGCATTTGTTCATAAAAGTGTTGAATGTCAATGCTGTGAGTTAGCAGTTCGAACTTGTTACTTAGCATCAAGAAACTATCTTTTATAGTCCACTTCCATTTTTAGCCCAAATACCTTTTGTCGATGTCCGCAGAGTTGACAACGACATCACCTTGCAAAGCTATTATTGATTGCCCGGGATTAAACGTTGTTTAGTGATCACTATCCAAATACCACTCTCATCTTCGCTTTCACAATTCATTTTTGTTATCACTTCCTTTTCTCTGCCTTACCCCTACCCTCCCCATTCAACTAGGACTCCCTAGATCCAGCCCGCTCGATATTCCCAAAACCTCTTGTTCCCATTCCTCCTCGTACATCTCTTCAGCCTCGTGGCACTCCCTACACTCTCCAGTCTTCAACTTTCAGCTCACGTATAGGTCAGCCGATTCTCGACTTGACGACCGCCGACAGCCGAAATTTACTATGCAAGTTGCGTTAGTTTTTTCTGTGTGTTCCTACCTTATTCTCCTCTATTATCAAGACGGATTCTTCGACGCCGAACAGTTGCTTAGACACACAAACACATAGGTATAAAAGGCAGCAACAAAGCAGCATTGATTGACGCTCAAAGAAATTCAAGGCGAAATGTTCATCCATCTGAAAAAATCCTTTAGCATGGAAATTTAATGGAAATAACATTCTGATTAATACATTAATGGCATTTATGTCCTCTCATGAATGTCCTTTCGCCGTCCAATAATTTACGCAGCAGTTGACCGCTTAGGACTCAAGATAGTTTTATGGAAATTCAAAGATTCCAGCGAATATAAAAGGTAGAGGATTGAATTCATTTTGACTTGTAATATATATATATATATATATATATATATATATATATATGGATTGAGAGAGAGAGATGATGGTGTTGGATTGGAGGCTTTTTTTGAAATGTAGAGGACGGAAAGGAGAAGGAGTAAGTGGGGTGGGGGATAAGAGGGCATTATTGGGAGAAATCCAAAGGATGCAGAGCGTTTTAAGAATTTAATAGATTGGAGAATATTAGGCTAACGAGAAGGGGGCAGAAAGAGGATAAAAATGTTGGACGGAATAAAGGGAGGAAGCATACGTAGATGAAGAGATATACACATATCAATGCTTATATGTTACAAATAAATATAACATAAATGTGTATTATATATAATTATTTAGTACATGTTTACATATATATTTAAGTTTTATTGATATTCTAAGCCTGTCCTGGTGGTCTGTGGCAATATTTCACTTTTCAATTAAAATAAAAAGAGAATATATAAATATTGATATTTTTACATTTCTTTGACCTTATTAGTTGCAATAATTGTGTTAAGACCTTAAGATAGGCGAAATTCACTTCCAAAAATCACTCCAGTGGCCATGTCATGTTGTCTGGACGTTCCATTTAAACAATGCAAAAATAGTTTTGGTGACGAGAGCAAAAATAAATATCATTCCATGATTATACTCTAGTTTTATATTTTCAATGCCGTTGACATGCTGTAACTCTCTTCAAAGTTACCGTCGTCTGTCAAATTCAAAGCAAAAACTCATGGAATCCGGCTTTCCTGAAGAAAGCATTTTAACGAGGTACCTACTGTGGACTCGAAAATCGTGGTGGTACGAACGGTAGAGAGGGACTCCTGAGACCAGGAGTGAAGGTGAAATATATTTTTCCGCCCTTTTGGTCAGATGGCTCGTTTTCTTTTATTTTTCCTCCCATCGTGTTGGAGGTGTTAAGAGCACTGAAAGAAAGTCTGCGATGTAGAAGAAACATTTTCGCTGGGTTCTCAGAACCGAGCAATGACATGTATTTTCTTGTGCTCAATCCACGAATATTCAGCCATAGAGTATATTAAAATTAGAAAATCCTTGTTTGCAAAGAATTCATCTTGGGGATATAATATGGCAGAAAAAGATCCCAAAATGTTGTTCTTCTGTTATTTTTTTAAACTCAGATTGACAATAAGTCTACAAGTGTGAGCAATTGATAGGGTATTGATCACAATTAGAAAATTATGAAGTGTCAACTCATGTTCAATTATAAAGGAAACTGGGACGATAAAGATCTTGTCCGTTTGGAAAGTTGATTATCCTACAGCAACAAACTTAGCTAGATCATTCCAAAGATAGCCCACTCCATTGCAATGTTTTAGACAGTGAAACTAACAAGAAATCCTTCAAAAATAATTAAATAATGAGAAAAATTAAGGTGCTAGAATCCAAATTGCTATGAAAAAGGGTAACAGTCAGAAGGAAATCTTGAAAAGGCATGGTAAAGAAAGGAAAAAATATAAAAGTTAACTCATAGTAAGGAAACAAAAGTATATAGCGATCAAAAATGTGATAAGCTGTCATTTAATAAAAGACGAGAAAGACTGGATGGAAAGTTTATGTGAAGAAGTGGAAGGCAACTTAGAGTTACGAAACTCACTTCAGAGAAGCTCTAAAGAAGCAATGCCATTTGTAATATAGGGGGTAAAACTTATATAAAAAAGGAGAAACTGTAAAGAGATGGAAGGTATAAATGAATAAACTTTACAATTGGAAAGAGATTGGCGAAGAGGCACTGGAGTATTAATAATATGGAAGAAGTTTCAAAAGGGTTTCCTATTTATTGCAGTATTTAAAGATTAACAAGAAGGGAATGCAAAGTATTAACAAAATCTTTTCATATTTACTAAAATAACGCCTATAAAAGAGCAATCATACAAATTACTCCAAGAATTCGTGATACTTGAAATATTTTTTTCCTAGGAAAAACGTATTTCCCCCTTACTAAGGAAAGGGGAAAGCAATCGCAAAACGTCTGGGATAATATGCCTTTCTGAGCTCGTATCAATATTTTCGGCATGGGTTGTTTAAAAATAGTTGAATGAATTCATAAAGGAGAATTCAAAATAGATTCGAAACTGACCGGAAACTTTTTTAAAATCTTGATTAGGCATTGGTAATTTTTGCTGTAATGAAATGCTATTTCATTTTAAGGATAGTGATTTTATCGATAAAGTAATGAGTTGTTGTGATATAATTTAATGAATATTGAGAAACAAGATTAAGAAAAATTCACAACATTGATGATCTCGCACTTGCATGAACTCAGCAAAAGTAGCTGAGAAGAAAATGGATTGGATGAGATGTTGGTATCTGCGTAAATAAAATGAAGAAATGACGGAATTAATTCTATTGATCAAACCAATTTTTTCCTTTCCAAGAAAAAGTAATGAGAAAAAACAAAATGAAGTAAGGCCTTAGTTTTGAAACTTCACTCATTCAGGGGTTGTTTTCTTTCCCCTTGATATCACTTGGTTTATCCTCGAAGTTTTGATAACCAGAATGTAACATCTATGGAGATTTTTAGATTGAGTTGTCCAAAGCCATCTAGAACCCGGAAAGCTTTAAACACCATCGGTGCATCCTCTTAATCACCAAAATGAGACTAAGACAGACATCGTGAAAAATTGGAAATGAAAAAAAAATATCACCAATCCACTAAGATGGAAGAAAGTTACAGTGATCACATCTGTAGGTACTAATTTTTTACTAGCACTAGGGTACCAGAGGAAACACACACATTGTTGTAAAGTGCATTTTAAGCGTGACATAATTTAACCATGATATTATTTGAGGAATGATCGATCAGCTTCTCAGAAGAAAAAAGTAATTCAATGGAAACTTGGTATGCTTTCAACCATTAATGAAGAAGTACAACGAGTACGACAGAATTTTGTTCTAAACAGTATAAATGAAAAGTAAAGCACTCAGAACGCTTGAAATCGATGATACCCGGGAGTACCTATTAGGTCAGTTTATTCCAGGTTGAAAACATACAGTAGATTGATATTTTGAATTAAGAAAAATCCCAAAAATATATTTGCTAATATTGTCAATTTTTTAACGCAAAAGACTTCGTTTTTTCCATACCAATCTAAAATCTGTGCTGCCCACCGTAGAAAAGAAAGTCTTCGGTTTCCCCTTCATGTACAAAAGCTGGAATGCCATAAAGGAAAATGATTTGAGTAATATCCGTGACCTAATTCTTAACAAAGTGCGCGGTCACATTTAAGTCTCATTCCTTAAAAGTTTTACTGGCTCTCCACATAATTTCAGATCTTTCGTGGAAGGGGTGACTCGTGTTACATCCGTTTCATAACTGTGTCCCTTATCTGAGCTTCCTTTAGTCGGAATTCTGCTTCCACTCCCCCTAATCTTCCCTCGAAAGGCCTTTAATCATCCTCAGGAGTATCGGTTAAAATCAAGATAAGCCTTTCAACACATCTCCCCTCCTTTGGTTAGAACTTCTTCAGGATATGCCTAGCTATATAACTCATCCTTCCATTATTCAACTTTGAAAGGGAAAGGATTTTTCAGTATTCCTCCTCCATTCTCCCCTCACCCTCCTCCTCTATTTGTTTGTTTTTACCCTCAATCTGTTGGCCTTTGAGAGGAAAAAATGTCGAGCAGGAGTTGGAGGATGGGGAATGAATGTGAGAAATAACACCTTATGCTCGAGCTCTCTGGGGAAAACTTCTGCTTGAGTTTTGATGGAAAATTCTACCTCATCGATTACTCGAAAATTATACGGGTTGCTAATGATAGCAAAAAGGAGATTTCTGAATGTCCAACATTCAGGCTTTCATTCTGGCGGCGTAGATTTTTTGCAGACATCATCCTTCGCAGAGACAAAAAGAACGGTTCACTATATCATTGCTATATCACTAAATTCTCCCCATTTCTTCCGTTTCATGTAACTTCTTGCTAAAATATCAAAGATTAAGGTCGCAATCACGTACTTTACTTAAGTACTAAAATTGACGTTTTTTTATAAAAATAAAACCACTTAGCTTTTCCACATAAACTTTTTATTCTCACGACCCAGGTTTCGTTATAGGATAACATCATCAGCATCATCATCAGACCTGATGATGTTATGCTATAACGAAACCTGGGTCGTGAGAATAAAAAGTTTATGTTGAAAAGCAAAGTGGTTTTATTTTTATTAAAAAAACGTCCAAATGAAGATTTTCCACCAAGTTACGCCAGAAACTGTTTTATTTATTAAGTACTAAAATATCTGGAATAACATTTATTTCTGAGAAACTTTGAGAATGTTTTAGTATGTATTTAAGGAAATCCATGATTCATTAGAAAACAAAGTAATCCGACGATAAATATTATTAAATAAGTCATTAGTAAGTTTTAGCAAATTTAACGTCTAATAATTTTAAAAAAGTACAAAACACAGAATAAAATTATGAGCTATCTGCCCATTTCGTTTAAATAATCAACCCTATTAATTATTTTATTAATGTGATGATAATATAGAAAATCATTTTCTGTATATTTTCACAATTATTATTTCTTTAATACACTCATTCATATAATTTCCTAATCAATCTGATTTTTATTCATAACACTTAAAGGGTTTACGCCTATTAATTTAAATATAATGTACCGCCTTTTTTTATGATGACTCATCTTTAAAGATGCCATGTATGAATTCTTTATTGACAAACTTTAATTATTTGAATTTGGAAAATATATTTGAAAATATCAAACTAAATATTCTTGAAGACACCAGGGATATTCACAAAATAAATGTAATGTAATTTAAAATAAATGGCAGAAGCTTTGCTCCTCTACTCTTCCCTAAACCACCGTCAACTTGGTTTTAAATGCAGCTCAAGATTCTTTGCAAATCAAATGTATTCATTTTGCATTATACTTATTTCTCATTCTTATTTCACCTCAGATTAATTTTAACTTTTGCTTACGTCATGACATACAATTAGAACTAATTTGAAAATTGATTATTTTGATTTGATTATTTGATTTGAATTGATTATATTCACAAAATAAATGTAATGTAATTTAAAATAAATGGCAGAAGCTTTGCTCCTCTACTCTTCCCTAAACCACCGTCGAGTTGGTTTTAAATGCAGCTCAAGATTCTTTGCAAATCAAATGTATTCATTTTGCATTATACTTATTTCTCATTCTTATTTCACCTCAGATTAATTTTAACTTTTGCTTACGTCATGACATACAATTAGAACTAATTTGAAAATTGATTATTTTGTGACTAACAACATTATGATACGCTGACATATTTTGTTTCCCAAATTACTCAAAGTTACCTTTAGAGTCATAAATATAAATAAGACTCAATAGGCCAAAATGAAAATTTAGTTTGGGGTGCGATTATGGGTGTAAAATTTGTAATGATGGGTTACGTAGATTTTAGATGTATTTTGGTGCACCTAACTGAAGATCAAACGGCAAAACTAATCCCGCTCGTTTATTGTTTCAGAATTAAATATTTCCAGAAGCGCTTATCCATGGGTATCTCTTTAAATATTAATTTTGTCAATGCAGAATTAAATTTTTAGGAAACCTTAAAGCCTCTCGCCCTTCATATAGGCAGGAATATTAGACATTTTTTGTTCCAATTTGATGTTTACTTTAATTCGCCTGAAATTTTGCGAGGTCGTTTCAATTTTAGAATTAACTTTTAGTCCTCCTCTTCCAACACGCAAAATCCATTTAATTTAGCAAAAGAAAATGTCATTGAATAGAAAACAGTGTAAAACAGAAATAGATTGGGAGGAAGAGGGATATGATTTAATGGATGGTTTATTCTCTCGTACGTATATGATGCGAAAAATGGTAAAAGGTCGGTTTTGTGGAACCATTATTACATTGGGATTGATTTTTTAAATTCTTTGGAAAAGTTTCCATCGATACCCGTACCTTAGCATGTGTAAAATATTTTCTCACATAATACAAAATACGAGACGCTATGTTGATTGAACACAAATATAGACTAACAGTTTGAATTTAGCGGTAGAGCACTAGTTAGTATGAGAAAGGCCAAAGTTAATATCGCCTCCTCCACATAAAGAAATATTACGTTTTTTTATAATTTTCCCGATTCTCATATTCATTCCAAACTCCTCGCATCCGTTTTTTAAACAAGAACCCCTACTCTTTTCTTACCTTTCAATCAATTTAATTATCTCTATATAATGGGAATGGAGTGGTGTCTAAAACAAATAAAGCTAGCGTTTTCTGCCCCTTCCCTCTATCTTACCTCCCGCATCGTAATTCTTTGACTCCCTTAAGCCGTATTGCTTATTCCTTGGCATCCTCTGCACTAGCGATCAGGTTTAAGTCGCCGACAAATGGAGTCAAATCCTTCAAATTTCCCCGCTGCTATTGAATTGGGATACTACTGCGTAACGTTTTCGTTCATTTTTTACTCACCATTTTATTCTTTTTCCCTTATTCGGAGTCCCTTGCTATCTCGATTCAATCATTTGAGGCGTCCTTAACTCTGCGCTATTACTTCACGCTCGTCATCAATTTTAGATTTCTCATCTTCGACCGATAGTGGTCGGTGGTGAAGTGGACGGAGTCGAAGCAGCCAGGCGTATGTCCTCCGCAGGGCCTTTCAAATCGTTTCTTTGAACTTTCTTCTTGAAGATGAATACTGCCGTCCATTTGATAGGAATGAATAGTTCGTGAGTCAATAGTTCAAAAAGAACTCTTCCCTCCATTTAACTAAGTGTTCTATTCAGTGTTATAGATTGTGGATACTTCACTACGAACTAAACATTTTCGTTTGCAATGAATAGTTCAAATTAAACGTCTTCGTCTTACCTTCACCGTTGTGTGGTAACACGTTTAGTTCACTGGGAACTGATAGTACTTCGTTAATAGTTTGAAAATATTTCTTTTGGAAGAGTTCAATGCAATAGTTGGTTAGGAATAGTTGAGTATCGGTCGCTTAGAATATTTTAAATGGAAAGATACTTTATTATGCTTTAACTGCTCTGTCTATGACTAATAATGTTATTATTAATAAATTATTTAGAAAATAAAATCACATTACATATTAAGCGATTGCAAATGTAACTTCCCGTTGCTTAAACTAGTGACAATAAGAAGATGGTAAATATACCTTATCATTATGGTAGTTTACCGTTTAAGGTAGGCTATGGATGGATACACAGACTAACCACTGCTATGTTTCTAAGTCTCTTCTAGAAAGACAGCTTAAAACCCTCCACTACCAAAACCCCTTCCTCATTTCCACATATATTCTACCTCCCTTGATTTTACCCAACACATTCTACACCCTCTTTCTAATACCTAACGTACTCATCTCTCTATCAGTCTTCAACGTTCTATCACCAGTCAAAATGCTCCTCATCAACTTTGTTGATTTTCTCAATGCTTTTCTAGTAATTATTTACGCTCAATTTAATGAATTGTTATTACGAATATACGAGGGCTCTTCCACTAAGAGTGTTCATTATTATTTTATTTATTTAATTTATTTTGCAAGAATTTTATATTTTTTTGTTAGCCTAATGTGTTTTACAATGCAACACAGGGCAAATGATTTTCACACTCTGAAATTGTTGCATTGGAATGCACAATTGGCTGATGACTCCGTTAAAAGTTACTGTCTCGGCATCTCCCAAAGGTTTTTGAAATTCATGCGTACTGTTTATGTGGTGGAGATTTTGTTCATTTGACTCGATTATTACGTAAGTGGCAGCAGTTGAAAGTTAATACATGTTCCATTCGCTATAGCCTGAATTTGATGATGAAAAAGTCGTCCCACGAAGATGTTTCATAACATTGAAGAAGTCGCATCGGGCCAAGTTTAAACTGTGGAGATTGTGAAACACACATTTTACATTTATTTTGTGAAACAATCGCGATTCCTCGAAAGAAAAGTTTTACATTCTGATTTGTAGCACGTGTATGTATTCTGTCACCAGTATGTGGGTGGCATTAGCGAAATTTTCAATATTTCTGGCAGTGTTCCTAATGTTATTTTACGATTTCCCACAATTTTAGAAATATTTTAATATTGACTACTGTAGAAGCTGTGATTGTAGCTCCGTGTTCACTTTGAATTCAATCGTCTCCTCTTCCTTAAAATTTTAAACCAGCTATGGAACAGGGAACAACAAACTCTTCATAAACTTCTTGTACTAATACATCTTCCCCATTTACTCTGGCGAAAGCAAAATTCGAATGCAGCATCGAGTGTTACCTGAATCTTTGTATTTGGTGGGCTGAACATATTTCAACCTGCAACAGCAGCCGCTTTCGTACTAATACTGAAGTGAAATCCATGATATTCATGCCACATTTATATCGTGCATTAAACTGAAAAATAATATATAATAAAAAATTCGGCACAATTAATTCAGTGAACAAATTTCTAATCACTCTTTATTAAAAACCCCTCAATAATACTGTTCCATTTTTTATCTAAAAATGGACCGTTAATTTTGTGAAAGCAAGATACTTCAAATGTAGATACCTACTAGAATGAATTTACAATGTCGTTTCCAGCAAAGGTATGATTCAAAGGAGTTTGTAAATGCAAATTCCCATTTATCTCTAACACCTCGCATTTCATTGCATATCATTCCTAATTTTCACTTTATATTTGTCTATCTAGATCGAGATCTAAAAAAATGATCTCATAAATCTTTTAAAACACTCCTCCAGAGGTTCCATACAATTAAATAGGATGGCGATTGTCAAAAACAGGAACCCAGTCATATCCTCTTCTCAAAAAACTTCAGTTCTTCTTTCCCCGTTTTCCATGTTTTGACAAGCATCCTCAATAAGAACACTTCTTGATGTTTCCGGACCTCAGGGGATGGTCTGTTTGTGACTATGGCCTCTATTTATGTAACCAGAGCCAGTTGAAATGAAACTACCAAGGTAAACTCCATCTAATCATGGAGTAACGCTGACAATTCAGAATAAATCATTAACAATACCCTTAAACTTTCATATACATGACTGAAATTTTATTTATGCGTTCATCAGTGATGCTCTAATCCGAAAATAATTTTAGTTTTTCACTATTTCGTTACCATAGGCTACGAAAATGTAATCTATCCTTAATTATTGTCACTCTAAACTGAAATTTTTCGGGAATTTACCAAACATTTGGTTTGGTATAAACTTTTTGCGTATTTTCTTCATCTTGATGACTGTATCTTTTTCTTACCACACCATTTTCCTATTGCTCTTCTAATTAATTATCTTCTTTTAAAACATTCTATTTGATAATATATACTATTCAGCTGTGATAAGGTATATTTTATTTGTCAAACATCCAAGTCATAACAGAAATTTTTAACTCCTACATTCCATATTTATTAAGGGTTACGTGTATATTATTTTACTGCTTCATTTCAATATAAAACTTGCAGCCTAAGGACAATTCATTGCACAAACGAAAGTACAGAAGAGACAAAAAATACAAGGAAAATTGACATTTTTATGCCCCTATGCCCCCTACTTCTTCCTTTATGGACTCTCTAAAAGCACCAAAGCCATTAATGTAATTCATTTGCGTTTCTGAGAAAGTTTTTTTATCATCTTTGATTCAAAAGCCTTTCCACTCCTCCCTTTACCTCTTCAATCCATGTCAGGAATTAATCTGTCGCTTGCCGTTGCCTCCTCATCTCCCAATTCCAGCTTATCCAAACACGTCTCCCTTTTTCAACTCCCGACATCCCCTCACATAATCCCTGAATGAAAAACCCTAATCTCTCCATCCGTTTCCTTGTGTTTAAATCAAATGAGTTAGTATTCTTCTCTCGTTCCCCACCTACGTATTTACTCCCCCCTTTCTTTCTCACTCTCTACCTACTCCTCTCATTAAAATGGCCATCGTCTTGTCACTTGCAGGCGTGCATACACACGCACACACTCGCACCTTAAGAATCCTCATTTTTTTTATATTAGTCTCCCAGTCTTATTTTCCGTCTTTTGTGTCCACCTTTGTTTTCCGCCCTCTTCCTCCACCATCACTCCATTCCTTTTCTTCTTATTCTTCCACGGCCCCTTTCCCCTCCCCCATTCCGTTGCGTACACGACGCTCAGGCACGTAAGATTGCGAAAAAAATAGGTGGAACAAGAACCTGATTTTTCTGTCCAATTTTCCCCCATCTTGACTTCTTCGCTCTGCGGGCACTTGATTAAAATCTCCTCCCCCTCCGCCTTCCCTCCCCACCCCATTCCCTAATTTCCCTTCCGACTCGTTCCGGTTTTTTTTTGTTTCTCTTATTCTTTCCGTTTCATTCTTTGCCCACCATTACCCCAACCCTGATTTCTTTCGCGATGTGCTGCTGTAATGGGGCAATGTCGCGCAACAGAGTACTGTAACAATAGGAATCCGATCGTGCTAGATTAAGGCAGCGGATTCTCCTCCTATTCGTCTTTGTCTTGAAACTATTTATTCTGATTATGATATTTTTACTAAAACTAAGAGGAGAACAACTTGTGTCCGCAACTCTGTTGTTTTAAGGAGAAAAATAATAATCACTATTTTTCCTTTACTTGAATTTTACTTTAACATGACAAGACTTCAGGATCTTGTCCAAGGGAATTGATAGAAAATATATACTAATATGAATTGTACTGATACTTTTACTTCCTCTAAATATGCTCTATGTCACTCTCTAAAGCAGAATTAGCAGAATTCTTTTCGCTAAAAATTGGTGCACTGGTTTTGGTTCCTAATAAACTCTGTATACTGATTTATGGCATGTAGTTGCCCAACCTCCGCGTACGGAGTATATTTTCGTATAAATAGCATCCATACCTTTATCAGTATCACAGATTATAAAGTCATTTTTATTACTTCTTGTTAGTTTATTATTCTTCCGGTGTTTAAAATATTTCATAGATAATTATGACGATATATTTCCGATACTTTTACTAGGAATGCTTTCTTTAAACGGTTTCTTCTTCAATGCAACAATTTCAGAGTGTGAAATTCATTCGCCTTGTTATACTCTGAAATGTTGCATTTAAATGCATATTAGTGAATGACAGTTGCGGCATTTCCCGCAGTATTTTGAAATTTGGTTTCTTCTTTTAAAGTGTTCACCAGGATAAGCAAAACTAGCGGAGCAAACTTCCTCACAGGGTGTCCCTCTTCTTTTCAATGCATGATTCCTTTAACTTCTATTCTAAAACTTCTCATAAAATAAAATCTTAGTTATTAACTCTTTGTTTATTTATAGTGTAAGTATTTTGGGCTTTAGATCCGACATTTTTTAAAATAATAATGGCTATCCTGTGTTATTTCCTTTCCTCCCCTACTGTACCCGACCTCATATTTTAGACGCATTGGTTTTATGAATGTATCTCGTGATTACGATACTGTCATATTTCCTTTCGCATTTTTTGTCCCTTGTAGGAGATACTTTATGCTATCTATTTCCACGTCAGTTCCTTCATCGTTGTTGATTTGGTTTTCCAAAGGGGATATTCACTTAATTCATCGAGGTAGTGTCTCTTTCCCCAGATTAGCTAGTGCTCTCTACATTTTTAGTTTTCTAAATATCCAGCTATATATAAGTTCTCCGTAACACACAATATGCTCTAATTTTCTCCATCTATCATTTTCTTTTTCCACTTGGTCGTTTTTTTCTTGCACTCTGCTATTTAAGTTAGTTCATTTATGTATGAACAAATATATGTTTTTTATTTACATTGACGTAGTGATTACGATAAGATGGGATACAGGTAGTGATGGCAGGTTTCAGGGAATGTCGGTGTAGTAGATATTGAACGAGAGATACTTTCTTCAGGTACGCCCCTCGCGTTCCATTGGTGGGCCTTAACCCGCACATTAAATTATTCAGATCCCCCATACTGAAACAAACAACTCCTCTGTGCATGAGAAGATTCTCCAGCGGAGTTCTCAAAGAGCTCCCCAACAACTTTACCAGCCCTTCCGTAGATGTATGTTTAGCAAGTCGATTACAGAATGTATATTTCCAGAGCTGGAGAATGGCTTACATCAGCCCCACTTTCCATCATGATCTTCCAAAGGGGGAGCCTACCGTTTCAGCCATTGGTCTCTCTCCATTGTCGTTCTTCTCAGTGCACTGTAGGTTGTTACTCTCATTGTATTTTTATATCATCTATAAATTTCTTTATCTGCCTTCCTCTTCCTTTTTTCCTATTATATTCCCTTCCATTTTATTTTCCAGGAAAGGGATTATGCCTGAGAATATGTCCAACAAATTTAATTTTCCTTTTCTTCATCTCTTTCATTAAATTCCTTTTCTATTTAATTTCTTTCAATACTTCTATGCTTTCCTGTCCGTCCATCTTGTTCTTGCCCAAATTTAATCGAGGAAAATAAAAAATACTTTCAATTTGACAAATATGACTTATGGTACCAACTTCCCTAAACTATAAAATTCAATAGCATATATTTTCAGGTAAAGTTAGCAAATTCCTCAAAAGGCACAACTTTATTCTAGCAACCAGCAACGCTGCATAAAACACATCAAGAGAATCACTCATTAAAAATCAGTAGGGAAAGAACGTGCAGGTATAACACATTTTATTGTGGCATTGGAATGTCCGTCTGTCATAAAGCACACATTAAACGTGTAAAAAGAAGTAATATTGTGGAATTAATGATAATGTATGCGCGCA
The DNA here is from genome assembly GCA_037158775.1 of Hetaerina titia. Classification (NCBI taxonomy): domain Eukaryota; kingdom Metazoa; phylum Arthropoda; class Insecta; order Odonata; family Calopterygidae; genus Hetaerina; species Hetaerina titia. Next base: position 84,016,061 of record CM073775.1, on the reverse strand, counting down.
GAATGAGATATTTCTCACTAACTAGAGCATAAGATTATCGTAGACGTTTCACTTATGTGAAAATAAACGACATCAAACATTTAAGCGTACAAGGCATGTCCCAAAAGTAATAGGACTAAGTTGATTAAAAAAATGTAATGCCAGAATTGATAAATTCACACAAAATTCTTTTAAGTTGCACCCTTGTGCGCCCACCCCGCTGCCAGCGGGTTTTCTATCTTTCGTATTCCTTCTGAAAGGCGGCGCCCGGAATGCTGCGCAGCTCCCTAGTTACGGTTTGTTATAACGCTTCCACCAAGCCGTGATGGCGTTCTTTCACTATGAATTTGAGGCAAGAAAGAGGAAGAAATCTGGTGGGGTAACGTCAGGACTGTATTGCGGCTGCGGCAAGGTCGAGAAGCTCTTCGCAGATCCGCGTGCGAGTTTTCTTTTGTTCGTCCGAGAGAACTCGCGCCACCAACTTCGCACGCACCTTTCCCATGCCCATGTTTTCGGTCACAGGCCGATACACATCACTTTTAAGGATTTAGAAGCCATGCAAACATTTACTTTGCGATCCCTTTTGAACAAAGCATCCACTCTTGTAATATTTTCGTCACTTTTTCAGGTCAAAGGGCGTCCTGAAGGACATCTTCAATATCTTCTCTTCTCCCCTGAGATTACAAATTGACGTTTTTTTTAAAAACGTCAGTTTGTAATCTTATTTTGAAATCATGAATCGTTTTGAAAAACAATTTTATACAATGACAAGCTACTATTTTCTAATCTTCCATATTCTCAAACAAGTATAAACTAGAGATAGCAGTTTTGAATACAACTGCATGTTGTAAATACCCATAAAATACGAAATTTCAAAGAGATTTTTATTAATTGTGGTCTAATAATTTCCACTCTTGGAATTTTGCATTAAATATTCATATTCATCTTTACATATAAATGAATGTTCATTGCCTGCTAATTTCAAAAAAGACAATTTCCATTCATAAAAACTTAGCAAAAATTATCGTACAGTTTAGTAAGAGTGGAGTTTCTCTCTCTTTTAATTCAAATAATGATAGTGGCATATAACAGTAAGACGTATTCAGATGTTTTTAAGGGTATTAATTTATTCCATCGGGGCAACCTAATTCGGAAAAACACGTTGAATAAATGCAATTGTAATTATAATGAGTTAAAAAAAATATATTAATTATGGCATATTGGTTGTTAGTATGTGGAGTGTAAGCGTAATATTTTTCTCGTTTTAAAATGTTTCTCTCTAAAAGCCAATGTGATATAACTAAGCATAGAGATATTGGATTTTCTTAATATTCATAATGTCAACACAAGAATACAATTCATTTACGTTACGTACTCTCTCCATAGATGATGGATTCTTGTCGACGATAGGTGGGATGTATTTCTACTCTTTTATGCTTTCTTATAAAGCTAGAGCCAAGGAATTTTCTATCTTTGTAAGCATATGTACTTCAGGAATTCCGAAAAAATCTGTCTTCATTTGACACCATCTGCCACTTCGGATGAAAGGATCCCGTATCTCCTTCTTCCCCTAGGAAACGCAATCTCAGCATCCCATTTTTCCTTTCTTCGACAAAAATTCTGGCACCAAAGGGAAAATTTGGCAAATTCAGTGGGGCTCTCTTGAACGGCCCTCGGTTTGGAAAGCGGATACGGGGAACGAACGGGAGCTAGAGTGAGAGGACAGAATTGGGTAGTTTGGTGATTCAGCGAGTAAGTGCGGGGCGAGGAGAGGTAGTGTGAGGATAGCTGGAAGGATTTCTGTTGGTTTTGGCTTCGTGTGGACAGAATCGGAGAAGGGTTCTGTGGATGAAAACTGCTTTCCTCAAAAACCGCACCCATCCTTTCCACTTCCGTCCTCTTGACATCCATTGCTTCGCTATGGGAAAGACTTTAGTGCGAAAACCCGGAATGTCATCGTGGCTTGGAGGCTAACGAGGGATACGTTTTCCCAGTTAATTGTGCTTCATTATATTGTACAAGGGGAGATTAAAATTAGCACTTTAAAAACTGTAGAAATCAGTTTTACCCATTCTTTGCCAATTGAACACTTCAGAAGAGGATGTGTGGCTTTTCACGTTTGAGAGAAAGACGAGGGAAACAGCCTTCCTGAATAGAAACTGGATTTCATCAAAAAGTGCCATGTATCTGGACTTGAGTACTTTGACCGGCTCATTAACATGAATATATCAATATGTTAACCATTGCGCTAATTATTTACAGATCTAGCAAAGAGGTACCTATACTCCTCTAATACGTACGTAAAACCTAATTTAAAAAAAGTTCCAACAGATAAAAGAGGTGTCTTAGGGAATGATTTACCAAAACCTCAGAAATTGGCCATCAAGTATTTAGCCGGCTATTTTTGGTTCCAATCCCTTGACTGTAGTCGTTCTCCACTATTTGGACCTCCATTAGCGAATTAAAACATCATCAAGATCATAAAGGAGAAGTCATTAAATTTAAAAAACGGAAAGTATTTCTCTTTAATTTTTCATTTTCTTAGAAATACCTAGACTATAATTAATTAAAATTAATTGAGTCGTCTTATCTGAGATCATAATTAAAATATTGATTATTTAGTATTTCTTTTTCCTTCATTGGCGTCACCTCATCTTAAAGCTTATATTTTGCCCATATATTTTGTGATTATGAATTTTAATGCGTGTGAAGAAACTCCATTACCTATTTTATATTCCATATATATTTTTCTACTTAAGAGAACAAATTTTTTGGCATTCACCATAGTTTCAAAAATATATCCCGGCCGTTCTTTCACAAATATTTTCATTGGCCATTTAAAAAAGAGTTTTTCGTGCGGTATTAAATCAATGACGTTCATTTTATTTCAATTTTGTAAGCAATGTGCTGCGCTTTACTTTTCTTGTTCGATAACTCTGATCTCTAAACATGAAGTGCCACTGATCTTAAGGGAATTAATCGTAAAAAATTAAAATATTATTTTTGTTATTAATTTAAATGCCAATATTATTTCCTTTTCAGTTTTATTTGTCTTTTGATGCCACAAATGAACCATGCATTTTCTTAGGAAAAATGAACATTTTTCCACTTCTCCCTTTACGAACGCTGAGGTAATTAATACAATTAATTTAAAATCGCCACCGTACTAGTGCTACTACTATTAATCTCTAAGCCTTTCATCTCTCCCCCACATCACCCAGCCTCGCTTCCCTCTTCATAACTTCTTCCTAAGGACTCCCACGACTTCCTCATTTTTGTTCAATTCAGCAATATTTTGCCCCTTCCGCTTCTCCCCACATCTTTGACGATCTCTCAGAAACCGTATTTAATTAAAAAAAACGGCTGAAAGAGAAGAAACGTTGCGTTTCCAAAGAAATAATATATTTAAATAAAAACACCCCTTGAGAAAATAAAACCTTGCGTGCACGAGAAAAGGCGACCCTGCGTAAGTTTTAAGTGCCCGTGCTGAGTTTTCTTCCACGATCATCGCTCGAAATGAGAGGGGGCGGAAGAAGTGGGTTTGTGAAGTGTCTATTCAGTTCTCGAGTTTGAGATGCGTGCGCCCCCGGACGGACTTGTCTCCTGTCCCTCTCTCGAAATTGTAATAGCGAACGATGCGGAGCGCATCTTATCTCCGATCGCTTTCGTCTTTCAATATTTTATTTCGTAAGGAATGTCTTCGTTGAGAGGAGGACGGTTCTGGCGGAACACTCCAACACTTTCCACTTGTCTCTTGCTTTCCTTTCACATCCGTTGAAGCGACGTGGGTTCGTGCATTACGACTCTCTCGACTACTCCCTCTTCCCCACGCACACACTCCACCCACCCTCACTAGATAACGAAGCCTTCAAAAGAAGAACGAATGCCGCATCCCTTACTTCTTTCCTGGCCCTCGTATGTTTTTGACGATACAGTTTTCTCTTATTCCATTTCCAGTTGGTTTATGGATCTCCGACATCGAATGTGCGAATGCACCTTATTCCACTTCAACGTGACCACGATAAAATATCGTCAAATCAACAGTCTGATTTGACTAATGCATTCAAAAGACCCTCCGTCGAATTCTCGAGTGTACATGAGGATTGAGTTTAATTGGAAGAAGTTTGTACGAGCACATTAATTTAGAGAAACTATACAAACCAATACCAGATGAAATTACCTTGAAATAGGACGTACAGTCATTTAAAATATCTCTAAATAAGCCCAAAGAAAGAGATCGGAAAATAATAATTGGTATAACTTCAGCTCATGAATTGTGTTACGTTTCGTGGCCAAGTCCATGAGCTTGTGACAAATCAACAGGCGAAAAAAATCAAAAATGATTTCATTTTACTCAGATTCATAGTTAAATCTTATTTCGCCCCACTTGCAATACATTACACCCAAAACTTTCCGCAAAAACATTCCACAATAAACATCTTTTCGACGTAAATTTGAATGAGCCCTGTGCGAACGTAAGTTCTGAACAATCGCTTCTTTTTATATTTTTTCGACACTTACTGGAAACACACCCCGCAGAGTCGAAGGGATGTAAATCCGACTCCGTCTGCTGTGGTGATAAACTTTAGTGTGGTGTGGGCGTTGCAGACCCGAAATTCGCCAGCTAAATCAACACGTTCCGCAACAATTTTGGAGTGATACAGTCGTTTTGGGATGGGTGCTTTGGGCTTGATTCACTCTCCCTGTAGCAACGACCCACATCCAATAGGGCTTGAACGCCGAATGGGCTCTATCTGCTGTTCCTCCTCCCCCACAACAATGAGAGAGGAGTGTTGATAAACGGCTACAAGTTTGAAGGGAGAGGTCTCTTTTGCCAACTCCACCCCCAAACAACGGCAATCGAAAGAAGAGCGGGGAGCCACGGCAATGCTATATGCGCAAGCGCGTAGGTGCCTGCTGCATGGGTCTGCTGCGGATATTAGCACGGCCAAAACGCTCGTGTGCCACGAAAGCGGAGCACCTGGTCTGGCTGTTTGAGGAAGTACATAACTTCGTTCGTTATTCAGTTCTCCAATATCATCGCTCGAGCGTAAACTAATTACCTTGCCATTCTCGGTCCACTTCGGGATTCATGTTCTTCTGCGTGATGATGGGATAACGTGACTCGTTCGGCAGACTTTGTTTAGCGTACAACGGGGAAGAATCACGCATTTTCTCCCGATAGATTGTATTATGTTTAGTTTCATCCTACCAAAATCTAATCTCGATACCAGAATGTGGAGTGAGTGATTTTATGGATCCATATCCGTTACGCCTGTCATTTTAATCCATTCATGCATGTGATCACCTCTGAGATGATTCGAGAAATGAATATTTTTAAATGAATGGGAGAGTATTCTCTGTTTTTGCTTATCATGAAAGGAGATAAAATATTTGCGAGCGAATATTGATCTGCACTCTAGGGTGGGGAGCTTTCTGTTGTCATAATTATTAAATTAAATTCCGTTCTCACGCTTCTTTTGGGAAAACAAAAAGTATTGTGTTTATTTTTCATTATTAGATAAAATCAAAACTTTGTAAGTTTTACTCTTCTGGACTTGAATAAACAGAATGTTTAGATGTTTTAAAAACAGATGTTTATATTTTTAATTTATTTGTTGATATGGGTATTTTGAATTGAAAACATAAGCAAATCATCCCAACCCAATCCGAATAAAAAACCGGCGTGCGGTCTCGTTACAGATAAAACACAACAGATAAATTATATGAATGCATAATTTCCTCAAAATGTTGATTTACTCGAGATATTGTAGTGGTTTATCATCTATTATGGTAAATGTTTGTAAATTAGTTGTAATAATTATCTGGTATTTATCCGCTGATATGTGAATCGATTTGCCGAGAAAAATGGATCCACAAATTAGAGATAACATTCTTCTGACCACAAATTACCTGGCTATAAGAGACTTCTAAGTACCTGAGTGAATTATAGTATATTCCAATTTTTTATATGAATTCCTATTTATATTATTAAATGCAACCATACCAGAACATTATTAACTATTTTGACGAAAATCGTATATGTTCATTCGTATTGATCGTTTGAGGTTTCGAAACAACATATTTTGGTCTATTATGTAATATCTGTATGATTTTACCTAGTACATACAAGTGGTGGAAATAAAATTGCTTTTAATTGAATTTTTTTATTTTTACCCGTTTATAACATAAATTTTAATACTTTTACGCCTACTTTTTATTACTTTAAAGTCTACATTTATAATACTGCTCCTATTTTTAAGGATTCCCAGCGTTATGGAATTCTAATACATTATACATTTTAGGAAATAGATGCACATTCTTCTACCTGTCTTATACTTAAAGTTTTGTTCCTCTTAATGACGCTTTCAGTAAGAGGGTTGGAATGTTGAGTATTTTTTTAATTCGCAATTGTTCTCCAGTGAAATTTATTAGATAAAAGATGTGTTGTGTCGTCTTTATAATGATCTGGAACACTGATAAAGAAAATATAGAAACAATTTTCCACCAGAAAAGTTTATTAGTACGACCAGATTTTGATGTATTACCCCATCTTCAGGTAACAAAATGAATTCAAGTGCCATCTTATATACATTTTTGCATCCCGGGCATGTCAAAATGTATATAAGACGTCACTTCAATTCATTACCTTCATTTCATTCACACTTTCACACATTTCACTTCACTTCATTTACCTGAAGATGATGTAATACATCGAAATCCGGTCTTACTAATAAACCTATCTGGTAGAAAATTGTTACTGTATTTTTTTTATGATGTTCGAACTCCACCACACTTCTGAAACTACTCAATTTGGAACACTGGTAACGGCGGTGATTCATTTCAAATTAGCATTTATAATACTAGATAATTAAGAAACATTTGTGGCTATTTTGTAGGTCATCGTAATATGTGTACCGTAAAAATCTAGTGAAATTATTAAAATTTTGAAATAATTCAATTTTGAATAAAAATATTAATTTCAATTGCATGGTGTTTTCCAGAACATATATATTATGACATATTCTCCTTATGTCATTATTTGTAAACTAAGCTTATATCATCCTGAGAGGGGTAGATTTCCGCGATAGAGCAAATAGAAAGATCTTCCTGTGCCAGAATATATTAATGAAGTTGATGCTAAACCTGTATTGAGCAAGAAATATGGGCACAAATATGGCAGCAACTATGAGAAATTAAATTTCTTCCAGAAATTTCTTAAAGAAAAAAACGCGGAATCTGGGGAAAAACAATTCATGGCTTTTGCACCACGATAATCCACCAGCTCACACTTCATTGCTTGTTCGTGAATTTTTGGCCAAAAATAATACTGTAACGATACCCTAGCCTCCATATTCGCCAGATATGGCTCCGTGTGACTATTTCCTATTTCCAAAAATTTAGAGAGCCTTGAAGGGCCGTCGTTTTACAGCCGTAGATGACATTAAAAGCGCATCGCTGACAGAACTAAAGACTATCTCAAAGATCGAAATTGAGAAGTGTTTCGGGGATTGGAAGAAGCGCTGACACAAGTGCATAATCTCCGATGCGGACTATTTTGAAGGTGACAACATCAATGTATTAGAATAAATAAATATTATTCTCCGAAAAATTAAAATTCTCATTATATTTTGAACACACCTCGTATGTAAGTGGGTCGTGGTAGTCCAGGGGGTAGAGCGTTGGACTACTGACCGGACGGTCCCGTGTTCGATTCCCGCAAGGCACTCTGAGCACCTGCAGCTCCACCCAAGCTATGTTATTTTTCGCGTACCAGATCTTCCTGGGACACCATAACAGGCACAGGGAACTGGTTTCCCTACCTTGATGTGTGAAAATTCATACGCCATTGGGCTTAGTACTGGGCGAACTCTACCGTCACATACCCATCCGACCTTCGGGTTGAATACTGTGTTTATGGTTTTTTTTACATTGTAAATGTGTATTTGCTTCATTAGTGCAAAGAGACAAAAACACAGAAACAAATAAAAAAGAGAAATATATATATACATATGTGAATGTATTTATATACATTCACATGCGCCCACACAATATTATTTTCGTCTCTTGGTTCAATTTGAGTGACTACTTGCACTCGCCATTAACCCGGCACTCACACGTACCCACATATTCTGTCATACCTTCCTTCTCATGCGCCATAGACCGCCAAATTACTAATTAATTCCGGTGGGTGGGTAGGAGAGCGGGGGAGGAGGGATGAAGGCATTAATTGCCCCAATAAAGCGAGGTTTTGCTTCACTGCCACAGTTATCAAGCCGGACCAACCCACATCCAAAACCTATTACGCTCACTTCGGTCCCCCGCTCTCGTTGCAATCCCTGGCTCTCCCCCATCGCCTCCCGCTCTGTTTGGATCCTCCCCCCTACCCGCCTGCCATTGCTCCTCCGCCCCCGGCTTTCCGTCCCTTTCCACTTTCATCGATGACTCCCGGTATCCTTCTCTCTTCCATTTTGTCGCATTCCATAAAAGTTTCCGTATATCTTCCTCCTCCACGATCGTTCTTCGATAAATATTCTTTTGAATGCATGCGTGATAATATAACAACTGCAGTTAAAAATTGTACGTGAAGGGAGCCAATTTAACGTGAGGAATGACTTTGCTGACATTTTTGAAAATGTTGTGGGAACAAGGGAGTGAGGGTGTGCGGATTAGAATTCCCGTTGTTCGATTTCGATGCAGCCTCATTCGTTTCAAACTGCAGCAACACGTGTGAATCCGGAGATTGCTGCTTGTCTGGTCGAGAGCTCGGATGATATTTTGAGCCACACGCGCAGAATCATCTTTCATCCACATTCGGCCCATATCAATTTTAATGTCTCATCAACGATAGGGCTCCCTGACACCTAGCGGGTGAAACACTAGCTGGTTTGTCCTGAGTTCGATTCCGGGTGATTTCTCATTGTTATTCCGACTGAAGCAAGCTATGTAGTTTTCTGGATGCCGATCATAAAACCCTGCGAACCCACTCGCTGCAAAGGGAAATCATCTGATTCACCTTCCTTGAATATGTCAATTTGGAGAGGGACACGAGGAGCTCTTGGTATTATAACTCTACCCTCGCCTATCCTTTGATAATTACTTCGATTGAGGTTTTTGGGTAGGAATCAAATAAATTTTTCTTGTAAAAATTAGCCACTTTTGTCCTTTAAAACAATTAATATTTTAATCATATACACAGTACAAGTGTTATCGGATAAAATTGTCTTCGTCTTTTCTAGTATTGAATACTCGATTATATGTGCAAATATCATCAAATTCAGCTGAAGTTAAACTGGACTTGGAAATTCATTTGTTTCATAGAATTATTCACAATTTCGTTGCGCTTTATATGATGATATTTAACAGCCATTGCAAGAGTACACGTATTCTCTCTGGTTCAATGTGTACTCATTTTCTACAGCCTGAAAGGCCCGCAAATTACGTATTCTACTAAGTTTGCTGCTGTGCTTTAAAAATGATGTTTCATGGAAATAAAACGTTTTGTGAATCATCTCATCTAAACAATAACTATACTAATTATTCAATTCAAAAATAAACAGTCATAGAGTTAAATCAGAACACAAATTTAAGTTATATTAGTTGTTTTTGTTCGTGTATTGCGTTAAAAGTTAAATTTTTCTGAATTGTCAAATCTGACGTAAAATGTACAAACGCAACTTTGCAATAGCGAGAGGTCAACACTATATCTTAGGATAATCATTGGTGATATTGTCATTTTACACAATAATATGGTCTCATAGGTGTTTCTTTTGGCATGATAAAAGATTTTGTTATATTTTGCCAAAATATTTATTCGCAAATTGTTAAAGCACAACGATTAAAATTATTAAATGATCATATTCGATTCCAATCTCTGTATATACACGTATTTGACTTACACGGAATTTATGTTATATTAACGCATTGAATAGTTCAAAATGGCTTTTTTCGTTTCAATAGAGACGGCACGAAGTGTTGTGATAATAGATTAGGAGGTAGGAGGATCACTTTCTGTTCACTTGATTTTGTGTCTATACTAAAATGTGTATTTCTGCTGAGCTAATGTAGAATTCCTGTATCCTCTATTCCGATACAAGATTTGGAGCCTATAGGAGCGATTTCTGGTTTCCAATGCTTCCATTTTCTCTTAAGATGACACGCCACAGTGCTTGGGGATGACAAGTTAAAGAAACGTGACGAATTTCGGGTAATTTGATGACACTACTCATTTTTTGGAGGATTTTTGCTAAGAATCCTTACGGAAGAGGATAGGAGTCGGAATAGCATCGTGAAATGTAGTCTTAGCCGCGGGTGAAGTCATTCCATTTATTTCGGGAAAAACCGGTTAGTTTATTTTCTTACGTAATTCATCGGAATATTATTAAAATTGAAATTTGAAAAAACCTACTTTAAGTATCCAGCTTTTTATCATGCAAGATGTATTTCTTAAAGAACAATACAAATGAGAAATAGAGCACATTAATGGCAGTATAATATTGGTCACTCTTTATACAGGGGAGAGCGTATAGAAAGTTAGATCGGGGAGGTAAAGATAAGGCATGGTTCTCTGAATAAAGGGAAGCAAAAAGTTAAGCTAAAATAGATTTAAATGGAGAAAATGGAGTCCAAAAATGGTTGAAAATAGTATTTCGCTGTTCTAAGGTATTTATATTAAGCCAAGTTTAAATATTACAACAGTGTCAGACCCTAGAGCACATGCACAATACAATGCACATTTACAATAATCTTTTCCGCCACTTCATCTTTCGGAATTTGGTTTTTTTCTTCTTTGGGTCAACAAATTTATTGAGCAGTTTGACCATCCAAAGCCATTATATTACCCTTTCGATTTTATAGTCGTGTCTATTTTACTTATTTTCGACGAGCTGTCTGATGGAGAAACATGGGAATTTTTGTAGTCCAAAATGTGTGTACTATGATATATAGCATAACTTTTTAAGGAAAAGGAAAGATGTGGATAATTTTCCACCGTAAAAGAACTCGGGAAGAATCATCCTGATCTCAATATTACTCATAGTTTGTGACCCTTAATACATATTACTAAATCACTAAAGTTTTGGTATTGATGTAAAAGTCCAATGAGAGGACACTACCTTCGTAGCTATGTCAGTCTGTTTATACTGTTACTAATTTAAAAAATTAAAACTAAAAGTAAATAAACCATCCAATACATGCTACATACAAACTATAGAGCATGATATTAACTCATCCTAAAAATAATTGTTCACGGTTACTTGACCAAGCAATAGTTTTTCCATTTGTCATACGAAAGCTAATATTTTGGTTTAAAAAATTGAGAAAGAACTTCTATTTAGCTGTCAGAATTAATGGCATTTCGATCGTAATATAATTCGTTGTGTATATTTCAGGTATATGAATGGCCTTGTGTTCTAAAGTTTGTGAGTTTACGTTCAGATAACAATACCTTCTATATCAGTGGCGCTAATGACATATCCTAAAATGCGCATGAGTTATTCCTTTTATCATTATCATCAATTTCAAAACATTCTTTTATAGAAGCGATTATTGCACTAGTTTAATTTAAATGAAGCATCAAAACATTGCATTATTAAACTCTACTGTTGAAGGAATGGTACATGATATTTTGCCTATGTTGTCTTTCTGTGTATCGTCAGCATTTTTGGAAGCAACTCTTTTACTCGACCACAAAATTTTACACAGCCAACCTCTACTTTTTTTCCATCCTTTAGATTAGACTTTCCCAGAACATGGAAAATTTTTAACGAATATATTCCCATAACTTTGTTCAACTTGGAAAAATATGAAATTTAATATTACGTGCAAACGTTTTCATCATGCGGTATCGCATATAAATCTGGTATAGATTAGCTTGGGAAAATGCGCGTTACTATTGTGCAACATTTGCTATTCCGTCATGATAACATCATATCAGGGTTAAGTATAATAGTAAATATAAAATTATAACGATGCTCGTACATTAATACATCGTTGCCAATTTGAATATATAATTTTAGATAAATATGTTCATAGAAGTTTAGAAGTAAAAACCATGAATAAAACCGTTTCGGTAATCAATACTCACAGTTGTACTATTAGACGTTTTAATGACCGTTTATCGTGGCAAGTACAAAATATGACCACGTTTAGTAGTGAATTAGTTATTTTATTGACTCGTAAAGAGCTTGAATACATAAATTTCCGCCATTAGAAAAGACTCTAAATAACTCTTTGTTGCTTTAAATAATCAAAATAAAATACAGGTGGACAAATCCCTCCCTGGCAATTAAAACGTAGATATTACAATGAGTGATAACTTGCATTAAAAATACGACCAATCTCCTTTAATTCCTTTTTAAGGTGAATAATATCGTGGATCATATTCAGTAGAACTTATTTCCTAATTACGAAATCGATTAAATTATAAGATAAATAAAACTGTCAGACTAAAAGGACCAATTAATGGTAATGACGTCAAATATTAAACCGTTATGCAAGCTCAACTGAAATTACTTTATATACTTATATATTATAAAACGAAACACTACGAAAGGGAAATCTGCGTAAAGTGATTCGTAAAACTCTTTTAATGATCAGAAATCAATTTATCTCTCAATTGCTCGCAATTATTTTGTGTGTGCAATAAATATCTCTTCGGTGATTTACCGCCGTAACCCGAGCAAAAAGTTGAGTGCCGATTTATCTAAATAAAATTAAGGGCGCATGCGTATTACCTTAACAAATGGACGGCCGTTAAAACGAGCCGCCACCATTGGTGGGAGCCATCCCAATGACAAATGACTCCTTTTTAAAACTGGTTTTACTCCTCTTTTCTTTGTCTCCGGGTGAGAAATAGCATATGACCAAGAATTAAGAGTCTTTCATTTGACTTCCAGTACTATATCCCAATAAAAAATAACAAAGATCCTCGGAATGTTAAATAATGTTTCAAAAATAGGTAAAATATTCCCAGTGCTTCTAAAAAACTGGTAAGAAATCCATTTGAATTTACAAGATTTTATTATTTTGCTTCCTTTACTGCGCAAAAGCACATTCGCCAAATTTCAGGATTCAAGCTTTAATTTTCATGTCCCCTATAGTTTTTGGTGGAATTGATTCAATATGATTTAAATTTCAAAAGTTAAAAATACATAGTCTATAAAAAGTATTTGGCAAAATTATTGGAAGGGGTGAAGTAAATATGAAAGCCTTAGTTTGCATGCATTAATTCAAATGCATCATTCCATCAACATGTAGTTAAATGATACAATGTTATTAGGCAACTCAAGGGTCGATTGAAATAAATCTCTTCGTCGGGGTCCCAAATAAATAAGACCGTTGCAATTGCATTAATTAGTGATAAGTCAGTGTAATAATATATGCTCGTAAAAAAGGTGGTCGAAAGGTTGTCACTCAACTGTACTGTTGGTGATATCCATCCAAATTGAAATTCAGTATAAGGTGTAAACACTTTGTGAGAATGACTATCGAAGGGGACATGATTCAAAAAAGTGCAAAATATGTCCGGCATAGCCCTTCATTCCAAATTAACACCTCATGAAAGGAAAATTCACGGGACAATCCAATAAAGTTAGACCCGTACCATTTCTTTCATCATCGCAAAAAATGTTCTAGTTATTCATATGACCAATGCGATCAAATTTCATCCCGGTCAGTGGCATTATACCGATTATGAAAAGTCGATGCGGTGTCTAACGCTTAATGAACCCTGTCTGTCCATGTTGAATAAACCTAGAAGGAAAGGAACGTGTCAGAATGCGTTATTATTTCCTATACGTCTACCATGCAGTAATTTACTGTATTACCTCAATATTTAATTAAATTTCAACTCATTCTAATTTACCATGTTACAAAAGCATTTGATCTAAGAAAACTTTTCGTTACGAAGAAATAACCTCTGACTTTTACCGTAAATAACCAAACAATAATTAAATATCACTCTTTACTCACTGTTTTATCTGTAGGCTAGCTTTCATTTGACTTAATAGTGAGAGACCAGAAGATAGAGGAGGAGACTATGCGTCATCATAATAGAGCGGTCACAATTTTTCTTTTCTTCTACATTTTTCAATAACAGTAAGGCTGAATTTAAATCTCTTACCCAAGTTTTACCAGTATGTCTGAAGCAATCGCATGACATTCTTTGGTCAGTGTAGTGTCACGTTCGAAGAAACTGCGGGAGATGACGTAATAGTAGCTTTTAACGGAGTCATCCGCTAATATGCATTAAAATGCGGCAATATCAGAATGTAAAAATCATTCACCCTGATCGGGAGTCGATCCCGAATCCTTTGACAGTCAACTAGCTAAAGCACTCGGCCCGACATCCGAGGGATCCGGGTTCGAATCCCGGTCAAGGCGAATGATCATTATACTCTGAAATTATTGCATTTTGTCATGTTCCCCATTTCAGTCGAACAGCAAGTGGGGGGTAACACTTGGAACGAATCAGAGAAGTGCATGCGTACTATGCACAATCTTTGTCAGCCTTATCGACCGAAAAAGTTTTGGCAGCGAGAAATCGTTTATACCCCGAACGGTACTTAATCACCTTAAGTGACCATAAAGATTCTAATTTGTGCGTCCAATCTTCTCACCTCGAAAGGAAGTGGAAATCTTCCAAAGTGGGAGCAGAAACGCCTAATATCCTCGCTGGTTTCCTCCATAAGTGCCCTGCTTTCCCCCACCCTACCCTTCGTAGCGTCACTTCTTGGCGATGAAACTGCCGAAATCCGTCCCCTGATTTACACACAACCCCCCTCCCCTACATCATCTCGCTTCATCTCCACCCCGAATATCCATAGTTCCACCCCAATCCCCGCCCTCTCTCCCTCCGAATACGCGCGTCTCTCTACCCTCATCCCTCTCGCCGCGTTTTCCCGCCCCATTTGACCCGCCAATGCTCCTTTAACGAGTGGGGTGCTTCGCTGCGTGCGTTGGTTTTATACTGGCGTACTGCCTCACTTGCCTAACCGTTCTACGCCCACCATACCTCCACTTCAGTAACGTCGACTCTCTTTCCGTCCACGACAAACAGCTCCATCACACTCCCCCAACCCGGACACCCCTGGAATAACCGAAGCATCTATCGATGCATCAGCGTGTATCACATTTTCCAGCTATGTTCGTAAGTCTAACTAAATAGATCCCTTATAATATGATAATAATGTTGATAATGCGGTTTAGCTGCGGATACTTTCTATACAAGTTGAGGAACAAGCTCGGAAGGCCAATTCTTACAGTAGTATTTCGTTTGGAATTTCAGATGAATTGAGTTTCAGTAAACTCAAATAATAACCAAATGAATTGGAAATTTTTAAATAGACGAGTTGAGACTCTCCCGTAATTGTATGATGTACAGTGTACAGTTTCGTTTTCGACTACTTCAGTTCTGAATCACTGATCAGATAGGCGAAATTCGTTATTCTTAAAATGTAAGCGTCTCATGACAAGATATAAGAAGTGGATTGAGAAATCTCACTATAGTGTTCCTTTTATGATAGAAGTAGCAATTTTTATGAGACAAAATCGAATGATCAGGACCTGTGCGTATGGTTGAGTTAGGGTGAGGATATGAGGGAAAAGGAATGCGGAGTAGAGATATTGGCCTGTAATGGCAAAAAAAGTGCTGGCAAGAGGGCTCATCGTTTAAGCTCTTAAAAACTTGCCACTGCTGCTCTTCTCACTGCACTCGTATTCTGATAAAAATTATCTCCACAAATTTCCAAATGTATTGTTTTATATATTATAAAATCCTTATATTTAAAAATGGAGTTTAGTTTAGCCCTAACATTGTAGAGGCTAAATTATAACATAAATAAAGACATTAAGGACGGTTGAACTTAAAACAACTTTTTTAAAAAGTATCCTAATTATATTTCCCATTATATTTTCAGACCTTTCTATACATATTATAACTTATAATATCCATAGTTATATTATACTTATAGTATCCACAATACGTACTTATCCCGTGGACATCCCATAATAAAGATCAATTTTTGCAACTGCGAGTACTTCTAAAGTTATTTTTAGAGATTGTTGTGGCCTATATAAACCTATATTTTTTTGAAATAGAGATGTTAAGAGAATTGGGAAGATTAAGTCAATGCATTTATCTACCCTTCTTGTTTATCAGGAACTTATACGTATGTGAGTATTCATTATCGCGTTATGATCCTTCTGTCATCATTGTTAAATGATCACAAGGTATATTTCATATAAATGACCTGGAATATTTTAGGAGAAAGCGAGCATCGCAATCCATTACTTCGGCTATAATTTTCTTAATTCACCCAGATAATCCTGATCCAAAGTGCTTTACTAGTCATATCAAACTATTATTTATTATTAATCGTATTATCGAACTCCCTCCTTCTCACCTGCCAGGACCTTTTCTGTATATTATCTACTTGTGACGTGCTATTCATGTCCGTAATTATTCGAGCTTGATTCAAATTGTAAAAATTGTTTAAGTATCACCCATTAGCCCAAGTATGCATAATGTCACCCAGTTGAAGTAATCTAACGCCCCTCAGAGTTGAAATTCGGTAAATGTTATTGAGAATTCTCCATTTCCGATGCATCTATAGGTATGTGATTTATATGTTGACTTTTGGCATGGAAATCACCACCCTGACGACAGCATTCCCACTTATGGCATATAATTTTCCTATCAGAGACATTTATAGCAGTCTGGTTACCACCTTAATGCATATAGAGAGGAGTTTAAGTTCAATGTATTGCATTCCTTCATGTGTAACCTGTCGGATGAATAAAATCATCTGGAAATTATATTTTTCCAAAAGTCTGTGTGGAACAGTTCCAAGGTTCACACCTTTGGTTCTCGTTGAACTGAAGTTCGTGTATCTAATGCGCAAAAATATGGGTTTGGTAAGGCTGTTCAGTAGATTGCGGAGTGGGTGCAAGTGCTCAAATTTCAAACGGGTTAATCGAGGAGGTGGATTGTAATCGGGGTACCTTTTGAAGGGACTGTAGTGGTAAGCAACTCAATTGATAAAGAAAACTGCTCTCCCGAGGAAATGAATTTAATTACTTGTGTGTGTGTGTGTGTGTAAGTCGACCAGGAAAGCGATACACGTGAGATAAGATATCGTTTGTCGGCTTATCGATGTTTTTCATCAGCATCGCCCACCTTCCCTCCACCAGCCCCTGATCTGCACGGACCCCTTCTCCTCACCACCCCGAGTTGCGTCCTTCCCTCAACCCCTTATCCTCACTCTCCTCATCCCTCCTCCTTCCCTCCCTCCCTCCCTCTCTCTCTCGTACTTCCACGCCGCAACTCCAATTTTAATGCCACATCGCCGCTCACCTCCCCACACTCCTCCTCCCGCAAAACCCATTTGACGCCGCATCAATTACCCTCCACCCGCTCAACCCACTCACCCCTTCCACACCGTGCACCTGGATCCTCTTATTCCCAGCGAAGTTAAAACCGCCGTGTTGCCCTGCGCAGCCAGTAGGGGGGGAAGGGGAAGGTTAGGGGGAGGTCGACCGCCCTATACTCCTCCTCCCCTCCCCCTTTGCCACACCCCTTTCCCCGCCATCACTTCCCGCGTGTCGTCGGAATTACAGAGCGCGCGAAATAGTTCCCTTAGCTTCATTTTATTTTTTCCCATTGTGCTCCTCCCCCCCTCCTCCGCCCCATCCCGCCTCCTCTCCCACTTCGGTGGTTCGCTCAGGGAAAGTGATTCCGATTAGCCCAAAGCTATCCATATACGGCAGTGCTCGGTGAGCGCGCCCTCGCCTCTCTGTGTGTATATTCTCGCAGCGGCGGAGGAGGAAAAAAAGAGATGTAAAGCATTGATTAAAGGGGTTATTAGAATTTATCATCGGTTTGAATCCGCGAGGGAAACGAGCTTTCCGCTTCGTCGAAAGTGGAGGCGTTGTAAATGAATGGGGATGCAAGTTTTGCGTTCGGGTAATGAGGCCGAAAAACGCCTTTAATTAAGGGGATGTCCTGCTGAATTTTCACCATCAAGCTTACGTTTTCAACCGGTGATATCTGTGTTAGTGTTTCACTCATCGAAATTAATTCATTTCAAATTAACCGAAAAAAATAAGCGGTCCGTATAGATTATACCAATTGAATAGATCCAATATGATGAATTTGCACTTCCTACTAAGAATTAATGACGAATTTCGAGAACTGCGTTATTTTGCGCATGGTATTGTTTAGCTCTTATGTAACAAAATATTTGAATTATTTAATATCTCTGTATAATTTGTTTGAAAAAGAAAATCGGCATATATTTTTCAGGGCCAAAATATCTTTTTGGCGATGTGATCGCAAGGCGTGTAAAAAAAAGAGAGTGGATTAATGGGTATTCATTAGTATTCATCTATTGACGTATGCACTCCTGAAAGGGGTATCATTAAAAATTTAGTTCATTTCTTACGAAATGATTAATGCCGGAATGAATTCTCCGATTTAATTTATTATTCATCGAATTACTCCTTCATGACTTACGATAGTCCAACTAATAACAGCTTGCATTATCTAGTGCTTCTCCCGATAACCTAACAATGGATGACCTTCTGCCTCCCAGAATCGCATGTTGCGAACGATAATTTTGGCTGAAACCAAGTTCCGTTTTGGGACTTGTTAGCTATAGATTTGTGTATTTTGTCTGGATATGACCCAGTAACTTTTCCTTGTTTGCAAATGACCGTATCTTTGCTCGCTGTTGCAAATCGTATTTGCTTAATTAATCGAAAGATTTTTGATTCTTTATAATTATAATTGCTGCTTTTTAAGTGCCATAGTCTACTGAGGATTGATAAATTTTGGCCTGTGTTACAGGAACTTTGAAATACTATATTATGGCTGAAATGTGTAGCAATATTTATTGCAACATTTGAATTTTGTATTCCCAGATTGGATAATAGCTTTGTCGTTAATGCTACAAACCGGAGTTACGCATTCTTGTCTCTATGGCGTACAGGTTCTTTACTTCGCTGATTAAGGTTGAATTTTAAATGCTATTTAAGTGCTAAACCAGTTATATAGTCAATTTTGGATATCACTAATGACCTACACTTGGCTATAAACGAGGGATACTGTCGTTTTTCATAGTTGTTGGATATTTGTTTCCCCTCTATCCTT
The DNA here is from genome assembly GCA_037158775.1 of Hetaerina titia. Taxonomy (NCBI): domain Eukaryota; kingdom Metazoa; phylum Arthropoda; class Insecta; order Odonata; family Calopterygidae; genus Hetaerina; species Hetaerina titia. The sequence continues at coordinate 83,996,935 of CM073775.1, read as the reverse complement.
CTTCCTCCCCGATTTTGTTGTATGCCAGAAGTAATTATGTAATGCATGTTTTGTAAATAGAAATGACGAACTTAAACGTCGACCAACTCCCAAATTAACTGTTATTACTAATGCCAACAAATACTTTGCTCAACGCCATTAATTATTTATTATTTCCTTTGCGTCGTTTTGATTCTAATGAAGGAAACGATAAAATTCTTTATAAGTTGTTCTTAAAAAAGTTGAAATAACACCCTGTAAAGAACTAAGGATATTTTACTAAGTTTAGCTCACTCATGTAGCCAATCTCATAGCACTTTAATGCATCACGAGTAAATTTTTGGTAGTAAATGAAATCATTTACGTGTTAGGCAAAAATGTCTCCATATATATACGAAGATTCCAAGTCTTAACAATGGTCAAAATCTTTAAATTTTACATAATGTATTCAATATAATTTTGTGTATAAGTAATCAACATAATGCCTAATTTTAATATTGAAATTTATTAAACATTGTTTGATTGGGCCAATGGTTTGGGTAAATATAATGTTTTATCTCCCTTATTTTGAATACTGTATTCATGAGGTTCAGTGTCCATCGTGTTGTGCATTCAAATATGTCAAGGAAGAAGAAATAGCTTTATGATGCATGTAATGTTTTTTGAGATATTTGAATAAACCCTTTATTGTTATTTAATAAGATTTTAATTAATGCACTTAAATGTACCTTATAATAGCGCTATGTTATTAATTTTCACGATTTAGTGATAATTAATTATAACATGTCTTTACCTATATCGTGTAACTAATCAGTTGCTTTTCTGGTATATTCCCGAAAATGAAAATTTACTTCTACCTTATAGAACTCACTGCTGTGTGTATTTGTGTACAATTCTCTTCGAATAATTACATGGTTTGTTGTTCCGTCGAAACCCATTAGTTAAGCAATCAGTCCACAATGTATTTACCTTTTCTAGTGCTATTTCTCATTGGCATTTAATATCCATCTCAAATGGCATTTACGACTTCTGTCCCATTATTGCGGTGATTGCAATCTACCGTAAGCGTTAATTGCTTTGAGAGTATCAAATTCATGATATTTAGATGGTCAATTTAAATTTCCTGGTAGGTACGTATAAAGATCTTAACAATTTTTTTAAGTATTATGAAATATTTCTGTCTGCTAATCCTCGCATGTGTGATATTTTATCGTCAATATTTCCCTTCCAGTAATTTTTTAAATATTATAAAATTTATTATATGTGGTAATTGAAATATTTTTAAAAATATACGCTAACAATCAGAAAATAATTATTTTCGTCCAATGTAATTTAGTTGCCTTTAATAACGACCAACGTCAAGATCGTAATAAGATTTGTTCCAAAAGTTCAAATTGCAATAATATCTTTTTAATTTTTCTTTATTCCTTCGGTAGGGAGAGTGATTTATTACGATACCTTTCAAAATTACGGAGTATGTGCTGTCGGAATTCTGGATAGAGAACTAATTTGTTCCTATAATATTAAACTCCAAGCTTTCCTTTTGTGAATATTTTCATTACACTCGAATAATATGCTAATGTAAGTAAGACAATCTAATGAACGGATGAAATAGCATTTTGCCAACCAATCGTCTGGTTTATTGACTCAAATGCCGTTATGAATTCCTCAGACCTCGCGTTTTCAAGATGTGTTACTAAAGGATCAATAACCAAACTCAAAGAAAATTATTACTCCTTCCCTCAAAATAAGTTCCATGTAGAATTTCTCATAACCATCTCAATTTAAATTCTTGCTTCAAACTTGCAAGATCGTGGAATCTTAAAATTGATTCCCCTATATCTTTTTGCATCTTTGATCCGTTGAATAATTTTAAAACGTTGATTATTTCATCTGCCTTGGGACCCCTTCCATATCGACATCACAATATTTGGCTGCGGAGAGCCTTGTAGCCGGTTTCGTTTCAATATATTGCTTTAAAATAATTCGCCTTCTGTAATATTAGCTCCATGGGTAATTATTTTTACACCTAAATCGACGAACATCAATAAATATCAAGCTTTGGGAACTTCATGATTGGATGATTAAAGAGTTTCCCTCTCACTCTCTCGTTCTCTCAAGGAATCTATTTTCGTTCACATTTTACTTCATGTTTTCCTTATAACCCGGTTAACGTCCTACGGTCAGGTATTCGTCAATAAACCATGAATTGACTTGCCATTGGAATTACTTTGCGCAAAGAAGAAGACTTAACAAAGAGAAGGAACTATTTGTAAATCATAACCTCGAATTCCAATATTTAATGTAATCTATTTTAGACCTTCTCGAGGATTAATACTAAACAATGAACAGCAAATAACTTTGAGGTTTGGCATACAGGTGGAATTGATGGAAATGTAAACACTCTAAGTGCATTTTTCAACGTTGTAATAACACGGTGTAGCATATTTTTAGTTTGTGTTCGATAGATTTTTTATACTAAGCTAGAAAATCTCTTCCAGTTGGTATTAAGTAGTGTTAGGTTTCGTGGGAGTATCAGAGTGCTTTTTGCACAGTTTCCAATTTTAATACTTATTTTGCGTCAACGACATATATTATCCCCCTGTAATACTCCTTGTTATGCAGGCAGTTATGATAATTGCATAAATCTTAAATAGTAATCTTCTGAGCTTTCCATCGTGTTGGATCAGATGTAAATACGAGCGACCCGTGTGGTGGGAAAGAAATGTGCACGTTTATAATTCAGAGGCGTACGCGCCAAAGGAAAATAGTTTCGGTGATTCTGAAGTATGCGCGAGGGGTTGTTAATAGTGCGCTGGGCGGTGACGCAGAGGGCTCTCGACTATCGGGACAGTGTTCTTTTCTAAGTCAATTCCAATTTTTGCGTTGCAGTGATTCGTCAAGATTACGAGGTTCAGGTGTACAGGACCCACGTGCTCCTCGGCAATGCTGCGGTGCTCCGCTGTGTCATCCCACCATTCGTCCGGGACTACGTGACGGTGACTGCGTGGCTGAGGGATGACGCGCTCATCCTGCCGGGGGCTTCGGACGGCGGACCGCCCTCTGTGCCGGGTGACTCCTCGCCCTCCAGCCCGTCCTCCGGAGGTGAGAGGAACTGTGGAAGTAGTCCCGGCGTCAAACTCTGCCCTCCACTGCCTCCCTCCCTTCTCCAAACACCCCAACCCCTAACCCTAAGTTAATCTCCGAGCACCACTGTCCGAGTGCTGGTGTAAAAAGAGCGATTTATCACCAGGCCACGTGTGAAATAATGACTGAATCGCTTTTTGTGACCGTTGTCCTATTATTTTTTGAGAGGACTGCGCTGTTTTTTTCCAGATAGCACAAAAAAGAGAATTTTTTTCTACTATTTCTTGTCATGATAAAATCATGCATCTTTACTCATGACGTGTGAATATGTTTTTGAGACTACTTGAATTTGGATGAGAAATTTGTAATTTCCTATGGAAATCATGGTATCGAGTTGTGATTTTCCGTTTATTTATTTTGATTTATTATAATTTTAGGTCATTTGAAGGTAACTATAAATCAGGAGCAACCTTAAGGGCCATCTCATATAAATTTCATTTTTTGTTGGAAGTTAAAAAATGTCTCTCTCTTTCAATTAAAATAGTATGCAGCGACTTACACCTGAACACCTGTGACAAAAATTGGTCTCTATTGAAATCGTTATATCCCTAAACCAACGTGCCGCGCGGTAATCATGTTAGCATATTCGGAAGCACCAAAGCGTCCAATTTGCATGCTGTCCAACTCATCTTGCTCACGACGCTTCCCTCCCTCTCCGTGGCGTGGTTGGAAGGAAAATGCAATATCTCCGGGATAGTGTCGGCGCGTTGCACGAAGTCTCTCTCGGTAGACCTGAGTGTACCACGACTACCTGCACGTGGTTCTAAAGCTTACGACAACGCCAGTCCAAATAAATATAAAAAGAAGCACGGTTTAAACTGATCACTTTAACTTTTGTTCTTTGAGCAGTTAAACATCTTTGACGAATTTTGCCCATAGAATTTCGCAAAAAGACGCTTAGTAATTTCAAGTCTGGAAATAAGTGTGTGTAACTTGTGGTGACAAACTCCTTTTTCCGGAAAATTTGAACCTGGGTAATTTAAAAAAATCAATGAGAATATTACAGGCCACAAATTAACCCCACCGTTACGTGTACGATTCAATGTGGCTAAGGTGAATGTGTCGTATGTGTAAAAGCAAAGTGGTGTGATTTATAAAAACGTCAATATGAATATTTTCCACCAAGTTACGCCAGAAACTGTTTTATTTAGCTAAGGTTATTTGTCTCAGCGATAACACCATTTGCTTTCAGTAGTAAATAATATATTAAAACAATGTTCGAAGAGCAATCTTACAAAAAGACAACATGGGAACGTAGTAGTGTTCCTTGTACCCTTTTCTTACCTTTCCACTCTCCCCTACAACCCCGAGCTCTGAAACCATATTCGACTTGCTCATTTCACCTCTCCGAACTACAAGTTGTGCTCCTACGCTCAATAAGATGGCGTGATTAGAACTGAACTTGGAGTAGTTCCGAGAGTTGAAATGAGCTAGTCAAATGATTTCAAAGCGATTTTTGTCATATACACCAACTTATCTCAATCATTCCTTGATTTTTTAGTTCTAAATGTTACTCTATTCTCGACTAATTTTCCAACAATTAACTTCCCGTTCCATCTGCTATGAAAATACATTTTTACGATAAGAGTATTGCTTGAGCCTGTATTAGATTTCCCATCGAATGCAGTCTGCCTTTGAAATAGAGGAAACCTCTTAAAAAATCCATTACTTCCCTCATGAATAGATTTTATAATCATGCATGGATGCATGTGACATCATTGTAAGACTTCAGAAGAGTGATAGTTTGCTATTGTTATTCGTTGTTAAAATTATATTATGTGAGAGTGTAAATTACGGTGAAATCCTATCGTAATCATAACTCAGAAATATAATATTTGCGAAAAGTCTATTTTGGAAATATAATTATAAGAAGGTGAGCGAAGTGCATGTGATTTAAAAAAGTTCAGTTCAACCTAAGAAACACTCTGTAATGCTTAGTCCGATGGGCTATATGTGTAAAACAATTTTTTTAATGCTAAAGTCTAGCCCCTTTCTTTGAACCGCAAACAAATGTACGTTGTCACCTTTTTAAGTCTGCATAATTTTCAAGCCGCGGCAATACGAAACAATTAAAAGGAAAAAGACATGTACTATGTGTCTGCTGTGAGAGTAAAAAAGAAACCCTACCTACTGTGGAGCAATTTGTGTCCCGTGTGTCTTCGCGAGCAAAGTTGAAATTAACCTTGCCGTGAGTACCTCGTAAAATGGAATATTTTCCCCTTTCCCTTGTTTTTTCCGCCTTTTACTACGATCTGTGTTTCCGTTTAAGCGTCGACTCCATAAAACCCCACTTTTCCTCACGAATTTTACGACCTGATTTATCCCCCTCTCTTTCTCTCTTAAAACCCTTCAAAAAACCCTTTGCTCGCTTCTTCGCCTTATATTTGAAGGAACGAAAGCATTCCTTATGGCGAAATATTGTTCACGTCCCAACCCCAATTTTCATTTATTTATTGTTTTTTTCTAAAAATAAACTTAATCGTCTCAGTCACGTTTATTCCAAAAAAAGCACTTGAAAGCACTACCGTAGTTGAGGTAATAAGAACAGTAAATTTCAGGGTTTATGCGTACAGAGCATGCTTGTTTTCATTTTATTGGTCGTTTTTCTGGGAGTAAATGCGGCCTTTCAGTGCATTTAAACTCTTAAAATAGTGCTTAAACTCACCATCTTCCGCCGGTTATTGACTGTCAGAATGAAATATAAAATCTTATGTGTTTTCTCCTCAGCTGATTCAAGAGAACTACAACCTCTTTACTGATAAGGTCAGCTGATCAGCTTTCATTTTGTTTGATAAATGGGAAATATTATTCACTCAAACATTGAAATGGGTTATGAGATAACATATCTTTAAACCAGTCAAAGTGAGATGTAGAATTATGGCGGTTTTTTTCAATATTTTTTATTCTTCCTAGTTATCTCGATCAGTGCTTCTCAGGATGAGATCCGAGGGCTTTTGCCGAGTCATGGATAGTTATTCACCAGTTCGCAAGGGAATGACTAGAAAAATTGTATGATATCAGTAGCTTTTGATCTTTCTCTCGCTTTCCCAAAAAGAAAATGTTATGTTAATTTTCCGATTAAATTATCTTCTCTTGGTTAAAAAATAAAAATAAATTAGTTGACAAAAAAATCCGATCACCGGGTCTGTAGGACAACATTGGAATCCCAGGTTCACCTGAAGGCTTAAGTGTCACTAATCTGGATCGTGATCCTCTCAGTTTCAGTTCTCTGCTCCATTTCTTATTTTCTATTACTCCAGTTCTTATTGTAATTTTAATTGCAGTCAGAATAAATCAAAGGTTATATGTATGCATCCATATCCAGTGTATCACGCAGAATATCATTTTTCTATATTTCTTGAGGAAAATATGATAACATTGCTTTTTTGTACAATTTCTAATTCCTACACATTTTCCAATATTCAATTGGCAATATTAATCCCCCTGAATAACATAAACTCGTATTGTTACTTTCCGTTCACTAAAATATATGCTATTTTCTCATAAAATATTATTTAATATCAAATATGAAGCGCCACATATGATTCAATAAATATAGCCATTTATTCTCCTCTTTAAACATGCACTGTGTTCGCACAAAATTATTTTTAAAAAGTCTTTTTTCATCACCGAAATTCATGAATGATACCGAAGGTTTCGTGATGTCTGTTACCTCTCCGATAAAATTAATTTATCGAATTTTCGTATGAATCTAGATTTCATGAATTATTTTATTTAAGTCCGAGAATAGTTCCACTATTGAGACATGTCATGTTAATTTAAATATACAAGGAACGTAGCTACGGTCGTGAATCAATGTAAACAAAAAATTACCGGGACCGTAAATTTAATTGGCACCAAGTGATTTGATAGAAAGAAAGAAAAGAAAAAACACAAAAGCCAAAATAAATAATAAAAATAATAAAACAAACTTACAACCACTCGATCACTAGGGTGTGTTACAAAATTACTTTCACTCTTGTGAATCACATTCACACACACACAGGGTTTGCAAGGATCCCTCCTATGTCAGTGACCCGTCAATCACACAAATAGATGAAAATTATAATGGATGTAATGAAACAGAAACAGGAAGCAGCATTCTGCTTTTTTTCAGACTAGGGAACTTTCACAAATCCTCCGTTGCCAAACATATGTTCTCTGAAGGACATAACATCACAATTGACGACATAAAACTACTTAAACATACCTCAGACTACATGCTTGACTATTACGAATGCATCCACATCAAAAAGAACAGTACAGACACCTGAATAGCGACCAAGGACCCATTGCATCTTGCCTATTTTCTCTGTAGCAAGAATTCAAGAGCTCTACGGCCTCTAGGTTAAATAATAATAAGGGGGGAGGCCAGTGGATAATAGTGGCCAGTAATACGGCCAGTGGAGCTTTTCCCCCCTTATTATTATTTTCTCTGTGCTAACGCAGTTGACTCACTTTTTTCTTCCCCTTCTCCAACTCCTCCAAACTTCTTCCGCCCCCCTTGAAAAGAATGTTTTTGAGGCGTCACTTTGTGAAAGCGATTCATGTCGGAAAAGAAATACTTTGTTGTTCTATATACATTGTATCGGGCGCGGCCCGGGTTTCGGTTGGCAGGGTCGTCATCATCTGATGATGACTTTGTAGGTCGATGCCTTGATCGGGTTTGGTGGGGTGTGTGGCATGACTAAGTGTTTCTTTGTTTTTTTCGAAAACCCCCCTTCTTCTTTTCCCCCCTCCTATTAGCAAACCGACCGCCAAAACTTCCCCTCTTCCTTAGGCACTGTTATACTTCACTGTACTCTTCCTCCCCCACCTCAACTGAACCCCCATTACCATAGGACTATCTATTCTTCCTCTCTGTTGTCCAATCACGAGGTTTCCTCAACACCCCCTCACCCTCCCAATAAGCCATTCTTTGAAAACTCCCCTACGGAATTCTCATTCTTCTCTGAAGAGGCCTGCTTTTCTGTCCTGTTAGGCCTGACGAAGCATCTTCGGGAAGTGTCCATCATTATGTTATCGATAGAACTCTTCAATCTATCGAGTATTTCATTTCCTTCTCTATCTATTTTATTTTCATCTGTCTTCTGCAGCACACCATTTCTCTCGGTTTATATTCATTCCATTGCTAACATCATTCATTCCTCATGTCGGTAGAAAGATCGGATCCCACATTTAAGTTTTAATGAATTTTTCTTTATGGCCATGCTAGTAGAATTAACCGTTAGCACTTGTCTCTTGCATAGGCATAAATATTTTGTCATTTTTGTCCTGCTTACTCTATTTCTATTGCTTCTTCCATCGCTAGGGACCTTCATTTCTAAAAACCAATGCTCCCCCACTTGTCCCAGCCTGCCTTTCCCTACTCATATTTCTATACATGTAGTCTTCCCCACTTCCACTGCAGCAATTCTCTTATTTTTAATCATGTTTACCTTGAGACTCTAATTTTTCATCCCCTTCTCAATAGGTAACCGTTTTGTGGTGACCTCGGGATCAGGCGACCTCGTCATTCGAGGTGCCCGGCCGGAGGACGGCGCGCCCCGCTACAGCTGCGTCACTCGGCACATGCTCACCGGCGAACGGAAGACCAGCCTCCCCGCAATACTGACTGTCACCGGTGAGTCACTATTCGGAAGGTGGCTATGGAATCTTAACGATGGCATTGGCTGATGAGCAATGTGAGAACTAAGATGACTATAGCCGAGACTGCAGACCCAGGTGTTTACTGTTCAAAATGGCGCTAAAGGCAAAGCTTATGCTTGGCTCATTTACTTACTATTCTTTGCTTTACCTTCCTTATTCTTTAAATAATAGACATGTTTGCCCTTTTTACTAATTTTAATTCCATCCATTGTAATATCTGTGTTGATCAATTGCACATGTTAGCATTCCGACGTGGCCGAAGCATTTTGCACGTTTTCCTTTAGGAAGAAACTGCTGGTTGCCCAATAATAATGTGTTATAAAACTTGGTCGCTGGAAGATTTGGTATTTTTTCCACTAAATCGTAGATCTTTCCTTACCAGACTAATCATTAATCACTTTTGCATGTTAAAAAAAAATTACAAAAGTATAAAAAAATCAAATCCTTGGAGTCCATACTAACGTATCAAAATATGCATAAAGGTTAAACTAAACGGTACCTTTATCGTTAGATAATTTTCACGCATTTTAGTATTTCAATATTTTTTCATTTTGAGATACCGTTCTCAGAATTTAAAATGGATCTGAAAGATTTATATAACTTACATTTTTTGAATAAATATTGTTTCGTTTCTCTATTCAAATTTACTCCTCTCATATTTGCATGTATAGATGTTCTGTAGACTTTTTTTCTCCGATTAGTAAAAATGGCATAAAGAAAATACTAATTGTTCGAAAAAAGCGACGAAAAAAACGATGGGTCTCAGTTGCCATAATTTAATATTTTTATTTGGAGTGAGTTATAGGAGAATTGAAGTTCAATATATTCGCAATTAAGCCATTGTCCCTGGACCTACTTTTCTGCAGATTCAGAGACTAGTCATTATTCTGTTTTATATTTATCTTGTGACTTGAGTAATATGTATAAAGCACGAAAAAACGACTTGGAGATAATCGGACATAGAAAAATGCTTTCATAACCTTAATGGCATTTAAAAAGTACTCTTTGGTATTTTGGTTTCATAATATTTAAACTTTTTGCTTTTTCCAATCTGCAGACTAAGATCCTTAACGAGTTAAAACTTTCATAAAATGAATTTTTACGTATGACACTGCTTATAACGTGAAAATTTAAATTATATATATATATATATATATATATATATATAGTCGCTTTCTTGGAAAAGCCACGAACATGCACAATAAAATTCACTAAATAGTCATAGCAAACACAGAAACTAAAACATATTAAAGAGGGACTCACTAGTTCTCGAATTTTCGGTAGTGCAACCACCTTTCTCAAGAGGAATTAGGAACAGAACTCAAGAGGAATTAGGAACAGTTCTGTTCCTAATTCCTCTTGAGAAAGGTGGTCGCACCACCGAAAATTCGAGAACTAGTGAGTCCCTCTTTAATATATTTTAGTTTTTGTGTTTGCTATGACTATTTAGTGAATTTTATTGTGCACGTTCGTAGCTTTTCCAAGAAAGTGAATATATATATATATATATATATATATAAATTTTTAGGTAATCTACCGGTTAAGGTAGGTTTTTGGATGGACACAACTATCAAATAAACATTTTGTGACTCCCCACCTACCAAACTAATCTATATCAGGTCCCTCTTCATCTCGGTGTACTTCTTTCCTCCCTTCATCTCGTCCAACATCCCTATCCTGTTCCTACCCTTACCTCGCTTGCCCAACATTCTCCCCTCTATTACCCTCTTCAACATTCCACTCCCGCTCAATACGCCTTTCATCCATTTTTCCTGCCTCCATAGGATTGAATATATATATATATATATATATATATATATATATATATATATATATATATATATATATATATATATATATATATATATATATATATATATCCTTTTCTTCTGGGGTTTGGAAGATTAAGCTTACACGTTTCTAATTTGATTCCGCAGCGCTTCTCACAACATGATGATTCGCGACTCACCGAGCAATGTAAGAAAGCATCCCTGCCACGTAAATCATAAGTTTGCGTTATCACAGGGTGGTTAGTAGGGACTTGTTCTTTTTAGACGGGGGAATGTGGGGCCGATTCTAATTTATCCTCCAACTTCCCAGTTTTCCTTCACCGGTCTTCCGTATTTTCATTTGACAGAGCCATCTGGAAGCATGCCGCCAAGGTTGACGGGGCGCCTGCTAACAACTGTCACCGTTGAATCCGGCAGCGACGTTCACTTGAACTGCGCCGCTCAAGGGAATCCACCGCCAACTTTCACGTAAGTAAGCTAAATTAGTCCTCTGGATTCGAACATGATTGTAAGGTAGGAAACCTTCGCTTGGAAATAAATTCTTCAATGAGCGGGCTTCGTTCAACAAGTTTAGTTCAACCTGTTTCCAAAGTTTGCAAGGATGATTTCGAAAGAAAAAAAGTAAAAGGTTGTATTTTATGAACGTGTTCTATTATGAGCATTTTCGAATAGGAGTACAACATTTGTAGTATATGTAAAGACGTATCTTACTCAGTGTCGTCACAGCAATCGTATGTCGCCATGAGACGGTGAACTTCCATTGCCGGATTCCGACAGATAGATCGTTTTAAGTCCATTTTTGTTGTTTTTTCTTAGAGAATTCTTCTAAAGGTTATGATGCGGACAATACGCCAACACCGATAAAAGCTGCCACCCAGAGATTTCTTATTTCATTGTCATTACGCACTAATGAAGAGGAAGTAATATTTAAAGCAATGGATTTGGTTATTCCCGATTTATCTGTAGTGTTCTTACTTTTCGCGTGTTGATGAATATTTACAGATTCTATGCCAAAAATCATCATTCCCAGGAGTCGCTCCGTTTTTTGTAGCGTGCCTGACTGAATACTTTGACGTTAGTTTCATTTTCGTTTCTGAGTGATATTTTTTTCTGGCAACTAACAGAATTTGATGTGAAATTTCCAGTTGGCAGGTTTATATTATTTAGCGCCTGTTTCTGCAGCAGTACAAGTTAACAAAGTGTAAAACGTAGCAAATACATATTTCGGGGATCGGATCGAGGTGCGTGCGTTTGAGTGTGTGTGTGTGTGTGTGTGTGTGTGTGTGTGTGTGTGTGTGCGCGTGCCGCCATGCAACGATGTGGGACCTCTGAACGAGAAGCACGTTGTGGAGTGGAAACATTTTTATTTTCTTCCCTGCTTTACATGCAAGCCGTATTCAAAGCAATTGTTGCCGGGGGCAATCATTAACATACTAATCGGGCAGCTCGTGGAAGCAGATGATACGGCACTCAAATTGCAGCGGCCAGACTTCCGATCATGCGTCACCACGATACTAGAACGTGACACAGTTTTCCCATCCTTCTTTTTTACTCTTTATTGGAATATTCTAGCAGGAAACAGCTTCGGAATCATGCCGAGCTAAATTTGTGCATGATAATTCACACATTCTTAAGTTTCAAACATTATCCATTATAAATTAAACCTTGTTTTAAGAGATAAAATCAACCAACACCACCTATTGTGAAGAGGCCTAACTTTAGAAGACGTTCGCAGCTCTGTTTGTAATCATTATGGTGATACGTTCTGTTTTGTTGTTTTCAGTATAATTCAATGAGATGCAATTCATGATAATCCAAAGCAATCAATGAACTATACTGAAATCGGGATACAAATAAAGATACATGAAGAAGAGAAAATGAGATTTTGCAAGAGGCATACGGAATTGTGTGTTAGAATACAATATGTATCACAATTCAAGAGTTCACGTGATACATCTTTCCGTCATTTTTTCACTCAGGATAGTTAACTTTTTCATTAATAAAATAAAAATTAGCTTGAGTTAAAATTTTTATTGTTTCCTAAAGACAATATAATTCAACGTTTTGCTGTATAATTTGTGCATACCACAGAAAACCGTTCAATAATGATTAAAAGTTGTAAATAATATATTTTTACAACACCGAATATTTCGCAACTATTTACGTGGGCGCGCAGGAATTTTGTAACCATCGCCAGTAGGTTTTTGACCTCAAGGCGGAAGATTGTGAGCAACGGATGCCAACTGCCGGAAGAAAGGTGAACGCTCCTTTATCTTTTATCCGCAGCCACGACCGTGAGCAGCAACGCACAGATTGGTCGGAAATCAAACTGACAACGAGGATCGCGACAGATATCAACCAGTTAGATACGAACTAATATTCGATGGGTATCTTAAACGCAGGTATTTTAGTAAATTGACTGGAAATATATGACAAACGAAACCTGCGCACGAATATAAAAGTTATATAACTTTCCGTGAAAATTCATTATCATTTTATAACGTATCGAGTTCGTCTGGAATAAGAGCGCGTGCTCTTGGAATTGAGCGAATACAATCATTCTATCGAAGACGAGAGTTCTCCAGCATGGTACGCCTGACTTAACGCGCACAGAGATTAAAAGGAGTGAACATTTTTAATAATAATCACTTCGTGCGAAGTTTCAATAATGACTTTACGCTCCTCCTGTATTTGCATGATTTCTCATGGGAGACGAGTGTGAAAACTTGGCATCTATTTCGGAAAGTTCCGTGTTATGATTTGACCAAAGTACCCCCTCCCCTTTTTAATCAGAAGGAGCGTGAGCATCATTTACATAAATTCCGCTCTGCTTCGTCCTTTGCATTTGAATACATTGCATTAATTCTTCCTTGGCTCATATTTTTATTGAAGAAGGGAGCCTTGCCCCTTTTTTTCAATTTATGAACCGGATTCTTACTATTTCTGAGAAGCCTTTATACCTACTGATGCAAATATCATACAAGGGAGAGGTAAAAAACGTCTTGTTAAACACAGATATCATGTTTAAAATTGGTTTACATTGTTCATTAGCCATAGTGGTCGGGATGAAGATCAAGATATGGAACAGAGACTACTTAGGAACGTATTGGATCATAACTAATCATTTCCAGTTCATTGTATGCTTCCCACCGGGAGGCATTAAAAAAAACAACACCGCATCCTTCGTTGAGTTGCCGTCCGATGATGAATTGGCCCTTGATGCAAGTTTTTGCTCCCCACCAGCCCGGCTCTCCCGTTTCTTGCACCTATTCTCTTCTTCGGACCGGCATTCCGACCACGAAACGGATATGAATCCGCCACCGTGCGTAGCAAACTGCCTCCCAACCAACCCCCCTCTTCCTCTCTCCCCGCCGCAGTCTCTCTCCTGCTCCCCATCCATTCCTTCCCCACCCCCGGTGACCTGCATGCGACCAATCGTGCGAAACAACTCTAGCGACTCCCTAAATTCAAGATGGCTCTCTTTGGAGAAGGTCGTCTTCTTCTCTTTGGGTGAAAGACTTCATTTCTTCCTCGCGGTCCCCACACGTCCACCTTCCGCGTCATCCCTCCCCAATGCGCTAAGATATCCCTCTCCCGATGCAACAATCTTACCGTTGCCGCGAAAAAAAAAGAGAAATATGTATTGGAAACGGGGAAGGAGGTCATTGTTGATCGGTAGCAATGTCTGCGTCGCCTTTCATCCATTCGGATTTGCAAACAAAAGAGGAACGCTTCTCTTCTCTTTTTTGGTCCTCTCATCTCTCCACTTCGACTCTATGCCCCCTTTCTTCGTTTATCCTTCGCCTGTGGAGACCCAAAGTTAGGGCTAATATTTTTAAGGTCTCGGAGTAATTTTTAAATTATATAGCTCATTTATCTCGTATTAACTATTTCCCCTTAGCAATATTACAGAATAACAAGTTTTACGTTCAGTTTTACGCTTAAAAAAATGGCTCGTTGAGATATTTTCAATTTTAATAAAAATAAAACACTCTGCCGTTATGTATTTAAAGGCGACCAAGGTGTGTGTCGTACCAAAAAATAAACGTATCTTTTAATTTCTCACATACCTCATATGCGATGCTGAATATTCCAAAATATTCACTGTATGGATATGTTTTTTTCTACGATCATTTTCTATATTCTGTTGTTTAAAAGACACCATTTTATGAAATATAATGTATTATATGATATTTTCCTAATTTTTATTTTTCCACAACATTGCACGCCATCTCATGTCAGGTATATTAACCAAAAGAGCATATTCACTAAAATGTAACTTACACCTTGCTTCGTGTTAATAGTGTTAGACACAAAAACGAAGGACGTGCATAATTTGACATGCCGTTCGTCTCATTTTTTTTTATTTTCCTATAATAACGCGAATATGTGATATTTAAAACAGCAAGGGTAAAATTACTCATAATTATCCCTTGATAAAGACTCCGCAGGATAGAATGTGGAATTAGAGAATTTGAGGAAAATGTATAATTCTTATGCGTATATGCGAATCGTGAGAAAGGTAAATTTCCTTTCACTTTTGTCGTGTTCTATCGTAGTAACTTTCCGAAATTAATTTTGAAAATTTAAAATAATCACAAATACCTACTTTTATGGTTTCATGCGAAGTCAAACAATTAGACCATTATTTTTGTAATCTTACTCGTAAGGGGGAGCACATTGATCAAATTAGTTCATCTTTTTTAGAAACAATTAATTAAAAATGTCGCGCTCCAATCGTGCTTCAATTTAACTTTTTTACACCAATCTGAAAACCCCATTGGTTTGCCAGAAATGTTTACATTTATGAAATAATTTTTTCTATTCGATATTCGTTCGAATTAGCATTCGTTTCGTTTTATTTCACTATGTTGTTTGAATGTTTGTCAGTTGAAGTGCCTGCATACTAAACTACAATTTAGGTATGGCAATACGCGCGTCAGTTTTTCTTCGTTATCACAATCTTCTTTATCAGTCTTTCCTTTTTTCATCTTCCATAAAATATTACAATATATACTTTGCCTACTTTTATATTACAATATTGCCTTTGAATTTTCCAATTCTTTATCAGAAATCTTTCAGTGCATATTTCTACTGCACAGTAAAAACATAGCCTATGCAAGCGTTTGAAGACGCCCCTTTTTTGGAATTATAAATAAAATGATCTGTTAAATTTTATCATCCCTCATTACTGAAATTTTTAAGTATTTTATAGTAATTATTTCGATTCAATTAATTGTTATTTTAATAAAAATTATCATCAGGTCGCATAGTGGTTGCAACTTAAATTGATATTCTTGATTTTTCCATTAATTAAACTATATTTTTCAGCTTAACTGTATCCTCGTTATTAATTTCGAGGTAAAGCGTATTGAATATCATTATCATACTGAATTTTCAATTAATTTAATCAATAAGGTAATCCTTGGAAGTAACGTATCGAGCCCATCTTTCCGCCGCCGGCCTTTATATAATTAATATCTGCAGCAGAGTTCAAAAGAGCCCTGAGGAGGTGAAAGGCTGCTTTCCGCGCCATTAATTTACTTTGGATGGAGTTCACACGGGATATTCTCTCCGCCTTTTTGACCTGTAACTATTTTCACTTTCGTTAAATTAGCTTTGCACCGAGTGATCGTGCCTTATATATTATTTATTTATCTGCTCGACCGACCCTGATTTTTGCATTTGTCTTATAACATCAGGCGATCGCTAAAATCGATTGAAATTTTCTCTGTATTTATTCTTTCAAGGCATTCCCTTCATTTAATTTGTAGTTTTAAGTAAAGAAAATCCAAATTGTATTCATTTTTTTATCATTTATTTTCGTAGTAGCTACCGATTCAACTTGTTAAAAGTACTCATATCAATAAAATCAAAGTTACCATTCGAAAACTGAAAGAAAAAGTTACTCTGCGGTTCGGTTGGTAGTCCGCGTGATTTGGCACGGAGCGCGGTCAAAGGCCATTAGAATTAATTTTACCTTGATTGGGAGGACTCGTTTTTATTTTCCTATTTGTTAATCCATATCCTCACAAAGTTGGTCGTCAGAGTCGCGGAAATATTTATATTCTTATTTTCTCTAGCGTAAAATCGAAAATCCAATGAAATTCACCGTTGGTTAGAGATAGTTGAGTTTTAATTCCACTAATTCTTTATCGCCCCATCGTTAAATCGAGTTTCCAAGTTTTTAAAACGTGTGACTACTTATTGCAAAAATGCTAATTTTAAACTTATTTGCAAGCGGAGCAGAGTTAGTTATCCTGTGGCTATTTCTGAGCCCTACCCAAAGATATTTGATAATCACATTCCATCTTCTGCGATAGTTTTCTAATCAACGTTTAAAATTATATGCAGATTATTAAAAAGTTGCAATACAAATTTGGCAAAAGTTGCCATAGAAATGTAATTATTACCGTGGAAGAGGACTTTTTAAAAGAATTAAAAACTTAATTATTAACTAAACTTCAATTATTTTATTAGTTTTAATGGTATTAATTGATTTTTGTTGATTAATTTAGAGTTTTGTTGACATCATTTCTAGCTCAGTTCAAAATGAAATATAGTTATTCTTTCGGATAAATTTCTTTGCTTATGTTGAGGGGACGGTTGAAAACCTATGTCATTATATCTTGAAAGTTTCCTTCCGAATTTCTTTTTGGGACATAGGATTCATATATTATTCAATTAAAATTTATTAAAAGTTTTTTTATGGTTGTTGAATTAGGCGACATCATTCTTGCTTCAAAATAATATTTTTACCATGAATTTGAATGTAAATCTTTAAACATCCAATTGAACGGTTGTTTAATGCTGGCGATGTGATGTTTGAGCTCAGAAATAAAGCCTATGCTCCATGGCAGCGAAGATAAACTAAACAACGAAGAATGATGCTGTTTGAATATGTAAGGTATTAATATGCCTAAAGTATACTTAATACAGAATCGTTCCCAGGAGTAGAAAATAAATTAAACAATTTAGCAACGAGATCATGCAAACAGACAAGATTAGTTCTCACGGCCTAGGACGGGGGTGGCGAAACCATGGCGTGTGTACCCAAAGTGGCACACACAGCCATTATTCTGGCACGCAGATCTCGAAGGCCACTACGGGAAACTCCATGATGAGTTTAGATTGCATTGTCGACAACTAAACTAAAGCAACTAAAATTGATCCGACCAAGTTGCAGATGGGAGATACGATAAATAAGAGCGTCTTATGCGTTAGTAGTCTCTGCTATAGGAGCAATCCCTTTGACTACTAATCATCAAACATTTTCTGCGCCGCAAAGTTTGCTTCCATTTGCATCAAAGCACGCTAAACATTACGCTCATAAGTCATACGTGCAACAGAGGTGACTAGTAGATCCTCCGCATCGATCAGAATATGTCCATCGCTTCTATATCAGAACTAGGGTGTTATCTTTCTTTCATTGAAGATCGTTCTATATGTGTGAGCTTACTTTGGGAATAGCTATCCATATTTCTATGAACTCGAGAAAAATGAGCGATATTAATTACAAAACTTAATTCATTCCTCTAACAAATGACATTTTTTAACCCAAGAAAAAGAAGCTCTAATAAATTATAGATAGAGATGTTCAATCCATGTAATTAATTACCTTTGTTATTAGCTCTAATAAAATATTTGAGGTTCAAAACAAAGAGTTGCGAATTGCTTTTAAAAAATTTTTTCTATCATAAAAACACCCTAAGCCTCCTAGAGACAAAAATAATTGATATCTTTAGATTACTTGACAAGTTAGCATGCGAGTTAAGAGTGTACTATTCATAAACTTTGGTACTCAAAGGTTCGCCATCTCTGATCCAGGATAAAATTCCTGATAATTTTGTTTCATGAAATAGTGCATTAATAATCTTTTTTGTTCGTCTAAAAATGTTTTTTACGAAGTTTTTCATTCACCCCGACCAATAAGCACTTTTTGAGCTCTTGGTGCGTACATATATACGATCATTTACTGTATGCGGTTGTTGGACGCACTCCAGTGGTAAAGTAATATTTATGAAAGATTAATTTAAATTTGGACCCTGATATCAGGAATTGGAATAAACCTATTTCTTATTTTTAATGTTTTAATGTATTTTGGAACTTATTGATGAAAGGATTTTAAATCATTTCATCCAATTCGTTTAACATTACCCAAATGAAATGTACGGCAAATGGAGTTAAAAATTTCCTATAAACTGGCCAAGAGGCATGTATAATGTTTTTTTATTCTAGTTTTATTTTTTTTATTCCGTTTCTGTTCTGTTTTTTTGCACTATTCTGTTTTTTTCAGAGCAAACGCGTTTCCTTTCGGGTTGACATTCCAGATATATAGATATTCTGCCAATTTCTGTCGCCAATGGTAACATTCCCTCCTTTTCCGTTACCAGCGGGACGTCTCTCTCTTTTCATATTCTCCCCTGAACTTCAGAGTCTTAAGGCTTTGGAAGGCATCAGGATCAAATTCCATTTCCTGCTCTCAGCGTACTTTCCTCGTCGAGGCCGAGCCGCCATCTGCGTGTGCCTTCGCGCACCACACTTCGGTGCTCGGTGCGTGCTTGGGTTTTGTGTGTACGTGCGATTGAGAGGAATGGAGAACTCGCCTCCTTCCATGCATCCGCAACGTTAGGGGAGGCTACGGTCTGGAAGCAGGGTCGGGGGAAATCGCTTTCGTGAGGATCCTCCGTTCTCCGCCCAACGCCCCCTCTACCTCTCCCCTACACGGCTCTATCCCTAGTGTCCTAGCGGAGAATATGAAAGGATGGGAGAAGGAGGCAGAGAAACCATTTGATGCGCTGGTTAAAGAGCGTAGGAAATTGTTTCTCCCCGACGAGCATCTGTGTCCGTGCGTGAAAGAGACGGGAAGTGAAAAATAAAGTGTGTCCAAAAAAATAATGAGAGGGCGGAAGGTTCTTCGGGGGGAATTTGTCTTCCGCGCCCCTCCGCCCCACTTCGGTCCCTAACGTGAGACGTTATCTAGGGAGTGGACATTTATTTCACTCGGGAGAGTAATGGAATTTTGGATTCGACGTGGCTTTTAGCACCTTTTTCCCCAGATTCGTTGACCCCTGTCCTGGTCTAGTTCATTGTGATTACCTGGCGGTGGGGGAAGCAATTTGATATCGTTTTTTAAGTGAGTTTAATTATGTGAGGCGGAGAAAAAGGCAGTTTCGAGGCTTAGGGTTGGCTCCATTTATCCTTCCTCGACGATTGGAACCGCGCTTGAAGTCGCCATTTCATGGAAGGGTAAATATTCTCTCGTGGGACTGCTCAATTTATTTTCTCTCATTATTGAGCAACTGCAGGAACCTATTTTTTTTGCCTCCCGTTCAGGTAATGCGGAGTTTTATAATTAAAAGTTAATGCTAGAACATTCTAAATTTAAAGACAATCTTTTATAGCTAGAATGAAAAAATATTCTTTTGTTTACATTCATCCTTCTGTGTGGCAGGAGCGTTCCAAGAAAATAAGAAGCTTAACGCACTCAAAATTAAAGGCGATTCCAACATAGCCTAAACACAGTTAAGAAATTGGAAACATTTTGTTTCGGTGTAAGAATCGTGTCAACTGTGAAATATATATCTCGTGCGGAACACGAAAATTTTGGGAGAAAGATTTGCGTGATTAGAGAAACATGATGTTTTTCTGGTTTACTTTTTTCGATGATAAAAGAACACAATTGGATGAAATATCCCATTTTCGCAAAATATATTGCTCTCATTAGAATTTAGAAAGCATATCTGATAGAACTTAACAGTAATTACGAGGGTATCTAGAAAAATTCTTGAAATGGAAAAGAAATAAACGGCATATATAAATAATAAGAATTGTATAATATACTTATTTATTTTTCAATGTAGTCTCCCGTTACACTAATTCACTTGGTCCAGCGATGTTCCAATATCTTGATCCCACCTCGAAAATTCAATTCAGACCTCTAATAACCCGTCTACTTCTGCTGTTGGTTCATAGTTTGAAGAAAATCTCCATCAGGAAAATTTGAGTTTAGGAAAGAGATAGAAATCTGATTGAGCCAAATCAAGCGAATAAGGTGGGACTGGAAACAATTCCTACCTTAGTTCACGTATGGCAGCCACACGTGTGTGGGCGTGCATCTTCTATATGAAAGATGACTTTCTTCCTTGCCAATCTAGACTTATTTCGTGTATCTATTACTATAGTTGGTTCAGGAGGTTAGCGTAGTATAGTCCAGTAATTGTTTGACCAATGGAAAGGTAATCTATTAAAAGAATCCTTTCCCGTTCCAGAAAACGGAAGTCATCACCTTTCCAGCTGACCGTATTGCATTTGCTTCCTTTGGTGGTGGCGAATCAGTGTTTTTCCACTGCTTTGACTGCTAGTTTGTCCCTGGGGTAAAGTAGTGGACCCAAGCTTCATCTGTTGTCACAAATCAGCGCAGAAAATATTGTTAGTTGCTCTTCAAACGGGTCAAGCATTTTTCGGAAATTTCCATTCTGATACGTTTGTACGTCTGTACGTCTGTACGTTTGTGATCTGGAATCAAGAGTCGCGGTACTCATCTTAGCGTATAATTTCTTCATATCCAGTTCCACTGTTAAAATGTGATGTGCCCGATCAGATGAAATCCCTACAACTTCAGCAATTTGTCGCACTTTTATTTGGCAATCCTCCATGACCATTTTATGCGCTTTTGTAATGATTTCTAGGCCAGTGGCACCTTTCGACTGACCACTACACGGATCTTCATCCAAGCTGTCCCTACCAAACTTAAACTCGTTTTTCCGGTTGGAAACAGTTGAATATGAAGGAGCAGGGTCCCCCAGAGTGTTGTGAAAGTCTGCATGAATTTACTTTAGTTTCATACCTTTCTTTACGAAACAAATAATCACTGCTCCAATCTCAGTTTTTTCCATCTTCACAAATCACTACTCGGGAATATAGTAACAACAGAGAGGCGTCTGCACAACAGATCTTTTCCCAGCGCACTGACGCGTTGCGTGTTTTTCAAAAGGATTACTTATTACTGCGTGGGAAACTCGTGCGCTAGCGCCGGTATCTAGTGGTGATGCCGAGAACCTTTCCAACTAC
Organism: Hetaerina titia; assembly: GCA_037158775.1. Classification (NCBI taxonomy): domain Eukaryota; kingdom Metazoa; phylum Arthropoda; class Insecta; order Odonata; family Calopterygidae; genus Hetaerina; species Hetaerina titia. Next base: position 83,975,297 of record CM073775.1, on the reverse strand, counting down.
CCTATTTTATTAATATTTCAACTTTAACTTCAATGAGAGTCTAAAATTATCGTTTGAAACTGGATACGATTTCTCTTTCATGACAATTTACATTTAACGATGGATTATTCTTGTGAGGATATTCTCACTATTCTCTCTTCCCAGCACATCAAAGTTTTTATAATTGAAAAAGTAAGGATTGTGAATTTTTGTTAATTTTCTATAGATCCTTTAAAAAAATAAAATGTTTATATTTCTCAGCTATTATAAATGTTTCGAATTTTGATCATAATATCAAAATGTTTTAATAGAATGTAATGTGTTAAGTTAAACTTTTTTTTCACCACCCGTACACTCTCCCAATCATTTTCCTCGAATTCATTATCCCTGAGAATTGCTTATTCCACTTCAAGACGAGCAAATATGTAGTTTTACAACACAAAGAATAATTCATTAACTATCTATACTGCATTTCTTTTTTGGTATCATCTGACGAATATGAAACCGTATCAGCGATCCTTTGTCAACATCCGTCCTTCCAAACATTTGTTTTCCTAGCCCCATGATTCGTTTATCGTTCAGTCAATACATTCTTCTATACACTCGATGATAGTTCTGTGTTTTTTTTTTAAATCTATAATTCCACCATGATTCAAAATGGCAGGAAAACAGAATAAAGTAGAACTTTCTTTTAATTTCTAATAAACTCGATTTAATAACGAGGAAAAAAGGTGAGTTCATTTGTTTCATAATTGCAGTTACTTATTTTTTGACAATTTAATTTAATTCAGAATATGTTAATATCACGAACATGTTTTCCCCTTATTTCGGTTATTCATGTTTTTCGGTTATCCGTGATTCACCATGTATCCATTAGCACAAGGATGATGGAGATTTTACTTAACTGCGTAATATTTTTCTATTCACACTTCCCGGGTATAAAAAATTTCAATTGATGACGGTTCTCACAGAAATGCATAATCTGTTTAAATGAAGCAGATATAGAATTGTTGATGCGTAGAAGATGAATTGGATAGAAGAAGAATTGGCGCCGATATGCTATTGAAATAATTATAGGTTCATATTCGTGATTTAGATTGCCTTTCACCAAAAAACCTAGTATCAAACCCTCAGAATTTACTAATTGATATCATATGACACGTTTTGAATCTCACCTGATTTCAGCTGTTAATTAATTATCATATTTTTAAATTAAAATGTTTAAGTCTACCGATGTTATTTTAAAATAAGATCATATAATTAATGTTTAAGAAAACTAGTTTGTGGCTTTTCCTCCATATAACTTTAAAATGACGTTAAATTCATTATAGAAACTGAAAAATCAAATGTTTTAACATAACATTCGGTGCTTTTCTCGATTATGAGTTCACGTATGCATGGAATAACATTTAATTACACTCTCAATTAAGATAGCAATACATTAAATGTACCTCTGCTGTCAACAGACGAAAGCTATCATTTGCATGGGCAGTTAACAGAATGAACTTCAAATTAGTTTTATTTGGTTAACGTAGTTTCATTACTTCAAAATGAAACAAAGCATTAAAATGTTTTTATGACAGTTCAAAAGAATATTTCTACAAATATTCAAATATTCCGTTAATTTTGAAAATGAAACAAATATTTATAAATACAAAAAAATCAAGATTTTTTTTTAATCGCCGTACCATTTCGTTATTTTCCAAGGTTCCGCTTATATTTCTCAATTTTCACGGAGGTATTCACGAGCACGCGTTTGTTTCCAGCATTGGGAATATTTAGAGTTCGGGAATGGAAACATCTTTTGAAAAGGCACGAATTTTGATGCATTAAGTGATATAATGTACGTTTGATAGAAAAAAAACCGAACCCAAAGTGCACGAATAGAATCGACTCCAAACGACCAGGAAATTCTCCACGCCTTATTTTAAAGATGTTTTTCAAAGAATCTTGGAAGAGCAATTTCTAAACCTTCTTCCATCATAATTCCGTGCACTTGTGCCAGTAAGCAAGGCGCTCACTTGAAAGGATGCCTCTCCGTGAAAATACCTCTTTCCTTGCCGATGAACGCGGAAAGCGTGACGGAGCCTGTCGCCGTGAGCCTTCAACTGCCAAATCACAAGATTATGCTGAACGGGGGATGGAGAGCGAGCGAGCGTGGGCGATCGTATGTAGTTGTAAAGTTGAGAATCGCTACTGTGCGCGATTGTGGCTTTGAATCGTCTTGCATGTTAAGTCATGCGAGGCAACCGACGTATGGCAGGGAGGCATAATTCATCTCACGCACACAAAGACGCCTATGGGGCACACTCATATCACCCCGGCTCGGCGGCGGCCTAAGTGTCCCAACCACCCACGGAATCTCCGCCATCATCTTGCATGCATCTCGTGCGAATTGATGTTACCGTGGCATTATCTGCATACATATACGCAGTTCTCTCTCGCTCTCCCAGCACCCACTTCCCTCCCTTCATCCCACCACCCTTTCCCCCCTTCGGTCCGCGGTTTGATGCGATTGGGCGTCCATGCGTAAAACGAGGAATGAGATTCCGGCAGCGCACGCCAGAGCGCGCACGTGACGGGACAGATTGGATCGGATCGCATTTCGGGGCCGAAGGTTTTCGGACTTGATGTGCCTGCGTGCGTGTGTGTGTGTATTTGTGTGATACGTAGTCACATGTGGGTGTGTTGAGAGGTCCTCTGGGTGAAGGGATAAAATTTGCATGCAACTCAGTTTTCTTTCCCCGAGTATCCCGCGGGTTCGTGCCATTTATTATTAATTTATCGAATGAAAATATTTTCGTTTGCCGAGATGCCGAGTTCAATGTGAATCGCAAAGGCTCTTTGCCCTGCGGATGTGACTCAAAGTATGTAAAAACGTAATTGGATTGCTTTAATGACGTAGTTGACGTACGCTGCTGAGGATTAAACACTTTCTTTTTTACTCTTTTGCAAGGCCACTTAAGATTCCAGCGGATTAACACGCAAACAGCATATACTTCAGGGGATAAGAATCAATCACAACAACCACGATAAAGGGAAACACCAAAGCTTTCTGACTCTGATGTTATTCGACGATTGCGTCAATCCGATAAAAATACACTTCACCCATGAGCAAGTTTTACAGGCCATAAAAGGAAAGTCCTCCCAATCTATAAGCTACAGCATGTAAAAAGAAATGGCTTACTTTGGTTTTTAAAAATGTAGCGCTTTTGTGAAGAAGCAGTTAGCTTACATTATATGTTACGGGGAACAGAATTTTCATCCAAGATGTAATAAACACGATACTTAATTTTGACGGTAGTGAAAAGGGTAATTTAGCAGCAAACGAATGTTAAACATTTTTTCTATATCTAATTGTTTCTTAAATGGCTTACTGTTACTATGTTCGCCTATTGTAAATCATTAGTTTCTTAAGTAAAATATAAAACCTGAGATGGCGTATTTTTAAACAGTTATGTATTTTTGGGGTCGCGATAGCATAGAACATTCTCGAACTAGGTGCCACCGTCATAAACAATGAACACCGGAGCAATATTTCTCCCTCCACGGTATGGAATATCTCTTTCTAAAATAAATTAATTAATTTATCCATTCAATTGACTTACAAGTTTAATTAGACTATTTTGACTCAAGTAAAAACAGTCTTTTTTTCACATGAAACCAATTTAATAAAATACGTTATTTTACAAGTTGTACCGTCTTTTCTGACACCGATAATGTGGATTAATAACAGTATGTAAGGTATTTCAGCATCAAAAGAAACTCCCTGTAGCGAATGGGGGGACCATAACACTACTCTCATAGAAATCTTGACCCCTCCATAGAGTACCTATTATGGTGAATATGTTCTTAGTTTCACATGCTCAAAAAATGGGTCACAGGTTCAAACACTCAATAAAATTAATGAATTTATGACATATAGAGTGGTTGACAACAACCAACATAGTGTATCAGATAAAAGTAACTCAAAGTATCGACGTCCAACATCTGTAACCGATTTTCGTAACATATATTTATTCTTTACCTGCCTATTCTTTAATAGCAATTACCACATTTTATCGAAAACGATACCTTATGTTTTGATTTATTTTAAAAATTTCGATTTTGGCTTTTTTATGTGTAAATCCATGGAGCAAGTGTGCTTTGTGTCTGATGTTTTATACTCCTTTTACTCCAAAAAAGGTACATCGTTTATCAGTTATTTGAGTAATAATAACATAATATGATTACGCGTTCGTCTTCCCTATAAAACTTCTGTTGTTGACGAACCCGTACCACTCGAGGCTGCCTTTCTATACTTGCATTATACCCATTGCCTCTTTGATACTTACGAATTTAGAAATAAACCTGAACCTGCAGCGGTGGCTTATTGATTTTTAGTGGAATATCTTTACTTCCAGTATCCTCGCAGATGACTAAAATTCACTGGTCCCCTTTCAGTTTGCTTTTCTATAGTTGTATTTTAGTCATTATGTATATTAAAAATTCACATTGATTATATCCAAGTAAGTTAGGTACATAGATAATTTCATGGGCCACTTTTATATAGGAATCAATTCCAGCATCAAGCGTAAGGGTCTTCTTGATAAGCCATGTCTTCTTCACCAAATAGAGTGTCTGATGGTAGACCCACCACATTTCCCAGTGCCCTATCACCCCATTACAGGCCGATTCGGTCACAGTCTTTGTGCAAGAAATCCGCCTATTTCCTTTCGAAAGCGAAAACAGGAAACCACGTTGATGACCATAGAATTTGAGAAGGAAGGAAAAGGGCCAAGGCGATCGTATAAGATCGAAGGGGATGGAGAAAGCGAGGAAACAGAGACGATGGGGCTAAAGATACTCATCCGCAAACCTCAGAGGACTCTTTGCGGGGCAAGAATTGGGGGAGGGACGTTGAAGGTTGAAGAAAAAGGGATGTAAGATATTTATAATGCAGGGGGGATGAATGTGACGAAGCAAAAAAGAAACGAGGCATCAATATACATTACTTCTCCAAAATATTCTATTTTCTTTTTCCCTGAATCTATCTCTTTTATCCGGCTCTTGATATTTCTCGACTCTTTCAAAAACTGAGAGTAAAACTAAAAAAAAACTTTAAGCGAGGAGAACTTACAGTAATAAAAGCCAATATTATTCTGTACAAATAGAAATACCTCTGAGGAACAATTGGAAACCAGGTTGTTCTGGAAGATGGTACATATAGTATTATGAATATTTGCTCATTATAATAACTCTTTTAGTAGAAACACTGTATTATTTAAAGTGCCTATACGGAATACTTGGTTGCAGCGTTTGTCTAATGTATAATAAATTTTTCTAGTTTATATTAAATATCTAGAGAAGATCTGATTTCTTTCCAACTCCAACCGAACTCTGAAAGCCCGTGTTCGCGTATTCTTTCCCTTAAATTAACGAGCACGATACCAAAGTTATAGAAACTTCAGAGTAGTATTATTAGCATATCTTCCAATATTATTTAGCGTAGTCAATAAATGCAAGTAAAGCCTGTGTCAGGATGTATAAATATGACAAAAAGCCTCACCCAGTAATTACTATAATATCCTTTAGTTTTTCCCTCCAACAGGGTTCTAAATTTGAACTACCCAGTATGTAGTTATTTCGTGCAAAGGTAGTTGAATCCTAGATAAACTAGGTTAGCATGTCATCGTGCTTCCACAGGAATAATACTCGTACCTTGAGCTTTTAGTTATGGAGACAGCCGGACAATAATTTATGTTATATTTCCAAGATGTATTGGGATAATAAGCACATAAAATTGTGTCTGAACAAAAACAACATTAACTCATTCAATAAATTTATATCATATTTTAAGTTTGCTGGATCCATATATTTCTAAATTTATTACTAACAAACCCTTGTTTTAGCTATTGCCGAAAAAATAAGACTTCACATTAAGTATCATCAACCGAGAACTTATGGTTCTTCATTATTTGTCTGACGGTATGACAAAACATAAAAACTGCTCCACGTCATCAAGCAAGAAAGATATTTTTATATCCAGCGCCGTGAAACGGAGCATTCAACATAAAAAATGTTCTGACCAGCTTGTTTCCGTTGCTAATCAGTGGAGGGTCCGCGTATCAATATCATTTTAAGTAACTCGTATAAAATGCATCTGCCATTCGAGGAGAGGCAGTAAATATCCGAGAGAACATTAAGTTCTACCAGTAAATATTAGTGCCCAAGTCTGAGTGCGCGTCATAATTCAAAACCCTCTTTCAAGTTAGGATCTAAAAACTTCCTCTGCCTGTTTGATGAAGCCTTGAACTTGACCGCGTATCGCGGTCTAAGTGCGATGTCGCTATTCAATGTGTAGAATGCAGCGCAGCTTTAAAGTGCCTCTGCTTTTGAAAGGGCTCTCACACCGTTAGATGAAATTTCCTGACTCACCCTGAACTCGACTCACTTTTTTAGACCTCCCGTACCCAGTTCCTTACTCCAAGGTTCTTTTTTTTATCTCCATTTTACTCACCCTATCTCATTCTCAACTTCTTGGAGGGAAGAAAAAAAATAACTTTCTCAAACTTCTATCCACCTTGGCGGCGCGGCATGGAGCAGCTACCAACCAGCCGTCCGAAAAACATTGTGAAAGAACCTTTAAGTGAGGCCGCTTCTCTCCTTCATTCATTTCCTCTTCCACTCCTCCACCCTTTCCTTCCCTTTCCTTCCCTTTCCGCGCCTACCTTTTTCCGTCCATTTGTCCCAAAGAATCTCCCGCTGCTCCCTTTTCCCCCTTAAGCTCACTCTTCCCCCCCCCACTCTCACCCCAATCGCACCCCAACCCACCCCTTTTCCGTGGATCGGTAGAAATGGATGAGAATGGGAAAGGAATGGTAAGGATATGAACTGAGGTTTCGCTCTGACGGAGATGGAAACGCTTGGGTATGATGGGGATTTTTTCCTCCCCTCTCTCCATAAATGGGATGCCGGGCGGTGGAGGGGGGATGAGGGGTGAAGGATGGGGAGGGAGGGAAGGCAAGAGGGAGTCGTGGGAAAGGACCTGGCGAACTGTTGGGATAAGCATTGGAGAGGGAACCCCAGAATTAATAAATGGCTCATTCGCCTCGGGCGAGAAAGCAGTACATAATGAAAACTTGACATCAGCGGTCGGTGGGTGGTGAGGGTTTTTTTTCAATGGTAGTTGTACCTGGTTTTCACTAGAATGAAGTCATATTTTCCAAGGTTTATTCTGGAAATTTTGTTTTGGCCTTATTTCTTCGAAGATACACGTAGGTACGAGGATAATTTGAAAAGTTCTCGGAATAGAATAGAAATAAACGACTTAACCCAGTGAAACTTTTTTATTTCTCAATGTAGTCTCCCTATACACTAATGCACTTGGTCCGGCGATATTCTAATATCTTGTTCCGATCTTGAAAATAAGTCTCCCTTACACCTGCAAAATACCCATCTACTTCGGCTGCTAGTTCATTGTTTGATGAAAATCTCCGTCCACCGAGGAAAATTTTGAACTTAGGGAAGAGATAGAAATCTGATAGATCCAAATGAGGCGAGTACAGTGAAAGTGGAAACAACCTGTACCTTAGTTCTCGTATTAATAACATGGCAACGACGCACGCGTTTGGGAGTGCATCGTCTAGATGAATGATAGCTTTCTTCCTTGCCAATCCAGGCCTTTTTTCGTGTATCTATTACTGTAGTTGATTCAGGATGTATTGTTCAAAAATTGTCTGATCAGTGAAAAGATAATCTATCGGAAGAATCCTTTTCATTTCAATTTCAATTTCATTTCAAAAAAAGGGAACTCATCACCTTTCCGGCCACCCTTATTGCCTTCGCTTTCTTCAGTGGTGGCGAATCTACAAATGTTCCACTTTTTTGACTGCTTAACTATATTGTCTCTGGGGTATAGAAGTGGACCCATGTTTCATCTGTGGTCACATCAATCATCAAAATATTGTTGATTTCTCTTAATATGGGTCAAGCATTGTTCGGAAATTTCCATTCTGATACGTCTGTGTTCTTGTATCAATAGTCGCGGCACTCATCTTAGCATATCCTCACATCCAAATCCACTATTCAAATGTAATATACCCGTTCAAATGACATCCATACAGCTTCAGCAATTTCTCGCACTTTTATTCAGCGATCCTTCATGACTATTGTATGCACTTTTGTAATGATTTCTGGGTTGTGGCATCTTTCGACCGACCTCTACACGGATCATCATCTAAGCTGTCCCAACCAAATTTAAACTGAATGAGTAGCTTCAGGCGTGATGTGGTGGAAGTCGAACCTTATGAATAACTGATCGTATAACTTTCTCACTTTCTATCAAGTGGAAAATTGCTACGATCAGTTGTTTATTATGTTCGACTCCCACCACATCACGCATAAAGCTACTCATTGAGTTTAAATTTGGTTGGGACAGCTGACATGATGATCTGTAAAAAGTGCTACAATCAGTTATTCATTAAACTTAAACTCGTTTGTCCTGTTGGCAACAGTTTAATTTGAATCAGCAAAGTCCCCCAGAATGTTGTGAATGTCGGCACGAATTTACTTTTAATCATCTTCACAAATGACCACACGGAAAAAAACATAGGCGTCCTCACTACATATATCCATACATACCGAAGCACTCACGTGTTTACTCATGAAGGAGAACCTATTACTACGCGGAAAACTTGTTGCGTTGGTGGTGATTCCTTTAAGGGAACCTTTCAAACTGCGCTCGTATTTACCTTAGGCTATAAGACTGCTACTGTGCAACACTGAGCTTTAGGAAATTAAGACTTTCACAGACTTAAATCAGTTCGGAAAATAGATATTCCATCTCTAATTAAAATTATTTTTGCTCCGTAAAATTGCTTTGAAATTTTACTCTGAAAAGTATGTGAGATGATAACTATCGATTTTAACTCTTGAGTAGTCGGTGTTTTATCTTCTGTTTGTATATCCTCGTTCATTCTATTATTTATGATGACGAATTAAAAACTAAGCTGTTACCAATGTCATTTATCGAGGTGGAATTAATTTGTATCTATGAAGAATAATTATTTTTTCGCGACAGGAAAGCCAAATAAATAATTTTAGAAAACTGAACAATGTCGACCATCGGTTCACGGATGAAAATGGTCCTCTACATTCCATAAGATGAAAATTCCCCTTCGGCAAAGGGACGAAGTTACTACGTTGGCAACATTCGGGATAATAGAATGCTTGGTTTCTTACAGGAAAAGGGAGTTGAAAACGACAAGGGAGACGAAAAAATAAAGATACCTATGAAAGCTCAAAGGGACGGAGTATGTGAGCATTTTTGGGACGACCCCTTCGGTAAGACGAACGCTGCAGGAAATGGCTCGGATAGAGAGGAAAGAGGTCCCTAAGATAAGACACCGGAGAAGAAAAATTGCGAGGGCAAGAGGTCGAGGGCAGCAATGGACGGCGACTAGCTTAGGGTGGGGCAACAGGAGAGGCAACGGGCTTTTGGGGTCAAACCTAGTGTGGCAGCCTTGGCGCACATCGCACGGGCCTGCACTTATACTTGACCCCTATTTCCAGGGACGCTGGCGTATCTAGTAGCTACTGGGCTACGTACTTTCAGTTGCTCAGGGTGCTCCTTTATTTAACATGATCGAGTGCTTTTGGATCAAGTTCCTGGAAATTGAAACTTTATAGCAAAACATGCTTAACACGGATCTTAAGTGAGCATACTCATTTGTTCATTAAACCTTACAAATGAACTGACAGTGAATGTCCCTTTAAATGACTGCCATTGCAATATATTGTTAATTATTTTTTGATGTTATTTGTGGAAATTGTTCTCGCTAAAAAAACTAGAAACTTTTGATTTGTTCAAACCAGGTTCCATTTAACTACGCAGCCTACTTGTGTCTACAATTAGATAAAATGCAATATATATGATAATCATTAGTGGCATATTAGAGTTTGTGAAACTCATGGAATGTTATATCTCTATCTTGAACTGAAAACGTTTTCCCTTGGCGCTGCAATTAGCATTATTTACGTAACAGAGTCATTTCAAATGTAATAGTTGCCATTAGAACGTTAATGATATCAATCATGAATTTAATATTCCCGCTTTTATTTCCTATGCTTTCATCTTTACAAAAGTCAATCCTTGTATTGTTATATTATCTAAGTGATAAAATACGTTTCATTGCGTTTTCGTATACCATATGTACATTATTTGGGTTTTAACGGCTATTTTCGTAAAATCTATATTTGCTAGCATGAAGTTCATTAAGATCATGTACATCGTTAACCTACTTAGCCTCAGTTCGAAATTTTTATTTCTGGTTCCCAATTCTTTTTTACTGGAGCTCCAATCACGTTTTGGTCACATAATATTATTATAATTCCAAACAGTCACTCGAATGCTATCGGAGTTTGTAGTTTTTTCTTCATTTCCAGAAATAGCGTTAATAGAAAGGTCGAAAGAAAGTTTTGAGGTTGGTAATGCGACAAAATGGGGAAAACGTGGAACAGATTTTCTCAATTATATTAAGATAAGTAACATACATGATAGTTAATAAACCATATAATAATTTCAGAGTCTACTGTTTAATATTTCACTTCATTGAGCGGAAGGTTTCCTAAACAGTGGGGTTTATCATTTGTAAAAACAAAGAGCTCCGAGCCCTGTAATATATGTATATTTTTGTAGATGGGAGTGTTCTAATAGCTGCAGAGAACAGAAGGGAACGATGGCAAGTGATGAGAAATCAAAAAATCCGCAGGGCTCTCCCCATCTCCCCCTTTCGATTTCCGGGCCCCCCACCACGAGGGTGGTGATTTTGGAAGGCTGCTTATATTTTTTCTCTTTTCTTGAATACAAAATCAGAATACTTTCACATCCGGGGCAGGTTTGTTTTCTCTTTTTTTCTTGATTTCCTGATTTTCCAATTTTTCCAGATTCTGCCGTCGAATTGCGACAGCAAATTATCCATTCCAGAGATAAGTTTGCTGAAGGTTTCCGAAGGAGTATGTGTGTGTGCGTTTATATATATATATATATATATATATATATATATATATATATATATATATATATATATATATATATATATATATATATATATATATATATATATATATATATATATACTCGTATATATGTTTCCTAAGGGGTGTGTTTGTGTGTTTATATACGTACATATGTATATATGTTTTTTTCATACACGGTCTCTCCCAAAATAGTACGAATGAGTCGATTAAAAAATGTATTCCCAGAATTGATATATTTACTCAAAAGTCTTCAAAGTAGCACCCATATGCGTCCACATACCACTGCTAGCGAGTTTTCCACAGTTCCTACACCTTTTGGAAGGCGGCGCCCTGAATGCTGCTAAGCTCCTTCATCACGCCTGTTCTAATACTTTCACCGAGCCATGGTGACATCCTTTCGGCTAGGATTTGAAGCAGGGGAAGAGGAAGAAAGTCTGTTGGGGCAACGACAGGGCTGTAGGGTGGCTGAGGTATGATCAATAAGCTCTTGTCTGATCCGTGTACGAGTTTCCTTTTATTCGTCCGAGGGTACTCGCCGCACCAATTTCTCACACACCTTTCTCATTTCCAAGTTTTTGCTCACAAGTCGATATACATTACTTTTAGGAATACCTTGTGCATCAAAAACCTTGCGAACACTTATTCTGCGATCCCTGTTCATCTAAATCTGCGCTCTTGCAAGATTTTCGTCACTCTTGAAGATGAAGGGTGTCCTGAATGAACGGTGTCTTCAACAACTTCTCTACCCTCCCGAAACAACTTGTGCCACTCAAAAACACCCGATCTGCCTATGACGTTATCAGCATAAACTGCATTGAACACGTCATGAGTGAGTTTCTTACCCGGTTTTGCCCAGTTTCATATAAAATTTAATGGCCTAGCACTGTTCCAATGACCGATTCATGACGGAGCGTGTCAAAGTCACATAATAGAGGCTTCGCAAAAAAACGATCCGCACTCTCAGCAAAGGCAACCTGCCTCTAGCCTTTTCTGAGACTCTCCTCCCTCGAACCCAGCTAGCGGAACCACCACCCGTCCGTCCATTCGAGAAAAAATAAGTTATACTACTTTTGAGACAGATCTTGTGTAAGTGTCCATACGTATGTCTGAAGACTTAGTACTTTTCGATTTTTTGTCATGATTAGATATAACTCAGGTATCTCGTCCTTCGATTACGTTATTGCGTCTACTCAAAGTCGGAAACAGGGGAGATTTTTGGATGAAAAGGAGAAGTGGGCCCATCTTATCCTATACGCCTATAGAATCAAAAATACCTGAATAAGTAGTGTGGAGAATCCCTTATTTCTTCATAGCGAGAATAAAAACATCGGAGAATTTTATAACATACGCATGCTATATCCCCATTATTTTTCAACGTTTATCATCCACGCGTTGTCTTGAAATATTTGCCACCTGGTTCTGAATATGAACTGATGTATCTATTATCCTCTGGCTGTCACCTCCAAATCTCTTTTCGAGCCTCTTCCCTTAGTCAGAGTTCTTCCACACGATTTATGATGAGTGGAAAGTTATATGCTGAAGATATCAACATAAAAATACATTTCCCACCCAGTAAATTTTTTCACTACATATAACACATTTCCATAGTGAGGCCTTTGAGTTAAAAGAATTCCTCCCTCCCATCTTGCATTGAAAATTTATTCCAAAGACATAAACCTCCGCGCACCGTCCCATCCTTCCACAAACCTCAAGGAAAAAAATCTCGAAGCAATGATGCGGAGACGAAGGGGGGAGGGAAATATGAAGCGAGTAAGTGCGGCATCGCCTCGTCCTCCGGCGCCGCGTCAAATTTTCTTATCTGCAGTCGCCTCCGGATGCATATGTATGCACCGCAGCGCGATGAATTGAAAGGCATAAGTCGCTGAAGAACACACACACCTGAAGTGGAGGGCGAAACAGTAGATGCGTGGGAGAAAGGAGTGATCCAAGGGAAGAAATGCCGCAGAATGAGAAGGGGAGAAAAATAGGGTGGAATCAAGGGAAGGAGACGAGATGGAGTAAGGGAGGATGTGTGAGTGTGTGTGTTTGTGTGTATATACGTACTGTGGGGAATGGCGAAATCGAGAGGGAATAGAGGGCGGCTCGGCGGTGGTATATGAGGGCCGTAGGAACACATGGGGATAGAGGGGAAGGGTGGGGTGGAGAGGTCGCTAGTGGAGGGAAGGGTGTTAGAGTGTGGGAGATAGGGCGGCAAAATCCCTGAATAATTCAAGCGCCGGAAGAGCCACCTCGCGGATCCTGAGTGAACCATTGCTGCCGAGATGGTGTGCGAAATGAGAGGCGGAGCATCTCCGGGGGCGGGTGGGGGAGGCGAAGGGCGATGGGGAAGGTTACGGTGGGAACGAATGAAGAAGGGCCCGGGGAATAAATGAAGAGAAATAAAGAACAAGATGGACTTAAATGCTCTCAGAACGCGAGCTGGGCACTGAAACAGTATTTGTCACGCTTATACAATATTTTTTAGAGTTTCTCGCAATCAAACCGAGACTTCTGTTTGAATCTTTTCTCTTTTCGGAATATTAAAAGATGACTTATGTCAATGAGTTATTTTTAAGCGCTTTGTTGGACATTTTATACTGCGTGATAAAATGCAGAACACTTGAGTCGGTCTCCGGTCCGAGCTCCCCGATAAGTACGACATAAAAGGAATTTAGTAAGTATTGATTAAGGTTATATTCGAAATTTAACGTCTCGAATGTGATTTTCAAATAATACCAAAATCTTTAATCTAAATTATGAATGGTCTAAATAAGTACCTGCATACTGAATATGAAAATAAATATTTATAATGCAAATAATTATATTTTTAGGTGGAACACATCAAGAAATAAGAGATTTTTTGCGAATTCAAAAATTAAAACACTAGCACTAACACCTTCATTCTCTTTAATTAGGTATTTTTATTCTTTGTGTGTATGTCTCACATCTATTGAAGAGAAAACAATGTGTAAAATTGTAGCTTAGAAAATATTGTTCACAAAACCTACTTAGTGAGGCAATAAATATTAACACTTCGAAAACCTTTACTATTTAAAAAAAAACGTAATGTTCGAGTTCGTCTTCTTATGTTATATTTTGAGAAAAGAAAACTTGATGATTAATTACAAATATTTGTTTAATTTCTGAATATAGTAGGGATTTCGAGGAATGGGTTATAAAACGAGGAAATACTGACCTCAAAGAAAGATATGTGGCCTGCGCGGCGTATCCTTTGAGTGAAGTCATCGTCTTATATGCGAAGTTGATTGACTTGTGCATCTAAGCATCGGCATAAATAGAGTGCGACCGGGTGGAGAACCAGAAGAGCCTTCTGATGTTTCTTCTCAAAACAGATATTTGAATTCTATAATTGTTATTGATGATGTTTTAAAAATTCATGGTCGTTAATCACTCATGTTTTTCGATTTCATAAAAAATTTCTCTCTCTCTCTCTCTAATATACGTTATATATGCCTTATTATACGTTATTATATATATATATACGTGTATATATATAGCGCATTCATTCAATTTCATTCAATTCATTTCTTTCACTAGTTGTGATATAAAACGCATGCATAATTATATACTATACCACTATGGTTGATCGTCGGATATCAAAACTCAAAAAACAATGTCAGTAGGATAATATATTTGAGTGGAAACCTAAAACTACATGTTTCCAGTCCATAGTCTGCTTTATATTAATTACGTACATTAATGCAGAAAAATAATTAATCCAATTTATTAATGAATATTTTCTTGGTTTGTGACAAAGTTACATTCACTTTCATTGTCATACGATAAATCGCATATTGCATTTCTGTAGAAGAAAAATAAGATTTAATGTTCAATTTTTCAACTGTCAACCATGAACATACAGATGAAATTCAATCAATCAGACAATTGTTCGGATCAAAATAAATTGATGGGTGATTATAAAATGGTGATGAAAATGTACGCTTGTAATTTAAAATCCAGGATATTATTCGTGTGTCTCAAGCTTGAAAAATTTACTCAATATTAAAAACAAAATTCGTGGAAATATGGTATTTGCTTATAAGTTTACTATTAGAACTGGTGCCCCTACTAGTTGCGCGAGATAAGGAAAAAAAGTAAGGCGCTTGAAAATTGGCGTAGAGAAAGTTTATTAGAAAGCAGGCGAAAGGGCAGATAGATGGAGGTAAAGGAGAGGAGGCACTACCCTTAGTGTTTAAGCGGAGTCTCTAACAAATGAAGAATCTCTTTCAAACCCTTTCGCAACCCGTGCCATACGCACAACTCCGTTCAGGCTTAGGGTCGGCGCGCCGTCTCATCCTTCCGTCTTTCGAGCATCTCCATGTTTAAAAGGATTGCGAGTACGTCAAAGGGCGGAAGCAACACCTTCAGGGTTAGCTGCGGGGGGGAGAGGGAAAGCAGAAAGCTGTTGATGGGGTGGTAGGGGGGCGGAGGAGGGGAAGGAGGGCCGAATGGAAAAGAAAAGAAGAGAGGCGCGCGATAATGATTCGGTGATGCCGCGGCTGAGGTGACGACGGATAAAAGAGATGTTGCGAGGCGTGGAATTGCGGAATAAATTTTGAAAGGTGTAAATGAAGAGGTTAAAAACTGGAGAATGGAGAAGAGGGAATGAGGCGGCAGAGCTTGTGGAAGGAATGGCCATGAGATGCGGGGAATTTTTGTTAAGACGTTCGTTATTTGAAATGAAATTCTTTTTCGGAACTGCTCTTGTTATTACAGAGGGTTTCTCTCTCCCACTCTAAATATCCACGCCTAACTTTGGATAAAATGAATATCAGTCATAGTCATTACCCTCTATATCATACCCTTTATTTATTTAAAAGTTTTCCTCAAGGTTCAACGATAAAGGAGTCTTTAAAAAGGTTTTTCAAGATTTACATAAACAGCCTCAACTGCTTTATCATTTAAATGATGTCAGGAAAAAAGACCTTTAGAATAATTAAATGTTTCATTTTTCTGGTATTATTTTAATTCAACACTTTTCTTTCAATGCCGCATTTACGCTATAGTTATATGCTTTTTCGTCTCTTTTGAGTGTATTTTATGTCTGTTATTATTCTCAGAGATGTTCTTTAAATGTTTCCCCTGGCGCCCGAAATCATTATCCTCTTAAACGGTCATTCGAGTATGAAGTGGATGATAAATAAATATAAAAACCATAAACACAGTAATCAACCCGAAGGTCGGTTTAGTAGGTGATGGTAGAGTTCACCCAGTAGTAAGCCCGACGACGCGTGAAATTCACACATTAGGGTAGCGGGGGACAGTTCCTTTCCCTGTGCCGGTTATGGTTTCCCAGGAAGATCTGTGGAATAATCACATAGCTTGGGTGGAGCAAGTTCCCAGAGTGTTTTGCCCGGGAATCGAACCCCGGCCCTCCGGTAGTAGTTCAATGCTCTAACCCCTGGTATACCGCAATCCAAATAAATAAATATATATTATATATATATATATATATATATATATATATTTCTTCTAAACTATATACGAGAATATGATAAATATAATATATATATCATATATATTTCTTCATTTTAACATTTTACCTACGAAATAAGAATACTTTTCATGTCATTCGTGTAGAAAGATAACGATTCGTACTCTTCGAAACTTTAATTAAAGGATTCCTCCATTTTACGATATGAGAGTCGTAGAAAAATCCGTTCTGGAAGTCAAAGTGTGCTTTTTATTTTATAATGTCTCATGGAACGCTACCTTTATATTAAAGATTTGTTCATTCTTTTAAGTTACAACTTCTCGATCTTCCAATAAAAGGCGACCGGTGTAAGCATGACTGAGTTACAGCCCACAAAGGAAAAAGTGGAAGGAATCTTTTTATCTTTGACAATTCTTGAAAAACGAAAAGAAATAAATAAATCCTCTCTCTCTCTCAAGGGATGACCTCAGGAAGACATAGCGGAGAGCAACTAACAGCACACCAACACACGCACGTGCTCGCACGCACGCACCTTAGTGCTCCGCACCCTTTCGTATACACTCCATTGTCGCGGCACCACATTTACAGCTTCCTTTCATCTCCGCTTGGAGGTGCTCAGGCTGCAGCGCTCTTCTTCCACCTTATTCTCAGGTTCTCTATTTCACCCCCGATCTCAATTCCACCGTTTCTCTCTTTCACCCTGGCCCGCCCCTTTGCTGTCACGACCCCCTTGGCGCGTTTCGAATGCTCCCCGAGACGTTTCCACTAGTCCTACGTGACATCTTGTCCTCTTAACCGTTTTTTTCACATTTTCCCGCCGCAGCGCTTATCCCATCTAACCACAACTACGAGTGATCGCCATCCGTTGGCGATATCAAATCCGGAAAGCGTAAGGTATTACATTTTCTGAAATCCTCTTGTTTTGATTCATGCGGTCCGTGTTCAAAGAGATAATATAATAAATATCGAATAAATTTCTTTATTCCTGACATAATCATTCTTAAATGATCACATGCTTACTATTCATACAGTAATGCTAACTTATTCAACTATTTCATTTTAAGCAATGTACATAAAAACAAATTCTCAAAATATTTTCATGATTCAGGAACAGAGTGGTAAAATTTTATATGGTATAGAATTTTACATTTGAAAATGCTCCACAAATGTAGTTTTTGTTACCAATACGTAATTTTTCTTGGTGGGCCAAACATCCGACTATTTTCTTTTTTGGTGACTTATTAGATAAATTAATATTTATCTATGATTTTTCAGAAAACTATTTCCGGATTAAATCACCCTTTTAATTGTTTTTATTCGTAATAAAACACTTTAAATGAAACTGGTGAAATTTTCGTGTATGTTCTGAACTGCTTCGGTTCTGTACTGCTTCGTGATTCACAAACTTGAACACAGATCCAGTAATTTCTGCAGAAAATGTATACTCTTCAAGTATGTAAGTCATGGGTATAAAAGTATAAATGAAATTTGGAGCCTAATAGGTTCCTTTTTATTATCTGTCCAGGAAAAAGAAGAAAAAATTAACACACGTATAAATATAATACACTAACTTGATAAAAATTTCTTTGAAACGTTTTTAAAAATTCATAATTAGGCAGAGGGCTTTGGGGGTTCATAAAGAAGAGATAAAACTATGAGTTTACTTTCATTTATACATTATTTAATGTTTATATTGTTTTCAATTAAGATTTAAGAGTCTAAACCCCTGTTTTTTAAATAGTGAACGATTTTGGTTAAGCAAGAAAATCAAGGGAACAATTTCACAATGCAAAATTTCCAAATGGTTACAATTAAGAAATTGATAATTTACACATTTTTCCACCAAGGTAATTCTAGATTGTGGACAGAATCTGTGAGACATAAAATTACTGATTTTGAAATCCTAAAGGCTGAAATTTGTCGATAGAAGTGGTAATAATGACTTGTCTTAATTGATTTTTTTTATTATTATCGGAAATATATATAGTTCTTTTTAGTTTGTTCTCATTTTAAACAAGTAACTTTCGTTGCCTTCTCGGTTATTATATTATATTTTGTTCCACTATTGAACCTAGGAACCCATGCGTTAAAGGGTTTTTGTATTTCAATACGCATTAAATCGGATTCAGAAGTCTCCATTATAATTTTAAAATTACCGCTGTGAAATACCAATGAGTGTAAACCTTATCTCTTTTATAGTCTCAAATATTTTACATTTCTCCATCTTATAAATCAATCATATCACGCGTGCATAACACGATTGAAGACATCAACCCCTCGCCTGAATGGCTAACCGACTTTAAAGAATTGACTGCACTCCTTTACGTCGTATCCTAAAAGATTATACTTCTTACTGTTCTTTCATTATGTACGTTTTGCCTACTTTGCAGGATAAGTTGTAGTCGTACAAACCTGAAAAGTAAGTATGCATCTTATTAATTATTCTAGAAGGCCTTGTAGGATTTTCCATTTTTTCAATGAACACAAACTAACTCACCAAAATCTAAGTACCTAATTTCAACAGCTAGGGCTACAACAATTATGCACATCTTCATGGCAGCTCTCAGAAAATGGCGTGGACGTAGAATTGATGGAATATCATCAATGCAACGCATTTCCTAATGTCTCTAATGAATAAAAATCGTTTAATACAGTGTTTCTTACTTTCAAATTTCTTAATCTCCAATCTTAACTCCGTAGAATATATAAGAAATGTAAATGGGATTTATAAATCTAAAAAAAATTTTAAAATCGATTATAATTTCTCTTATATCAGATTTTAATGATAATAATATATAATTATTTAACGGCTAAATATAACCTGTCTTACTTGCGGTCTACGATTCCCTACTTCATTTTAAGCTTGTTAATCATTAAATGTGTCTTGAGGATTTTGGATTTATTTTTTCACATGTCGATTCTTGTATGATACACAAATATATTTTTGAAAAGCCGAAATCCTGCCGTCTCTCGAAATGGAAGAGTTTTTGTGATTAAAAATTTATACGGGTGTATATATGAATCTAGTAGCGTTTCTTCACACAAAATAATGATTCCAGGTATCCGAAAATTCGTTTACCTCTACATATGGATTCTTATTTTCTTAATTAGACAGTGCAATCGAAAAACATAGACTCTTGAACAATTAGCGATCTCACTCGGAGAGCGCATGAGTTGCATTACAGAGTACTACTCCGAAAATACTGAAAAATCTTATGAACAACTTGAAAAATGGCTGTGACCAAACAATACGTTACCAATGCCCAGAGGGATTTGGTAAATCCCTCTTCATATGAACGAGGGTGGAGACCAAAGTGATCAGGTACGGCTGCACTCATTTTACTTTAGGCTTGGCAAAAATTACTGAGGAACATTTTTACGGAAGGTACATTAAAACCCGTTTGGCGATTGCCCGAAGGAACAAGAACTCCACCTTTTTTATATTGTTTGTGATTTATGCGAGACTTTATTGAGTTCATATATTTAAAGCATTCCTGGGGTACAATAGTCTTCGTTTTGATTTTCAACGCTGAGATGACTCGAGGGAGTACATTTGTCGGATGAGCCAATTATTTGGAATTTAAGCCAAGCATATATCATCACCGGTTTTGTAAATCACTGGGAACCATAAAAGAAAAGGTAAAAATATTGGGTCGATATACGAAAATTTGTGATTAGTGGAATAAAATGGCTATATAAAAAAGACTTGCAGTGGAAGTTATACGTTTACAAAATATTGATTTCAGAATTGTGGCAAAATGAACTGAAAACGTACCAAAATGCAAATGAAGACGAACAATGAAAATGAATAATCACCATGATTAAGAAGTAATGATTTCACAAACAACTTAGTGTTATGACTCCGCAAAACCCTACGATAGTGAGGAAGTAAAAAAGATCTATCAGAGCAGTTAGGCAATGATATTAACGTTGTATAAAAAGAAAAACAGAAAATTTTTCTTGAAGTACTCAACTATATCAACCTTACCATAACCGGGTAATCAAACTCTAGTAAAGACGCCATCTTCCTTATGTTGACTATAATCAGAAGTTTATATTATGGCATTTGAACTTTAATTTATAATAATAGAGTTACAAATAATGCTCTTATTGTTTGATGAAATTAACTAAACCCTCATTGTAGTCTTCGAAAAAAATATAGATACCCGCCATATGCACAACATGAAAAAAGAAATATGTAGTATCACAGCAGTAAAAAAATGGCAGAACATCGAGATACCATCGTCAAAGCTTCAAGCGATGTAGGTCGGATTGATTCCGTCAAAACGGAGTGTGTTTGTGAGAATATATATACACATATTTATTTATACAAATATATAAAGGAGAAAACGCGGAAAAGAGAGAAGAGTAGACAGTAAGCCTAAGGACGTAAGAAAATAAAAATGGTGAAGCATGGGACATATTAGCTTATTGAGGACTATTATGAAAGTCGGTATAAAAGTGAATAGCCACAGTATTATTAACGCACGGAGAGACAGTCAGTGGGGAGACGATTGGAACCATGAAACTAATATCGACCGTAAAGATTTCTGTATGCACGAGCAAAAAAATGTATAGAAATAGGCTATTATTTTTTCTCACTGGTTAAATGCTGGAATTTCACCTCGTATTTTCACCTATTACACAAAAAACTTCATGAAATATATGTACGTTGAATATCACTATGACAAGTATTAAACCTAAATGTAGAATTTTTCATGTAGTATTTTTCATGTAGTTTTCAGTAGTAAAGAAATGGGTAGAAAAAATTGCGTGCATAAAATTAAATGGGAAATTGAATTTATACTGACTATTAAAAATTTTTCAACTCTTGTTTCTTGCTTCCAAAAAACTATTTCCCTTGTCTCTAAAATAAAAATGTTTAAAATATGTCAACTATTGTAACATTTCCAATGAAAAAACTCCAACGATAACTGAAGCTGTACTAGATAGGAATAAAAAATGTGCGAGATGTTGCAGACAAAATTTGCAACTATAATATTATGCCTAAATGTTTTAACTAAATTTTAAAAGCCGCCTCCTTTAAGACTTTACAGCCATAAAATCAGGGTGACGATATTATTTACTTAATTAATTCTATAACTACATGAACATCGTGCAGCTTTAAAATCTAGTTCAATTACAATTAACAAATTATACGTAGCATAGCAATGAACTGAAATTTTGATAATGAAATTTTTTTCATCCTGTAGCGAAATGCGTTCACGTATTTATTATAGACTTTTTGAACACATGAATTATTGTCTAAACTCTTATAATATTTTCCTGGCTTAATCATTGTTTACCATTAGCATTGGCTACCATCTGATATTCGGCATACTTGTCAGCATAATGTATGCAATTTTTTCATTTCGTTTGATAAATGTACTCATTTGATTTAACAGTCATTACTCAATGAACTCGAATCATCCACGCAATAGCTATGTTACAGTTATATTTATATTTAGTCCATAATATACGTATTGGGGTTGAAAATAAAAACTTTATTTCGTCGTCAAGCACGAAATATTGGAAAGGTAACAGCCGTTTCGGGATACAACAGCTATGTCCGATAGAAAAGGTTTATATTGACGTTTTAGTTTCCTATAAACCTATTTTCCTTTTATACATGGCCGTCGTTCACTTCTGAGCACTTTTCGTAACGCTGCCCTAGGTTTTTCAATCCCTCAGCATAGAATTTCGGTGCAGGGGAATTAAATCAGAATATTTGCGAGGTCCAAGGTCTTCTCCGTCTTTTTGATAGCCAAGCTGGAGGTCGTTAAAACCTCGTGCACACAACATTCTTTGCTCTTTGTGTTGATCGGTAAGCGTTTCCGTACCCAACCTGCACGTAATATGTGATATCCGAGTTTTTCCGTAAAAACCATGTAAATATAGATACATTTAACAAGAGGTAAATTAAGCCAGGTCACTAATCGTCAATCTTCGATCAAATCGCAGTTCTTGGTCCACTCAGTGTACGATTTCATCGGTTTGGATACTGGATCAGCCACACCTCTCTTCTTCATCCACATTTTTGCGGCCATTTTTGAAGTCTCCACATCGTTGACTAGTTTTTCCTTCACTCATTGATATAGGTCCATTAACTAGGCACTGCTCCCGATGAATTCAGGCAGCTGATGACTCTTTCGCACACAAAAATCGAACTACAGCACGCACTTTGCAACTGGCGGGAGCGACTGTTTTCGCGGACATTGTTATCTGCAATCAATAATAGCTAATAGACTACTACATTAAAAGATATATTTTAGTGTCTTCGGAAACGATCAATAGATGGCGCTGTATGCGTGCAACTCTGCCCTACCATGCCAATATTTAAATATAAGAAAACGGCCCTCCGTTGTGAATATCCTGGTATAGTTTTAGCTAAATTAATTGCGTAGTTAAGTGTCTAAGGTTACAGTATTATGCGAGTAAATTTTAAAAATTCTGTTATATACGATACATTGACATCATATTTGAGCAAAGGATATTTACCAAGTAAAAAGTATTTAGCAAATTTTTAAATTTTATCAATTTAAAAAAGTTATTTTTAAGGGTATTGATAAATTACCATCTAAATTTGTAATGCAATTTTTAACCACTACGCATACAAATTCTAATGCCCATTTATGTTTATGCGCATTGTAATGAAAGAATTTGTCAGAGTTTTTTAATAGACTCTACGCAATCATAATAAAATATCTGAAAGTTTCGATTTATGACTATCACTATTCTCCATTTTAGAATTATATTTCTGCAGAGTTGTGTAAAAATTATTAAAACCTTACAGTAGTACCAGTAAACCGTACGCAACATGTCCAATTTTCACCGTTGATTACCTGTTCTTGACCTGACCCAAAAGGACCTTGCAGAGCGGTTACTTTTATCGTTAGGTTACTTTTCCTCCAGTTGTTAAGCTAAAAGAATAGTACTTAAAAACAGAATAACGAAAAATTTCCGTTAAGGGATGATTTGCTGTAGAAATAAATCCGAATAAACGCTCAAATAAAGATTACTTGTTGTTCATAGAAATATATTTACGACACCCAGTTCTTTCAATTTACGGAAAAGATACCTGTTAATTTTTATGTTTTTCCTATAATCTGTTATAATCAATTTTTAAAAACTTTTCTATGAGCCAAAAGAATGAAAGAAGTATTTTCTTTCGAGATCATCCTCGCACTCCATTGGCATACGATATGAAAATTTATGGAATATAAATCTCAAATGAGGACTTTCCTTCCAGTATTTTATTTGTTTCTATTAAAGTATTCAAGAAAATTGATCTGCGATTGCAATAAACGTGTATTTGTTGTTAGGGCGTAATTATGAAAATATGAATCATAATGAATTTGTTAAAGATTGTCTGCTTGTAATTTACTTTTTTATCTGAGGAAGTTTTTAACTTCGATAAATTCAACATGAATTAATAATACTGATTTTAGATAAGTAAACTTTAATTAATATTTGTTACCCTTTTTTCTGAAAATTTTATCCTTATTTCCGACTTTGTCTGGTTTCAAATTTAACGAGAATAAAAACGAAAAAAATTAACTAGCATTGTGAATCATTTTTATTCATAAACATTGTTCACGGGCTTGAACAATATCGATATAATACATATAATTTCCATATATGAAAGGTAGGCAATTTTGTTACAATCCAGGGATGGAATAAATGAATTGTACTTTAAAAAATTAATATGTTAAATGCGAGCTAGGACTTCTTTGATGTTCTTGAGTTGCAAACAGATACCTACTCGAGGTCGTTGACAAGTTGCAGTGAGTGTCTGGAATGTTCTCAGATAAATCAAAACGATCATTAAATTTCACATTAGGAAAGTTTCAACAGCCTCCACTGTGGAAATCATGATGCCTTTTTAATCAAACTAAATGAATCTCTGAAGGATCAATAAAACAGTGATAATGCTCGAACGAATTCTTTCCTATCGCATAATCATGTATTTAGGGCCACTAGATGGATTAGGGCGATATCTGTACAACTTTTTCAGATCTAAAAATCAATCTTAAATCAATTTTACATTAATTCTCAGTCATTCTCTTCCGAGGAATAAGAATTTCTCCTTCTCTTACTTAAACATTAAGTTTATATAACATATCAACGGTATTTCCAGACGTCATATTGTTAAACACAAGTAAGTCAAACACCACTAATAAGAAAAATACCTCAGAGCAACCAGCATATCCATTATAGTGGAATTGTGACAATGTTTTAAATGAATGTTAGATTGGTTGTTAATTATTCCTGAAAAAAGTTCTATATATATGATCTAGGTTTATTATTTAGTCTTTTTCAAATATCTCCCCCCGTGTTTTAGACCATCTAATTTCACTTTATTGAAGTAAAAATTTAATTTTGTATGTCCATTATATTATTAAAAATAATATTAGTTAAAAAAGGTTTGATAAAATAATTAATAATAATATATAGATCAATATATTATTTCGATCACCACTTTGTTTGGCAATAGATTTGGTGAGTTACTAAATTATTTTTTCTTCTTAACATGAAAGTGACCTTAGTAATTCAATGCGTACTACGTGTGTACTGCTTCTAAAACTTTAATCTCGATAGTTCCAAATCAAAAATACAGGCAATCTACACTCAATTTTGCATGGGCGAATGATGTTTTTTTCTAGGCTATCACGCATATTTACTCTTTTGGCCACACCGAAGGCGCATAGCAGAGCGCATATAATCTTTTGAATATACTGAATGGTCGCTGCGTGTATTTCCCGCAGATAGAACCGCAGCCGCCCTGCCGGCGAAGTGCGGGACCGTCTCGCCGTTACCCTGGCGGGACACCATGACAAATGCTGATGCTGGCTTAATAGAGTTACACACACTGGAAGTTGATTCATAAGCTTTAACAATGTGTTTTCTCATTTGTGTTAAGACGCCCCACCATAACTTTTCATTCAAGTAACAGTACTGGTAGTATTTACTTTTATTAGAACTGTTTTATTGGTACTGGTAGTATTTAATTTATTTATTTAGAGAGTAGTAATGCATCACAAAGTTAAATATAATTACAGCAATTAGTTTAAAATTATAATCATATACTTGCTTATGCTCCAGTTGATTGATTCATCTACGCCCAAAAGTTCAATTTAGAATTTAGTCATTATCACATACTGAGGTGTCAAGGCAATGACATAAGGCGACGCCCTTTTCTTAAAAACCCGTTACTCCGTATGATTCTTCGTCTGGAAATAGCAGGTTTGACTCAGATGTGGACGGGACATGAGAAGAAAATAAAACGGAGATAGATCGCTGATCTTTCCGATGTAATATCGAGGAAGAAGGAAATTATTTTTCAGCACAAGCACTGAGGACGGAAAAGGGGTTTGGACGGTGGTGAGAGAGAGAGAAAGAGAGGTGGAGAGAAAACGTATCTCCACTCCAAGAGTGTTGAATTAGGTATCGATTTGCGAGAAATTCATGAATTTAAATGGATGTGGTTTTCCTTGAGCAAAGCGGAGGAGGGAGCTGTGGGTGTCGGGGGATGGAAAAGGTCGGCCGGCGGGAGGTCGAGAGGTTGAGAGGAGCGGTGAGGGCAGGCGTGGATGGGGGAGAGGGGATCACGGGGGTGAAGGGGAGCGAGGAAAGGTTCTCAGAGCAAGCACTCAGCCGAGGTTTCAATTTATGCGGCCAAAGAAGAAGGAAGGTAAAGAGAAGACGCGGCGGAGGAATGATAAGGTGAGACGGCTGCAAAATGAGGAGAAAAGGGAGGCATAGGACGTAATAAATAGAGAATGGGAGTTTGGTGACTTAAAAGCAGGAAAGGAAAATAGATTTTTTCGCGTTCGTATCTAATTTTCTTGGCCATACCAAACACCCATAATTGCATTCTTATTGATTTTATGGCATCAAAAAAACATCATAGAAAAAATGTACGATGCAAGAAAGTTCAATTGCAGGGTCAAGAAATTTCTGTCACTTGTTTACCGTTTGCAATTTTTAGCCCTCTTTCATGAGTATTGAGAGAAATTTAATCTCTACCATCAGCTGCACGAATTGTCTAACTCGACAGTTTTCAAACGAGAGAAGATGGACATTTCAGAGTGCATCACTTAGTTCTTAAAATTGTTAAATGCTTGTAAATTGAGATTTTTTTCTTTAACTTACATTTTCTGATTTGATATTTTAATAAAAAGCAGCATTGTGGTGAAGGCTTGTTAAATATTAATATGAGCTTATCATATCATGAATGTACCTGTTGACTAGTAGTCATGAACATTAATTGACTAGTTGCTTTTACGAGACAACCGAGAGAATGGTAATTTACCGTCTGGTTTGGTGTCTGTGGAAACGCAGCTTCCCTTTTAATATCCAATGCGGCTTTAGACGAGGCCTTTCAACCACCAGCCATCTCATAAGTAAAGATAGCTTCATCCGGGAAGTATTCCTTCTGGGACAACATGTCCTTGCGATATCTTTTGTCATACAAAAAGCTTATGGCAGCTTTTGCCGCCATGAAATACTAAAAATGCATTACAATGCATCAATTTTAGAGTGCAAAAATCATTCGCCTTGACCGGGATTCGAACCCGGATCCCTCGATGTCCGGCCGAGTGCTTTAGCCAGTTAAACTACCGAGGCGTCCTCTTAAACTCTGAACTTTGTGCAGAGCATTTTAAAGAGAATTTTAAGGCACTCGGCCGGACATCGAGGGATCTAGGTTCGAATCTCGGTCAAAGCGAATGATTTTTACACTCTGAAATTGTTGCATTTTAATGCTACACGTAGCGGATGACTCCGTTATTGTTGCGGCATCTCCCGCAGTTTCTTGAAATTTGACTAAAAATGCACTAGAACTACAGAACACTACATCCTAACTAGTTGAGTAAAAAGTCCCAACTTTATTAAAAATTTTCTATCGCATCAACTTATAATTGAGTTACCTCCAATTAAAAATCGGCCAGGATTTCTCCAAACTATATTCACGTTCAATTTTTTCCACAAGGGACGTTACTGAGTTTGATGCTGTTGTCCATTACAGCCCACAACTTTGTCAAACGCATAGACCAATGTCATCTCATTACTTTTCGTTGATCATCTTGTTATCTTTTGTAGACCGTCGAATCTTTCAACGGTGACAATATATATACACAGTCGACTCTGTAAAAACTAGAAAAAAAGGTCCCCGTAAAAACGGCTTCAGATTCTCAGAGGGAAAGACAAAATGCCTCCACGCCTACAGTAAAAGAGTTTTTTTCAAGAACCCAATGCTAAACTTGCGCTGTGTAAACTTCATTTAGCTTGAAACATGAGATTCCTGGAAATAAATAATCTACGAGTAGCGGCAGAACTGAGTATGCCACGTTATCTTTAAGGGGACACATGCTTTCAATGTTTAAATTTATTTTGGTCACAAGTAACTCTACTTGGGGCACCGACCGAAGAACAATGGTCACATTGTATAGAACACCATATAATTTCAATTAGAATATGGATGTTTGGTATTTTCATTGCGTAGAGATTCATATTTGGTACTATCCACAGGCTTTCGTAATCCAGACATCCTGTAGGCAACGGGGTATTCATATGTCTTCCAACTTGGAGCCTATACTCGGAGAAAGGAGAGTCTCATTTGGTAACGAGGAGATGACTGTTTACGTATTGGTATATTTATAATAGCATTTTCCCTATAAAAAACACCACCAGTGTTTAAATATAATGCTCTAACTTCGTTTTTTTATATTTACTGCAAACGACTGAGGGTGAAGAAGTCCCTCGCTTTCCAGTTTAGAAATTTCCTCCATGTCACCGGAGTAACTCTTTCTGAAATGAATCTAGCACGCTTTGTAAAACACAATAGATTTTGTGGGTTGTCCCTCAACTTAATTATCAAACTGAGCTTTCACGGCTTCCCTAAAAAAAATTGATTGCTACATCAATCCTAGTTTGCGCGGATTCATTGAGCGTTATAAACGCTACGACTTGCTTTCATTCCTTTAATTCTCTATCCCATGACGTCCACAATCTTCTTTTGTGCCTCTTTAGGAGAAACCTGGGAGTCTCTTTTCCGTGAGTTCTCGGACATGAGAGTAAGAGTAATTCACAAGAAAGCCGCCGAAGAAGCCTTCAGAGAAACCAATCTTTTCTCCGAAATGGTAACCACACAGGGAACAAAGCAGATGTTGAACCAAGCAGCCCTAGAAAAGTGGAGGGTAGTGCGGCGCAGCATGGCTGAGAATAATTTGCGAGAAATAAAATACGAGGTGTCGCCGTAGGTGACTTCCATTAGAAATTGTCACGATTTTCGACTAAGAATAATCCACTGTACCATGAAACATTTCACATTTTGATGAAAAAAGAATCTCATCACATTGAGATGTTTGGGACTCTCCTCTGATCGTTCGGCACCCAATGACTATGTTCGACTGGAACTGGGTTTTAAAAGACTAGCCGTTGTTAAAATGGGACTAAGAGACATCCAGAGCAATGACTCTGACGCTATTGGTCGCATGATAAACTTTTTAAGAACAGTGACGCTTTTTAAGTTAATATAAATAGTCTCTTACAAACAAAAACTTTTTTTAGTTGAAGTAAGTTTTACATCCCACTTATGCAGGTAACATACGTGTATCGATGTGTTGTAATTTCATACGTTGGCTCCCACGTCTACCTAGGTACGCCAAGCATTGATGTATGCATATTTAGTTTTGCACGTGTTTTGCAATTTGTTAATATTCTATGTAAGTGATCAAATACTTCTATATTTATGGCACGCGAAAAACATTCATAGTTGTTCATGGTGGAATATTGCATTTCACTGACACCTAAGTGGTCTTATTTCCTTCTACGCACTCACTCTCAACCTTTGCATATTCTAACCTTCCACATACTCAGAGTGATCTGATATGCCACGTTCTGACCCTAAGTCGATGAACTACGTACCCTAAGTGCCATCGCTAATTGTCCACGACTGGTTCTTTGTCGATTATGCTCGCTTATTTTCCAGCTAACTTCAGCATCTAGTGATCGATCTACCATCCACAACCCGGCAAACGCAGTCGCCGTTGCTTAAAGCTTAGCCATACGTATAACAAACAAAAATTACGAAATGCATAAGGATATGTGTTATGTAACCCCGATTCCTGTTATGAAAAAGTTTAATTACTAAGTATCCGTGTCGTATTTTTGCATTTTTAGCTAATTATATCGTTGGCTTTTCCTATATCATTGAATGTTCTTAATACATTTCAAGTTTTGATTGAAATTTTAAGGGGGTGATAAAAATTGGCAAATCAATGCATACTTTTTTACGCATGCGTTGCACACGTTCATTGTTCTTCTTTCTTTCTCTCTCTCTCCCTATATACTATTTATCATAATTATTTACTATTATTTTGTACTTCTTATCACTCTACCTAAATATGCTGCCCATAAGAGTATGTTCTGTTTCTCAATCGCTAAATTGCCTAATGTATGCTATTTTTTAAATCAATAAAGACACACTAGGTACTAATAAGTGACTTAACAAACTTTATAAGGATATTAATTTAACGATACTAAAAATTCCACCACTTTTAGTATGTATCCGTTAGCGTTTTCCCGCTTTACGAGATTTTTTTTTCCTTTCTCCAAATTTTCTCTTCATCTGTTTATAAGGCGTTTCGCTCTTTCCC
Source organism: Hetaerina titia (assembly GCA_037158775.1). Taxonomy (NCBI): domain Eukaryota; kingdom Metazoa; phylum Arthropoda; class Insecta; order Odonata; family Calopterygidae; genus Hetaerina; species Hetaerina titia. The sequence goes on along the minus strand of CM073775.1, from coordinate 83,945,186 downwards.
TTCTTTTTACTATATGTATATCCACTCTTCCTTTATCTTCTTGCACTCTCGTATAGTTTAGTTCAGCCATTTCTAGTAAAGGGTCCCTCAATTTCAAGTCTTATATCCTTCTATTTTCTTCTCGCCCCTATGAAGCCTCTTTTTTAAGCTTTTACCTGCGACCTCTTAGATTTTGCCAACTTTCTCACGAGTTGTTCATCAGCTACTTCAGTTATTTATTATCTACTTTATATCTTTGCGTCGTCTTATTATGCTAAACTCATTTATTTCTTCTATTTTTCTCTCAATAGGTACGGTAAACTTTTCTCTTGCTTGTTTTTCCTCCAGTAGTTCTATGTTTCATTTTGGCTCCTGTGTCCCTTTCTTCATCTTCCTGGAGCGGAGTAGTCTGTTTATGATCACCATCGCTATTGAAATCTGCGCCGGGGTGGCGTGGATTTCAATAGCTCTAAAATTGTATTAACTTAGTTATTTTTTCTCGTTCTGGCACGGTGTCGTTAATTTGGTACCTTTTCCCGTCCACTGGAATCTTCCATATGTATCTTCTTTTCCAATGTTGTTCACAGAGGGTGTTTTCTCCTCCCAATTTTTTGCAAGTAACCAAAGCTACATCTCCTAGGGAGATAAATGTGCTGGTTTCCGATTGCCATCCACATCGCAGTATCAGGATGGATTCCGTGACTTTTGCTCTTACCCACAGCTGTTGTAGTTGATACTTGAAGGATGACTATTTTTTCTCCATTTGTCCCGAAAAGTGAAACTGCTGCATCTCAATATTTTTTTCAAGAAAAGTAAAATTTAATGTAAAAGCAAAACTTGTAAATTTTTGAAAGTAAAAAAGCAGGACATGGTATTCTTATTTGAAAGGAAAAACAGAGGAGTTGCGAAAATATTTAAGAGGTTCCCCCCCAATAGGAACTTTTTCACTTCGTTTCTAAATGGGAAACAAGAAATCTTTTCGGCTCTTGAGTGGCTTGGTCCACCTCCATCTCATTACCAATTCCAACAAACAACTTACACTTTTGAACCATTTAGTAGTGCTTTTTGTGACGAGGAAGCTTTTCTGTTTATCTTTCCTGCCTCTATATCAACTTTAACATGATTTCAAGAGCGAACGGTAGTTGAATTTGAGATTTTTGACTCACCCGGCAGAATCAGCTGTTCACTGATCTCTCTTTACACTGTGAATTCCAAGGAAATGAGCAAAATGTTCTGACAATTTAAATAACTATTTTTTGTTGTTACGTCAAGAGAACAAAGAGAAAGCTTTTTCCTGCCAAAAATATTTTTGAACTGTAACTCTTTTTGTATGCCTTGGTTTCCTTTCCCAAATGTTGATTTTCAACCTCCCGTTTGTTGGATTATCTCTTTTTCGAGTTGGTTCATTTATATGACGAACATATTTTCCACATAAAATAACAATCTTTCATATGGCCCATTGTGGCCACACCTCAAAGCTTAACAAAAGTTGTTAAGGGAGGTTGATGGGAAGTTTGACCACAACAGGTTAAATCCAGGAGAAATGATTTTTCAGTTTCCGAGCCATACAGCTTAAGTATTAAATTATAGAAAAGCAGGCCTTCGACTAATCATTCTGTAATGTCATTCATTGTTTAACATCAAATTTAATAAAAATTAGGAAATTATTAGATAAAAAATGTAGTGCATTATTAGGAATATTAGTCGTAGAGATAATGTATTCAATCAAAGTCATTCAATTACATTTTATTTATATTGAAATACAATATTATTTCTGTTCAAAATTTCTATTTTTACTCTAGAGATGTATAGTTTATTAATGTTTGAATACAACATAGGTCTCTAATTTGCCTGAAAATATATGATTAACCTTCTTGACAATAATTCAAAATAGATATAAAGTATTTAATTAGTTTTAAAATGGATTTGGTGGAATGATTGCTTCTTGTACCCTATACATTTTCTTTAACGGAGTTAAAAATAAGTAAGTAAATTTTATTTCCGGGTCATCAACCTGTTTTCCAACCAACCAACCGAAGGCTTATTATTTAGATTTATTGAGCAACAGTTTAGAGAACCCGATTGGCATCCAAAAGAAACATGATGTGGTTTTTTTTTAAATTCAAATGTAGCATCAGTTATACAGTCGAATTTATGACCTCCGTACCCGTTCACATTTGGCTGGTCGATCACCGCGTGATCGATGATATTTCACCGTGCATGAGTCGCAGTGTTAGGTATGATTACGGGGTGGAGGTGAAGTAGAAGGGGGAAATAAGGAGGCGAGGAAGAAGCGAATGGATAGAAAGGACCGAGGAGGTTCTCTAATGGTTCAGAATGTTCCGCGCTACCGTGCGCGGAGTTGAGAATTCGTCTCGGTGGCCAACCTGCCCTGCGACTCGGAAAGCAGACCTGGGTCCTATGTGCGTAAAGCGATTAATTATTCATGGCGACTGCTTGCTATGCTAAAAGCCGACGACAGGCCTACCATTCCAACCACCCCATTAATACCCCCATCCCTCCTCATCCCCTCCCTCCACTCCCACCTCATCTTACCGTCCGTTCTTCTTTCCGCAACCCTTTTAAAGGGAGGCCGTATTTAATCCACTGCCTCGCCACATCAACCCACACTCCTTTTTTTATGGTGGCGTCCCTTACTTTCTCCTTAGCCCTTTTGCTTTCTCCGTTTCCGGTATTCGTTATCCTACACTTAGTTTTTCTTCCTTAATTTTCACTTTTCTTTAATTTATAGTACGTGTTTAAATTGGTGCAAATTATTATGAGTGTCCTCGCAGCTATAAATTGCGGTCTCGTTGCACAGCATGAAATATTGATTATTTCATTTGTATGCCTATTTATTTATAGATTCAGTATAAAATTTGTACCGCTGGTGAAATTTTGGATAGCTATATTTTCCATTAGTTTTCCTCCCCGCAAACATAATATTTTTTCATGTTCTATTATCAATCTTTTGAGCTGAGTAGGGGTGTTATATTACTCCTAATAGAGGTTCTTCCATAAACTAATGTCTGTTAAATTACCTGTGGTTAAACCATATTTGTGGGTTTGCGAAGAAGCATTTCTCTAGGAATTGTTGTCTAATTATTACTTATATTCAAATTGTTTCAAAAACCAGTCTGTGAAATTGTTTTTCCGTGAAAATTAGTATATTGACAATACTCGATAGATTTTCTAGCATAGTATTCATCCTCATTACATTATTTTCTTTTTTTAGTTTTTCTATTTATTTGTTTCAATTTTGCTGTATATTTTACCAACCACAGAGTAATTTATGGCTTTTCAGTGACTTTGTCAACGTCGGCGTAATTATTCAGCGTGCCTGGGACTACTTGAGCTTCGATGCTTACGTATTTTATACTATATTTCATCACCCATGGCATTACATGAGTATTGCATCCATTCCAAAATCGTGAAACTGTTTGAATGGAAATACATTTTAACCGAAAAGTGACTGGTATCTCTCAGAGGACCAGTACAGAATGCGGACCAATTGCAGTGGTCATTTTACGGGGTTATGCGAAGCAAATACGTTAAATAAATGTTCCTGGGACCATGAGAAAACCTGATTTCAACAAAATAACCGTCAGAATGTTAAGTGGCTCATTTCCAAAAGTATTTGGAATGAAATAAATGAATAAATAATTTTAGTAAATGTCTAAGAAAAAATAATACTTTCAAGTATTGTTCATCATTTAAATATGCTATCAATGTCATGGAATCGCATTTCCTTCAAATTTACATTTATTTATAAAATGTTTAGAATACTTTTAATTACTTTGGATTGCTGCATTCATGAAAAATTATTCATTGCGCGTATCAACATCGTTCTTCCAAGAAGTGATAAGTATTTTAGGAATTAGAATATTATTTATTAAATTATCTATACACTTTTCTATTATCATGTGCTAAGGTACAACCAAAGTCAAAATGGACACCCATAAATTCTGAACAAAGTTTTGTTGAAGTCAATCTAATTTACCCGTATTCCGAGTTATCGGTTGACTGCGTATGTTAACAAGTATTTTTAATAACTGGACTATTTAAAAAACTTCAAACATGCATATTTATTAATTCGTTCCCCATGAGTTACAACCATGACTAGGTGGAAATGCTTGCGTACTATTACTTTGGACCGCAGACCTGCGCCGGCGTGAGCAATTATAATTGCTCACAATATGGTCACCTATGTCAGTAAGGTCAAAGGGTAGGAGCCAGACGAAAGGTGTTCCGCGCAGCGTATGGTCCTCAGTGAGGCGGCTACAAAGGCATCTGATCCCACTAGCCATTTGAATGACGTTGTCGCGTTCAAAACATTTTTGAGGAAGGAAACGGGAAAACAGCTCAATTAATTATCCCACGAAACAATGATCGACAGTATAGAAAACATGAATCCTGGCAACGACGGGACTCGGATTCATCTCACGAAATCCTTGAGCAAAAGAGCTAATGGCAGCATAAATGAAGAGACAAAGGAGGAACGGCACAGGGAAAATAGAAACTTGGAATGTGAGGACGAAATTGAGGAAAGGGAAGTTAGAAAACCTCAAGAGAGGAATGGAAAGTGGATATGTAAACTTGCTCGGTCTATGCGGAGAGGCTGAAGAGATAATTATTGGATCGATAGTTGCAGATTAAAATGTATGGGAGTGGCGGAGAGTAAATGTTAGCTAGCAATTGTATTAAAATGGGAAACAGGGGAGAAGGTTAGTAAACGTGGACCAATTGAACGGAAGAATCTTCAGCTGGCTGGATTCATTAATCTATATTCGGGGATATGAGAGGGTTTTTTTTCAGAAGTGCATCCGGGGATTGGAAATCGCGGGTAATTATAATGGTTGTTCTTTTCTCAAGAAGGAAAATGCGGCTACACTCGTGTGCATAAAATACCTCTCGGAAGCATTCCTCTAATCATTTGCAATGTAATCTTGAACGGGTCTAGCTCTTTTAAATCAAACAACTATACTTGCAATTGGGAATCTTGGACAGAGTAGAAATTTTAGCACCTCATTCGTAGGCGAGGGTGTCATATTCTCAATACATAAGATCGTTTTTATTTTCATGCATGATTCAGCAACCATTTAAGCATTTATGGTGTATGAACCTATTTTTGAGGCGTCAAATTCGGTAAATGATTTGTGCTTAACATTTTTTCATCAACGGAGGAAACAAAATGTACTCATCTTCGGTCCATGTAGCCCGTCATAGGAAAAAGTAATTTTCTGACTTAACTAGAAATCTCAATTTTCCTGGGAAACGCATTCGGTCCTGGGTCTCCATCTTCAAATGTTCCTTTTATGCCATTTTCCCACTCCTCGCCTTTTCTCCCTCTCGCCATTTTTCTTTCTTTCACTAACTCCCCTTCTCTCTCCCATGAGACCTTTTTTGCACGTACTGCCCCATCCATTTGCTCGCGTAACAGGAAGGAATGGGCAGGATTTCATCCCGACAATGAGTAAAGAGATAGGTCCAGTTACTCCCGGCAGTCGGAGAAGGCAAAATTCTATATGATGATGAATAACTTTTTTCATCTGATTATGTTAAATCTGTGGTTAATTTTCTGGTTTACATAACATCCATTAGTTTTACTTGATAATAATTTTCTTCTTCACAGTTTTCTCTTACAATTGATTAAGAGTTGAATCATTCTTGTGTTTTCCTCCTCAGACAGTACCGATTAAATTTTGAAAAAAATACACAAAACTTACGCGATTGCTGAAAAAAATACAATATTATAAATTAATAATTAATTAACCTTCATCTCTGGAAAGTAATATAAAAAATAACTATACATTTACATTTATCATGTTTTTTCTTGCTTCTCTAAGCGATAAGCATCCAGGAGGGTAAAATAAAAATTGGTTCATCTGGAGGAATTTAATTTAAATCCACAAAATTGCCAGCTAATCCGTAACATCCACCTCGGAACCTTCTTATGGCTTTTAGATTTGAATGAAGCGTAATGCCACATCCTCGAATTGATGTTAGCGTGACGTTCAGAAAGACTTCCCTTTCTTTACGATAAATAACGAAGTCAATGCACCTGACACTTAAGATATCATCCGTGCCAACAACTGGCCGTCGCCAGGCTCCCGATGAACCTCTCGGAAGCTTCTCCCGGTTGTGTACTGCGAACAGCTGTTTCATGCATAATAATGGACAGCAAAATGAGCTCTTGCAAATTTGTTTTAATTTGAACGAAGCGCCACCATCATTTCCCCGGGGAGGACAAGTGAATTAGTGCTCGCCCATGTCACCTAAACTGCTCCTTTCCTTACGGAAATATTTCTCGCGTCGCGTCTGGCTTACGGCACGAGAGAATTAAACGACTCCCTCAGCATCCACTCCCGTATCACTGTCACTCTTTCCAATCCCACGCCATTTAAACAGGATTAATGCACTCCTTCCGCACCTCTTCCTCCTCTTTGCTTTCGTCGGACTTTTTCATCCCGTTCCCTTTACTACGTTTTGTACACTGCCAGCTCTTGTCACTCATGTCCTTTCCTCCACCCGTTCCTTTTTCTCTCCTCGCACCTTTCACTCCTTCCTCCTTATTCCTTACACCCCGTCCCAGGATCGGTGAGATTTCTCCATCGGCACACTTTCTCTCTAACGATTTCCTTAAAGGGAAGTCAAGAAAAAAGAATAAGCTTCGTATTGAAAAGAGAGATTCCGAGATTCCATTTTCGCCGGAAATGAGGATCGCGTTCATTCCCTCAAAACAGTTTCATTTTCCTTCCTTCCTTGTATTTTCACCACCTGTCTCTTGTGACCTGAATATTTCAAATACCAAATGTGCTTACTTATTACGGTTAGTGTCACAAGATCCTCACCTAACAATCCTATCGTTACTGATATAAAAAATGGCAAGAAATATAGGTTTTCACCATCCTGTTGAGGTTGAGGATTCTCGCGTTTATGGAATCAGCACTCCCAACATCAGATCACCTTAGTACTCCGACCTGAACATTAAATAATTCATGTATATAATCTATTTTGATATTTTTGTGAATTTTCTCGGTTGTGTTATTTGCCGTTCAACAATACCGAAATATTATTCATTTCATTCACAAGCAATTTACAGTTGAGAGAAATCTTATTTATTTGCCCAGTTTCGAACTTAATTTCGCTGAGGGCGTCGCGCAGTATCCATGGTTTCGTTGGAAAACCCTGCGAGTGCGATGAAATTAGTGGGTGCTGAGTAAGTTTTTTTAAATGAATGCGTAAAAACTGAAGGCGCAGTGGACATTAGTCGGCAGAAAAAAAATTCTTCCACTGGAATGTCGGCGGGAAACACGGAGAATAATAATTTAAGAGGACTCCATCACGGTCGTGCATGGGGCCTAAAGGGACGCACGCTCTTCCCGCGAGCGTGTAATAGGGAGCGATATGTATTCCTCCCTCCACTTGTTAGCGCAGGCACCGTGCGGGAAGGGTACTGGGCCGGGGCAGGGGGGGGTGCGTGAAAGATGAGGAACCGCTGTTTCCGCGTCCTTAGCGTGCTGTCGGAGGGAGATGACGGAGGAGGTGTTGGGGGTCCAGGAGGGGAGGGAGAGGGAAGCCGGTGGGGGAGGGAAAGGGGAAAGAAAGGAAATTTATTTTAAACACAACGGACTCAGGGCGGCCTCGGGAAAAGATATGAAAACCCCAAGTGAAGAGAGGGGGTTGAAGGGCGTAATAGAGTGTTAGGGGGAGTTCCCAAGTGCGGGGTGAATAATGGGATGCCTTTAAGATGAGATAGCGGGAGGCGGAAGGAAGCAAGGAGACGCGAGAGAAAGCAGAGGGAAGAAAGGATGAAAAGTGGGCCTGGACGAAGGAGCGGGAAAAGTATAATCCGAAAGTTAGGATGCTCGGTGAAAGGCATTTTATTAACATTTTCCATGTGAGATATGAGGGGGCTATAATTTGACAAGAGAAGATGAGGCTCCTCCGAAATATATAAAAAAAAGGGTTGATACCGTAAAAAAATCAATTTTGAAACTACTCTTCCCAAAGAAAAAAACTACAAAGCCAGTGCATATTCGTTGTGAGAATTTCCCCCACTTCGCCAATATGAAAATGTTGAATTGCGTCGTTGATGTGGGGAATACTGTAGCATGTTTCAACTTCACCATAATTTCTATTTTAATTCAAATTAAAAGTATAAATTCGGATGCTGTAATATGGGCATCTTTGCAAAAATTAAAGTTGTTATTACTCATCGGCGAAATATATATATATATATATATATATATATATATATATATATATATATATATATCTTTGAAGTTGACGCTCTCCGGCGAGGCACAAACACACGGATACAAAATATTCAATGCACAGAAAAATAAATGAAGGACACTCACAGTATGTGTTGACGTTTCGACGACGAGGGACTAACTACTCTCCGCTCTTCCCCGACAACGCCATTCTGATGACGACGGCGGGGCCGTCGAAACGTCAATACATACTGTGAGTGTCCTTCATTTATTTTTCTGTGCGTTGAATATTTTGTATCCGGGTATTTGTGCGTGTGTGTGTGTATATATGTATATATATATATATATATATATATATATATATATATATATATATATATATATATATATAAGCTAGTTGATTTTTCGGGTACCAGATCTTCCTGGGAAACCATAACCGGCACAGGGAAAGGAACTGGCCCCCCTACCCTGATGTGTGATTATTCACACGCCGTCGGGCTTGGTACATGGGTGAGCTCTACCATCACCTACTACACCGACCTTCGGGTTGATTACTGTGTTTATGGTTATATATATATATATATTTACACATATAATTGAGTTTGGCCAACTATGGACCGCAATGACCTCAACACTTCTAGTTTTTCTTCTTTCATTCTTCCCAGGACTTCTTCATTTTCTCCCCTACTGTTCGTCGTTGAATATACATGTTGTTCGTCTTGAATAGATATTGCAACAAAGTTCCCTTCGTATCAAATGCAGCAAAATGTCAAATATTTTGTATTGTTTAAAAATAATTATATTCTTTGAAACTCCCTTAACATTATTGTATCCATATCTTTAAAATACGGCGGAGATGTAGATAAACCGATAAAGTTTTCTTACTTAACGTTATTTATATTCCACCGCATTAATTTGAGAATAATTATAGATTCTAGTTTCAATTCTTGACGTAGAACATACCTTATATTTATTAAATTATTTTAAAACTTACATTTTCTGGTAAATGCCCAAAATTTCTAAGCTTCAGTTCCGTACCTCCTTAAATTAGCCACTCCATATAAAAATATGAGCTAAGCAACACGAACATTTTCCAGTAAAGGTTTTAGAATGTTACAGTTAGGAGCCCAAAGTGTCGGGAACCGAAAAGGTTCTTATTGCTCTGTACTTGAATTTGAGAAATCATTCTTGATGGAGAAAGAAATCTCTTAGAAGACTTAAGATAATTAAAGTCTAAATACATAACTGAGTGACACTACAACATTAGCCTCTTCGTTTATATTTCAATTTACCGTAAGACTAATTATGGTACATGTTGGTGGTGTGGTTAAAGGGGGATGAATTTACTCCTATAGATAATCTTCTGATTTTAAAATCTGACATAATATTTTTCTTTGCGATAATATTCTCTTTCCCGAATTAAAAGGTATAATAGGTTACTAAAAGTCATCATTTAAACTGCAGGAACAATAAATATATTGAAATATGAGTCATCTTCAAGTCCCTCGTACTACTTACATTAAAATTCCTATTATGAAATTTGAAAAAAATTAATATACACGTTAAACATTTTATATCCTTTACCTTTGATGCTTAATCGCCATTAAATTAAGTGTTATTTTACAGGTTGTTTATTTGTAGTCTTAGAAAATTAACTATTGAGAGAAGCTCAGCACGTTTCATGGAATTGTTCAAAATGAAATTATATAACAGTGAACCTACTTTTACTCGTAAATGTTTCCTTATCAAAAAGTCAATGATGAATATGCGTGTATTGCTCATTTAACCCCAAAAAACTCCGTTTTACTGTCATCAAAATGTCAAATTTTACTTAACTTATTAATTGTGATTGCAATTATTCTTAGAAATGAAATGAGATAATTAATTGATAATACATAAAGCGCAATGAAAACGCTACTATACAGGTACAGCTACTACTACTATACAGCTACCTGTATATATTCTAAGCCTAAGTGGGTGAGCATTCGGTCGGTGACCCGGTCCAGTGTTTGATTTCGAATGACGCAGACACCGCCTTCTTCACCTGAGCGACCTTATCTTTCAGTGTCAGATACGAAAAATATGCTAATTTTATATCTTAGATAATGTGTAAAATGTAATGACATAGAAGAATAGAATGTAATAATAGGTGGCATTTAATAGTGAAATATATCATGTAATATTGTCCAGAAGCCCTTGCTATAAACTCACCTTGTAAGCATAAGGAATCGAGAAAATCTCTCTTCTCAGCCGACTTCGGGCAAAATCAATGGCTCAGCATAGTTAGGCGTTTCCGAGTATTCCTAAGCCCAGTAGTGAGCGTCCCGTCTTACATTTCCCGTTGCAGGTGGGAGAAAGTGAGCGACGGAGGGATTTCTCACGTGGGCGGCGGGGGCGGTGGCACCTCCGTTGGCGGTAGACCCAGGATAGTGGGGCCCTCGGACTCGCCACTCCTCTTCCTACGGAGGGTCTCCCCGCAGGACGCGGGCCGCTGGGAGTGCAGGGCCGCCAACGCTTTCGGCGAGCAGCACATGGGCGTCATCGTCACGGCCCCCTCGCCGCTCTCCGTCCACGTACAACCCCAGCTGCTGGTAAGGAATCCCTGCTCCCTCCCCCCCGAGAAACCCTGTCTCTCTTTTCAGCCCCTAGCCGGATTCATCCTTGATTCATCGAGGGTGGAGGTCACTCAACAACAGTACGAAATTCTCGCTGGAATATGTGACGCCAGCACGTTCCAAAAATAAAAACATTTTTCTGAAAATCACCGTCATATTTGATTTTTAAAATGATAAAAAAGTAGCTTGTGGGAAATATTTAATTTTTTGCGTGAAATATGACTGTTTACCACAGACTGAAACGTGATTTTCCATTGACGGACCGGCCGGTATTCTTTACTTTTAAGAAATTAGCATGATATGGCAACGCCATAAATACCTCATCTATTCGTGAGCATTTTGATTTTAAACTCATAGCTATAAATTAAAAATGTAAAATGACCTCGTTCATCGTAAAGTGTAAAAACATAATGTCCATTGATACAAGTGTAATTTCCATTTGTCATCTGTCGTCGTTTCGTTACCCTAGCAGGGTTAATTTAGGGCTTCGACACTGGTACGTAAACTCACTTTAAAGCTTAATATCGGTAAATCTAAACAATTTTTTTCAATTAGTTTCATTTATTTACATTTCACAGTGAACGAAAATATTTAAATTGATCTTTCCACAGAGAATTTCCAGATGCAAGAAACCATGTGGAGCTATCGCGTATGAAATTGGTTCGTCTAGGGAGCTGTTGGGGAGAAATTAAACAGCTTATTTTCTCAGGTTGCCTATTTAATGTCATTCGGATTCTAGTAAATAATTGTGTACCAATTGAGTACGTTTTACCACGAAAATGTCTGAATTCAAAATTTTATAATCATTCCATATTATTTCCATCGGTTCGATGCATCGCAACCCAGACGCTCATTCTCACAGCTGACATAACATGTAACCGAGAACTTCTACTTTCCAACGGATGATTTTCTTCATTATTGAACGAGATTATTTGCCACGAAATTTTTGAGATCCAAAAGTTTATTTTTAAATTCAAAGAAATCATCTTTCCTTGGACTACGAATCGGTGATAATTCTATCGAATTCTTTATGTTATTAAGTCTATAAAATATTTCACTCAGGGAAATGAAATGATGTGATGTGGTTTTTTGAACAATTGATCAGAAAATTACCAATTTCACCAATAATATTTACGGGCTGGAAGTTGTCGGTAGGAATTTTACTGAAAATCATCGAAAAATTCTAAAATCTCAGTTCCTCTGTCAATAAACTTTTTTTTCAATTCGATGAACGTATATTATCCAATTACGAAAAAGAGATTCCAGCTTAATACCACGAAGTATTTTTCCTGTATTCTCTACGTTTTTTTCTGTTTCATTTTATTTTTTGTAAATTGATAATATCTAGTTTTTGGAAATAAATGAATCAACCGTCTCTTTCCTAAATAATTCCTTTAAAATTTTCATAAACGTAAATATTCATTTTTCTTCAAATCATCAAAAACAGTTCTAATCTTGGGAGACATGTTAATGTGTTTTGTGTTTATTTATGTTTGTATTTATCAAGTTATAACGCAATCAAAATTCTGGAGACGGTCAGTATACTCGTATTTATTACGTGAGAGAGATATTTAAAGGGAAATCTCGTGAGACGCTCAGGATTCCTTCATTTCCATTGGGCCTACCCCCCCTACCCTTGTATTCTCAGGAGTATAAAGAGGGCGTCTATCGATAAAACTTGGAAATTAATCCCCGTCCTCCTTGACTTGTGTCCTTTCACTCAGGAATACTGACGCTATTAGAGAGACACCATGTTATGGAGCGTCATCGCTTTCACTTAAATTGACGCCCAAACTTTTAAGCTTATTGTTTGATCCCCACGCTGTCAAATTAAGTCATTAGTAGATATGAAAATCGAGGATGGCGTTCCCCTTCTAATCATAACGGGAGAATCAAAGAGAGCCTTTCTCCGATAATGTCAATGGTGTTAAGCTTGCACAAATCCTATGTCATCCCTTGCCGGGATACAGGCCGACGAAGTTTCGACGTCGAGGAGCTCACTCTGCAGCAGCGATGCGGGAGATGTGTTGACATCGGCTTTCACGGGCGCCTTGCGAAGCGGAAGAATCAAGGCATATAGGCCTTAAATGGACTTACGTACTTTGGCTTGCGGAGGCAGCGATGTCATTTTGTCGCTCCGCGTCGCACTTCCCAAGCCCCCTTTCCCTCCCTCCGCCACTTCCGATCCGCGACCACGCCCGCCCAAGCACACTCACTTCGCGTAGACTTGTATGGCCTCATCTACTTCCCCACGTGGTAGTGATTGCCATTAATTACGGCATTCCATTATTGACGGAAGCCTACATTCCCACAATGGTGGGATTCCCGCTGGTAGTGTGCTTCCAAACATTGAAATTGAGGCTAAACTAGTCCCCGAGGAAATCATGTGTAGTAAACCTTCGAATTTGAAGTGCTTACAGTTCATATCTGACCGCTATTTCAACATGAGGAACATAAATCTGAAATCATTTTGGCCAAATGACCATTTCCCGATTAAATTGAATTTCAATCATTGATCGCTGAGTTAGGAGGCGAAACAAAATTCGATAAGCACCGCAAAGGCTCACTTCCTAGTATGATGTCAAAAGAGGCGATCGCTTAAGTTGTAATTAGCATTGATTTATTTTGCGGATTGATTCTCTTTGTCTGGCACTTTGATCAATATTCCTCCATACATGAAGTAGTTGAATTCCACAGAATATCTGAATATTGTACCAATGATTAAATGATTTCAAATAGTATTTTCAGCTGGTTTCGTTATTAATTCAAGGAATATAACGATCAAAGATTTTTCCATTTCACCAGTTAGGAGAAGCAACCGGTATTTGATGTGCTATTTTCCTTGTCCTATTTTTTCAGATACAAGTTTAAATAGGAATGACATTTTTTAAATCTATATTCGTTGGAAATGGCTGCTGTAAGATTAAGATAACAATATCATTTGCCAAGCACTAATCTCTCAAGATGAAAGATCTGCGTTTATTTTTTAGCAGTGGAGGTTAACCTAAATGATCGCCCGTTTTGTATTATTTACTCTCCAAAGTATGAAGAGTTTTAAGATTAAATTTCCGAACCCAAGACTTTATCTTCAACCAATCTTTACGTTAAGATGGTGCATTCCAAATTAATTCCGACCTGGTTCTTTTTTACTTCAGCCCTTCATTCCTCATCCACCACACTTAAATTGGATACTCCCTTCGGGATTTTTTTTTCATGCTGGCATAACTTTGAAAGGGGAACTTCAAAGCAATGCGAATCCGTTAAGGTGGTTTTTACATGCGTGACAAAATACTTCTCTATGAAAACATTACTCCGATGCTCCCGAATTGATTCGGTTTGATTTGAATATTTGAACAGTAAGAGCTCTTCGAATTCCATGTCGGCCTTTCTCTCGCGCTCCAAGTTGAATTAAATCCGATTAATGGAAGTGGGAATTGAAAGATTTGAATCGACGGGTATCTACACGGTGGCGTCACTCTCGAAGCACCCGTGGAGTTTGGGGCGCCTCCCCCCCCAGTAAGAGTTGCAGACTTAATTTGTGTGCGCTCAACCTTGTTACCTTATTTGTCCACCGATGGAGTTTTTTGCTGAAACGGTAAAGTATTCAGTTTCTTTCTAAGTCGACACTAGTTGTATCCGGATGGGACGTGAATAAATTTTCCATCGTAACGATCAATATTCTTTAAAATCAATATTTATTTAAGCGTTGATTACATAGGTATAGTCCAATAGTTTTTGGATATTCAACTGAACTTGCAAAAAATATTTTCTGTCAGTGTTTCGTTATCCATAGACTCTCGCTTGATAGTAATCAACTTGATTCTATAATCTTTCATCGGAATTCGGGGAACGCATTGTAGATAAACCGGTCAGTGTACTTGTGATCCATGAAAGCAATGCAATTCCTTGCAAAATATATATTCTCCTGGAAAGATATCTTCTGTGAGAAGGACCAAATGAATTTTGTCAACATGAATTCATTCATCTTTTTAAAATTGTAAAAATTTCATTGTTTATAAGTTCATTACCTGCTGCGGGATAGATAACGTTTAAAAATAAATTCAATTTCACTGTTCTCTTTTGAATGATCCATCCGGCTGCTGCTGCCGCTTCGTATCAATATTTAATTTTGAAATCTGAGATATTTTGTCTGGCGTGCCAGCATCTATTACATGCCATTCGGACACGGTCAGTCAGATGACCGAAAAAGGGAATTCATATTATATTTTTTTCCTGGGCCACAAAAACCGGTCCAGCATCTGTACCACTTGTCAAGAGGGTCAGCCGCTCTGTATTATCTTTTTCGCGGAAATAAATTAAAGGTCCGGGAATCGCAACGATTACTGCAGTATGCGTAGCAGCGGGAATGGAATTCAATTTTCGCATCGTCCACGTTCGAACGGCATTTCGGCGAGTGCCACCTAGCGATTCCGATTATTAGCGACACGTGCACGAAGCGCCAGCCAAAGTCGAGATCCAGGCACGAACGCAATTATGAATGCGAAATATCACATTTTGCCATCCTGGCGCTAATGGCACATCTCTAAAATCTATCTTTCACGTGGCCCTTTGCTCCTTTCAAATATTTTTTTCCGACTCGAGGACTACCACTCTACACTCGCTCCTTTGCGGATTGGTCCGATGAGAACGGAAGCAAACATCTTAGGAGAAATTTGATCCGTCCCCCCCCCCACCACCTCCTTGTCCCAGAATGGTAATGAAAATATCTTCTGCGACGAGAACCTTTTTTCTTCCGTCCCAGTCTGACTAAGAAAGCAAATAAAAATTGATTGGTACGACGTAAGCCCTCGTCTCGTAGGTGGGGTTGTGGGGGGGGGAGGATGGTGCTGCTAAAAATAAACCACTCGTTTTACCTTTTTCGCTCGAGGAATTTCAAATTTATTTAAGCATTCTCAAGAGATACGTACGGTTCCAAAACTGTAACAAAATTTGGACACAGAATTATTGATTTGGATACAGATTAGTCTGTTGCTCAAAATTTAATCATTAAAAAAACTATATATATATATATATATATATACACACACACATATATATATACACACACATATATATATATATACACACACATATATATATATATATACACACACATATATATATAACATACATATATATTCATATACATACACACACACATATATATAATATATTTGTGTATACGAGTACATATATACGAGGGTCATCCGGAAAGTAGTACCCGTTCGTGAAATAAAGACACAAAAGTAAATATTAACAAACATAAAAAATTTTATTTGAAAGAGGATACTTTAAACTACTTCTCAACATAATCTCCAAGCAAATTAAGGCATTTGTCATAACGTGTGACAAGTTTCTGTATTCCTGCTGCATAGTCCTTCGCCGCCAGCTCATTGAGATACAGGGTCACTCCTTCTTTAAGTTCTTCATCGCTGTCAAATCTTTTTCCTGCCAAAAAGTCTTTAAGCTTTGTAAAGAGATGAAAATCTGAAGGGGCCAAGTCCGGGCTATACGGTGGATGGTCGAAAGTTTCCCATTTGAATTGCTGCAAAAGTTTTTGTGTTATCCCAGCTGCATGAGGCTTGGCATTGTCATGAACGAGAATGGCACCAGTAGACAATAGACCTCGCCGCCGATTTTGTATTGCCCGCCGTAATTTCTTTAATGTTTCCCAATACGCATTGGCATTAATAGTGTCTCCACGGGCCATAAAATCAATAAGCAATACACCTCGTCGATCCCAGAAAATGGTTGCCATGAGTTTCCTGGTGGACAGAACTGTCTTGAATTTTTTTGGTTTGTTTGGTGAATGAGCATGATGCCACTCCATTGACTGTCGTTTACTCTCAGGTGATGCATAACAAACCCATGTTTCGTCACCAGTAATTATGCGAGTCAAGAAAGAGTCTCCTTCATCAGAATAACGTCCCAAAAACGTCAGTGCTGCAGCCATACGCTTGGTTTTGTGCTCATCTGTAAGCATGCGAGGGACCCATCTTGCACAAATTTTTGCATAATGCAGATGGTGTTTAACAATTTCATGAACAATTGTTCGAGAAACATTGGGAAAATGCTCACAGATGTCATCAATTGTGACGCGCCGATCGTTCCTCACGAATTCGTCAACTGAGCTCACCAGTTGGTCTGTAATGACAGACGGTCTCCCCGAACGCTCATCGTCGTGTGTGTTCCCCCTCCCCATGTTGAAGTTGCGACACCACCGCCGAACAGACGACTCGTCCATTACATTGTCTCCATACACCTCCTTTAATTGGCGATGAATATCACATGGGCGAACGTTTCTTGCATTGAGGAATTTAATCACTGCCCTCACTTCACAACTGGCGGCGTTCTCAATTTTTTTAAACATTGTAAACAATCACAGAAACAACACAGGCAATGCTAGCGTCACGCAACTTGGCTCAGAGAAGGCAGACAAGCCACTGAAGCTATCTGACCTCGTCCAGCGGCTACTCGCGTCGTCAGCACTTCATGCGGCACGAACGGGTACTACTTTCCGGATGACCCTCGTACATATATGTAACTTTGCCTCGTACATATATGTAACTTTGCGTATATCAGTAATAATACATTAACTGAAAGAAGTTGTACAAGCATCCTTTAAAAATCTCAAATTCTTCCTTGGAGTATTACGAGTACGTACTGGGAATCGACCCTCGGCAGAACTAAGTTATTTCAATCTTTAGAATTGGCAACGTCAAAAATGGAAGTCATCACCAACACTTAATGAAATGTTTATAATTATTTCGAACGTAAATTTATCCATACTATTTGCATCATGAATTTCCCATGGCGAAGCATACAATACCAATTCTCTGCGCATTATTTCCATTACATAACTCGTATGTATTATTAATACAAATAAAATGTTCATTCAAATACGAAATGGTAATGAATAGCCAGGAATGAGAATCGCGAGAGATGAAGGATGCATCATAGATCGGTAGCTGTAGATCTGTATTATCTATACCATCGACTACAGGTTCCCCACGTTCTGCGGAACAAAATCACTTCAGTCGCTGTTCCGTCACAGGTTTTGCGTTCCAGCGATAGAGCTGCGGTCACTTCAGCAAACGCCGATTCGGCCTGCGATAAATATTAATGCAGATTCAAGAGGCATGTCGGGAAGCGGGTGGTGGCTGGAATTCGAAGCAGCGGAGTGAGGATGCGCAGGAGTTTGAAGGAGAAGGGGAAAGAATTAAGTGAGGTGTCAGCACTGCGGAGGGGCGCGTTGAGGTGGGTCGGCGGGGGAAGAGGAGGGGGGAAATCGGGAGGTAACCCCCAACAGACACCCTCCGCCATCTTCGAAATGCGAATACTCTTCCAGCGATCCGCGGTGTGGTCGAAGTGACTGGAATGTGCGCCTGTAACCGTGCACGAAGTGTATGGCAAAGGTATGTAAGTTATGTATCCTAGCCGAGGAATTCGAGCCATCGGAAAAGTTTTTTGTTCTATTCGACGTGAAATTTCACCTGTAATGTTGTACCCTTACAAACTGAGGAATGTGAAAAGCGTCAACTTTTGTGAAATGTGTCAACTACCCCACCAAGTTTGAAGTACATGAATCTCCAGCACATCATTGTTTTAATAATAATATAAGATGATAAATAACATTCGAACCCTTGGATCAGAATCTATTTCTTCAGATGAGTATTCAAGTCGCAGAATTTTTCGTTAGTTAGGTTTCAGGCATAATCATCGCATTTGTAAAAAGAAAATGTAAGATAGGCGTTGATATGGACAAAAATATGTTGTTTATCCTTCATTACTGCTTTTCTATATTTCTTCTTGATTTCAATGTTTCTGATACTTCTCTTCTCAACGTTATGTTGTCCTTTTATTGCAGGTCACAAACTTGCTAATTTCAGAGTTGTAAACTGATATTTACTAGGATACACACACGCTTAAAGATTTTATATTATTCCTGGTAGTCGATTGGAGTAATAAAACGCCATTTTAGAGGCAATAATTCCGTTGAAATAATGCTCACAGTAACTCAACGGGAATGCTTGTTTGATGGGTGAGGGCTGAGGCACTAGGCCCTACGAAGTGAAATCAATCCGGGCCAAATCAAAACAGGAAACAATTCGCGGGACAGCTGAAAATGGATATCTATTTGGATACGAGTAGGTATATTTTTCATCCCAGCTGACGAAAAGCTTAAAAACGCCATGAAAGGATTGCTCTGTTTGAATATCGAATGCATACAGCCATTCCGATATCACTCTTTGTGAGTGAACTTCTGGTCGTTACATTTTTTCTAGATGTTTCCATTAATTCCAATCGGAAATTGGGTGCGGTATTTTCCTCGAATTTTCGTGTCCTTAAAAGGTCACTAGGTGCTCTCCCTGAGGTTACCTAAACGCCCGTCCTTCGGGCCAAGGAATGCGGCGGAGAGTTGCATTATACGGTCGGAAACGAGTCTGTTGTGGGCAGCAGTTTTCTCTCCCGACTCCTCCCGCCCGCCCTTCCAAATCCCCTCGGGCCGCCTGTGCTGTACAAAAATGGGGTCCGAGAGCACCAGCGCGGGAATTAATCACCGAAAACAAAGCAGACGGGACGCAATATGGCACTCGCAAAATTTAATGGTCCCGTTCAATTCGATTAATTACGACGCAATTAAACGAGCATTACCGGCAGTCCCGCTTTGCTTCTCCTCCCGTGGCGAAGGGGAATTGGTTTGACGGTCAGGGCATGGAGAGGCGGCGGAGAAGAGGAGAGGGGGGAGACGGCGGCGGCCTGAAAAAGGGACCACCGCAGACACATCCGCGGCAGTGACGGATCTGCAAACCGCGGTTTGAGGGCGCGCGCTCCGAGGCCCGCTTGGGAGGATGGGCAGCGGTCGCTGGCCGTAACTACCAACGGCCGCTGCCCGTCGCTTGAATAATTGACTCTCCACCCCACTCCCGCCCCACCAACACTTCCCCCATTACTCCTCCTCCCCCCCCATCCCCGTTCACCCTCTTGACCGACGCCGCCTTCACTGGCCAACTGGGTCAAGCGACTCATCCACATGCCGCCAATATAGGTCATGGATTGGTAAAAGCCCCAAAAAAAATGTGTTCACGTATCCCAATTAGTCCACGGAATGGAGTAACTCGCACACAGTGAACGCGGGCGAAGGAATCACCCGACGAACCCGTTGGTAGTCCCAAGCGACGAGCTTTTGGACAGTGACTGGTGAAGTTGATGTAAACCGTATATGTACAGTAGGTGAAGAGTTTGTAGTGAGTTCGTAACTCTAAATGCAACTCTCCTTTCTTTTAATTTGATTACATCGGACTCCTCTGCACTCTCGACGAAAGTAATCGATAAATCAGTTGATAAACAAATGAATCTGTAATGTTTTGTAATTTTATGCATTTTTTGAGGTTATGTTATTGTTAATTGATGAATTCTCACAACTAAATCCTATTTTTTCCAAAGAAATTGTTTACTCTTCTTCATTTTTTTCTTAAAATTACACGAGTAATTTTGTTATTTTGAAATTAAATTCTTTTATCAGACCGGTCCTGCGAGAAACTCATCACATTGCTGGACCAAAATGTTTTTCATGAGTAATTCTTTATTCATCATGTGCTATAGTGGTATAGATTGAGAGAGGTACAAATTGAATTCTCACTCTGGCCCTCCTAAGCTATTCAGTTCTGGCTTGTCAGCAAGTGCTATGTAACAAAAAAAGATAGTCATAATTTTTTGCAGTAATACAACTATATTCTGTATAAAGTTTTCATTCCAAACCCTAGCCGTCATTCATTTTCCTTGTCACGCAATTTACTGACAGTAATATCCTTAAATCCTTTGGTATTTCATTAGTATTAACAGGTACAGTTACCTCCAACTTTTTTCTACCTATGAATCTTTATGGAACATGATCAATGAATAAAGGAATGAACAAATACTCCAATATTAGATAATGTTTACTTTAAATAAGAAATATAATTTTAATTTCACCGCGAGGTAAATGAGAAGAACAAAATAATTAAATGATCTAACTACAGATAATCGATGCTAATATTTATAATATATCGTATTTTTGTGATCTCCGTGTTATTTATAAAGCATAAAACGAAAGGTTTGATGAAAGTTCATTAAGTGAAACGGTTGATGAATGGCATGGTTAAATTGAAGGAATATGGAGGCAACAATATAAATAGTTCATATGAGAATTTAGCTGATGTCTGTTTTCTACCTGTTCCAGGATTGATGAATTACTAAGGTTATTAATATAGATATGATGATTTACGTGAAACGTTAAAGAATACTGCATTGAAAACCCTGATAATGAATCACTTATGATCAGACGACGATTTTGCTTTGTTTTGAGTGCGTTAATGTTTCCTTTGCCTAAATTGTCAATTATCTAATTTCAAGATTGTGATAGTAATCGAAACCCTGGCAGCAGATCGCATTATCCACCAGTAGATTGGTTCCGCGAGTTTTGAGCTCAGCGTAAAATATTTGCAGGCATTATTGTATGATCGTTCGTATTGTACTCGTATCCTAACATGAACATTGCCGTTGAGAAACAAAAAGCATGTAAATTTAATATCTAGCCTTTAAAAATCGTCAAAAAACTTTGAATGAAAGTTCATTTTTAATTAAATTCATGGATGTTTAGTCGTTCTCCACTGACTAATGGAGATGGAAGTTTAATCTGAGTGAAAAAAAGTCGTAAATTGTACACGATTGATGTTTGGAAAATGGCTGATTATAATGGCAATTCATATTTTCCACGATAGGGATTGTATAAAATTATAAACGGTTTTAAATAGTTGAGACGTTCTGTAATCCAGTTCAACTAGACTCGAAGCGAATGCGGTCTTGTAATTCACTGTTAATGATCTGTAAAAAGCGTTCCTGGTAATGAAGCCATTATCATGCAGAGTTGATTCAGTGCTCCTGCCTGACGCAGTTACTCTCGAATTTCCATGCCGGTATTTGTTGCTTTCCATTCATGCCGTCAAAACATAAACATTAATCGTGGCCAGTTCATACCACATGTCAAATACAGAAAATAATGATATCATAACACATATATAAATGTTTTCTGTTATTCCTGCAAATTGATGCCTTATTTTCTTCGCATTTTGCATTCCGTCACTGACGACTATCATTCACCGGCAAAATTATTCGTAGCAACACTAAATATTGATTTTTCTCGATGGAATTGTTTTCGCTTTAATTTCCTTTAATGAATTTCATTTTAGGATTTAAGTTTCTTAGATGTGAGCCAAAATCCAGCTCTGGGGTTTATAAAAATGAAATCTCAGTACGTATTGGAATTTCAATTAAGCGTAAAATATATATTTATCTTCATACAGTATAATGTTTTAGTTATTTTGATGGCTAGATTGGGTGCGGTTAACCTTTCCAATACTAATTTCGGACCTCATACTTGATATTCAAATCAATTGAGAGGCCTCTAAATTATTGTAGCTTGAATCTTTGGCTCCAGGTTAACTTAATTATTGCATAATATTAATTTTATTTTTATGAAATATTACTTTCATTACCTCCTCATTACTGGTCATATTTATCAAAATCTCTATTCTTCCTTTCTAATTCTTCCTTACAGCTATACCGAGAATATTTCTAAGCACTTTTCTTATTTAGTTGCCAAATGCCATCACTAAAAACTACAGCCTACAAGTAGCACTTAGCAAACATTTTCCTCAATCTTCTGCTGATAATACTAGTTGTCCAGTTTCCTCTTAGCTTTCTAAATACTACCTTTCAATGAATAATGTTACTTCTAATTTCTTCCGCACAACTCACATTCCATGTAATAATATTTTTATTAGTATTTAAAAGAAGGATAAATGAAAAGTATAAGTACCGAGCGCGTAGTTTAAAATTTCAGTTGAAATGATTGAATTCCCATCAAACCCTGTGAAATTTTATGAAGTTTTGTCGGGTCTTCCACCGGGTCAGTGGTTCCATATTGGCCGACGTTTCGATGCTCCACTCTTGCATCGTCCTACCCTGAGGACGAAAGTGAATGGGATTTGTCACTATATGTACATATCGACAAACTGAATGTATTGATGAAGCGATAATTAGGTGGCTAGAATCTTAGTGCAACCAATGACATCGGAAATCATGGCAGACAAACGCCACATGTGAGCTTTACTAAATGCCTCTAAACTCTAAAGGGACATGAATATCCGCCGACGGTGATTTTTCCCAGATTTGTAGAATGAATGGTTTGTCCCAGAAGTAGTAGGACTGAGTCTATTTTAAAAACATATTACCATAATTGATACTTTCAGTCGAAAGTTTTCGAAGTAACACCCTTGTGCGTCCACACATCGCTGCCAGCAGTTTTTTCACGTCTCGTACACGTTCTGGAAGGGTGTTACCGGAATGTTGCTAGGCTTCCTCGTCACGGCCTGTTGTAACGCTGCCACCGAACTGTGTTGACGTCCTTTCAGCACAGATTTGGGGCGGAGGGAAGAGGAAAAAGTCTGGCGGAGCAACTTCAGGGTTGTAGAATGGCTGAGGCATGCACTCACACGGTCGAGAAGCTCTTGGCTGATCCGCGTGCGAGTTTCTTTTTGATCGTCCGATAGCACTCGAGGCACCAACTTCACACACACCTTCCTCATGCCCATGCTTTCGGTCACAAGACAATGAACATTGCATTTAGGGATGCCAAGTTCATCAAAAACCATGTGAACACTTAATCTGCGATCCCTTTCCAACCATGCCAAGATTTCCATTTTCAAAGCCAAGATCTCTTGCAAGATTTTCTTCACTTTTTGAGGACACAGGGCGTCCTACACGTTCGGCGTCCTCAACATCTTCTCTAACCTCCCTAAACGACTTCTGCCACTCATAAATACTCGATCTCTCCATGACGTTTTTACCATCAGCTACATTGAACATGTCATGAGTCTCTTTCCCGGTTTTTGGAAAATTAGGCCTACAAATTTTGTAATGTAATATAATAGACCTCCCCATTTTGGTTAAGAAATGTCTAGATCCAAATTGCTGCTTTGGATTTCTACCTCTCCAAACTCAATCTTTTGTAATTTTTGAGAAAAGTATTGTTATATTTGTTGACGGAAAACATAGTATCTATCTGTGTATTTTACTTTAACCACGGGAGTGTAGCAAGTCTCGGCCGTCCTGGTGAACTTTGGTCCGCAATGTTTATCAAACCCCCATCCCATTCTTCGAGTCCGATTCGTCGGAGTTCTTGGAGTAAAATTGTCGGTTAAGGTGAAGGATCCCCACCCCAGAGGACGAGGGTTCCTTCCGCATCGTGTCTCTCCTGGCTCACCTCTCTCCTCCCCGCCCCCACAGGTCGTTAACTCCGGCGAGTCCGCCACCTTCAACTGCTCTGTTTCGGGCACACCCCTCGACACGGTGCGGTGGCTGGCCAACGGCGTCCCGCTCAGCGGCTCCAGCCACGGCGGGATGGGCAGTGAGGGCGGCGGGGGTGTCTTGTCCCCGAGGATCCGACTGCTCTCGCCGCAGGTGCTGCACATCTCGTCCGTGGGAAGGAGTGACCGCGGCATGTATCAGTGCGTGGCAAGGAACGAGAAGGAGTCGGCACAGGGCAGCGCGGAACTGAGGCTGGGAGGTGAGTTCGACGCCGGTGTCGAGGAAATTAAAAGGAAGAATCTCGGAATTCATGAAATCCACGGCATACCGATGGTGGGGTGTGGAACCTACGGTTATTATTTGTTCCCAAAGCCTGCTCTTTTAACCACCCTTTCATGTGGCGTGGGGTGGTAGGGTACCAACCATACATATATTTTATCCCATATATGGATTTTAAGACGTGTATAAATTAGCTAACGTACAAAAAAACTCGTAAAATATACACGTACATGCACATGTGCATAACGCAATAGTTGACTGAATATTTTATTGTTAATCCTTATGTTAATGTATTCGGGTATTTCGGTTCGATTTTCTTACGATTGTGTATAGAATGAATACTCGAATTGGAGGGTGGCTGTGTCTTCCTTCCATATTTTAATTTGCTGTATCAAATTCAGCCATATAATTGCGTGCCATAATAAATCCCTAGGCAGCACAAGAAAACTAAGGTGTCCTGTACCTTTCTAAAAGTTTTGCCTTCACATCAAGGAGCTTTCAACTAATACGAGTATTTCTCCAACATACCCATCACTCTTTCTCTCTTCTCGTAGCAAATGTTCACGAATCTACCGGATTTCCTCTGATTTTTTTCTAATTCTTTATTTATATAGTCTAACTACTCCTTACTCAAAGCAATTACTTATTTGCATGCAAGCTTAGATTTTCATATGATTGATCGAATCTATTGTAATGTATATTGATAAAATTCTATCACTCTCCTCTCTTATCTTCACCACCCTTCTCCCAAGTTTTCTCCTCTGTACTTAGGCTATCCAATGATACCGACACCAACCACCCACTCTTCCCCTTCTAAAATGGACTTATTCCGAAGCCAGCTTGAATTAGACTAATATTCAGCTACATACGTATATCTTCCCTCCGTGTTATTCAAATGCCTTATCAATAATATTCTCTCAATTTCAGTCATATGCCTGGCTATATCTCTCCTCCATTCGCTTGCACTGAATTTTTTTAATGTGCCCAAATGTTCTCGCAATATCAGTCCTGGTTCATCTTCATTTTTTCCCTTCGGCGCATTTCCTTTTACCCATTCTCCTCCACTCCCATGCCATGTCTACTTTTATGCAGTCTCCTCGGCGGCTCGGTTTCGGAGCCGTACAAATCTGCGGTCCATATCTAAGTTTTCATTTATTTTTTCCTTACGCTGTAACTCAATAACTTGTTTATCAACTCCTTCCTGATCCATTATTATTATTATTATTATTTGTATTTAAATCTTGCCTTATAACAGCCCTCCATTCTCCTCTATTCACTGTTACTGCCCTATTACCCCCTGACAGCTTTTCTTGTTTACGTTCTTCTTGATTTGCCTAAAGTACTCCTCTCTAGGCCTTCATTGAGGATTTTTTTCCCTTCAATAAACTTTCCTTCTATTATGGTTCGAACTAATCCTTCCTTATTGGGTGATCGGGATGGCGCGGTGGCTTAAGTACTTGCTTCCAAACCAGGGAGCCTGGTTCGAATCCTTGAGGCGGCAGATATTTTTCAGTAGTATCCCCATCCTTACTTGAGGTGCTTTGTGGTGAGTACTTTGAGTCTGTCGTCCGTCGAATTGGACCTTAAGCTGCAGACCCCTTAGTGCCTATCGTTAAGAGTAGGCCGACGCCGGGTATCTCTTCACCTTTCCTTTCCTGTCCGTTCCTAATGGCGCAAATGACCTCAGCTGTCGGTCGTACCCCCTAAAAAGAACTACTCCTTCCTTATTGTTAATTAATGTTTTCCTAACGAAATTCTTCTAGCAATTTCCTTACCTTTTTCTATTTTTTTGTCTAAAATTCACCAAAAAAATGTGTCTTTTTTAATATGTCGTAATTTATCCTTATGCTACTTTGATGCTCGATTTATTCTTTTTTCGTAAGAATCTCATTACCCTTGTTTTCTAATTATTGATTCTCCTTTCATAGTTTTCACAATGAATCTATTTCAGCCACTCGAGCACCCTGAAAATTCTTTTTTTGGCCTTTTGAAGTGACCTTACTCTTGAATTTTTAGTCTATGATGCTTTGGAAATGACAAAGTGGTATCTTTCGGTGGTCTAGAATAGAGTGGAATATATGCTCTAGCTTGCATTCACCCAATTCACTCATTAAAATACAGTATATCTCATACGTGGGAGAATCTTTTAATAGCCTGAGGTAATATTTTTAGCCCTAATATTGCCTGACAGAGACCTTTATCCAAATGGGAAGCAGGTTTACCCCTCTTGACTTAGGGTCCGATTGTCGGTTAACGGTAATATCAATTCTCAGGAAACGCAAGAAAACTAATCTAAGGAAGCATAATACTCGTCTTCCTTGTCTATTGTTAGGAATTCATTCAGGAACAAAGTGTAGTATTCATGGCGTAAATGCAATCTAGGATAAAGTGGGAGCTTAAAATCTTCTGTAGACAAAATTCTGATAAAATAAAGTAACTTAAAGATTTCCGTAGGAGAAATGGATCAAAAATTGATAGACTAAAAAATTAGGTATATACTCGTATTTTTAGGGTCAATATTATCAAAGTCTAATGATAGAAGTCCATTAGTCGTGTTACCAAAATAACAAACTTATTAGATAAATATTTGAAGGACAGGTGCTCAAAATACAAGGTGTGAATTGTAACCAAATCTAAAGAAAATTTTGAGAAATGACAGATGATAAGTGATTCAAGATATAGGGGACACGTCAACATTTGGAAAAAAAATTCCAGTGAACGGAGTAGAACTGAATAAGAAGGGCGTAATGAATTAACGGAAATCAAGTTTAATGAGCTAAAATGTTGCGCCTCTGGTGCAATAAAATCCTCCGGTCTTATTTCGGCTAATTTAACTGTGGAGAGGGAGTTTTAATTAAAAACCCATGTTTTCCAGGTGTGCCTCTTAATTTCTCTGCGAAGCTAAAAATCTCCAAACAGCCCGTTTGTAATTTCCTTAATACTGGTAAAATAGGTAGGAATATAAGAACCAGAATTTTAAATTGGTTTATGATTCATGCTTTTCGCCGTTTCGTTCCGTGTTTTAAAATAATGAAATATATTATGAACGAATGAATTAATTTTCCTTTTAAATTACCTCAGTTTTTTTTAATTCTAATTTCATTATTTTTTCCAGTAATACTCGCATACTCCACAGAAATTCCTAAAGCTTCATTTATTTTTTTATTAGCTGTAGACTACCGGCTGCCATGGACCCTAGCACTACACACTCCAGTACTCGTGAACCCTAACTTGACTCAAAACATGCCTAGATCCCATACGACACATTACAAAAACCCATTTTTTAGCTCTGCATACTCTCTACCTCCCGTAACTCCATCCAAAATGTTTATTATTTTCCTTCCTCTACCTCGTTTTCCCAGCATTCTTCCTTCTATACCCGTCGTTTACATCCCACTGACTCTCACTGCCTCTTCCATCCATTTGTCCTGCCTCCTTTGCATTTCTCCCAACAGCGGTTTTACCTACTGTGCACAGAACTTTTGTTTTTGTTTCCTTCCGTATTATGTTTTCAATTTTATCTCCTAATCCACATCTCAAACTCCGACAATCTACGCATATTCTCCTGCCTCAATGGCTATTGTTCAGAACTATCCAAAACTATGCTACATATTATTAAATTGCTACTAAAAAATAAAAAACTATGCTACACATTAAAGTTTTTACTGATCTCTTCTTTAAATCTTTACTCAAGGTACCTATAATCAATTCCAGACACCTTTTAAACTGAAACAATTATTTTTTCAATGCCCCCGCCACTCTATTCACCCTCATAAAATAACTTCTCAACCAGGTGAACTGTTCTACCAGTCCTAATTTACACCCTTGAGCTCTTATTCTTTCCTATTTCTTGAGAATTTCATTACCTCAATTTCATTATGATTGATTCCCATTCGAAATTCATCGCACTGATTCTGCATTGAAAAATGCTTCGTAAGCAAGGAAATGAAAGGCATATGGCGGTGTCTCAAATCGAAAGTTCCCACGTTGAGGTTCAGATGACGCCAGGGTTTTTGGGTTACTTCCACGTTGCTCCATCGCTGCGATTGAAGTCACTACTCTCAGGTAAGGAGAATTAGAACCTGAAGATGGTGATATTATTTTTTAACTGCAAGCATATTTCTGGTTATGACATTGTTCCACCACAATGGTCCCATTGCATACATAGATACTCTATAGCAAACGCAAAAGAAATGCAATTAACAATATGATGAAGTCTTTGCATTAAAATAAACTCTATAAGAATTGTTCAAGATTGAAAGACCGCAAAACTGAAGATGTCGTTTGCAGCGCCAGTGAGACCATCTTGCAGCCAGATAGATCTACGCGGAAATAACCCGAAAACCCAGGTGTCTTCTTTAAATGATAGTTTCTATTCTTATGATCGTTACACCCTTTCATTTTGATACATAATAATAAATATATCAAAAATAATTAAAATTAATAATTATTAAGTAAAAACTGCGAGCGTGAGCTGTTTTCCCTTGTTTACATTTATTTTCCATTACATCAGAATTGGTTGATTACATCATTTCTCACATGGGTAAGCTGTAATCCTTTGAGTGATTTCAACAGGTTGCGGAAGGCAAATTGGCCTCTAGTTAGTTATATAGGTTAGTGGAGAACTAAGAGGGTCACTCGACGATTAGGCGTTCTTGGTTGCATTCGGAGATGTAAAAATCCATCCTAGGGTGAAATTATCTTACGAAATCTTATGAAGGTGACGTGTCTTATTAACTGACTTCCGCCAAAAAGTGGGCGGCCATATCCCTGGAGGTATGGAAAAAAGCTCTCCTTCGCAGGAGTGAAGGTGGAGACCAAAATGGTCGGTACAACTATCTCACTGTATGCGTGGTAAGAATTACAGCACTGCGACGTGGAAGACAACGGGAAATCATTTCGTTGCTATGCCAACGATCAGCAATTTACTAACGTATCTTTTCTTTTATTCATTTAGATTACGGATATGATCGAGCCCATTGAAATAAATATTCAGTAAGTATTTCCCATTTCGACCAGGGACTACTCGAGAAATTGCATGGTCAAAATTGTCTATAAATCTAGGATTGCGACTTGGATTGTCAAATCAGTAGAAGAAAACGGAGGGTTAGAAAATATATCGGTAGAGTAGAATGGGAGTAAATATCTTGGGTGTAAGTTAAATGAAAATCTCTGAATTTCTGAAAACTTGTAGAACGGTAGGTAAAGCATAAATCTCAGAGGATCCATAAATTGAAATACAGGAATATGTATAATGCTCTAACAGAGAATGTCGCTGTGAGAGTAAAGAACTTTCGGCATTAAGTGAAAGACGCGGAATCATGGAGAATATGGCAACGAGATCTCCGTGGTACCGACGGAGAAATTCATCATCAGGTGGATGATAATGATTTTAATAGTTGAAACTATGTTCATGTTTTATTTATTATCTAAATGAGTTGTTGTATTTTCTTTTCCGTTGTTTTTATAGAGGACATATACGAATTGAACAAGGATGCTATTTGGACAAACAACGAGGCACAAGATTTTACTGCAGATAAAACAAAAATGATAGAGAGGAAAAATAGCGTTATAAGCAGAAAATAATTTCAGAAGAACGCGCGAAACTTTAGGTGGAAGACGTGAGTGCAAGGAGTTATTTTGGGATGAATACAATGGCAGAGAACGGGATGGTTTGCAGAGGTCCTGCAAACCATCCCGTCCGATTGATAATGGAAGAGTTTTTAAATTAAATTCTTTCTTGGTCACTCAAAATTTTCGCGCTAAAACCCTTGGCAGATTGTGGAAAATTATATCGACAAAACGGCATTAACGCATCTAAACGGTCACGTCTCTTTTTGGTTGGCGCCACGAACATTCTTTCTCTTTTGCAGTTTGTTTAGCCTCGAGATTATTTCATTCTCCTCCAAGTGTTTATGTGTATTTCTCTCTCTCTCCCGCCCTCGCAGAGATGTCTCCCGAACTCCAGGGGACATTCATCGAGCAGACACTCCGCCCGGGGCCCGGCGTGTCCCTCCGCTGCTCAGCCGCCGGGAGTCCGCCTCCGCGATTCGTGTGGGCGCTTGACGGGCAGCCTCTCACCCCCCACAACGCCGGACATCGGTGAGTTCAATAATTAGAAGGTTAAGTCCCGTGCAGTAGCGGAGGATTTCCGGGCCGCGCAAGGGATTTGTTCCGCGATTCCTTTTAATTGCACACGGTGCCTCGGACCTAGTTAGCGAAATTCCGCACGCACTGCCGCCATTAAAACGGGGATAATTCAGACTAAATTGTAAATTTTATTCTCCTGGTCCCACGGAGAGTAAATTGGTCACGAATATCTTGTACATTTTCAAGAGCAAGGTGAAATCCACCGGAAATTTTTGTACACTTTAAAACATTCTATAAACACGTTATTCGATAGAATTAGAAAACGGTGGCTGAGTTGTTAGCTATTACTACAAAGAGTTAAGCTCTCAAAAACCAGTTATTTTAGCCAAGACTGATGTATTGCCTTCTAAAAATTAAAAAAAGCACGATTTCTGTGTTCACGAAATTATGAGGGTATATTATTAAATTAAACTCAAATGCGTCTCAGCTTTCATACTTATATTCAAAAACAATACTTCAAACCGTTAAAGCATCTTAAAATGACGCGGATTTGAAACCTGGTTTATCTAAAACACTAGTGTGGAATCTACGCGTGTTTTCATTTAATTAATATGAATGTAACACGAATTCATCACCATCTCGGCTACGCCTGAGAGTCTTCATTTATATGCAAGGTAGATTTCCCAAATTAGCAAAATAACCTGCAGCTTAGAGCCCAACAGGCTTTCTGCATCCTCCAAAATTAATTTAGTCAACGCGAGTTATAAACAAGCTGAAATGGAATGCTTATAATACAACATTCCTGTTGAAGTCTGGGCTCTGAATGATTCAATTTAAATTAATCACAGTTTATTTACTTTATTTATTCTGTGGTGGCCAAGGGCTCTCAAAAGTGTAACAAATTTTATATAAATTAGAGGTTTATATATGTATAGCATCAATAACAATTGCCGTTACCAAAATATATCATTGCCAAATTCTTTCAAATTGTCTCTGATTTATGACTAGATTATATTAATATTATTATATAATATTAGTGCTCAATTTTTGGGGTCGGTCTATGTAAGACTAATAGAGCTTACAGTTACTGACAAGAACGTCTTTAATTCAGGCTCTGGACACCATTCCAACTAAAATCAAGCACTTTGGTCTTGTATATTACAGTACTTATTCTAAATAAGTATTTATTTTTTTGTAATTTATTGTAATATATGAAGAAACATTCAAGAACTATTCAACGTTCACCTTAAAAACAAACGCGAGAACATTTCATTACGGGTGTGCCAGCAATTATTCCTGCCATATTTTATCGTTGTGCAATTAGTTTCTCATAATCTTTTAGTATACGCAACTCAAACTATGTTAAATATTTTCATTTTTGACATAATCAAATATTTTGTCTCACGTGAAGATAATTGTGAGTGTCGTGACGTTTGAACCATGTTTGTCATCAAATTTTCACTTTTTCATAATTTCCTCAGTTTTCTTAAATGCTTTTTACCAAATATATAACTACTTCTTGTGTAATAGAATTCCGCCAGATTGAAAACCGGTGATCTGATTAAACTTGGGGAAATGGATCCATAATGGCAATAGGGCGACGCGAGTGACGAAGTGGGCATGCTCACTTCGGTGCCTTGCTACTGCTCAAAACGTGCGCATGCCAATTAGGAGTCTGAATTTCACTCCCCAGCACACGTTTGGAAGTAACCCATCTAGTTTATTTTAAAATATCACATTGAAGTCAATAATGAAGTAGTATATGGTTTTAACAGTGAGGCATGATAGAAAAAAATATATTGCTACCTTATCCTTCAGATTCCATCCTTATTTTTTACTTTTAATTTGTGGCGTAAAGAAGCACAAACCGAATCAATCAATCACTCTTCCTATATTTTTTAAATAACTTAATCATTTAGCCTTAGAGCTGAGAGATTCCAATGGCAAAAGTATGACCCCGTTTCCTTCCGATTCCTTGACGAAACCCGCACCCACATCCATTTTCTGAACTCGCTTCGAAAATATTGTGTCCCTTCGCTGCAGAATTTCCGCCGAAAAGAATTCCCCGAAAATCCTGCCTTTTGCGATTTTTTCCCATCTCCCTCGCTGTTATGACTTGCATTCTCCTCCCCCTCCTTATTCGCCGCGGCGTATTCCGGGAAAAGCGGACCACAAGTGTAATCCTTGGATACAGTGGCGTGCGTTTATTTCCCAGAAGGATTTCATCCTTCCCTCTCTCCGCCCCACTCATCTTCCCACGCCCCATCCCCAATGATAACCTACCACCCACCCCACCCCCTCATCACCGCCCTCTCGATACAATCCCACCCAACTCCCGCGACGCCCCACAGGATCACACCCGCCCCCTCCATTTTCCAGTCCACAGTTCCTCCCCGACTCAACATCCTACCTACACGCCCGCGCTCTTCCCTTCCCATGTCCCTCTCCCTAATCGGATTATCGCCCTCCGCTCGCCTATTTGTCCTGATTAATCCGAACCGCGCTTTTTGTCCTCTCTTTTTTTCCATCCATCCATCTCTGACGTGCGCGCTCCACCTATAGCTCTGTACTTGAATTAGTTAACTCCGCGACGGCGGCTCTACAAATCCATTTAACGGTACGGCTTGCCTTAGGCGTGTTTTCGTCTTTTCTTTGTGCGGCCTTAATGTCGTATAGGAAGATTGTTTACATCCAAGGATGCGCGAATTTTACTTTGAAGTAGGCGTCCTATTCCGTTTTCATTTTTAACTTCCGGAGGTTTCACTCAGGTGTGGGTAACAAGATATGCGCAATCCAATGTATGGACCCGTATCGTATGTAGGAATACTGTAATCATTTCGTGCTCATTATCCTCACGGCACCAATCTATGAGCTCATACGTCGTTTTTAACCTTATATAAAACTCCTTTGTTCATTCGTCAGCTCTTTACATAAAATTGAAAAAAATTATAAATGATTCTGAATACTTGCACCATCTAGCGTTGCGAATATCTCAATGAACATATCCAAGTATTTAATAATGTAGCCGCTCTAGCAAGATCAATCCCGAATGCGTCAGTAATTGTTTAATTTATAAAGAGATCCAATCGAATTGTAAAATGCTTTTAACGCGTCAAGCCATCGCATAAGGAAAAATAAATAAATTTCAAAATGGCGTAAAATTTACCTCGACTGAAAAAGAAATATTTTTAACTGTATTCGTTTGCTTATAAATTTGTCTCCCATCTACGTAAATTAATCAGTAATTCTGATCACCTCGATTTTCTCGTTTATGGCGTGGACGTCCCTCAATTTTGCTGAACTATTTAGGTGTCCGCATTTATTGAAACACATTACAATTTAAACATGCAGCGAAATAAATTCTTTATAAATAATAATATATCGTAAAACCTTAATTCTACGAGATCCATCAAATCGTTTTCTGCTGATTACGACATAGTTGCAAATAATAACTGTATAATTCATTTAATGTATCGATTAAATTAACTTTCCGTGGGGAAATAATTTAATACAAAACATTTCAATATTCAAGGCATTAAGAAGTTTTATTTCTATATGATATGTATTTTAAACATAGTCACTAAAAGAATAAGTTTTAGGGACACTTTTAGGGACAAAAAGTATTTAATATAATCTGCGATTAAATTCTAAAAAGTCATTAGTTTGTGTATTTGGCTAAGGATTTTGTCCCATGAAAATGATAGCATGCCTAAAATGTAATCAGTTAATTCTTCATGATTAATTTGGAGTCGTTTAGAAGCCACCTTGGCAGTCAGGTAGTATTATTCTTTGTTAGGAAGTGAGAAACTTTTTATCATCAGAAACTAAATGTGTAAACAGCCAACTCTTTCTCTGGTATTACTATTAGTATTTCTAGGTTTTAAATTAATTTTAATTTGGGGAACTTCATGGAATAAAGTGGTGTCAATGAGAGGTTTAAAAATCAGCAGAGATGAAAATTTGGAAGGCTTCTCTCACAAATCTACTTTGAATTTTTTTTATATACCCGTGACGTTACCCCAGGTCAATTTTTTGTTCTTTACTTTTATATCCCGATTGGGTTTAGTAAATTAAGGGTTTCTTCAATGCTCGAGTTCAATTCAAACAGTTTGCCATCCAATGCAATCGATGGTACTTCGTGTGTGTCAAAATTAATCCATTACTGTTAATAAGTCATAACGGTATTAGCATTAATTTGTTTCCATGCATAGTAATGACTACACTTCAATTATATTAACCTCAAAAATCATCAATGGTTGCTTCGTGAAGCACTCAAAGGAATTAATTGAACTTGGAAAGCATATTTTGACAAACAATATTTTTTTAAACCCTTTAAACTCAAATTGATAATCAATTCGGTTTAACTCATTCTTTCATATCCATTTCCTCATACCGCATCTCTTTGGAAAAGCTACTCATCTGCTATGTTTTGATTCCGTAATTTTGCTCATTCGTATTTTCTCCTGATTTATTTAATTTAATTGGGGTATCTTTTAGTAAAATTTCAATTCAAATGCCACCAAATATTTAATTATTTTTTCAAATGAGTTATATGATTGTGCACCCTAGATATTAAGTTTTATTTAATTTGATTTTCAGATTTGCAATTGGCCAGTACATGGATTCCTCTGGTGACGTCGTTAGCCACGTCAACATATCATTGGTTAGAGCTGAAGATGGTGGGCTCTACAGTTGTACCGCGACCAATAGCTTGGGCGAAGCGAAGCACGCAGCTCGACTCAACGTTTACGGTAAGTCTATTTAATATTTTTAAATCCATAATCATTAATAATAGAAAATCACTCTCTTTCTGGATTTAAGTTGTGCATTGGACTGCATATATCTGTTTGTCATCCAAAATATGTGTTTATCCTCATAACGTAACTAGCTAATACGCTTTGGTCTCACCATATATGTTTTTTTTATTTATTGAGGAGTGAACATTCTCCAGATAGAAATTCTTTAGTGAATTTGATGATTAGGAGCGCATCCACAGGAGCTGAAGTCCCCGCCAAATTAAACTATCTGATTGTTTCCACCTTATTGTTAATTGTTTTGGTATAGTTTCTTAAGCTGTATGATAATGAAATATAATGTCATAATCGACAGAATAAAATAGGGAAGATGATTGAAAAATTAAAAAAGTGGAAGGGACCAGGCCGAAAAGAAAAGAGTACCAGCAGGCTGTTAAGAAAATTATTAGTTAAAACGGGGAGACGTGTACAATAAGAGAACAAAGAAACATATCGAAAAAGAGATATAAAAAACTGCAAATAAAACAATAAGAAAAGACAAGGAAACTATGAATTACAAACGAGATGATTAGGGAAATAGACTAGAAAATAAAATGGAAGAATGTAAACAGATTTAGGAAGCAAAAAGGAAAAAGAGATATAATAAACTAAGGCTGAAGAAACAGGGCATATGAAGCGTGGTGGAAGATAAATTGAGAGGATGTGTCAAATTAACAAAGGAAGGTTTTGATTTCTTTTTGACATCTGTATGTCGTGCAGAAAGAAAAGCACTGTCTGGTATTATAGAGAACGGAAAATCCGCGGAAACAATCACAGATAAGAAAAAGTTATTATTTGAACCACAGAAGATTCAAGGGAGATATAAAGAATACATGAAGGAACTACGAGGACATTAGGACGGTAATCTTAGACAGAGAAAAATAATATGAGAATTAATCAATATTTTGCAGAAATTATGAGTGAACTGGAGGGATAGGAGACTTAGGAAGAGGGATAAGAATGGGGTGTCAATTGTCACCTGTGCTTTCAACGTATATGTGGAGGGAATGGTAATGGAGACATAGATAGAATCCGAGATATGAACGAAAGTCAGCTGTAAATTCATAAAATCAGCTATTTTTACAGATGATAAAGTTTTAGTTTTCCAGTCAGTCAGGGGATTGCAGGTATTGCTGATTGCGTCAGAAGGTCAGATAAATTGGTATGGGAAAATATAAATGTAAACCAAGCAACGGTTATGCGGTTTTCAGGAAAAAGGAAGGACCATTCAAGCGGTAAAAACGGAGGGCAACAATTGGAGCAGGTGGATCGGTTTACCTTTGTTTTTATCATGAAAGTATTTTGGGCCAAGATTTTCAAAGTAATAGGGCAATCAGAAAAGGAATTCCACTAGAGAAAGTACTCTTCATAGGGAGGAACAGGTTGATGACAGGGAGTAAGGACGGTAAGAAAATTTTAATTAAAGAAAACTTTGACATGGAGCGTAGTTTTGTACGGCGAGTAAACATGGCTGTTGAAGTAAGACGATAGGCATAGATTGGAAGCTAATGAAATGTAAGCGTGTAAAAGAATGAAAATATTGAAATGGACGGAAAGGATAACAAACGAGGAAGTGCCAGACCTGGTGGGGAAATAAAGGAGATTGTTGAGAGAAATTCAATAGAGGGAGGAAAGATGGATGCAGGGTGGTTTTTCTTTGCGATAGCACGTTTAAGACTTTGAGTTAAGGGAGAACATTAGGCAAGCAAGGAAGAGGTATAAATATGATAGGCATGTTGGATGAAATGAAAGGAGGAAGGAAGCATGCGGAATTGATTAAGGGTTTATTTTTCTGCTGACCAGGTTGTATTTTTTTGGGAGGCAAATAAATGTACTGTTGTACCATTGTATTCTTTGTAAATGAAAAACCTACCTTAAACGGTAGATTACCAATAAAAATAATGCCTCGATTAGCATTTTAAAATATTACCTCATGTAGTCCCTTCAAATCTTGTAATGTTAATTCAACACTACTAATTTTAAATATTCCCTGAACACCAGAATGCTATGATAAACAGGGTCGTATTTTTTGCTGCTTGTTAAGAAATTGAAAGAACCATCAAAGTTTTGTCCGTTGGAACGATGCATGAAAACGCTATATTGAAAACAAATTCCATTGGAAAGGATAATATTGTTTCCTCGACACGTTACTTGTGTGAGTAAATTACGAATCCCCAGACGGTGCTTATATTTTCATTAATTAATAGTGTATACGTACAATCTATATATATTTCCCAATTAAATGTTTCGGTGCGTAAAATCAGCTCACGTTTAATCGTGTACCTTCGCCCTTCCTTACGCGTTCATAAAAAAATCTTCCAGTTTTGGCGGCTGGCTTGGCTCTCCATCACGCTTCCCCTTATAAACTGTCTCCTTAAAAATTCAAGCCTCAACGTACGGAAACCGAAAGTTTAACTTTTTTATTTTAAAAGCCGCGGTGGAATCTCCTCGGGGGTAAATATTGAATCGCCTTCCACCGCGATTCCATGTAACGGCAGCCCCCCCCCTTCACTTCCCAGGCCCTTGGTGGTATTTGGAAGAGTAGGAATGAGTAAAAAAAAAGCATTGCGAAATTTGTTTTCGATGATGTCCTGCATAGTTGATAACGAATCCCGGGCGACGCGGATGAGATGAGCCGAGCGGGAAGAGGAAAGGAGTGCGGAGAGTGAAATAAGGCGGGGAGGCAGGGGTGGTGTACATATCAATTAGGGTCAAATAAACAGATCGATGGAGTCACAACCCAGGTGATCGCGCCACCACTTTTACGAGAGTCGATGCAATCTTGATCCTCAATCGAATACATATAGTATACGCACTATCCCACGTCTCCCTATTGCCCTCGGTGCGGGTACCGTTAATTTGGGGGCGTTATCCACCCTTCAGGGTGCCGAACGAAACCTTTCCCGACGAAATCCGTTACTGAAAACTGCCTTCCGAACTTTTCATGACCGGGTACAAGGGGTAAAGGCTATGAAATTAATTTCCGATTTTCATTCCGATGAAAAATAAATTGAAATTTATGTTGAATCAGTAAAATTATTAACCACGATTTGGAAATGTACGCAACTTCCTCTTTTCAATTTTATAGAAAATCAGAGGGATGTGATGTTTTCAACTCTCCCGGTGGTGAAATGTTCGATAGCATAAACATTCCAAACAAATCTCGATATTGGGGAGCATGGCATCTTCATGTTTTTTCCTCGCAGTGCAAGTGAAAGATCAAATTATCGAATTCTCGCCAACAATTTCAATTCAGGGGGTTATTATTTTTTGCCCATATCGCGGACTTTAAATACCAAAATCATGCATGGATTTTAATCAACCGTGACCTTGACCACCATGACTTGAGTACTTGAAACAATTGTTTTACCTAAGTAGTGATACTCGCTTCCGGTCAATTTTTAAACATATCCACTGAACCAATTTTAAAGCAACTATTGTAATATTTATGTCTAATCAAATGCCTTGTTAAATAAATGCTTATACCCATTTTGAATATGTTTAAAAGAAATGTTGCTAAACATTACTGATAACAATGGTTTTGAAGTGCAATCCATCGACAAATAGAGTTTTGCCGATCATCAATTAATTATGGAGTTATTCCACAACAAAAGGTCTAACCCATATTTAATGAGGTATTGTTTATTTATTTTTTTAATATATGGCTTCAAATTTCTTCTATTCAATCTTCAAACGACCTTCGTTCTACCAGGGGTCTTCTGGTTTGGGGGTCTGCCGTTGACATCTCCCTCGTTTTTATCACCGGTACCCTATTTTTCCACTGGGATCCTTTTTTTGTTTATCGTGGCTTCCAATTTATGTCATGTCCTCTGACTGACTCCCTGGGCCGTAGGTGGATTGGAGAACGCACTCCAGCGAGCTAGTTGTCAGAGATGGATGTCAAAAACAAGAGAGGCTGCCGGCTCGTTTCCAAATGATGGCTAAGACGGAGGCCCGAGTGATTTGCCACTCTCGGACAGGATGGTTGCAGGCTGATATTACATCTGGGTTTACTCTCGGCGATGGGTGGGCGTTATTCAACTTTTTTGCGAAAGGGAAAATGGAAATTTTCAAATCCAGTCATATAAAAACCTCGGAAATTATTCTTAACAAAATTCGAAAATCTTCAAATCCAAAGATTGTTAACTCTGCACTTTATATTACATATGCATTTTAAGTAATTATATCCTATGCAGTTCTTAAAGTGGTAGTCAATGGTTAATTTTTAAGTATTTGACTTTGCTATAATCTAAAATGAGCACTCACTTTAAAATGCAAAATTACAACTTTTTATGGGTCTTCAAATGCCAGTTACATGCGAATAATATTGATGACCAAATGTTTCCAAAATAATTTCTGAACTGGGGGACACGAGCTCGGTTACCGGGATATGCAATGTTTATCGGTACTAAACCGAAACGATAATTATCAAAACATCCGAAAGTAAAATAATTTCATTGAGAAAAATTTTGAAATGAAAAAAAATATTGTTTATGGTTCCGATTTTTTTTTCATTTTTTCGTGTGTGCGGGTGCTTTGCATCATATCCCAACGTTGATCATCTGCATTTCGATCGTTGCTAATTTGACAGGATGGTCTCTGTTGATGTTGCCTCGCCCGGAATTACCGTGAACTCAAAACTTAGTTATTACAGCTAATAATCCAATCACGTAAATAAGCCGTTCCCTAACGGCATGTCATAATAAATTTAGCATCTGAAACATCACATATTGTATTCCAGTTATTCGGCTCAAATGCCACAATAGAGCAAATATCCCGTCATTCACTTAGTTAGTTAGCTTAGTTTGCTTTAAAAGTGCATTAATAATCCGCGCTAATTTATTATGTCCCATAAAAGCGACTTTGTTGACGTAATGAGATAATATTACGCGATACAAGCACGCCGCGGCCCTATTGCCAAACAATACTCCGAGTTCCTCTTAATGCTTATCATTCGGTTAGCACTTCCGTTGTTAGATGCGGTTATGGGCTATTGTTAATGAAAGGGAATACAATACTCTATCGGGTGATTGGTTATCTCAACGCTTTTGGTGCATTCTTGTCGATAATGATCCCTGAATTATGAACTACACCTCTCCCTTTGGGTGTGCGTAATGGGAACGTGTAAAAACGAGGGAACTCCGATGCGAAAAATGTTTAAGCCATACGCTCCCGAATGTGTCTGTGGATTAGGCCCTTGAATGTTGAATCGGTGGTCGATGGATCGAATCCCTCCTCAGACATTTATATCAAGTTCGTCTCAAATTAATCTGTGCTCAACTTACTCTTCAATCGGTCTTCAAACCCTCATTCACCCTCCCCTTCAAACAGTCCCGAAATATTGGCGCAGTTGACAACTTTTCTTCCAACGCGCATTTTTCGGGTAGAGCGAACGAAATTCTGATCGCCAAAGGAATTTAATTCTCCTTCGGTATTATTTATACCAATAGGATGTGTATTTAGAGATTTATCATCAGAGATTCTCAGATTTTACAGTTTGGGTCCAGGCAAAATTTAACTTTAACGTAGGATGGCTGAAATGGTCCATCGTCTCAAAGCTCCATTCGGGAAATCCTCGCAATTCCAAAAAAAACACTGCATTCGAAAAATTTTTAACACGACTCAAATGAATTATGCCCTTGAGATTTTTTTTATGTTTGATTGTTCATGCTCCGGGAATATTTGAACATTTCGAGCTAAAAAAAATCGTATTAAACGTACACATAAAGATATATATGAGGTACGCTGATCCTTCGATTCATGCGTCCCGGCTAGCTTAATGCCCCCCTCATCCCCTCGGCTCCCTTTCCAACTCTGCCTCCCTCCGAGTAGCCGTTAAAAAACTCCCTAACGCGGTAAAATAAAGTAAATGATGGAAAAAGAAAGGGTCCAATCAGTGAGGGGGAAGGATATCAGGCGCGTGAAGGGGAGGGCGCGGGGATCGAAATTATACGCCTGCCCCCCCTCCCCTCTCGGGGGAGGAAAAGGGGGGAAACGGGGGGTGGGGTGGAATGAAGGGTGCGAAATATGGCGGAGACAAACGGACGTGTTTCGAACACGAATTTGAGGAAAAAAACTCCCGTCTCCTCCGGCGGTCGTGTCGCTGGGGGTAATTGTGATCCGAGAGAGCGATGGGAAGGGGGACAGGCGGGCGGAAGGGCCGGCCGGCCGCCGTGGCGTGGGCTGGTTGGGACGATGTCGCATTTTTCGGCGCTGGAATGGAGGACGTGGAAATGACGCTATACCGGATTTCATGAAAGTCTGATGGCCGAGTACAAAGGGCCTGGCGACAGTTTTCGCCCTTCCGCGCCTACCCTCCAGCCCATCTCGTCTCCACCCCCTCCTCCATCGCGGCGTGTAAATCCGTGTCCGGCAAGATCTGAAAATACGTATATGATACGCCTACTCCATTGGATAATGGCCAGAAACAATAATGATTCCAGATATTCGAGTCCTTTTCATAGATCGGAGACAGGCGGTACAAACTAAGTAATAATTTTTCCCCGTATTGGATAAGGGAACTCATATTTTTGAAAGAGTTGAAATTTTAAAATTTCATACTTAGCCTCATGCAGCTGGTAGAAGAGTGTCTTGTAATTAAGCAAGCTCTTTCCTACATTTTCATAATTCCCTTAGTCACTTGGGTGAGTGGATAAAAATTAGTTTTCCCGATCATTACACTCGTAAGTATTGAAGCACCCTAAGTACGATGTCTTTTAAGACCTTGCGTACCTATGTAAAACTCTTGTCTTTAAACATATTGTTTTAAGTTGCCACTACGGATAAACTGTTATCAAAATCAGCCATTTTTTTCAGCCCCTCATGGCAATTATCCAGTTTGAACGCCGTCGTTTCTGGTAATTATGACGGCGGCTAAGTTAGCTTTAGCCAAATTTTAAGGTGTGTCTAAGAAATATATTAAATTAAAATTCCTTGATGAAATACCACTAAAATTTTAATTTCAGTTTTCATCCAAAATAACGTATGTCACTTCTGTGAATCAATAAATTATCGCCCAGAAATCGGCGGGCAATATCAATGTTTTAACAAAATTTGGAGTAATTATTCCGCTTTTAATCCGCTTGCAAAGTATAATGACTTCGTTACAAGATTGCATTGATAAATGAACAAAATAAAATATTAAGATATTTTTATTTTATCATGCAATTATCTCGCATTTAGTTTGATTAAGTAGGTGCTCCACATCTCTGGAAACGATGCGTTAATAAATTCTAACCGTGAGACAGGACACTTAACAAATTTAGCACGGTGTAATAAAACAATTCAGTCCTTTCGCACATACCCAAATTCATTGTTGATATTTGTAAAAGATAGCGGGGGGGCTTCTTACCCAAATATTAACACAGAGCAGGCTCAAGCTTGGCGACCTCTATCGCACCGCCTAATCACAAGAAAATATCAGTTAACTAATTTTGAGCGAAAGTCATCGTCGGTAGCAACAAAGAGGTCTCAGTATATATATAAGCGGTTTAATGCCCATTAGGATATTTCGCATCTTACAATCAGCGTGTGCTTTTTGCTTTAAAATAACTTGTTTTTAAGCTAGCCAAACATATTAACCTTCGCATTGCTCGTACCAGCAGTTAAGAGCAGTTAGCAAAGTGAAAACTGATTTCCCTTCATCATCAGGTTTGGTGATATCAATAAGAATTTGGACGATTTATGTAACAACATTGCCGGCCCCAGTGGTGACGCCCTCGTCTGCCAATTCCAGAGGTCGCGGGTTTGAATCCCGCCTAGGTTGGTTTTTCTCAACCTAGGGCATGGATGTTTGTGACTGTCTTTATTGTAATTTGTAAGATTTAGGTGGAAGAAGGGACTAAGAAGTCGTAACCTCGCCCCAATAAAGTCGATAAATAACAAGCAACATTGGAGCATGTTTTGAAAATGCTTTGTTTGCATGACTCCTTTCTATGGATCCATTCAATTATATGATGGTAGTTAATACTCGAAGTAATTCATCAGTAACTTAATTTACTCTGCAGGAAATCTGAAATGACCACCCAAAGTCATTATAGGTATTTTTTTATTCAAATACGGCGTAAAACTCCTTGCGTGGCGCTTTGCAAGTTATAACGCTTCGCTGCGGAGCGAATTGCGTTTTTCATTGTATTTGTTGTGGATAAATCGTAAAGATGTCGAGTGAATGAGAAAAACTTA
The DNA here is from genome assembly GCA_037158775.1 of Hetaerina titia. Taxonomy (NCBI): domain Eukaryota; kingdom Metazoa; phylum Arthropoda; class Insecta; order Odonata; family Calopterygidae; genus Hetaerina; species Hetaerina titia. Next base: position 83,901,683 of record CM073775.1, on the reverse strand, counting down.
ATGTTCGCCATTTCCAGAGTCCCAGCTGTTACGAAAGGACATGCAACCTGACGTCACCATCTCGTGTTTTTTTCCTGGACCTGCTCTCCACAATGTCCAGCTTACAGAGGCTGTTAAATTTTCACATTTACCAACAGAGGGAGGCAAATATTCAATATTCCTATTAAAGCAAAAAAATTGCTCAGGGTTTTTTTGGGTTTTTGTTAAGTATTCAACATCGTAGTTTTTGAATCAGTTAAAACAAAACCAGTTTGTTCGTTTTTATATTCGTATAAGCTTATGTAAATTCAATTATGCAGCAGTCGTGACTTAGTATTTTCTGCATGAAAGTATGTTTTTGTAATATGACCAATCTTTATGTCTCTGAGCGGCGGGTAAAATGGGAAAAAAATAAAAAATAATCACTCTTAATGACTTCAATGATTAATACCTTTCGAATGTTTAGTTTTATAGTAGTCTCACTAGATAGCCGACCGTTAATGTTCCATAGACGTGAATACAGTATTCACTATTGCTAGTAATTTGGACCGATGAGAATTTCTAGCATTTACCAAAAACTAAGACTTTAGCGGTGACATGAAGATAACTCCGGTTTTCGGGTTTCTCCCGCGTTAATCTTCATTTTCACTCCAGCACCTGAAGATTCAGACTGGAGCGTCGGCGAAACTTTTGTCTAACGAGATGGCCGAGGTTCCGGAGAAACTCGGAAGCTATGGCATCATTTCCAACATTAGCTGAATCAGGAAGAGGTATAACAGTGCGTTAAATTAAGGATTAAAAGTTTTTCTGTTGAATTTAAACATTTATATTACGATAAAATGTAACAAATATCATAAATATGATTAGTTTCATAATTTGCTATGAATTACTTTGGACATAAACTATTAAAAATCATTTTTAGGAACTTTTTTTAAATAGATACTTTTTTAACACAAATGTACGTAATTAATGATAATGCGAGTATACATTTCAAAATTCATAAGCGGATGCGTTTGTACGCATGTAAGTAGTTGCCTATAAAATCTTTTCCCAAAGCAATTCTAAAAGAGTCATTTTAAATCAAACAATGAAAATAGTTGTAGGGATGGTTTAAATATCTCATGAAATTTTAAACTTGAAAGTTTTCTTCCATCAATCTGACCGTAATTTTTTTCTGAAAATTACGCGGTTAAACCCCACATATTATCTTGAAATATTCATTTTGCACTCTTCATATTATCTGCCGTTAATGGTTTTCCGTACAAGTAACAATTGAAAGATGAGGAGTTGAGATGTAATCTTCCACACAAGTGATGACATGAGTTTAGTGAGTATCACGCGGAAGCAGGGCTTGTTTTTTTTCCGGATTTCATTTGTAATACCAACGAGATGGTAAGATTGGAAATGTACGACGGAATGAAGGTATATCAGACCAACACCATCCGCCATGCCTTAACCAGTTTGACTCTTTCGTTTTCGACTCGGAGGTCATAGTATGAATCGTACTCAACTAGAGTCCAAAATTTGTTTTTATTGCCCTAAATATTTGAAGAGCTGACTTATAGTGGCACTTATGAAACGAGAAACTTCTTCCAAGAGTCAAATTTCATCAGTAATGACAGTCAGTAAGACATTTTTTTTACTTTGGTTTTTCCGTGTACTTTAGATATCACATACCGGAGCAAATTATCCTTAGCCTGCCTCTATTATGAACCAGATTCATGTGCAAACCTATTTTCAAGCAGCTCGTCTTAACTCAAAGTATTTTGTTCTTTCAAAGCCAATTTACCTCTTTCGAGAACCTTACAGATCATTTTTCAAGAAACTGTAACAGTAACTTTAACGGAGTCACCCGCTATGTGTGCATTATAATGCAACCATTTCAGAGAGTAAAAATCATTCGCCTTGACCAGGATCGCACCCGGTCAAGGCGAATGATTTTTACTCTCTGAAATGCTTACAGATCATAATTGATTGTCGTTATTTTGTGAAAGAGACGCTCGTTTTTACAAATTCTTAAAATTCGTTCATAAATGCCTACTATATGTGGTCCCACGTATATTTTTACTTTTAGGAAATTCGTGTTCCTTTGGGTGGTCATTATACCCTAATCTTCAAACTTTGGCTGCAATCAATTTTAATAATACTTTGTACTAGCCTTCTTCAGTACTGCTGAGTGTGCGCTCATCATATCCCCTTTTTTGTAGGCTATGTAATGGAAACCTCCTCCCATCTCCTATCCACGTTAAGTAGCAAAGGTAAACTCGGGTATTATTTTGTACTGAAATGTATTTCTCATCTCTCTTCGATTGTAGCAATACATTTTTATCTTGGTCCCGTTCGGTGAAGATATTTGCGCAGTCGATTGGTATATTTAGTTCAACTATGACGAGTGTTGAACGTGCATAGACGTATGATACGTAAACATGTATTTCCAAACATTCTACATGCATCACAGTTTTCATAATTTCAATTTCCACGTCTTATTCAAGAAGACACTAATCAAAAAGAATATTTTTCGAGTATTGTAAAGTCAGTTTGACTAGATAAAATAAAATTGGGTGCAAAAATTTTAGTGGGAAAATTAATAGGGAAACTGCCACGTTCCTGCCCGTCTTATCCTAAACGCCATTGACGAAGGACGTTTTCGAGTACATTTTTATGTTTATTATACACCTCTTATCGAGTTTTGAAGTGATAATTAAAAAATTGTTTTTTTGTTAAAACGGAGAAACGAAATCACTGATGTTCAAAATTACATCTATTTTTTCCACTGTTTACAGCATAGATATGAACGTTAAAAAGCTTATAATTTTTTTTCTTTCTCCTGCTATTAACTTTGACCGTCGCGGAATATAGTTCATTCACATCTAAATAATAACCCGCAAGCCACCCAAGGACATGTGGCGGAGGGTGTTAGGTCACCAGCCATGCATGCACGATTACAGTCATGACACCTATACACAAATATCAGTTTGATCATGCACCGGAAGAAAGTTAATTACACGAAGAAGAAACTTACATGCATTAATATTCAATTACAGGATATATTCAAATCATGTGTGCGAGCAGTTTTAAAAAAGTTGTCTAGTTTAAATTCATGCAGAACATCGACAGAAAATGTACACAACCAATTCTAATTATCTTCTTCGCACCTGCGGTATTATCTCTTTTGAGCTCTAATGATGGTACGAGGAAAAAACGACGGAAATCTTTATGTTCTACTATCTATCTCCCTGATTTTACCTACACGATCTGATCTACCATGGCAATTCGAAGCTTGTAATATATCTTTAAAATCCTCTGATAAGTAATCTGTTTCAAATGCACGCAGTATATTTAACCTGTACTTCAAACTAAGGTCAACTAGTGGCTCCCATCCTAATTCTTCAAATGGTGTCGCACACAAACAACTGCTACCTTGTTCATAACAACTTTTTACAAGCCTAGCTGCTCTACGTTGAACTTGATCTAGTTCCAAAATTAAGTCTACCTTGTGAGGAGGAACACCCGCAGTATATTCTAGGTGGGGTCCAACTAACGTGGAATAGCAAAGATCCTCTCATTACATTTCCCAAGTATCCTTTTCATGAATCCTAACTTTTTATCTGCTATTCCTCAAATTTCACGTATGTTTTCCTGAGGACATATCCTTGGTTATCGTACCACCAAGTTATCGTAATTGTGTAGAATCCATGGTTTATTCATCATTCATATATTATTTAGGTTATATAAGATGCTGCAAAACAACATCCATCCAACAACACGTTGATTATCCATTATCCAAGCTAGTTTTAAAGTTAGGATTTATTTTCACATAACGTCGTTAACATACTGCCGCAAACTAAGTCCATTGCCCTTTGTAATTAATATCGGTTACTTTCGTACAAACAACCACGCATTTTCTTTCCAAATTTGAAATTTTCAAACTTTGACGAAGATTTAGTGTCATGTGTAACCTTATACAAGAACTTTGCACCACTTTCGTTTAATTGGATTTCCAGTGCAGCACTTAATCACTTTCCGCCATGCTCCTCTAGGACGAAGGTAAAGAGCGTCGGCCAGCTTGAAGCCTTCCACGCAGTGCTAATTATCCTTCTGGACCCGTAGCATTGGTAGAAGGTTTGAGGGGATTAAGGGGGGGCGTGGATAGGGGGTTAATTGCCGTCTCTGATTACTTAGTCAGGGCCGACATTGAAATATGGAAGGACGGACATGTCTGAGATAACAGCCCGCTCGCTCACCCTCACCCCTCTCCTCACTCTCTCACTCCCTAAAAAAAAACTAACTCCCGTTCTGAGTTGGTCCCGCAATGTAGCCCACGGGATGCGAGCGAGCGAGAGGGGAAGATAGTTCGAGGACGGAGAGAAAAAAAAATTCAAGCGGCCGTGTAAGGAAATATGGTTGTAGTGGGAGGGAGGGAAAGATTTCGAATGTATGTGAGAAACGGGGTTTTGATGGGGGAGGGGTTTAGGGGTGGGGTCGACTCCCGGACGAGTGAGGGAGGCAGGATAAAGGGGTCAGATTGGGAAACAGACCAGCCATGGGAACACTGGTGAAGTTAAACATCGTATTCACTCGAGGCGATGAGTCGCCGTATAAAGTAGCCTGGAATAATTGTGCTCCGAGCCCTGGGAGGGGATGGGAGTCGGGCGGGCGGGAGGGATGGCTGTAGATTCGGAGGGCGAAGGGCTGGAAGGGACGCTCTCTCCGCCAACCCAACCCTCCCCGCCAAACTTCCACCCCCATTTTGCAAATTACATCCCCCCTCCCAAAAATCTCTTCAAAACACGCTGCCCACTCTCCTTCCTTCCTTCCTTCCTCGTACCTGCTCGCAAACTGCCCATAGCTCGTTCGGCCTCCTCCCCCTCTCGACAGTGTCCCTTGCAGATCCCTTCCCCGCTATGCCACTTACTTTCGCGTGCCCACATTCCCTCTCTCTCTCCCTCCCTCTAATGTCCTCCTCCCCCAACCCCTTAAACCAGGCCTTATCTCCCAACAATTAGTTCACTTTCCGCTTCCCGCCACCGTAGACCTAGGGCGCTGTTGCACGGTTTCCGGACCACTAGAGCCGGTAACGGTCGCAAATCAGTTTCCACTTCCTCCCTTCACCTCCGTCCCCCTTTTGCGACTCTCATTCCACAGTATGTACTCCTCATTTTTTCCGTCCGAACGGTTTTACGTTCGTATGTTTAAATTTTTATTCCAAGCCGTAAGTGTGTGCGTGGGTTGTGCGTTAGCAGCGGAGAACATTCCGGCGGAAGGTCATTTCGCAAACGCTCTATGTCCACCTTTTTCGGTCCGGACTCCCGATGATGGTGCTATTTTCTTCCATGCTATTTTTTTTTCAAAGAGGACTCAAGCGCGCACCTCGTTCAAGGCAATGAGCCTAGCGCGACACTACTGCGCCATGTACGTCCCTCGGGAGCAGCTTCAATCTACAGAGTTTATCCCCTTTGGGTTCGATCGCTGGATAGAGAATTAAAGGCTTCCCGTTTTGATTGCGTCACCTGGCGCTAATGAGCTATTTATGCTTTATTATGATACCCCGAGTAGTTAATATTTCGGAGCGCAGTCTCGACAGGGGTGGGGGACGAGGCAGCCGAGGGGGTGAGAGCGTGTGCATCAAAAACCCTCCATTTAGGTTCATTTGAAGCACGTCCTCAACTGATGACCTTGCCACAAAAAACTTGGCGGTAAACGTTAATATCTCCTAAAATATTGCATTATATCCCTTTGAATTGAAACTAATTGATCCATTTTGATCCTCCTTTTTGTCTCGGAGGTCGAAAGGGATATTGCAAAGAATGGAAAAGTTTTCCCCGTGGAATAACGTGTAGAACTGAGAAAAAATAAATCCTATGTATGTTTATATTCCCGCTTAAATCTGCTATATTTACGTAATTCAGAAGGACGCTGAAACTGCCGTAAGTATGTGCATGTATGCATATATACATATATGTGTATATATTTAACAAAGCCGCCAAAAACGGCACAAAGGCTTTCGCATTGGCTAACAGACAATACATATAATATACATTAAGAAAAAATGGGTAAAAGCAATAAACAATAATGAAAAGTTAGCAAAATAAATCTCAAGAACAGCTATAAGATGGCAGGAGAGCACATATGCAACTAGAGAGAGCTAAGTTACTATCTGGTCTTTAAGGAAGAAGGTGAAAGCGTTGAGGGAGGGAGAGAGGTCCAGGGAAGGATACTGGATGCTTCTGGAATTAAATGTAGCGGGAAGTCGATGGAATAGGGAACGTATATCATCATTATTTAAATCCTAGGATTGGTTTACTGCAGTCTACTCTATTAAATGTCAATTCCCTCCATCCTTGATATCTTCTCTGTTTTATGTCCTTCTTAATTTGTCCTATATATATGTTTCTTGGTCTTCCTCGTGGAATCTCCCCTTCTATTTTTCCTTCTATTATTTTCGTAATCAATCCATTGTGCCTCAATGTGTGTCCAATCCATCTATTTCTTCATTCCGTAGAGTTCTCCATTTGATCCTATCCTCTTCCGCTCTATATGTATATGTATGTGTGTGGGTCGCGGTAGTCCAGGGGTAGAGTATTAGCCCGGGTTAGATTCCCGGGCAAGCCTCTCTGGGCACCCTCAGCTTCACCCAAGCTTGGTGATTTTTCGGGTACCAGATCTTCCTGGGGAAACTATAGCTGGAACAGGGAAAGGAACTGGCCCCCCTTCCATGATGTGTGAATTTCACACGCCGTCGGGCTTAGTACTGGTTGAACTCTACCATCACCTGCCAAACTGACCTTCAGATTGATTACTGTGATATAGATACACACACGCACACACATGCATATCTATGTGTGTATGTGTTGGTATTTATTTCATGCGAAGAAGGGACTGTATCCTTTGTCTTTTTTCTCTCCGTGGCTGCAAATGCTACATTCACCGTTTAATTTAAAGATAAAGTATCGTTTTGTTTTGTTTTGATTCAATTTTGATTAAATTCATCGTAATTAAAAACTATTTAACCTTTAAAGGGTGTATGATGACATTTTCAAAAATATTAGTCCTGCAAATGCCCACATCAATCGCTAGTGTGCTATTTAGACATATAGAGAACCTTTTATTTTTCCTGTAAATATCCATATTTAAAATTGGGCGATTTTAGACTGTTTATTTCATTTAATATTGGTATTAATTGGCAATAGTCCTTAAGGTGTATGCCTTATATTGCCTTAGGGCTTATGTTAAAGACTATGTCCGGTAGATTACCCATCCACATGCATAAACGTTTTTGTCGTTAAGTTATAGTCGATAGTCGATAAAAGTTCTGGTCTAAGAAAAACCTGGCGACAAACAAAATATGGTTTATCGGAATGCCAAGGTTATTCTGGAAGCGTTTAAAAGGCAAAACAAAAATTTTATTATGTTGAATCAGAAAAAAATGACCTTTCCATTCAAGTATTGCTTTTTAGCCCAATGTATTTCATTTGAATATTTTTATATGCAAAATCTCGTTATCGCGACAAGTTATAAATAGCTAAATAACTAGTATTCGAGTATGTCCATCCAAGGTATCAATACCAAATATTTAGTAAATACATACCCTTCCCTGGATAATAAAATTCATTTGTATCTGTTTGAGTGAAACTTAATTAAAATGTTTTTTCACAAAAACAATAAACTATCGTTGAATGACTACAAGAAATCCAGCTCAAGTATTTGTTTGAGGTCAGCATGTTTCATTTTATATTTCTTGATTCACACTTTCGTACCATAACTTTTGTATTCGTCTATTCTTTTATGAGGTATCTTGAAGCATCATAAGTTGGTTCTTTCAAATGCAGTTGTAGGGTCAAAAATAGCAATTGTAATTACAATAAATATAACATAGTTTGCAAATATTATTAGTTTTATAGGCAATTGCATACGTTTACATTCGCTCTTCGACGAATGTTAATAGTAGATTCCTATTTTGATTACTCTAATTGATTCGCCATCAACCGATTGCCTTCCCTATTTATTCATCGAGGGAATTTTTACGTTGATCGGACCGAAGCAAAAACCTTATTAATTAAACCTTACGCAAGCCCTTTTACTTATGCTAGTTCCTTTACAATGCAGGCCGTACACTATGCAGGCGCAAAAGCCGTGTTTATTACAGCTGCATCAAGTCAACATCACTTTAAAACGACAATCTGATTAACATGTAAATAAAAATTCATCACGTCAAATAATTATTCTTAATGCATTGTTGGGTGCCCGTCGACTCGCATTCTGGCCTGAGAACTGGAGGTAGGAATGAAAGTCGGAGGGGAATTCGTAAAATCGGTTAGGTTTGCTGATGACCAAGCATTAGTTGCTCAGTCAGCCAAGGGGTTGCAAGCATTGTTGAGTGAATTGGAGGTTCAGTGCGATAAATATGGGATGATAATTAATATTAATAAAACAAAGGTTATGCGATTTTCCAGAAAGAAAAAGGCTAAGCTAAATATTAAAATAGGCGGGGAAAAAATAGAGCAGGTAGAGCAGTTTACATATCTCGGAAGTGTTTTGGACCAATACGGTCAAAGTGGTAGGGACGTAAGGAGAAGAATTGCGCTAGGCAAGGAGGCTTTCTCAAGGAGGAGGGAGTTGATGACGGGGACGTTGAGTAGGGATGTTAAGACAAGACTCATAAAAACTCTGATATGGAGCGTAGCTATGTACGGCGCGGAAACGTGGTCGCTGAAGCAGGAGGATAGACGTAGATTGGAGGCTTTTGAAATGTGGGTGTGGAGAAGATTGGAGAAGGTGAAATGGACCGAAAGGAAAACAAATGAGGAAGTACTAGAAATGGTGGGGGAGGAGAGGGGTTTGTTGAGAGAAATCCTATGGAGGCAGGAAAAATGGATGAAAGGCGTATTGAGCGGGAGTGGAATGTTGAAGAGGGTAATAGAGGGGAGAATGTTGGGCAAGCGAGGTAAGGGTAGGAACAGGATAGGGATGTTGGACGGGATGAAGGGAGGAAAGAAGTACACCGAGATGAAGAGGGACCTGATATAGATTAGTTTGCTAGGTGGGGAGTCACAAAATGTTTATTTGATAGTTGTGTCCATCCAAAAACCTACCTTAACCGGTAGATTACCAAAAAAAATGCATTGTATTGGCGTAAAAGTTCCCTCTATAGGAAGTGCTGAAAACTACCCTCCATTTTTAATTGGTTCATGGTTAAATGCTTTTAGCGAGTCCTAAAGTTTAGTCCGAAATATTCACAGCCAAAAGCAATGGGGGACTTACTGAACCTTGGGAGCTAATTGAAACTGAACTTCAAAAATTTATTTGAAGGATAATAAAGTTTTTTAAATTCATCGCCCTAAAATATTTAGATGCCTATGATTGCAATAAAAAAATTATTTTTGCCTGAATGTGATTTCATGAAACTAGTCGCTTTAAAATGACCGAGACGAATAACTGCCCTCCCAGGTAATACGTGTTCCTTAATTTTTTAATGACGCCGTTTATTTGTTACAGCGATGAGCATTTGGTCGATATATTACTGAAGAAACTTGGATTTGAATTGTCGAGCGGGATGACAGTTACCGGATCCGGAGTCAAGGGATAAAATCACCTTTCTGCTTTTGGATTCGCGGTAATTACATTCCCTCAGCACTTTTGAACTCCCTCACGTATCATTTCTGATCGCATTTAAAAATTTCCTAACCAACATTATGAAGAGAATGATATTTTTGTACCACTTAATCCCTGAATAAGTTCAATTAATTTTTACATTAATATTTCTCCTGCACTGTGTTCCTTCGTTCCCCAGGACATCAAATATTGTTCCTTATGAAATATCCCTGAAAGTCGTAATATTATTTTCCGTGCTCAAGCAGAGCACTGCAAAGTTACTCTTTCTTTATATTCTCGTATTAAGGTGGACTTTCTTAGTTCGTCAGATGGTCCAGAAGTATTTCTTAGCTTTGTGCGAGAGAGATTGCTGGTTCTTCGATGAGTCGAACGTGGCAAAGGCCCTATTCTTCTCTTGAGTTGGCTACGACGAGTTTAGAAGTTAGAAATGGAGGGTGGAATCTTGAAATCGAAAAATTCATCCTGGCAGTAAAATTAAAACTGTGGGAAGATTGCCCTCCCTTGCCAACCTACTAAGTTTCATCATTAAGACCCCCATGTCGTCCTTCCCTGTTTAAGCACGTACTTCGGGTCGCCTTGCTCGAAAGTCTTATCCTTACCATGAATCTATTTATATTTAATTGGCTCCGCTGCTTAAGTGTTTCTCGACGAATGAAGGACAAGCCTTATCTCTTAGGCGCAGCCATTTTCCGACCGTCTTTTGTCAATCTTGAGGCCTTTTGTTAACCTTCCATCCAGCCCTCGTATTTCATAGAGCCATCCTTATCTCCCTCATCGGTCGGCCGACATCTTGTCGCGCGTGATTCTGTCGAGATCAGTCCTTCCATCGCACTTGACGTGCCTCCCTCTCTCCGCCCTCCCCCCCTCGCACCTTTTCGCCTCCCTCACCCACGGTCCTCTCGACGGTCACCCCACGCCCCGGTCCACTCCTCCGCCGCCGACGTGGCACACGCCTCTTTCCGGTTTTGGATTAAAATGCGAGTTACCAAAAGGATAAAATTAACCTGCGTTCAGGAACCCAATCACAGTCACGGATATACTGTCTTCTCTCTGGTTACCCCACCACCTTACGTAAGAGCATGCTTTGGACCAGGGTGCAAACTTGTTAGTATCCTTGAGTACCCTATAAGCTGTTTCCGATGGAGTGCTTCTGTATTTATGGTATCTTAAATCATTTTCTTAATCAATTAAAACCGATCCGGTTAATCATGCGAGTATAGGACGTTCGGTGGGTCTGAAATTCGTACATTCTGATCCCAACTTTGTCATCAATAAGTACTTTAAATGAAATAATTCCTAAAAATTAATAACACAATGTATATATCCACTGTTCTTTATTCGCGAACAACTAGTTTCTTATCTCGTCATCATCTATATATAAATGAGCCGCAGCTGGTTTTTATTTTGTACCTGATGATGACGCCTAAGCGTTGAAACTAGTTGTACGTGAATAAAGAACATTGGATGTATACATTGTGTTATTAATTTAATGAACATGAACTTCCACAAAGTTGAGCCTGAAACTATAAAAAGAAATAATTCATATTGCATGGGCCATCATTAGAGGAGCGCTTGGGATTCAACTGATTCGGCTCGAGCCCAACTTCTGTTCTTCAGAAGTGCTCTTTTACGCATTTAACCAGTTACAAGATGGATTGTGCATTTACATATAATCCATATAATTTGAGGTCACCGGTGGCGGCGAGGTAACCATCTCCCCTCTCAAACCAGAGGTTACGGGTTCGATTCCAGCCTAGCTGTGTTTTCCTCCACCATGGGGTTTAGTGCTTGTAGTTGTCTCCAATGTAATGTTTATAGGTGGGTGGAGGAAGGGATTATAACCTCTCAAGTTAGATCCAAAATACCGTTTAGTAAATACGTAAGTCCCGGTTTCTCCACACCGGAGTCAATCGGGGATCTTCGGATTAGACTCGAAATATCATTTCAATTATTCCCGGTATGAGTAACGATTGTTCTAACACGAGTCACCAGGTTTCACGATCGCCCAATTACTTACGGGCGCTAGAGCGGAAAATTTAAGACCGTAAAATGTATTGCAGAGAAAATTACGTTATGAACAGTATATCGATCAGGCGCAAAAATAATTACTGATCTTTCCTCTGTACTTCTATTGCGTAGTATTTTGTTAGAATTCGAGTTTAGTGGTTTCAATTTTTTTATTCATGCTATAAACAATGATTTACTACCCAAGCCAAAGTCGGTTGGTTGGGAAATTTAACAACAGACACATAGTCATTCTCTGGGTATAGATTATTAAAAGTTACGTCATTCAGCTTTGCTTCCATATCTGTCGCCAGTATTTTTTCATCCAATGCCATTCTAATTTTTCGCGTTAGTTTTGAGGATTATCTTATATACTTTATCTTATACTTCCTATCATATCTCGTACCTCCGCCGTGAGTCACATAAATACAACGAAATCCTTCGTTGGATGAACAAGCAGAATCAAAAGAACTGCGAATATTACCATATGGTGAACCCGACATATGGCGACTGAATATTCATTTACATGGAAATAGATATAAGGAGAAGTAATAGGAACACACACAAAAGATAAACACAGGAGAGGTGAGGAAGGCGGAATTGAGCAGATCACAAGTGCGAAAATACTTCCTTGATCGGGACTTCAACCACGGATCTTTCGACTAGTCTGAGACTTCCCTGTTACTCTAACCACTTGAGCTATCAAGGAAATGTAATTGACACTAAAAATATATGTATTCCTATCTCTTTCCTATATATCTTTTTCCATGTGAATGAATATATATCTTTATTAATATACATATATACACATATATTATGGTCAGATGAGAGAGGAATCTTGTCGAAAGGCTGTCAGATAAGTATTAGTTCCTATTTTGAAAAAGGTAATGACTCCGTCATGTGAGGACTACAGAACAATAAGTTTGATTTCGCACATAGCTAAAGTGGTTCTCAGAATAATCAACAAGAGAATGGAGAGGATGGTAATTGATTACTTAAGGGATAATCAGTTTGGTTTCTGGAAGGGGAGAGGCACGCGTGATGCCATTGCAGTAATGAGATCAACAATAGAGAGGAACAGGATGCAATCACGTATTTGCCTGTTTCGTTGATTTCAAAATGACGTTTTATAAAGTGAATTGGGAAAACTAATGGATATATTTCAGAAAATAAGAATAGATTAGAGGAAAAGAAGGCTATCCTATCACCTATGATGGTTAAAATATATGTGGAAGAAATGATTAAAGAGGGATGGGAAGAATGCGGGGAATTCATAAAATCACTTAGGTTTAATGTTTAACGAGCGAGCGTTGTCAGTCATCAAAACGATAGCAAGCATTGCTGAGTGAATTGGAAATTAAGTTCAATAGATATGGGATGAGAATCAATATTAATAAAAGAAAGGTTATGCAATTTTCGAGAAAGAAAAAGGCTAAGCTAAACATTAAAATATGAGGGGAAAAACCGAGCAGGTGGAATAGTTTACGTTTCTCAGAAGTTAAAGCTAACAGTTTCAGGCTTAACTTTGTGGAATTCCTTCATGGTGAGGGTAAAAAAGAAAAACTTTCATTCATGCATACTCAGGATGATGCGCAGCATCGAAACCATGGTCGTGTTGTATTAAAAGTGTGTGGAAGTGTAAAGTTTTTCTTTTTTACCCTCACTATCTCAGAAGTGTTTTTGACCAACAAGGTCAAAGTAGTAGGACGTAAGAAGAAGAATTGCGCTAGGCAAAGAGGCTTTCACAAGGAGGAGCGAGTTGATGACAGGATTATTGAGTAAAGATATTAAGAAAGACTCGTAAAAACTTTTATGTGGAACGTAGCTATGTACGGCGCGGAAACGTGGTCATTGAAGCAGGAAAATAGATATAGATTGGAGGTTTTTGAAATATGGGTAAGGGGAAGAATGGAGGAGATGAAATGGACCGAAAGGAAAGCAGATGAGGAAATACTAGGTATGGTGTGCGAGGAGAGTTTGGTAACGATTAGACGGTGTAGAGGGAGCAGGGTTGAGAGAGATTCCGGATGTCAGCCACCTGGCACCGAAATACTCCTAGTACGCATATTTCTAAAGTTCAATTCGATGCATGCGAATGCGTTTTAGGCTACCTATGAACGACTCCCAAGTGATAATCAGTAGACCGCTGTAATATTCATTGCCACTCCCTGGAAAGTAATTCGGAGCTTCATCGTAGGAAACCAGATGCGGTTCAGTTATGACGATTATGCATTTCCTAACTTCTTGTTTGGGAACTCGCCATTGTGCTTTCCAGTGCCCTCACTGCTCATACATATAGAAATGGCCCCCTTGGTATTCAGTCCTGCAGGGCATGAGGGCACAAAGCTGGCCGTAATCTTTGCGGAGCCCCAGTGGTGAGGGTATTAGTAAGATTTCCGTTGCGAGGTAATTTACGTATGTATTCTTTAAACCTGTGGACTGCAAAAGTCGTTGAATAGTGTGATAGCTCGTACCACAATAATTAGGGCAATACATCCCCTTTAAGTGTGAGAGATGAACATTCAAAAACATATTTTTTTGAGCGAGCAGAGTTCTGCAACTCCAGTAAAAAATAATTAAGAAAGTCTCTTTTCACTAGGTTAAAAACCCCTTTTATTAAATACGAATTCCTTTCTCTAATTTGCATTTCAAAATGTGTTTACGATGTACTATTTTAATGGCACCGGGCAGGTCACATGTTGTCGTGATAGCCGTGCTTTCCTCGCGGGAAAAAATGTAGGAGAGATATAGTTACGAGCCCCCCGTTGCCTCCCTCCGCTCTTTCGTCACCCCCTTTGCCGCCCATGGGGACGACCCCTTTCCCACCGTCCTCATCCTCCTCCCTCCGTCAATTCCCTCGGCCGACGGGTATGCGGGAAGTCAGGTCCCCAACCCACACGCCCTCCCCGGGTCTATTCCCCTTCCTTCTTCTTCCGTCTCACCCCCTCGATCTCCAACACCGCACGCAAGGCACTCCCCTTTCGCAAAGAAACAAAGGAGGCCGTAGCAGATGCGCATAATGCGTGCCGCTTCCTTTTTATTTATTAAAAATGGGGAAGTGAATTAAATAAAATATTCCCCTCTCCGCACGCATTCATTTTCTCTTACCCTACCCTCCATCTTTGACTGAACCCCTCTGCCACAAAGTCTCACTTATTCGTCCCTCGAGTCACTCCCTCACTTTTCCTCCATTGGCCGCGGCAAGACCTCTCCCATCCGCCGTCTCGTCATCCGCGGAGGCTGCGACCGCGAAGGATGAAAGACCGCTACTTAAACTTTAAAAAAAAAGGGCTAGAACGCTTGATGAATAACACTCAGATGATCGATTGAACACATATTACTTACCCACGAGCTTCTTAATGCTCACTTTTAAATTAGATAATTAAATTGTAGCTATCTCTCCGTCGATCTCTTTCCCTCCCTCCAAAATACCAATACCCTCAAAAATAACCAAACATACTACCTACTCTAAGAAACTCGCAGCGTGATAAATTAAATAATCAAGTTAATTGATAAGTAACCATTTCTAAAAAAAACACCCCATTTAATTTAATATGAACATATTATTTTATTTCCTTTAAAGAAGAATAGGCTAGAGTTTTCTCACAAGGTTGCCTTCTTGGAGTTGCTTGAATCTAATATGGTTTAAACTTCACCTTGTTGTTTATAATTGTACACTTGATAATAATTGCGGTGTCTCTTATGCGAAATGCTGAAGCATCTAAATTCCTTGTGCAAAAGTAGTCATGAATTTTGCTCATAACCGTCCCATGTTCACACTTTTTCCTGTGCATATTAATTGCCAATTAAAAACGGAATTCTTGCTTTACGGTATTAACTCTCAGGAAAATCTCGGAAACTTTTTAAAAGAGGTACATTTTTTTACTCCCGTTTCGCGTTGACCATCATATGGAATTCATGCGCCAACTCTTTACCCGGACGGTAATTTAGAAATCGAAGAGAACGTGTATTAAATTTCATTCAATCCTGTAATGCTAGCCTGGGAATTGGGACGCAAAACGCATTGCGCCCTGAATTATTTTTCCCTTGCTCCTAATTATTGCTTGGCATTTAATTCAGCACGTGGCCGTTTATTAGTTTTCATTCACTCACCGGATTAATGAATACTCATGGGACCGCTACAAACCACCAATTTTGGTATCTCGCATGCATCAGCATTTATGATTGGTCACCTACTTATCCATTATAAACTTATTGAATAGTACGAGAAAAACTCTGACGTATATATTGCTTTAATTTCGTTCAAATGTTCGTCCTTTCTGCTTAATATTGGTTAAAAGGCATGCAATTAAACAAAATTAGAGAAATTGCCCTACTTTCCTTTAATTTTATTAAAATGTTTATATTCCACACTCTATGTCCATTTAAAACGATAATTAATTTCAAAATTAGAAAGTCATAAATTCCCATTTATGTGATTTGTAATTCTTGTACCTATTCTACGAGTAGTTTTTTTCATTAGATAGCAATGAAAAAGTATCATATTTCAAAACTATTTTATATTGGTACAATATACTCTTGGTGATTCCTCATATCTGCAATGAGCCCAAAAACATGAAAGAAATAATCTCCCTTTTATAAATTAAATAAATAAACACTTTTTTATTATTAAGTAATCTGCCGGTAATGGTAGGTTTTTGAATGAATACAACTATCAAATAAATATTTTGTAACTCCAAACAAAACCCAATCCAACAACCTACTCTACATCAGGTCTCTCTTCATCTCTGTGTACTTCCTTCCTCCCTTCATCCCGTCCAATAATCCATATTCTGTTCCTTCCCTCTCCTAGTTTGCCCAGCATTTTTCTCTATTACACCCTTCAACATCCCACCGCCAATCTATACGCCCTTCAACCACTAAACATCTGCCTCCTTAGAATTTCTCCCATCAAACCACTTTCCTCCCCCACCATTTCTAGTACTTCCTCATTTTATTTCCTTTCGTTCCATTTCATCTTCTCTGTTCTTCTCCACACCCACATTTTAAAAGCCTCCAATCTACTTCTACCATCCTGCTTTAGTGACCACGTTTCCGCGCCGTGCATAGCTACGCTCCATATCAAAGTTATAACGAGTCCTTTCTTAACATCCTCACTCAACAATCCTGTCATCAACTCCCTCTTCGTTGTGAAAGACTCTTTTCCTTGCACAATTCTTCTCCTTACGTCCCTAGTACTTGGACCGTGTTGGTCCAAAACACTTCCGAGATACGCAAACTATTCCACCTGCTCCTATTTTAAAGTTTAGCTTAGCCTTTTTCTCTCTAAAAAATCGCATAACCCTTGTGTTATCAATATTAATTTTCATCCCATATCTATCGCCCTTAATTTGCAATTCACTCAGCAAAGCTTTCAATCCCTTGGATGACTGACAACTAAAGCTCGACAATCAGCAAACCTAACTGATTTCATGAATACCCTGCCGACTTTCATTCCAATCTATCATTCTATCTCCAGGTCTTTCCATCCCTCTTAATCATTTCCTCCACATACGTATACTTTGACCACATCAGGTGGTAACGGACAATCCTGCCTTACATATCTTCCTAACACTGCCCATCCGGACTCTCCGTTCCCCACTCGCACCTGAGCAGTCTGAGATATATACAAGCTGCGGATTAGCCTCCTGTCTCTCCAATCTATCCCTATTTTCTGCAGTACACTCATTGGTTTTTCCCAATTTACTCTATCAAACGCCTTTTCGAAATCTACGAAACAGGCATAAACGTTCTAATTCGACTCTGTATTCCTCTCACTCTGTATTCCTCTCGATTACTGATATCATTACTGCAATGTCATCCCGCGTACCTTTTCCTTTTCTAAACCCCAACTGATCATCCCCTAAGTAATCATTTGCCTTACTCTCTATTCTTCTGCTGATGATCCTGAGAACAACTTAGCTGCGTGGGATATCAAACTTATTTTTCTGTAATTCTCACATGCTGTAGCCTTTACCTTTTTCGGAATAGGAACTAGCACTGATCTCACAGTCTTCCGGCCAGATTCCTTCCTCTTATATATTACGAATCAGTCCATATAGAGTCTTCCTTTCATATTTTCCTAAATCTTTCAGTAGTTTTCGCAGGTATGTTGTCTACCTCCACGGCTTTACTTGATTTCATCTCCCTTAATGCCCTTTCTATCTCATTGTCTAGTACGTCTGGTTCTATCATCCTCTACGTCATGTTCCTTTTCTATGTCTAACCTTTTTGGCCTAAGTTCTTTACCATGAAGTTCTTCTATATAGTATATTCCTTCCATCTCTCCTAGATTTTTTTTGTGTCAACTATTATCTTACTCAACCCATCTCTAACTTTTGGTACAGGTCTTCCCTTCTTACTTCCCGATAATAACGTAACCTTGCCGTATAGCACACCAATTTCACCCGTCCCCTGCAAACTTTCCATATCCTCGCATTGCGTTTTCCACCATGCTTCTTTTGCTTTATTTGTGGAAACAACTTAATATAATTACATAAACATATGTCAACTTCTTATTATCAATTACATTTAATTTTGTAATACATGACTACTATGCTATCATTAAATTGCCCATCTGGGATAGTGGAGAAAATTTTCAATTTGTACTTCTCTTAATACGAAATGAAATGTATGTCTAAGGTAAATGTAAATATCCTGCATTACGTGTTATTCTCACTCCAGTAATCCCCGCTATCCTTCCATCTCACCTCGCATAAACCTAAAATATCTATATTACCTCTTTCCATCTCTCGCATAATATTCTCTAATTTGTCTGTCCTCAACATCGTCCTAATATTCCATGTTCCTATTCTAAACAATTTCGTCTTCGTATGCGTCTTCTGTCCTGCTGCTGACGGTTTTCCCTTGCAAGGGTTTCGTGGGATGACGACCGTGGAAACCTTGCCCCCCCGCTGCCGGTCACGACACACGGCCTATTGGGCCAAGTCCCGCATTTGCCAGGACTCAATTTCTCTCTTTTGTCCATAATTTACTTGGGAATAATAATTGAGGTGGTTTCCCGTTGCCTTCCTCAATAGTGTTTTTAACGTGACTCCAGCACTTAATGGCCACCCCACTGGAGTCAGACGCCTTTGCAGCCGCCTCACTGAGGAACAGAAGGCGTGGACTAACTTCCGTCTGGCTCCTTACCTTCGACCTATCTGGCATGAGTGACCATACCAGGAGCAATTATTATTACTCCCGCCAGCACCCCTCTAGGGGTCATCGGAACGCACGAGTCCTACCTCCGCGTCAAAGTTGTAGTCCATGGGAGGAACAACAAATTTCTTTATAAATATTATTTATTTAATTGCACCACAGCTTACATTTTCTATGATAGTTCCGAAAATTGACATCAAATAAATGCTGTACGACTAGTTTTAGTTTCACTTTTATTTGATCCAAACTTTTTCAAGAGCTATCGTCTATTATATTGGAGTTAAGAGGTGACGTCTCACCAATACCTAATGAAATATTTATTCGAATTGCAGTAATATCCCCTACATTATTGAATTCCATGGTCGTTTAAAATCCATGATGCATCAAAGTGTTTGCCCAAACATTAGGTCTCGATTTTCGGCTTGTTTGCTGCTGCAAGTATTAGAATTACGCCCTAGATAGTACAGTTTCCTCCTCCACCTATGATAGAGCGCGATACTCAAAGGATTAAACGTTAAAATTGAACATAATATTTTTTCTTCTATTTGATACTGAGTTAGCAAGTAAGTAATTAGTTTAATTCTATGAAATGTAATAATTATATTGATGTTAAAACTTAAGGTATGATCAATAATGTATATCAGCCTGCTATTAGAGAATCCAAATATTCTGTTTTCCTTGATGCATGTAGAAGTCAAAGTTAAAATGGAAAAACAAGCTCATCGCTTGTGAAATTCCTGTTGGTATTTTATTCTCATGCCAAACATTAGGCTTTGCAATATTTCCTGTTCTATTATTTCTTAACGTAATAAATGAAATTTTCAGTACATGGGAAACGTAAGTTTGTTTGTATAGTATCCATTAACTTTAAAAGTATATGAAATCTGATTTGCGAATGCATAATTATGTGCACGGATGGTATCGGCAGCATCCATATATGAACTGTGCAGAGAACTTTCAATTTTCACCAGACTCAAGAAAACTCATGTCCAAAATTCTATTAAATTTTTTCCAGCACTTATTTCTTTTGAAATTACAAAAAAAGTGGAAATACCTGACCATCCCTGTCGTGTTTTTATTGTGACAAATTTGTTTATCGATGTTTGCTTATGACTAGGGTCACCAATAACTGAATCATGTCTACGCATGATGACATAGTACCTTTAATAGTACATTTATCAGATCTGGCATTTGACTCCGGACATTCACATGTGTCGATCGACGAATGGGACCCTTCCCGGACTAAACCTGGACGAGCATTTTCGTTTCTATCAATTCTTGGACTCATGCGATTATCCCCCAGGATCAAACGTAGAAATTATATTTACGAGGTTGGGATAATAATCCTGGAAGCATTCCTGGAAGCCCGTAAACTGCTCCCTGAACATTTCAAAGCCACCCTTTCCTCACAGTCGTTTTGTCTTCGACACTTGGATGAACGCGAGCGAGCGCGCCTCCAGTCTTTGGACTAATTTGACGCTAATCCTGGCACAAGTGCGTTTTCCGCTGTTTTGTTTCCTCGAGAAAGAAGTGCGTGACGTAGGCAGGTTTTGCATCAATCAGGTAACACTGACTCCATTCGTTATCCTCCCATGGACACAAACACGGAGCCTTTCTGTACGGAAAGAGGGAAATCGTCCCTTCGGACCTCGCTACCCCCTCAGAGGAGTGAAAGGGGTTCCCTCCGCGGCGGGTGGGAGCGGGGGGGGCACGTTGTCCTTTCAGCAATGACCCTTACCCCTCCCTCCCCCACGAACCCCTCCCTCATCCCCTCATCATGACTTGCTCTCACGCTCGCGTCCCCATCCCTTCTCGTATTCCACGGCACACTCCTCCACCCCATCTTCCCCTTTTAAACATATACCCCAAAAAAATGAGGATGAAAAGGGTCCATCTCCGTTTTGTTTTCCCTTACCCCCGGCCCCCTCCCATCCCCTCTTAACCCTTTAGCCCGCTTTTGCCCTCCCTCCTCCCCGCAACTTTTTCCCGCCTCCCACAGCCCATATTTTCTTAATTAGAAGGCCCGTAAATGTAGAGTCATGCTTTATTTTTTCTTCGTCCCCGCTCGTTTCCTTGGAGGAAGGGCGGGGGTGGAGTAGGGGAGGAGGGGTTTATTTTTCGTCCCCAACCCCGCACCGCCACGCTTCAAACCGCACCCCATCTTTAAACCCATCCATACGGTTTTCCTAACCCTCCGCACGGCGCCTCCACCCACCCCCCTTCTCCCTCCTCCACACTTCCACACTCCCCACACGCTATTTTTTCCGCTCTCCCGCCCCCTCGGGGAAATCAGCGGGAGATTACGGTGGGCCGCACTCGAAAAGGGACGGAACGCGCCCGCATATTCATCCGACGCCCCCACGTATCGCTTTCCTTCTTCCCCTCCTCGCCCTCATTTCCACATGCCCGCCCACCCCCGACTACCACCTCTCGCGTCGCCGTCTTCCCCACTTCCCTCTCCCCTCTCCCACCCCCACACACACACACGTTCACATACCTCGCACCACGCGGCCCCACCCCGCTCCCCAGCCAGCCAAACATCCACTGCACTCATCACTCCTTACGTCCCCATTCTCATCCTCTTCAACGCCCTGCCAGCCACTCAGCCCTCCTCACTCGCGTTCCCTTATCTCTTCCTCCCTCAAGTCGGACTGCATTACCTCTTCCGGACTGCCACCACCCTCCCCCGTTCCCCTACCTCTTTCCCACCTCGCCCGCAGAATTCAAGGAATATGTGTACATACGCCGCCATTTTGAGCAGTAATGTAGTAGGGCGCTAATTGCACTGTTAGTATGGTGTTTACTCAATGCTTTCTTGACTTCGTGGATGCTTCTACGAGTGCCTCGGGTAATACTACAATGGTCGTGCTTCAAAGGCGAAAATCGTTATGGTATAATCTCCCCTAAGGGATGAATTTTCTTTTAAGCAAACATTTCAAAGAATGATGCCGATAAATATTGGATTTCATTTAACCAAAATAATTAAATTATCTCTAAAATACCTCCCCCATTTACAAATATTCTATCGTTTTGGATGATGTCGTAACAATAAATCAACATGAAAGTTATGGCATGATCACTTTTAGAATTTGTTGACTCTGATTGAAACCATTAAAAATAAATAGGATATTATGTGTATCTCGTGATGCCATTGCAGTAATGAGATCACTAATTGAGAGGAATATAGAATACAATCAGGACGGTTTTGCCTGTTTTGTAGATTTCGAAAAAGCGTTTGATAGAGTGAATTGGGAAAAATTAATGCGTGTATTGCAGAAAATAGGAATGAATTGGAGGGACAGGAGACTGATCTGCAACCTGTACATGTCTCAGACTGCTCAGGTGCGAGTGGGGAACGGAGAGTCCGGATGGGCAGTGTTGGGAAGAGGGGTAAGGCAGGGTTGCCCATTGTCACCGGTGCTGTTCAACGTATATGTGGAGGAAATGATTAAAGAGGCATGGGAAGAACTGGAGGTAGGAGTGAAAGTCGGAAGGGAATTCGTAAAATCGGTTAGGTTTGCTGATGACCAAGTATTAGTTGCTCAGTCAGCCAAGGGGTTGCAAGCATTGCTGAGTGAATTGGAGGTTCAGTGCGATAAATATGGGATGATAATCAATAT
This sequence comes from Hetaerina titia, assembly GCA_037158775.1. Classification (NCBI taxonomy): domain Eukaryota; kingdom Metazoa; phylum Arthropoda; class Insecta; order Odonata; family Calopterygidae; genus Hetaerina; species Hetaerina titia. Next base: position 83,879,307 of record CM073775.1, on the reverse strand, counting down.
TAATAAAACAAAGGTTATGCGATTTTCCAGAAAGAAAAAGGCTAAGCTAAATATTAAAATAGGCGGGGAAAGAATAGAGCAGGTAGAGCAGTTTACATATCTCGGAAGTGTTTTGGACCAATACGGTCAAAGTGGTAGGGACGTAAGGAGAAGAATTGCGCTAGGCAAGGAGGCTTTCTCAAGGAGGAGGGAGTTGATCACGGGGACGTTGAGTAGGGATGTTAAGACAAGACTCGTAAAAACTCTGATATGGAGCGTAGCTATGTACGGCGCGGAAACGTGGTCACTGAAGCAGGAGGATAGACGTAGATTGGAGGCTTTTGATATGTGGGTGTGGAGAAGAATGGAGAAGGTGAAATGGACCGAAAGGAAAACAAATGAGGAAGTACTAGAGATGGTGGGTGAGGAGAGGGGTTTGTTGAGAGAAATCGTATGGAGGCAGGAAAAATGGATGAAAGGCGTTTTGAGCGGTAGTGGAATGTTGAAGAAGGTAATAGAGGGGAGAATGTTGGGAAAGCGAGGTAAGGGCAGGAACAGGATAGGGATGTTGGACAGGATGAAGGGAGGAAAGAAGTACACCGAGATGAAGAGGAACCTGATATAGATTAGTTTGATAGATGGGGAGTCACAAAATGTTTATTTGATAGTTGTGTCCATCCAAAAACCTACCTTATACGGTAGATTACCCAATAATAATAATATGTGTATCTAATTTATTATTTTAAAAATTGAATTCGCACAGTAGCTATATTTAGGACATTTTCTTGGAATGGAAAACCTTTATTACACTTTTAGGTTAGTGAAACAAAATGTCACATTGTCCACGCTTTGCTACTGATTTCTCCATTCCACGTTCCTGCGGTGCTACAGTGTCATCAATTAATATTTGCAACTAATAACGGCCGCCATACTTTTTTTTCACTGCCTGTATTTTTTAGAGTGAATTGGGAATTTTTAAAAACCAAAGGCCTCTCGCTATAGCCTTACGATCGATTTCTGCCTATACACGTAAATGATAATTTTCCTGTCAGTGCACGAAAAATCATGGAAAAGAAATAAAATCCATTTACATTAATTTTCAAAAAAACATCTTCAATCCATGAAGAATGTATTCGCAAGTTTTTTTAAATTACCTCAGTTAATGTAAAATCATTCGCAAAATTCATCTTACTATTTATTTATAATGAATTCCATACTAGCCTTTATACTCGTATTTCACTCCAATTAACTTGTATTAAGGTTCACCGGTCAGCCCCACTGTAGGATATCACACCGCCGGATTAGTTTCAATTGAATTCCTTTGGAATGTTATGAGTTTACAAGTTTACATACATATCTGGAGTTTACAAGTGTACATATAACTTCAAATTGTATATGTGATAACAAGTTTCCGGTTGCCTGCGATGAAAAGGGTACTGTCAACTCGTATACCGTTAACCGATAGCATCGAGGTTGCATGATGTAGCGTTACGTGGAAAATTATCCTGGAGGTAAAATAAGTAAGATATGTTATAGAAAGGTCATGTTAATGTTCTTCCTATTTTCTATTCAACTCCTCTTAGAAAAATGATTCAGAAATTATCGGAATACCATCCACAATAATAACTCCCTATCTCGCCGATCCCCGCTCAGGAAATTTCTTTGTAATATTCAGCTTAAAAACTTCATGGGAGATATTTGACTGAGGCTGAGATGATAATTATACGAACCTTAAGGTTCCAAATTTTTCGCAGTGTGCTCATGTGATCCACCATTTTCAAAACTAAAAAAAAATAATGAAGTCCTAATGGGTACAACCTGACGTGACGGTCGTATACAATCCAGAGGTGTTACAGCCTTCTTTCCACATTCTGAATGGCCACGTGAATGTCGCCGGCGCGCCGTAAAGTACATCTTCCGCGTTCGGACCCATGACTGACCATGTGCGACTGCTTGGCCGGCCGATTCGGCGGAGGGTTCATTCGATCGCGCGCCAGTCCCAATCCAACACGGCCGCCCCGCAAGAGCCCAACCGCCCCACAAACCCCTTCCGCCTCATCGGGGCACCCCCCCTCTACTACCGGAGCGCGCGCGGCAAACGAGCTGTCCCTTGCACCGCTGCACACCTTACGCGCGCGCCCCCCTACCTCCCCCGTGCCCGGCCGGGTGTCCCCCATTCACTCTCTCCCGACACCCCCAACAACTTCTCCACTCCTATCCCTCTCCCCACCCAGTCGACGATCCCGGCACGGTGAAAGGTTTTTTGGGAACGAAAGGCCTCGGGGAAGGAGAGGTGTGCGGGCGGGGTTTGGATTCCACGGAGGAAGTGTGAACGTTGTGAGCCTGTCGCTTCTGTTGCCGGGTTGTGGTGAGCCGTCATCGGTCTACTCCTCATCTTTGCCCCGTCTCCTTTCTGTCTCTTCCCCGTCGCATTCCTCCCGAAGTCGCACCACCCCATTGGGCGCCCCTTTCTCCATCCCGAATCGTTTTTATTTTTCGTATACATTCGTTTCCATCTTTACCCCTTGATGCTTTTTCCTCCCATTTGAACTACCCATCTTCCATAGCCGACCTCCCATTGTGCGCAAACGGCCTGTGCGTGGGCAGCGCTCATCATTCCTAAATGTATTTCTCTATTCGGTGTGGCTATGCATTTGAAGAGTCGAAAATTACCACATAGCATGGCTTTGCTGAAATACGCTAAACTTTTAACCCCCTGCCTAAGAAGCAATCAAGATTCGCAGTGGTCATATTTTCCCGAAAATTTGATTAATTCAGAATAAAATGTTGCATGCTAATTTTTATATTAAAATGTATGTTAATTTATAATCTATCTACATCTACAAAATTCCTCCCATGCCACCTCATTGGCTTACTATTGGATATACTATATTAGGGCACCAGCCTTGCATGGGTTTATTTATTAGTAAGTTAATTTAATTTTTTCGGACGCTTGATCTTCCAGTTTGTCAATTTTGCGTATCGTTCCAGGGAAGAACGAGTAATTGAATCCGTCCAACCACTCTGACATCTGGTCAAAATCATTCGAGAGTAGCACGTTATCTGTCGTCACTTCTCCGTAAACCTTTGTGTCTGTGTATCGTCAGAAAATTATCCAAGGTCGATGCAAACTTGCGTGCTTAAGTCGTTTATGTATATCAAGACTAGTAGCCTGAAGTTTCAACTCTCTCTAATGAACTCCACTCATCGACGACTACTTTTTGTTTGCAGTTAGAAGGGAAATCCAGCTTGTCACACTTTCTTCAATACCATAATATCTTAGTTTACGTTTCAATTTCTCGTGAGAGTCCTTCTCTCGAAGGCTTCCTTGAAATTTAAAAATACAGCTTCCACTTATGTTTTCCGCTCCCTCGATTTCAGGATATCATAAATTTTAAAAACTCGGCTACATTTCTCATAATCTGTTTTTCCTAAACTAATGCTGGTTACTGAAGAGTATATTCCTAATGTTGAAAAAGACCATTACATTGCTAATCACGATATGTTCTAAGATTATGAAGGTATTTAAGAAATCGGTCTAGAATTCCTTGAGTCCCTACCGTCACCTTTGTAAAAAGGGGAGAGGTGTTATGTGAGTCAGCGAAGTATTGAACCATCTTCTATTGAATTGTAAAATACACGATTTTTAAATAGGTTCGTTGTCTTCCGCAAGTTTCTTAAGTATTTTAGCAGGAATTTCTTTCGGAAATGGGTCTTTGTTTGTTTTTATATTTTGGAGCTATAATTGTATTCATTCCTGGAACAGTAATATGGTGCTCATATGCTCTCAACGTGTGTGTGTGTGTGTGTGTGTGGAACTTAACTTAGTTCTGTAATGTTCTTACGCAGACGTTCTGAAATAAGTTATTGACCCTATTGGCCTTTTTACTTTACCTGTAACAATTCGGCTATTTTCTGTTTTTAATAGAGTTACAGACCTTTCCCTTGTATTTCCATTACGAAAGACCGAAATGATTTTAGGTTATTCTCTAATTATTCGCATAACATTTTGGTTTTAAATGTACGTAAGGTTTATCGCATATACTTTTTCTTTTTTGTTCGACATTCTACGAGTTGGCATTCAGATGTCTTCATTAGAGTTTCGTAACTACTTTTTAAAGTGTTTTTAAAACTTGAGTATAGCTTTCTTTTTCTCCTTAACGCCGCTAGCCTATCCATTATAGCATCGTGGTTTCTTATGATCGCGTTATAATTTTTGTAGAATAAATTTCTCTATTCTGCCATACATAATATTTATAAACCTTTTCTTAGTACGCTATGTGTCAGTACTGTGAATTACCTGAACGTGCAGTTCGTGTTTAAAAGTTCCCCGAAGCCCATTAAAATTCCCTCTATTAAATAAATATAACCTATCCGTATCAAAACTGGAGTACCACGAGACACTAAATTATTGTCAGCGATAGCTGTGTTTCTCCAGGAATAATGTGGGTTATCCTAGCGTTAGTATAACCTTTTTGCTATCTTCAGGACCTAATAAACAATAAGAGGACGGGGATCATTTTATAGTGTGCAATATTTATCCCTCGCGTCTAGTTTACCGACAATAGTAGGTCATGATATCTTCCTAAGAACGTTATTAATAGATTAATCAGATCATATGTCATTTCAATAACTATCTATTATTATTATTAGGTAGTCTATCATTTAAGGTAGGTTATGGATGGGTACCGTCTGAACAGTAAAACAATTTATCCTTCCATAAGAAAAAATAACGTAGCATCCGATTCTACGATAGACTATTCTTCAATTGCGTTTGTGTTGAATTAACTTATTAAGCTGCATAATTTATCATGTTTGGTGATGGAGAGTTTCTTTTAATATTACACCCTACTAATGCGTCCTCATTTTGTAACATATGTTAATTTCTCATTTGAAAATAACTACAGCCAACGCACTAATGGAAAGATCGTTAAAACATGGTTTATTCTGGGTTTGAAATCCTTTGTAGCGTTGTATTCAGATGACGCAAATCGTGATTTTAATTTTTTTAGAGGCAAGTTAAAATACAGCGTCGTACTCCTTGAATAGATAGATAACCTCTCAGCGCTCAAGGACTTTTCTCCGGTGTAAACTGTTGTATTTCAAACATTGGAATCACAAAGCGCAATGAAAAATAATACAATGCGTTTCCACCCCTGCGATTGCATTATATGCGTATCCATGTGACCCTGTATTCATGAAAGGGAGAAAAAACAGTTCATAGAATAGGATGTAACTATGATCACAGGCGTAACATTGTGTTATAAAAAATTGAATACGGCAATTTCATTTGAATATTTGGGTGGCGCAACCATCTTCTTCGTCACAACATCGAAACAAACATGAAATCTAAATCTTGGGCCAAAAAGCTCTGCCTCAAAGACGTAATAAAAAGTTGAATCATTTTTATGTGTGCAAACTTCAACCGCATAGAACGCAATGAAAAACACTCACTGTTTTTATTTTTGCTCATTTCAGTCACATTTATCATTGTAAGAATACAACTGCCAAGATGTGTTGGTGGGAGAAGAGGGGAGGAAAGGGTAGAAGGAAACGGGTAAGGGTTTGGAGAGGTAAGGGGAAAGGGTTAAGAGACGTTTGCGAGGGAGCAATAGGGGAACGGTTTCAGAGCGTAGCTCACAAACTGGGAGGTTTAAACCGTTGAAATAATAATGTGCATGACTGTTCTATTGTTTTTAATTGCATGGACCAAAGAGGAAATGATGGACACGTTGCAGTTGTCGAAGGATACATTATGGACAGCAGCAAGTCTGGGATTTGGGAGAGGCGGAAAGGGGATGGGGGGAATACGGGAAGCTCCGAGATTATTAATTCTGGTATAGTGGAGTGTGGTGGTGCATTAGCCGATACAGAAAGCCGGGCAGAGTTTGCATTTAAGGTGATAGATCACGTTACTTGGGGGTGCACGAGCGAGCCGGGCGAGAGAGATTAAATTTCCGAAAGTGCTGTTGGGGAAGGGTTGCGTTTAGGGGTGTGGGGCAAGTTTTGGATCTCGCGCGATTTCACGGAATCGAAGGGATAATTGTTGTTTCAAGGAACCTGGTGGTCTTCAGAATATCAGAGATTCGCGAGATGTTTAAAATTTACATAGGCACTACATTTGGTTTTTCAGGGTGAAGCAGAATGGACTCCCCAATTTGACCGATAAATTGCAAAAAAAATTAAGCAAGATAATCAAAAAAGGTTTTTATTTCTGAAAACTAAATCTAATGTTATTTTATTTTATTAGGTTTTAAAAATTATTTTATCCAGGTGATGACCTTGGTGAGCGATGCACGTGTTGAGGTGTTCAAAAAAGTTTTCGAAAACTCTTCTCAGTATATCTTGCGTTATTCCAGCGATGACTTCTGCAATTGCCTCCTTAAGAGCTTCCAAGGTCCTTGGTCGAATTTTATATATCTCAGCTTTGAGGAATATCCAAAGAAAAAAATAAGCAATCCCTAGTAAGGAGATCAGGCGGCCGGGAAATTGTTCTTGCAGGATTTGCCCTGAACGACGGGCGGTATGAGCTATGGCACCATCTTGTTGAAACCAAAAGGCTTCTGTGTCATATTCCTCAACATACTCTTCCATTTTGGGGAGTGAAAAGTTCTCTTGTGTCTCACAATAGCGCACAGAGTTCACAGTTGAACTTCAAGAATCAAAAAAGTAAGGCCTATGGAGGATACAGCGCACCACACTATCACTTTGGAGCTATGAAGAGGTCTTGGGTGAAGTTCGCGAGGGTTGTTAATCGCCCAGTACTGAAAACTTTGCTTATTTACTGAGCCGGATGAAATGGCGCCACATCGCTAAACCACAGCGCGTCACCATACTATTGTTGTTTTTAAGAACGTTTCTACGATAAAGTCTCAATACTTACCAGGCCATTGCATGGCAATTACTAAAATTAACGTTATTTTCCCAGCTAACGTCACTACTCCCACTCCGCTAATTTGCCTACGCGCTCTTCAGTGATTCTTGAAAACTAGAGAGTCCATTCTGCTCCACCCTGTAGATTGGCCGTGGTTTTATGTTCCAAAAGGATGGGGAAAATGCTTTTGAGGTAGGTCAGGAAAGTCAGTTGATCAAATGGAAAGAAGGTTGTGCGCGCTGTTGTGGGAGTTTTAGGTCGCAAAAGTGCGATGTAGAAACTTTTTCTACGGGGTTTGATATATCCTTTTAGGAGGAGAGGGGTTCGTGAAGACAGTTGAAAAATTTATTTAAAAAGTCAGGATTGTTTCACATACGGTCAGAACGGGAGGGTAAATAGTGAATAGACGGTAGGATATGTTGAGGTATACAGCTGTCAAAGTGAAAATATTGTTTATAATACTATTTTTGCGAGAGTAACTGTCGGAGAATAGGAAATTAGATAGAGTGAAGGAAATAAACAATCCTCCCATTGACTCCTCAACTGATAATGACGTTTGAATCTTGAAACACAAATGGTGCTAATAAAATAAATGCGTGAAATATTGCTCGTTTGTAATATCTTTTCAGGTTCCGAAGAAAGGTTTTCATTTCGAAGATTTCCTAAATACGCGTGTTTCGTGTCGTATCGGTATCTCGGTTGTTTCTCGCCAAATGATTCTTTCCATCAAGTGTACTGTGTCGACGTGAAAATAAATACATTTATATGTATTCATTCGGATAAAAAGTTGTCCAACAGAATAATAACAAAGGTGGAAAGTCTCCAGCAATTAATAATGTGCGAGTAGTTTAGGTGCGCTGTCGCCAGGAGGACTCAGCACTCTTTTGGGAACCCAAATGGACGTGTGCTTGGCACTGCGTGGCTGTCGCGTGTGTGCTCACGCATTTATTAGTTACGCCGCACGGGATTTATTGTCATCGCCGAGCGGAATCATCACTCATGTTCAGCTTCGTAATTTTCGCCGTCGCATCTCCACAGGAGGGCCCTCATCCCCTCGTGCTCCGCGTCATACCACGCCCCTCACTACCGCATATCATATTTTTTGCTCGTCTCGTCTGCCTGCACCCTCCTCGGTGTCCATCCCTTCCTCCTGCTACTATCATCGCCGATCCCCCACCATCACCTTCTTTCACAGATTCTGTCGTCTTCTATCGGTATTTGACGTATGAACGCGACGGACAATTATTTGACTACCACTCGTTTGGGCTTTCGGTGGTATGCAACATTGTAGCAGTTAACGCTTAGTGGTTTCGTCATTTCCGCACAGAAACTCTCTCGCGGCAACCTAAGTAATCCGCCGATTTCTCACTTTGTTTAAACTGGCTTAGGCCTGGTACCGAAAATATTATTTCCCATCACCGACTGTCCTGCTTTGAAAACAAAAATATTTAGGGTATCTTCAGAGTCTGTCCCAAAAATAAGTAAAATAAATATTTTAGGGAAAAAACCCATTGCAGATTAACGTACAAATCACTAACATTCTTCAAAATAGTATCCTTGTGCCTCTGCCAGTGATCTTACACTTCCTAAAATACGTCGACATATTATGTATATACACACACACACACACACACACACAAGGGTGGTCTGAAAAGTTTCCGACCTAACAAAGTTACAAGTTATTTTTTCTGAAATGTTCCGAGTCGGAAACTTTTCAGACCACCCACGTCTATTAGAGCGTTGGACTATTGATTGGAGAATCCGGGTTCGATTCCCGGGTATACCTCTCTGGGTACCCTTAGCTCCATCTAAGCTGTGTGATGTTTCGGGTACCAGTATCGGCACAAACCATTGTTGATATTGGGAAAGGAACTGGCCCCCCTACCCTGAAGTGTGAATTTCACGCGCCGTCGAGCTTAGTACTGGGTGAACTCTACCATCACCTACCAAACCGGCCTTCGGGCCGATTACTGTGCTCATGGTTATGTATATCAAACTTTGATTTGTTTCAGCTTGCAAAGAATAACATGACTACTCAATAAAGACTTTTACATCTTTACTCGACAGCCTTTTCCGTGTCAATTCAGAAATGTCAAGAACGACACTCTTTGCTGACAATGTCATAAAAATAAATTCCAGATAGTAAAATACAGTGTATATGTGTATAGAAAATACAGTGTATTCCCTGGTGATCTAATCCTCAACACAATAACGGTTCATCGTTCATTGAATGATAGTCAAATGCCATAGAGTGGGTTTTAATGAATTTCTCAATTAACGTGAATAGGGTCTCATAAACAATGACTCTTTTAATCAAAATGTGAACTGTATAGACCCTAGGTCAGCGTGTTTTAAAGTGTAGATTGTACGGCACATTGTTGTGGGTTGCGGTAGAAAATTTCGAATGGTGAAATTATTATTATTTTTTTAAATTTCTAAACAGCTTTTTAAGATTTATATGACATTTTAAATCCTATTTAATTTAAAAAAAACAAAAATGGGAATTTTTCATAATTACTCATTATATACTTTAGCAGAATATTTTTTAGAGCCAAAGTGGGTCAATATGGCTGCCCAGGTCGTTGATTAGTGGGTCAGGGATGATCAACTTTTGGATGCACTAGCTTAGATCATCACTCGCTATGTCAGTGGAATTTTGCAATTATTACTCATTTTATATGACATTGTAATTAGAAGCTGCACATGGGTGAGCATGGAAATGAGGTCCACGACAAAAGATTTCGTTAGCTGTCAGATATGTCCATCAAATAAGAGTTCATGCCATTAACCGATCATTTCATTCATAATTAATGAATAATACTAATATTTTTTTGAAAATAGAGCTACCTATTCGAGAGATTAATACGTCATCTGACCTAGGTTCTTACTAACTTAACAGGAAGCTACCGTAATGTGTGAGAATCCCGAGCTTTCATTTTACTTTACCACAAACCTTTGGAAAGAGATTATCTAATTCACAAAAAGATTGACAATGAGAATCATGTGGGTATTTACTTATCTTTATTTCGTTGCATTAATAATTAACCCACTTTATATATTTGAAAGTTATTATAGGCTGGATGCCGCCCCAAACACAACCAAACTCTTGCACTACGCACATGTATTCGAAAATCAATTACAAAAGTGGTGCGGTCTAAATGAAATTGCTTTGGGAAAATAGGCCTTTCTGACACTAAAATACAAGAAAACTTGTGAGCCTTCTATCTGCTACAAATAAATTCCTGATGAACCTTTTAACAGTTTGATAACCCCGTATTTACTCCTACTCGGACCACGGGAGTCGGAACGCAAAGCTAAATCCAGACCTAAAAAAGAATCCAACAATTTGAATCCGGAGCATCCGAGGTTTGTTAGCCGGATTTAGAGAGGTAGAAGCAACCAAGTCCGCTTCTTTGAAGTCCACCGTTTGTCTGGTGCAAAATGCATGAAACTATCTTAGAACTCTATTTGAGTAGAGCGTACGTACAGACAAATGTTGGAAGAATCCATTACTTCTGAAGAAAGTTCAGCAAAGAAAATTTCAACTCCGCTGTAGCAAATAATGCTCAAGATAATAATTAAAAGAGCAGGGTAGATCGCGCACTCATTGATATCTGGCAAGTTAAAAACTTTTTAATTTAATTTATTTTTTAATTTATATGTTTATATGTTATTATATGTTTTCCTACAAATTTTATTCATGAAATTATCTAGCCATGTGGAAAAAATGCTAATATTATCTATATTATCAAGTTTTTGATGACTTCCTGCTTTGAAGTTATTATTTTGTTCTGTGATTTCCTGTCTGATATTTTTATCTTTTAGGTATTTACGCATTTAGGTATTCCCCTCTTTCTAATACATATTTTACATGCACAGCTATTAATTATTTTCCTTAGCTGTAAAAACATTGATATTGAACCCTAATTTGGGAGAACGAATGGAATATAAACATTTAAATTTTTTAGGTATTTATTGTAATTTATGTTAAAGAATCGAGGATACTTTAGTTCTTGGGTACTGTCAAGTACCATGAGGACGTTATGTCGTGTCGTAACTAAGGTACATATTCCTTAAGCATGAAAACATTTCCCTGCAGTATGCCCAGAAAAAGGAATTCCATCACCTCACCACCTACAGACTCGGAAGGATTGACGTAGGCACGGCATAACAAATAAAAGACTTCGTTGTCATTCACTTTACATTAAACGGGGAAAACACGTTCGAAATACCCGCGGCAATGCCTTACAGAATTGATTTAATCAAACGAATATTGGGGAAATATTCTAAAGAAAAAGTAAAGAGATTTTGCTATAGATTATCAAGACGATATTACATACCTTTCGAGCATTTGGAAGGAGTTTAGAAAGTTTTAATTTGTGAATTAAATAGGTTAGAAATAAAGGACGAAAAATTCGTAAAATATTCCTGGGAAGAGATCGAAAGTGCATCATTACTATGTGAAAATCTAGGATAGAAGTCACCTAACGCAGGAAAATAACACGCAGCACCTAAATTACTGGAAAATATTGCATGTTGCAGTTAAATACTGTATTGACTACGAAGTTTGACTACGAATTAAACGCAGTATTGACTATACTCCCCTTATGTTCGTAGCAGAGACCATAGTGAGAAGATAAGGGAAATTGACTATTGATTCTGTATGTTATCATATTGAAAAACTCTACTTTCCCACCAAATATTTTCTATTCAAAAGAATATAATGCATTAAAAGTTGTTATAAACGAGACCCTCAATCAAGCACACAAGCATAAAAACAGATACAAGCGTATAAAGTTATTATAAAAAGATAAACAACAATTTATGACTCTCAATCAAGACTTTTACATTTCAGCAGTCTCAGCCCCCTTCATCAGTGTGATAGTCGTTTATTAAAATTTTATACGATACTAAATTTCTCCATGCCTTGCAAGTTGAATGATCAAATAAAAGACACGTCACTTAATTTCACTGTAATGTCCTAACGGAGCATTACAGGGTTTTGAATCAGAGAGTTTATTCTCTAAGCATTTAGGGTTGAGTTAAAATTTTTGCGTCTGATAAACGAAAGCTAATCATTAGCTTCGCGCAATTTGGAGACGGCATTATCCAGAAAGGTAATCTTGAAAACCATGCAGAAGAATGGAGAATTTTTTCATCTACTTCGTGAGGAGCTCTTTATGATGAAACAAAAGAAAAAATATCGGAAGCTGATTTGAAATCGCTAAATATTTTGAATAATAAATTAAATCATTGAACTTATTTCGTTTTTCTTAGAAAGAAAATAAATTGAATTTATTTTTCGTTTCAAATTACCTCGAGCTTTCAATTATTGAAATTGAATATTATTGATATAGAATTTTCTCACGAAGCTAATTTTTTTTCTTTTCCATGCTTCGGTTGGAAGCAGAGGATGTCCCTCCAATTACCTCTGTAAGGAACAAAGCTGTTGAACAAAGTTATGCGTGAGGTTGTGATCGGGAGGAAACGCTTCGTCGCGAATGCCTTCTGCTATCGTTTGGAAGAGCGGGGCGTCCTTCCGTCCGCATTTCCCTTCTTTCTTGAACCCTTCTCATTCCTGGCCGTCCGCCGCACGCACTGGAATCCCTCCCTTCTAACCTTTCAACCCTCCAGCTTTCCTCCACGTATCCCTCCGCTCGCTTAGCCAACCCTTCCTCTCCTCCATTCCCCCACCCTCCTCATTATTATATCCCCTCATTTTTCGCCCAGCTTGTTCCAGTCTCATCCAGAATTCGCGCTTCGCGTTATTTTTTTTTCCTCATTGTCCTTCGCCGTTTTTGTTTCTCGTCCATCGTACCGTTTCAGCTACCGCCGGCGAATCGTAAATCAGCTTCTGCATCGCTGGAGACGGATTGCACGATGCTCCCTCTCCGTAATTACGCCATCGTAATGTTGGGTTTTTCGTAGTGATAATAATAATAATAATGCATCCCCTTCTTGAATTTAAATATAAAATTTAATATGATCGCATTCCATATTGGTATATCGCGAATTATTTTTTTTGCAGAAATTCATTTAAAGGTACGTCTGGTGGGCAATGCTCTCAGCTGCTGAATCCGATATCAACAGTGCGAGTCCCATATCTAGCATGGATAGTTTATAAACTTAATAGGTTAGATTCCTAGGATTTTTAATTAGAAAGATAGGCTTCTCAAGATTTAAGTAGGAATGAAGACCACTAGTACCCCTCCGGAAAAGAGAAAAACATATAATGAATCAACGTTTTTGACAAATGTTCACATGAACTCATTGTTTTACTCACCCCGAAGAAATAATAAAATCGAGTTAGTTTATCTTTTAGTCTAAGAATTCAAACTAAATTTACTTAACGTGGCTCCTTAATATTATACATTACGGTGGTGTCGAGAGGGTTGCTCGACCTCACCTGGCATGGTGCGGTAAACTCGGCTACTCACCTTGGGTCCCGGGTTCAACTCCGAGGGACACCTGTAGAAACACCTAAACCTCAACTAACACTGTGATTTTCTCATCCAGATCTATCGATCAATGTGGATTAGCGCAGGTGGCACAGGGAAAGGGATTGCCGCCCCCCCTCTCGTACCCTGGTGAGTGTACACTAGTTTAGGGCTTAGTGCAAATTCAGCCCTATTCAAACTCTTCTCTTTACCCCTACCCGTCTGCTCTCACCTATCAAGCCAACCTTCATATTGATTTCTCTGACTTTTATTGCTTTAACGGGTAGGCTTTTACATCTGCACTTGGTCTAAGCTTGTCAAATTTTTTTCTTACGGGTATTCATGCCTGTATTATGGTCCCGCTCGACGCAGAATAGCCGAGTAACATACGCCAGGTCTTTCACCCTACGTAAAAAATCTTCAGTGCCTCCCCTTGGGTCATCAATCTGAATCAAGGCATCGCATCTACTTACGCAAGGCGAGAGTTTTGGGAAATAGTTCCACCAGACGGTAGTAACGTAGAGGTAATAACTGTGAACGCCCCTTAAGAATTCATTTCATTTAACCCATCGATTTCAGCATAGAATCGTTGACATTTTTCTCAGCGCAGAAACGTGACCGTTTTCACCCAGCTCACACTGAAAATCTTTTGGAATTTAGTAGCCGTAAGTAAAAGCGCTTATGGTATCGATTTCAGAGGCTAATCAGTATATAGTATACACAGAGCTTGAACGCTGCAGGTGCAGTAGATTGGCTCAGTCGTTCTTGTGCTCCAAGTGACTTGACTTTCAACTCTCGAATCCTGGATTCTAAACATGATTCTAGCTCTTATGTCGGAATAAGGGCATTTGCTATGAGAAAAAGAATATATGTAGCCTTTCGTTCTCGTTATACGTGTGCGCCACTTTTCTCCAACTGAGATTTGACATTGATTTTGAGCTCCCATTAATTTTCCCCCGATTCGAGACCTAAATACTCTTCCGATGTCCATTTTTTTTCTTTTTGGTTTGGAGATATGAAAAGCCTTCGGGTGGAGTTAGTTATGAAATTCCACCATTACGGGAGCGGCGTCCATTCACCATAAAATTAAAGTTTTAATAAATATCGTCGTAAAACCCCACACGGTATTAGAAACTTTCAACGCTCTGACTATTCCGGGCATTAATAGAATTGTCACGAGGTGATTTAAATTATTTTATTCGCTGGGAGTATTCTGATATTTTCCTAAGTTATTTTTTTATTCTGGCTATTTAAATTCTCTCACGCTGATATTCGCGTTATAATTCAAAATACTCGTGCAAGAGAATTCAAACGTGGATTCGTGACCTCGGCAGATAATAAAAAGTCCGCGTTACTTGCTCCCTGCATTGTTCTCTTCATAAGTTGCTGCTTTCCACTCTACAATGAAGGGACTCAAGTTGAATCATCGGTTGTAATTAGTGAATGAGTGCAGGGCATTGTAATGCTGCCGATATTGCATCACACAGATTATATTATTCGACAAATTATTATACTCTTACCTTATATATCATATTTAAGAAGAGGTAATGGAAACAATGCCTCTGTGCATACCTTGCTCTTCAACAATCCTAAGTGAACAGAGTACGTGGTTTGTATCAATATGCCAGTTTATCATTTAGCATTAACAGGATAATTTCACAGCCACAACGATAAACTGAATCCACATAAAAAGATGAAAGATGTTACTTCCATTTACTCACGTAACTTATACCGACTGACTTACCTTAACGGAATAATGGCATTGCACATAAATGTTATCAACTCAAATGTAAATACTACAAAGTTTACTGAATATGCAAGGGATAAAGGATAAGTGTATAAATAAAAGGGATTATCATGTTTATTACCAGTTGAGCTGCTCATAAAAGCCTAGTAATCCCTATAATTATGCTCACAGCCATTCCCCAATGGGTAAATTGATCCTAAAATAAAAACTAACGACTCCAACCTGAATATTGAAAAAGTCGACTGCTTATTTGAGGATGGAATTTCACTCAAGTTTGCTGCCAAGCGAGGTGCTCATAAAATTTTAGAGTATTGTCCTCTTTCCGCTCTTGCAGTCTCATTTTTCTCCCTTCCCTTCTCCTTCCCCTCGCACCTATCTCCTCCTCTCTCTCTGTCCATCTCTCCCTCTTTCCCCCTTTCTTACAACTGCCTCAAGTTCTCCGAGGAAACCAATCGCGTCCACCACACCCCACCCCGCCAACTCGCCCCACACTCACTCTCGCCCCCGTCACCCCGTTAACCCGTAAACCGCTACCTCCTTCCCCCTTCCCACACACACCCCTCCCTACCCCAATCCCTCTTTCCCTGGTAAAAACGCACTCGCGCCAGCAGCAGCACACGCACATACCCCTGCGAGTGCGTGAAAAAGAATTAATGGGGACGTGAGTGGCCCTCAGTTTGAGAAAGACGTGCCAACGGGGGATAGTGGAGGCCATGGGAGATGGCGGCGAGGGTAGCGGAGGAAGTGCGGACGGTGCTGGAGCAAGAGAGGGGGGAAGTCCGTGCGGGGAGGAGGGAGGCTGTGGAAGAGACGGCAGTCGACGGAGGGGATACTATATTCAAAGGGGGGGGTATGGACGGGGGATCACTTGGCTCGCGAGGCCGAGATGGGAGGAAGAGGGGGAAGGGAAGTGGGGCGAGAATCAGAGGACGTGAGAAGAGGGAGGGGGGAGATAAACAAAAGAGAAACGGCCGTGCGCCGTTATTATCCAGATTGCGCTCGCGCTAGGGCGTGCGCGTGTGTGTGTGTGTTTGTATGCTCTCGCCAGGGAAGGATGGAGTAAGGGGGGTGCGGTGAGGGGGGTGGGATTGAGTTGGCGATTGAAGAGAGGAGGAAGGACGGGCAGGATGTGTCGCCGTTGAGTGAGTGCGTATCTCGGCAATTTCTTTATTATTTTGGTTTCCGTCCGTGACTTTTATGTCTTTATTACGCACGTCGTCTAAAGCTCCACCCTCTCCCTTCCCTACCACCCCGCACCCCCGTCCGGGCCAACACCACAACGGAGGCCACTCCTTTTTAATCTGGCTCTTCTCCTCTTGCATCCTCGACGTCATATTTTAATATTTTCCCTCGTGATAATGCCCCCCTTCCCCCCAGATGAGCTCATTGAAGGCTACTTTCGGCCGGGCTGGTAATTTGGCAAGCTACTCCGGACATCCGCGAATCACGCAACGTGGTATTTTTTTCCTAGAGGGTGATTCTCGAAGGTTAATTATGGATTACGCTCCGCTCCGATTGGTGTACTCCACAACGGGGGTGCGAACCCCTCTTGTCTCCCCCTTCTTCCTTACTTGCCCTGCCTCCCTCCCTTACTTACCAGTCGCTCATTTTCATTACCGATAAACAAAATATTTTTCCCCTCTTCGTTTCGCATAATTAGTAGTGAACCCCTGCATACTATGGTTCTAATGCATTGCCAATCGATTCTTTGGTTAAAAAAAAAGCCGACGCAAGCCTTCGTCCCATATCCACTCCACCGCCGGCGATCCCATATTTGATGGTTTAGTCGACGTGAATTTTCGATTCAGTTTCGCTTTAAATATTTCCATCCGTATTTCGGGCCCCACGCAATCCATTAACTTTTCTGTTCGGGGCTTGCGTTTTCGATATGGCATGTTTTGGCGTGTCTGCGTATGTTCATTCATTCTACACTTTCATCCCTCGCTTTGAAGCTGGTGTGTTTCAAAGCGTGTTCCATGGTAATGAAAGAGATTGGTTTATAATGTATGAGCGTTTGTCACTTTTTTGTTGGTAGCTGATTTTCCATTTATTTGCGGAGCCACTGTGTAAATTCCTTTGTCCAGATAAACATTGTAATTGGTATCAAATGTTCCCGCAGTGAACCATTGAGGTAACTCCATGAGGTTCTGTGTTCAGGGCAAATATAATTCATGCCTCAGGATCTACCTAAAATTTGTAATCGGCTTCTAAGCATAAATTTATAGCCGCTGATTGATTGAGCTTTTTCGATGTAAATTTATCCTTCGCTCTTCATAAAGTATTCGATTTTACAAATTAATTTGCAAACTGAATGAGAAGTAAAGTCAGTTCCAAATGAAACACCTGCACGAACTTTCTTTTTAATTTAATTCGTGAGCTAACTCCGCGGAAATTAATTATCATCCCCATTACTAATATTCGTCCGTTTTCCCTACATAGAATCACTGGAGATGAAATTCTCGGGTCTGTCAATGGATAAATGTCCCCTTACTCGTCTCATTTAGTAGGATAAAATGCATGTGACATTAATGCAACAGAAAATTGATAAAGTATTCAGACGTTCTCAGCCCAGGGACATGACTGCAGCCCTTCAGCTCTCTGATCTCTCTTTAGATGGCAACCCTCAATTTCCCTACTCCATTGCATGAATTATTTTACCCTACTATAGTTATTTCCAACTTTGAAAATACTCTTGAATATGTATAATGTGGTCTTCCTATTGTATATTTCCCTTCAATGGTTCACTTCTTAAGAATTCATTATGTCTCCCCGATGCGTCTAGTGAGAGGAATAAGGACACCGGCAGATAAATGTGCTCTCCACTAACGATTTAGATCAGATGTCGGAGTGTGGTAAAGAATGGGTGGTTTGGATTAAATTTCAGGCAATATACATTTTTCAGTATATCTATTTATTCTATGTGCCTTTTCCATTTGACCTTGTTTCGGATTTCGATTACGAAAATATTCTCAGGCAATTTTCAAAGAGATGTAGGTAAACCTTAATGGAGTAATTTCCATCACTTAATTAGCCACTTTTTAATTATAATTATTTTAAGAAAACAATATATTATTCACGTGCTATTTGTGCATTGGACAAAAACGTCTATATTCCAATAAAAAGAGACGTTTCAGGCGTGATATGGTGGAATATCATGATTAATTAAAATTGGCAATTTTCCACAAAATAAATGTTTTTATTAATACGACCGGTTTCGATGTAACTACATCATCGTCTCGTCTCCACTCTCTAACTCTGTATTCCACTTTATGATTCCCTCTACCTTATCATTCCTGAAGCAATGAACAATAACAGCTTGGAATTGAATTGTTAAAGAGTGGTTGCTCTGGTATTTTATAGATTGAGAAGTATTTTTCGATTTACTGCCGTCCAGTAAGATATCAGCTGGCGATTATTGTACTCTTTAATGTCAGAAATAGGATAGTTCCTTCAAAAATATTTTTTAATCCTTTCATATGCAAGAAAATCATGAAGTCGCAGTGACTTTTTTCTTTTATGAAAAACTGTTTTCATTGCATCTTTTTCCGGTTGAAGTTTTGCCTAAAAACTTTCTCCCAGGAAAAATATACTTTAAATTGATATGATGAATAGATTGATCAAAGATAAAGTCATTTTTTCGATAAAGCATTTTATTACGAACTAATTGCTATATACATCGTCATTCGTCATATTTGATGTGCATGAGCACATCAAATATGACTAATGAGGACAGGTTAAAATACCCTCATATTTTCCCAAAGACATTTGTAACATACTAGCTTCAGGTAACTCTTCGTGTAGAAAAGTGAGAAGTAAATAAACAATGAGATATGTTTTTCTTCGAGCCAATTTAATTTTCATCTTGTGTCAGAGATTAACTCATAAGCTGCATTACCCATTCTACCGATAGTCTGTATTCTGTTTACTTGATATTTTTTTAGCAATAAGAATGAGAGCACATTAAAAATTATTATAATATCTATTATTAAATCCCATAATAATCTACTCTTCAGGTTCAAAGTAATCCTTAAGTCAATTACACAACACATCCTATGATCGCAATAAATCCATCACCGTAGACGAGCACAAAAAAGTTCAATTTCTGTAATTGCTGCATGTCCAAATGAGTCCAATTCCTAAATATACAGTTATACGTCGTGTAAAAAGGAAGGCCGCCTCAGCTACTGTTGGGCAATTACACTGTATAATACGATAAATAACTGTGTGCGCCTATTAACAGTTGTAAAACTATCCACTAGTGTAAAGTTGTGTGTGTATGTTAGTCATTCGGTGAAAATTAGTCATTACCTCTCCAGTAATGATTTTACTTATTTTACCCAGTTGAGATGTATCCGTGCAAAAAAAATTGCCCCGCGTATCCCCCACACCCTTGCTCTCAGAACGAACTCGTTTTCCATCCGGGGACAGCCCATGCCACTTATCAAGTTGAGTGTCCAGTCGAGGGGTCCAAGAATTGAGCTGTCTCCGTCCTCTCACACTCTCGCCCAAAATGACCCCACGTCGTGAATCCCTCCTCCACTCCCGTCGCGCGCGCCCCTGAATGAGTGGCTCCCCTCTTCCCACTTTCGTGAAACTCACTCTCACCTATTTTATTTTTTTCATTCCCTGATTAACAAGCTATGCATGAGACTCGAGCGCCTGTGCTTAAACATTCAAACTGGTGCTCAGGGGGTGTCGGGAGAGTGGAGTTTCATATCATACCCTTATGTTCACAAAATAATATATATATATTTATATTTACATACATTATTCCCATGGAAGTAGATATAAGGAAAAGGGATAGGAACACATATAAATGACGAACACAGGAGAGGTGAGGAAGGAGGAATCGGGAAGATCACAAGCGCCAAAATATTTCCTTTTTTGCAAAGTAAGAAAAGTTGTGAACGTCCTTGTTTTTTGCCATCATTACTCCAGTGGCAATACTAAATTTCACTTTCGAAAACCTTTTCTACGGGTATATAATATACCAGCAACATTACTTCCTTTTTTAAATGTGTTTTGCATTATAAAAAAGGAAGTTATGTTGCCGCACCCTGAATATGCACATCCATGAACTCATAGGAGAAACGGCGACCATCTAAAAAACAATGCACGCACATGTAATTGTAAACGCTCGTGAAAGAATAGTCTCACGCGTGATTAGGAATAAATTCTCTTTGCCCATTCAGGATAAGAAGAGAAATGACTATATTTATTTATTTACACATATGCATCATACATATACATATGGTGCACTCTTGCGCTGTTGAAAGGAGCTGTTATATTTCACCCAAAATTTTAAAAACTTATTTTTGTATTACATTCACCTTATAAAATATACACATATTTATTGAAGAGATATATACTGCGCACATGCCTCAAACTCTCCTCCACATTATAATTTCCCGACCTCCCGCGGCTACGCATTTGATAATTTAGCCCTCGAGAAGTATTCCGTCGTGTTATTCATATTTCGCGTCATCCGTGTTTATTTGTGTAATTCAATTAAAATTAATTTTCCCATTTGATTCGAGAGATGAGTTTAATGGCAAAGGGAAGAATCGCGTCCAGTGGCCTGGGCCGCGGGGGGGAGAGTGGGGCGACGGACGGGGAGCCTATTTCCCTGCCAGCCAACCCCCCCCCCGCCGTGTCAGCCCGCGGAAGTGGTGCGCAAACCCACCCCGCTGCGGAGCGGAGGGAAGAGTTCCGTGGGTGGTCCCCCCGCGGTATTGCTCGCCACTACTTACTTCCTCCACCTCACTCTCCACTAATTGCCACGGCTGCGCGGATTATTATGCAATGCATTTACGATTTTAATAACGCCCTCATCTGCACAAAAACATCAAATTCGGCGAATATTCTCGTTTCGTAACTGTTGTTATCTCGAAATTGAAATTAATTTTTTTCGCTGATTTTTTTTTATTTGACTCTATTCCACTGACCATTTTGGAGTTTCTCACAATCGAAGAGTTTCGGTTTCGATAACTGTGGGCATTCTATATCGTATCGGAAATCGATTACTGAGTATCCTACGAGTGTATGCCACCCAAAAAGAAAAAGCTTATTTCTTTTGATTTTTTTGGCACAAAACTAAATTTATGTAGTGTGGGGGAGTCAGGATTTTTTTTCTTGTCAGATGAGGCTACAAACTTCCAAAATCTAGCATGAACGGTAAGATTTCAAATAATAATAAAAATCACATTTTGTCACTCACCTGCCCAAGATTCACTATTCTTCTCCCGAGTTTCTTGTTCTTCCTCGTTGACTCTCCCCCCCCCCCCCGGTATAAAGTTCTCTGTGAGCATTGCTCCGAGAATCCCCACTCTGTCACCATCTCACCTCCCGTAAACTTTAGACATCTATATTTTCTCTCTCTATGTTTGGCTCGATAAGTTCCTCACTTCCCCAACTTTCCAACTGTCTGTCTAGTTCCTCGCCTATATCAGCTTTCCAACTCTGCTGAGCAAGGATTTTGTGTGATGACTGCTCAAAATCTACCTCATATTAGACTACGTAGTTGATTTGTTTTTATCATTCCGACATCTTTCTACTATGTTTCATTTACAATTTATTGCCATGTTATCGTAAAAATGAAAATTATTAGATCATTGAGTAAGTAAAAAAATCTAGAGCGAAAAATAACGCAAAACGGTGCAATATACCACATACAGAGATGAAGTATTGGTTTCTCGATTAGTTTCACCAGATATGAATTCAGAGGGAAGTAGGTGTTGATTGATCGAATCTCATTCTAATTTAACGACTTGTAAAATCAAAAATGTCCGATGCATTGTTTGTTTCATACTTGCGGGATATTAACTCTTATTTATATTATTTTTCGAGCGTACATTAATCTCCGTAATTTGATATTGGTGCCATAAAATGCTCGACCAAATTATGATGACCTCAAAATTTATTGACACATTTTACATAATGAGAAACTCCTGTACTTGTATACATGTCAAATATTACTCTAATCGTGGGGGCAGATTTTTGGGAATCAAAATAATTCACTCATTTCCAATGCATGTACATAGAGAATTTGATCGCTTCAAAGATTAGGGAAAAGTAATAATGAAATCGTCATCACGTAATATAATTATGTGAAATCTAAAATAAATTACGAAAAAATTCCCGATAAAACATTTCTCAAAATAGTATTGCTTACCCAATTATATTATCTATGTTTTTTTTATTTGTAAACAAGTAATAACCAGGATGCAAAGTTAAATGAAATAACATTTCATCCCTCACAATTCATAGTGATTGATTTGAGCTCTAGGTGTTATTATACTATATTTTACATCGGTTTTATTCATCTGCCGAAACACTATTGATAACATAATCATAATTCGGAAGACATATTCAGGTATCATTATCAGTATTTCAATCCTAGGATTTTTTTACTGCAGCTCTCCATTCTACTCTATTTAATGCCAAGTCCCTCAATCCTTGATGCCCTTTTTTTCGTCCTTAATTTGTCCTATGTACGAGTACACGTCTCTTGATCTTCCTCGTGGAATCTTCCCTCCTACTTTTCCTTCTATTATATTCCTAAGCAATCCATTGTGCCTCAATGTGTGCCCAATCTTTTATTTCTTCTTTGCCTTAGAGTTCTCCATATTGTCCTTTCCTCTTCTGCTCTTCTGTATATTTCCTCATTCCTTACTTTGTCTGTCCATTTAATCTTTAGCATTCTCCTCCAGCACCATGTTTCAAAGGCTTCTATTCTTCGCTGGTTCACTTTTCCAATGTTCCAAGTCTCGGAACCATAAAGCACCATGCTCCACACGAAAGTCTTGACGAATTGTTTCCTTGTTTCCAGCCTTAGGCTCTCTGGGCATAGTAATTGCCTCTTCTTCGTCAATGCGTTCTTAGCTTGGGCTATTTTCCTTACGTCACTGTGTACCTGGTGTTCGCTGTTGAACTGTGCTCCTCGAAGTTTGGCAAGCATAAGCGATTCATAATTCAGGTATTATTACCTGTTATTTATTGCCTTAAATGTTTACTCGGAAGCCATCGTGCTAAGTGTTAGTCCAGTGATCTAGACCAGTGAACCATCTAGAAGGGCTTTGTGAAAGCAGGACGTGGGGATGAATAACTAGAAGTATTCTAAACCATAAGTGTTAATAACAATATGTTAATTAAAGCTTCAGCGAAGCCCTAAAATGTTCCTTACATTTTTAAACGCTTTCGCATGCAAATGAGTTTTTCTTTAGATCCATAGCTCCTCTGTAAATGTATTCACTATATTGAAGGAGGACCGGAATGGAGTTTAAAATTCGTGAACCATTTCCTATTAAATTGAAAGTTTTGAAAAATTACCCAGTGACTCGACTTGATACAGCACTATTATCTTACCTGTATTTGTACTTCATTTCCCCAACCATTGTGTGTTGGGTGTTCGAAACGCAAACTTCCCTCATGGGTGTCACCAGAGAGGGGCAAGGTGTTCATAAATTTCAAAGACTTCATGATTTCTTTTTTCAACCCGGCCCCTTCAACTTACCAAAAGTGTACCAGGGTAAAAAATGATATCCCTCTGTAAAAGAACGGTAGAGGGAAAGGAATGGTAATGGTTATAGAATAAGCTTCGTTGCCCATTCAACCAGCCTCCAGATTTCAACCTCCCCACGCCTAAAAATTTCCCACCCAATAAATGCGGTCAAGATGTGGGATTGGAGAAGTTGGAAACTTCCTGCAAATTGTCCCTTTTCCTCAATTGCCGATGACGATGCTGAAGATGGACAATGTTCCCATTTAATTTGGCCCGCCCATCGGTCCCTGACGATCCTTCCGTCATATGAAATGCAGCGATTAGTACTCGAGTCTTCTCCGCGTTCGACACGCTGTTCACCGCTGTCTCTTCGCAGGACCGCCTCGAGTCCGTACGATTCCACCCATCACCGCCGTGGCGGGCTCGGACCTGCTGCTACAATGCCCCTATTCCGGCTTCCCCGTCGGGGCCGTGCGATGGGAGCGACGAGCCCGGCGGAAGCGGCAACTGCCAGCGGTCTCCTCCCAAGATTCTCTACTCCGGCATAGGACTTTCCCGGGAAATGGGTCTTTGCTGTTGACCAAGGTCGAGGCAGGAGCAGATGGAGGGTCTTACGTGTGCACGGTGACTGGACGGGGCCCTAGGGAAGATGTGGTCGCCCGTGGAGAGGTCATCGTAAGGGTCAAAAGTGAGTATTATCTATTTGATAAGTTTTTAGCCATTCTTTTGGTGAACCAAAATTGGTCTTCCACTTACAGAGCGCATTGTTCAAATGTTGTATTTTACATGAATTCCTGAACTCAAACCAATAATGGAGATAAGCATTATGGCCCATGAAATAGATTTACTCAAAAGTCACCTCCTAAAAGTCGATGTGAATCGGCGAGCATTTTCAAACGGCGGTCGTTTTTTATCAAGGAATGGCCTTGTTTCAAAGCAACCTGTAAACATGAGCAACTTTTTTTTCATTTCTACTAATTTAATTGAGTAATTAGGTGAATATTCAAAACAAAATACAGGATTTAATGCTAATTAATAATGCATACCTTCCAAATATTTCTGGACAATAGATCTAAATCATCGGCAGTTATGAATTTTTTGGCAATTACAGAAAATAAGGTGTTTTCTTATGTCTACTACTTTCAGGATGGGATTAAATTTAAATTTCCTGCACACACAGAGTTTCTTCCTTTTCTATTGTCAGATTCCTTAGGCCTGTAGTCTTCAAGTAGGATGTGACTGAATTTAATGAATGCCAACAAAGTAATTTGATGTATTTCATGGGTGCCTTTTTTCGTATAATATAAACCTTAATGATAAAGTTTCATAATTTCATCACTTATTGCACACATTTCTTCTAGCATTGACCACTGCCATGGACATATTGGCATCTCAATATTTCCACAGGGTGCATTTTATTTCATTGATGATCTTTGAGGGAGAGATTACGAATGAGAAGGGAGTCTTGGAGGGAAAATGAAGGCTTTGGATTTAGCCAAAAAGTTTGACTTAAGGTTGGCATGCAAAAGAGAAAAGACAAATTAAACCGAAATTGGACAGTACTGGTTTATTTTCATCACCACTAAAATCAGGTCATCAATCACCTTTTAAAGTCAGTTTATCATTGTCACCTGTGTTTACCTTTAAAGATGAAAAAATTACCTACTTCCATATTGAATTTCCATTGTGATATATGCAGGCCACTAATTCTTCGAAGTTAGACACTTCATGGAATATTCTTGGAACCAGAGAAATGTTCGTCGTATTCACAATTTCAGATCTCCATTTCACAACCAACCATTGGGTAAATAAATTGCTCTCTTGATTTTTTAAATCCATTCTATGTATTTGGAAAGTTTCAAATCATTCAACAAGTTTGTATGGCATTCATTCAATCTGTAAACATTGAAAATAAACCAGGTAAAACCTGGTAATTTATTTCTCCTTTTGGAATGCAGACCTTGTGTCTAGATATTTAAGGGTACCAAGTGTGCAATGAGTGTGTGTGTGTGTGTTTTGTGTAGACTCAAATCTATTTTTGATTTGTTTATCTTCTCTTTTTTTAAATATGAGAAATTAATTAAGCTGCGGTCACCTAGTCAACAAAAATCAGTAAATTAATGAACAAAGGGTCAGGTTTAGTATTTCTTACTTTAATATAAATATACTTGTTGGTTGTCCTAATTCCACCAACCTATGTCAGTACTCTGATACTGATCATTACTAACTTCTAAGAGTTTTGCAATCCACCAAAAATAATCAAGTGTATGATCCTACAGATGGCTTATGAAATAACCATGACTCCAAGAATGCTATTTAAAAATTAACATGACCAGTGGAATTATTATTAATACTTTTCTTCATTTTATTGATAAAAATAATCAGCACTGGGAAACTATGCCTGATGAACTGATTTGAGATTAACAGGTAAGTGAGACAGGCATGAGGTTGTTGAAGTATTGATGAAATTCATCAGGAGTTGTTTTTATCATCATTAGCTTTCACTTCCTTCAACAATATAAAATTAATCTTACTTCAGCATTTATAAAATATGATTTTTTAATATTACAGGCCCTCCTGTGATTGAGCCATTCAGCTTCCCAGAGCATACAAGAGAGGGGTCTCGGCTCCAGATCTCATGCTCTGTATCATCTGGTGATTTACCCTTGCGATTCCTGTGGCTCAAGGACAACAATCCACTAGTTCTGCCTCTTGGAGCTTCCTCACTGCCATCATACCATTCTGGTTTTCCTCAGCCAACATCTCAATCATCATCATCACAGCAGCCTTACTACACTACAACTCAGAGAGATTTTTTTAGCCTCCTAGTAGTTCCTCGTGTTTCTGCTGCCCACTCCGGCCGCTACACCTGCATAGCATCTAACGATGTCGCCTCTGCAAATCACAGTGCCACACTTCTTGTTAATGGTAAAATAGATATGCAAAAGTCATAAAATCATGATCGTTCTAAGCTGCCAGCAATGAAATTAGCAGCCTCTAAATTTTAAAGCCATTTCCTTCCAATTTATTTTGAAAACTTATTTTATAATTACTATTAACACAGGAATATGATTTGGGTGTTACTTTGGCTTCTTCTTTGAGAGTTTTTTTCCTGTATGGACCAGAATTGAGAGGATCTTGGACTGGTAGTCAGTAGTAATACCCAATGAATTTCAGGTACCTTTAGTTTCCCTCAGAATTACTGGATTTGAGGATTAAATGTCATAGAAATGGCTATTGAAAGAGGTTTGTATGGGTTGAGGGCAAAAAAGATTATCTTTAATTTGGATGAAGGTGGAATTACAAATAGAATTATTATCTATTTCAGGTAGATATCTGAGGATGAATTTTATTTATCTTAGCAATAAGGTCATCAAGAGGGGGTTGACTTGGTTTAAGAGCAAATTGGAGATCTTTATTAAGAAGAATAATTTCTGTTAGGATAAATTAGCAGACATTTGTTACAAAGCTCATGTTAGGGGGTAGATGAAGGAAAGGGAGACGAGGGAAAGGAGAGTTTTTGATTATACAGTAATGCAAGAGTCAGTTTATACGAGGTTCTAGGCCTAATATGAACTCTTCCACCTATTACCCGGCAATATACAACACCTTATCCAAGGCATTCCTCATCAATAAGTAGTATTGGGTCAGTGCATTAATGCTTACCAAAGGTATTCGCAAGGCACTAGAACTAAGGAATGCCACTGCCAATTACCCATTTGCACTGAAATAATGGGATCTAACTCCATAAAATTAATTATGACTTCTGATAAATTCATTCTTTACTAATGTTTGTGAAATATTTCTGGAATTTTTCACAGCAAAAAAACTTTGAAATGGATAACAGCACTGAATTTGTAAATTTCTATTTTTGCTCTGGGGTTACAAATTTTCCTCATTATTGTATTTTCATTGCATATTTTCCATCATTTAGAAAGTGAAAATGATAGAATAGCAAGGATTTGTTGAAGAGGAAAGTGACTTAAATTGTCAAGGTTTCAAATCGAGATATAATTTAAGGGATCTGAGGATTTTTAATTTCAGCTGTTGAGGAACATTTTGAAATTTTTAAGAATCAACTCTTCCACATCTTGAGCATTTACAATTTGGGGCTCTTTTAGTGTTTGCAGTTAGGCTATCAGAAATTCCTTTATGGACTTTTTTCTTTAATATTTGCTTTTTCCCTTGGGCTAGAAATTTTTAGAAAGTCCAAGATCATATGCGTGATCGTATATCTAAGTTCAAAGAAGTTAGTTGTGTCCTCTTTGTGAATTCATTGGTCCTTATATATGTCATACCAAGTGAGTCACATTCAATGTGTGACTCAGTAGTAGGTATCTAATTCACAATTCTGAGCATTATAAAGGTCAGGTTATCTCTAATTGTTTTGTGCCAAAATCTCATATGTCATATTGTTTTTTATAGTTGCTCCACAATGGGTAATGGAACCAAGAGATGTAGCTACTTTGGCTGGGGGCTGGGTGTCTGTTCATTGCCAAGCAAAAGGATTTCCAGACCCTACTATTGTATGGATGAGAGGCTCTGGTATGTATGTGGCCATGCACATAAAATCTCTTTTTTCTTTTAGCAGATTGGTTTTCAGAGAAAGAGATTGACATGAAAAAGAGTGCACTATTAATTGAAGATTCCATCATGGGTCTTCCTTTATTATGAGCAAGAGAAAATAAACCCCTAAGTAAATTCTGTGAAAAATGCACAACATACTTTTTCCCCTGATCTGTTAATTTTAGTGTTCTTCAAATTTTAGGATGTATGAGGAGAGTCTTTGGTAAAGTTTGGTACTCATCTTGACTTGAAACAAACAGTTTTATTTTATATGCTTAATATTATTAGATCATATTAGGCAGAGTGGCAGATAATAAAAAAATAATCTGGTTTGAGCAATACTCACTTTGAAGGTAATATGTGTCCACATTTCAGTGGATTTTTGTATGAATGTAGTGGAGGAAATGAGAAAAAAGTTAATTTGCACAGTGGACCAAATGTAATTTATGGGTGAAGTAGATTGTACCAAACTTTCTGATTGCAGCTCACTATCTGAAACACCATTATAAATATTGTTAAGACTCTTAAATACTCATCTTGTCTGGGCTCACTTTGAATCAATATAATCTAATCTAAAAACCTGATCAGTATGGCCACAAACCAAGTACCTCAACTGGTAAGGCAGTTGAAACCATTACAGATATGGTAAATCAAGCCTTTGAGAACAATCAGTATGACACAATAATAATGTGTGATCTTACAATAGTGTCATATGACATTCTAAAGCAAATAGTGCACTAATACTGATAGGTATCAATAAGTACCATATAACAATGAAACATCCAACCTGCTAGGCCTAAACATAATTTACCACAGTATTTCATTCTTGGATCATTTCCTTTTATCATTAATATCAATGACCACACTATTTGCAGCAAGCTTCAGTTCTTTTTGCAGATCACACAATTTTAAGCAAGCATAAGGAATATTAAAAATTTAAGAATGGCAAATGAGATGTCAAATCTGTGTGACAGATTGCTTCAGGAATAATAGTTTTGAATGGTACTAAAACTAGAACTTCATAATGAAACTACATCTGTAAAGTTAGTCGGGTCCCACCCTGATAAAAACTATTTTGAGAGTGCCACATCAACAGTATATTAATTGGGTTGAGCAGGATTTTGTATCTAATAAGAAAACTGCAATTTTGTCTCATCTTTGTCAATGAATGCATGTTATGATTATTTCCAAATCCGTATTATGTTTGGGTTACTGCTGTATATTATTCTATTTTCTGTTTATCTTTATGACTATGTTTTACGTCACATGCCAGACTGGCAGAACAATTTAATGAATAAATAAATTGCTATTTTATATTACCTTATCATAAGTTAGTTTCACTAATTATAAGTTCTTCTGTAGTTTTGCAAAGAGGATAACATTTTGGGACTCTTCCTACTAACCTACTTAACTGTCGCTATGAGGCATCTCACTGTGTACTAACACAAAAAGGTATTTCTTTGAAGAATACCTGTTATTATTATGGCAGCAGAATAAATTTTACATAGTGTTTTCAATACTCACACCTTAATTTATCATTACTGTGATTTCATTGAAATTTGGTATTACTGAATGATCAGTCACTATACGTTATTGTAAACCACCAAGTAAACAATATAAAATGTTTCATGTGTCATGTACGAAATAAGTACCATGAAACATTTTATATGATGTTAAAATAAAATGTTAAAATAAAATTATCGACCATTCAAGTATGAGTTATGTTGTTTGTTTTAGAACTAAATAGTCTCATTTTAATTGATGAAATTCTTAAATATTTCCATTCATTTGTTTGAACTTCATTTTCCTCAGGTCGTACCCAAGCAGACTATCAAAGAGTTACTGTGAGACAGTCAGATTCACTTCCTATTGGAAGCAACCCCAATCACTGGTCACGAATATATTTACCACCCAATGGCACACTTGCAATTTCCAATGCAGCAGAGCATGATGAAGGCTACTATTTGTGCAAAGCAAACAATGGCATTGGATTAGGACTTACCAAAGTAATCTACATTGCTGTGAATGGTATGGCTTCTTTAATTTTAAAACTTTGTTGTTGCCTAAAAACCTATTTCATTAATTGAATGGATCCATAATATTAAGAAAATTCTTGCTCCGAGTATGAAATCAAACCAAATGTCAATAAAATAATTGATGTGTATCTTGTACAAAACCAAAGAAGGAAGGCAAAGTCATGAGCTCAAATAGGCAATAAGAATTTATAATTGTTTAGGTTTTGTTTTAATATGTTTATAATTGTAATTAAACAAATAATAAGAGTTCTAAATTACAATTCATTAACAATCAAGTTTGTAATATTCATATATTTTTAAACATGTATTGCACATTGGTCTTATTCATGTGTGTTTCAATAGAATAAATGTTTTAAATGAAATAGATATTAACACGGGAGATTGAGCAAATACCAGCTTGTTAAAAAGACCAACTTGCGATTTCAAAGAGCTTAATTGGCGATGATATTTAACATGTTAAGCTATGGGGCAAATTTTGTCTCGATTTGTTGGGTAAGTTGTCTGGCAAGCATAAGTGTCTAAGTTCACATGAAATCTGTCAAAATTCATCTGGATTGGTTTCCATTGGCATTTTTATTCGGAATTTTTGCTACGCATAGAATATTTCACTAAACTTGTGGATAATTGTTTAGCCAATTTATATCTCTGGTACACATTCAGCCAATATTTAGTGTGGAAAACATTGTCACTGCATGTTTTTCTTAATAGAACCAGTCAAGTTTGAAATGCCAAGTAAAAATATCACTGCCAGAAAAGGTGATGCTGTGACCCTTGTTTGTGATGTGAGAGGTGACCATCCAATCCACATCTTATGGCTAATGAATGGCAGAAGACTAAATTTGAACAATTACAGGTAATAAGCTAATTAAGTTCTTTTCTTGGTCTATAACCATTTACACCAATGAAGTTAGCCAAAAGAACATTTTTCCCTACATTTAATAAATCATTTACTTTTTTCATATCAGGTTCAGTTTGTCAGATGCTAAGTCAGACACGGGTGTAATTTCAAGAGTCCTGATTGGTGGATCTGAGAGACAGGATAGTGGCAGTTATGTCTGTCAAGCTGATAATGCATACGGCCATGCAGAACAAACCCTCAACCTAGCAATACAAGGTTAGTATGAATTTTCTTTCCATGTTTTTTTCTATATAAATCACTATTCCTTATCATCTATTGAAGAAATAAGACATTGTACCTTTACCACTTCTTTAAGATGGTATAAATGAACACAAAATATTGGTATACCCATAACTCAATTCCAGTTGTACTTAGTGACTGTAATTTGTGAAATTCTCTGGCTAAACTATATGGAATAGTTCAAAGTTACATTATTTACTTGTTTGTTTTTATAGAACCTCCAGATGCCCCATCAGAAGTAGAAGTCCTTGAAGTGAGCAGTAGATCTGTTCGGTTAGCTTGGAAAATACCATTCTCAGGGCACAGCCCTTTGCTTGCCTTTGTGGTCCAACACAGACCTACCTCTCAATCCACTCCATTCTCTGCACTGCCCACATCACAAAATCAGCAGGGAGAGTGGGTCTCAACAAATTTCTCAGCTAATGTTCAAGGAGGGGTACTTTCAGGAGTTCTGCGGCCAGCAACAGCTTTCCAACTGAGAATTTTGGCTCTAAATAACATAGGACTCTCACCTCCAAGTGAGATACTTTCTATCAAGACCCAAGAAGAAGGTAGACATTAGTTTTCAAAATATCCTACATCAAATGTACATAGGAATTATCAATTGACAACTAAAAAAATAACATATTGTGCAGTATTTTTTTTCTTTTGAGTTTCATGAACTACTTAAACTCTTAATTCATCTCTACATTTTTTATGTAAACTTATGCAATTTTGCAAATTTGTAAAACTTTTTTGGTTTTGATTTGTAAACAATTTTGAATATTTCCAGGTTAGTCAAATGAACTCTAATTAAGTTACCTTCATATTATATCAAATTTATACACATACTTCTTTGTGATACATTTTCTGAGCCCTTGCAAAGAATGGCACCCCATCTATCTGATGCAGGTAGTAATTTTCTCACTAATGATTCCTTGAATTCCCTTTGCTTAATTAGCTCCTATGGGCCCTCCACAAGAGGTACAACTGGAAGCTCTTGGCCCTGAGGAACTTCAGGTTTCTTGGAAGGTTGGTCTTGGTTATAAATAAATAATTGGCTTCTTTAATTGCTTTTATCCCACCAATTAGTGTTTTGTTCTTTTGAAGTATTATTGCTCAATCCACTTTGTAAAGAATTGTAGTATGTGGTTGGCTATTTTAAAGATGATCAAGAAAATTAGTGGACTGGTATAGTTTTTAAAAATTTAAAGTTGATTCCATCAATGGTCTATGGTGATTTCATCACAGTCTATATAAAAAATTATAAAATTAACTTTTCAGTCAGCAATTGGCAATATTTTCCATTGACAAAAAAGCAGTTTAGTTCAATTTAGGTTAGGGAATCCCAGAAGTATAGTTTAATGATAAACTTCCTTCTGTTTTCTCACATTTACTGTTTATATGCTCATTGACTATTATTATTAAATCACTAGCATATTATTAACTTCGCTTGAGTTTAAAAATTGTTTATCCTGTAATTAGGTCAGCAAATTAACAGTTGATTTATAAAGTTAACAATATGGTCATTAATTTGTGAAATTTTCATAAATTAGGTACTCTTTATAGAAAATTTCTATTTAAAAAGATCTACTGTTAATAACTGCCCCCAGAGTTTTGCTTCAAGCTCTTAAATTTCAAAATGTGCATTACATATATACCTATCAATTGTAGAATTTTACTGTTTTAATTTCCCATTGCATGTTATCATAGAGTACATATTATCCATAACTCAGTGTTGCTGGACAGCTAAGATAATTAATTATTTTCCTATGACTGTATAATTTCAGCCTCCTCCGAGGGAACTGTGGAATGGAAATATATTGGGATACACTGTTTCATGGCGACTTCAAAATGATGACCAAATAAAGGCACCAAGAGCAGGAGTGAAGGATAGTAATGATGATGGCAGTAAATCTGGAACAGATGCCGGAAGTAGGGATGGGAGTCAGGTTGGAGATGGGAAAGTATTTTCAGATGAAGATGATGGAAATACAAAGTCTCGAACGATCCGTTGGGAGGCTGGTGCCAGTGGAGAAGGTGACCCCAATTCCCTCAGATTACGAATCGGAGGACTCAGACGATTTTCACGGTATGCAGTGACTGTGAGGGCATTCAACCGTGTTGGAGCTGGGCCACACTCTGCTCCAGTTACTGCTCATACTAGAGAAGGAGGTTGGTGTCCAATAATGATTATTCCAGGTGTCATGAATAGTATTTACATGTACATTCCATGTGTGCTCTCTGTTTTCCTCATCAGCAGTTTAACATTTTCCAAATTCCAAGAAACTGCGGAAGATGCCACAACGGTAACTTTTAATGGAGTCATCTTCTAATATGCATTTCAATGCAACAATTTCAGAGTGTAAAAATCATTTGCCTTGACCAGAATTTGAACTTGGATCCCTCTATGTCTGGCCAGATGCTGTCTGAGAACTCGGTCTCACCTATCACTGCCCATGCTGATTCTATTTCTGCAGCCTTACCCTGTGCCATTTGATTCATAAGCATTGTTTCAAATAAATAATCAACTCCTCATTCTACTCCCATATTCTACGATAATTCAATCAACACTATTCATTCTACATTTTTTAATACCTTCTCAGAATCTATGAAGCACATAGGGGCATTCTGATTATACATATTTTGTATTCCTTTGTACTTATGATCTCTTTTCTGCAAGTGTGTCACATGTTTCTCTCCCTTTTCTAAACTGAACTCTGTGTGCATTATAAAATGATGCATAATAAGTCATTAGGAATCAAGTTTCATGTCATCACATCAATCGAATAAGTTTACTGTCAGGTTGTCCAAAATAAAAGATCACGAACAGTGTATCATTTGATACATTTTCTGGAACTTTCACAATATGACTGGTTCTATGAAATGGATTAGTGTAATTGACCAAGGGGCTCACTTAATTTTCAATATTAGAGGATAAGATAATAAAAGACATATTATTGCATCATTAATATAAATACATATTACTAAATAGTAAAGAGTTTTCTAAAGAATGGGTTTTTGTGAAATTTCTAATTGTAGTTAAATATTTAGATTTTTCATCAGAATGGATAAAAAATTCTTATCACCTCCTCAGGTTTTATGAGAATATCTTTGAATTCAATAAAACTGGCACCGAAAAACTGAAAACACAAAGTATAAAATTTTAGGAAATATATTAAATGTATTAATTGAAACATTTTCTTAGTTCCAGAGGCTTCACCTGAAACTGTGTCTTGTGTGGCCCTCTCATCTCAAAGTCTAATGGTTCGCTGGGCACCTCCACCACCCCATACCCATGGAGGTCTGCTGAGGGGATACAAGGTTATATATACACCAATTGGTCCTGCAGACTCTTCAGAAGGAAATGAGAATGATGAAGACGATAGGGAAGCTTTTGCTCCTTCCACTAAAGAAGGTAAGTTCATACATAAGAGCTTTTAAACTAGACTTGCATTCATTATGGGCATGCAGTATCTTTAGTTATTCACAATGGTAGCATTCCTGAAAAAACCTATTTTCAGCTCTACTTCTTTGCGGACCCATTAATGTTGTTAGGAATTGGGCATTATTTTTCATATTACATATAATTTTAGTATAAATTGGAATTGAATTGCTGTTACCTTCATAGGTTGGTTAAAATTTCTCTCCTGCCATCAGTGGAATTGGCCTACAATAACTAGCCCTGTAATAGCAATCACAAAAAAGATGACAAACATGATTCTAAATTCGCTTACTAAGTTAAATGAGCATTTTAATTGTTTTCTGTTTCTTTTATGTTACATTTTTATAGCAATTATACAAGCTGTTATTTTGTATTTTACATTTTAGTTCAATTGGGAAGTTGCCAATGAAAAAATACCTTGAATATAATCAAATGTTATTTTGGAAAGGTAATGTGCTGTACAATATGTTTTATTAGATGACATTATATAATTTTAATTTTGACAAGCAATATGACAATTATTTTTAAAAAGTAGATTTATATTTTTGCATTTAAATATATATATATATGCTGAATTTCCTATATTTTAGATTAGGTCTCAATCTCACTATTTTAGAAATTGTTTTTAAATATTTTTTCCACAAAAATGCCCACAAAATATTTTATATGCATTGATATGATGCATTACTGTGTGTGAAAATCAACAATATCTATTATAGATGGTTGCTCTCTGTATGCAATTAAACTCTTTGAACATTTTTTGCTCAAAATATTCATTAAGAGCAAGAAAAACTTGATTGTACATGCTTGTATCATTTATGATTTCTCTGCATAATTTAGTCATTTAATTTAAAAAAAAGGAAGGAGTGGTGTTGGATCATCTTTAAGCAACCTTGGAAGTGGCACAGAAACCAAAAGGATAACAGGGACAGAAACACATCTTCATGGACTGAAAAAATTTACCAACTACTCTTTACGTCTTCTTGCCTATACTGCTGTTGGAGATGGCGTTCCAAGTAGCCCCCTGATATGTTCAACTGAAGAAGATGGTATGTTGTTATTATTTTACATATTAATAAACATAAAAATACAATCAAAACTGTATTAAAAAACTCCTAGGGACCAGAAAAAATATTATGCATACAGATTTTGTTACAAAATATTTGTTGTTTACATAAGATATTGGATAAGTATATCTTTTCTGATTTCAGTATTTTGATTATAAGAAAGGATTTAGTTTCTTCTTCAGAGTCTTTTTTTTACCTTAGGCTTAATTTTTTTTTAATCCAAGTGCATTGACCTGGAGGTGAGGAGGGTGACGTAGTTCCTTGACATTTTTCTCTCACCCTATATTCTCAGATGTTTTAGAGCTCAGTGAATTAAAATATAAAAAAGTAAAGCAAAGACTCAATTTAGAAATCTTGATGAAAGCAACTCTTTAATCAGGCTACAAAATGAAACTAAAATATTTGATTATATTTCTTACAGTTCCTGGACCACCAGCTCACATAAAGGCTGTTGCTCTTTCATCAGACTCTGTACTAGTGTCATGGTTGCCACCAATTCTCCCAAATGGTAGACTCTTGCAATACACTGTGTATTCTAGAGAAGCAGGAAGACGACCGAGTAAGGTACATTACTCTTTGTTTCACAATATTTTTTAAGTGATCCCTTCCTTACATACTCTCATTTGAATGTATTTATGCATTTTTTTCGGATCCATATATTACCATTATTGACAATTTGTGTAAAATTCATTCCTTGAAAGGCATTTAGGATTGGAATGTTGGGCGATTTAGCATTACAACTTATGTATATGTGGACATCCATATTGGTATCTTATAATTTTAGCAAAACGTTATTTTACCAATCAATTGGCTAAAAACAATCCAATGTCTCTGCTGTATGTGTAGACTAGAATGAAAACTAACCACAAAGTTTTTAATATGATTCATTTGCAATAGTAATTTATTCATTCCAAATAAGAAGACTAATTTTATACAATTTAAAATATGTTTGCAAATGTAATGAACTGTGTGTGGAATTTTAAATTATTATTGCCATTTTCAGCATAGTAGCTATCAGGTGCGTGCTAGTGCCTCACTGCCTGCATCCTCATCATCTTCGAAGACTGGTGGTGGGGGCTCTTGGGGATGGGGGCGAGAGCTAACATATGAGGTCCGTGGTCTTACTGAGCACACATCGTATGAGTTTTGGACAACAGCATCCACAGTTGTGGGAGAAGGACTGCCAACACCACTTGTGCCACAAACACCTACCTCTAGAGGTGAGTTTTGGAGAGAAAACAAATGCCAGAATTTTAGATGACAAAAATGATTGCCTTATACTAAATCTCTCATTTTCTGGATAAAGGTACTTGCCAATTAAGCTACAAAGGCATTCTCTTACCCTGTGAACATCTAAGAACTCTAAAGAAACAAGAATTGTGACCATTCATCACGCATACCAAGTAATCATAGTTGTGCACATTTTGTCCATGAGGTTAAAGTCACTCCAAACCAAGGGATTCAAGTTCAAAAATCAGTCTTGGAAAATGGTTATTCATTGTCTTTAGGTGCACACCATTTGAGTGACCTTGCTGGAATTACTGTTGTGGCATTTTCAGTGGTTTCTTTGAACTTGAATTTAAGTCAATGGGCAATGTTGTTTTTATCCCATACCATTTCTGCCATAACTAAGAGTATTAGAGAAAAGAAAGTAAATTTTCCCTTTGACAATAATTTTTTTTATTCATTGAGAAGTTATTGAATATACAAATATTCATCAGTTATCAGTTGGTTTAATGCTTGGTAAGATTTTTTTGTTTTTATTTTCTTAATCCAACTAGCTCATTCCCTTTTGAATTTATTTCTTCAGCCCCAGCTTGTATTGCATCCTTCTCTCGAATTGTCCGTCGGCCTGTTGGCTCATCCGTTTGGTTACCATGCCTTGCTGTCGGAAACCCCTCGCCTACCACACGGTGGTTGATGGGGGGCAGTGAAGTCCCAGTGGCCTCTGGGAATGAAGTGGCAGAGGGCCAGGGCTTTCGTGCCGTTCCCCGTCGCAGTGGAGTTGGTGGTGGCAGTGGAGGAGAACTTTTTGCTCCTAGTAAGTTTTTGGAATAGGTAGGACTGCACAATTGAAAGAGAGTATTTTTCCCAGGAACAATGTGAATGATAAGATATATCAGACATGCCAACTCTCCCGATTTAAGCGGGAGACTCCCGATTTTTCCTTCTTACGTTCTTGATGAACTGTTCAAATTGTGTACTTAGCTTAACATGTTAATAAAGTGTGACATTCATTAAAAATTGGCAAAGTGTCATAAAGGGATTAAGGTGCCATGCAAATATTGTGGTAATTAAAAGTGATTACTTCGTGATACACTTCTAAAAATCTCCCGATTTTTCATTTTTGAAAGTTGGCATGTCTGGATATATGCAGATCAATGGTGAAGGTAAATAATTCAGAATGCATTCATTATTGCTTATTTACCCAGATGCATCATGCAGCACAAGTGGTGGGAGAACTTTCAAGTTCGTTGCTGATATTATGTGAAGGTAAACATAAGGTAGTCAGGAATAAAGTAAAAGGCCATACAGTAGAGCAGGTGGATCAGGGAATGTATTTTTGACAATATTTTAGATGAAAAGGGACATTTTAATGGAGATTGGGGAAGAATTGCACTTGCAAGAAAAGTTTGCAAATTGATGGCAGGTACACTGAGTAAAGGTGTGAAGTAAAGACTAGTAAACACTTAAATAAGGAGCATAGGACTATGGATGTGAGACATGGTCTAAGAGGCAAGAGGATAAGTGTAAATTGGAAACTTTTGAGATTTAGATGTTGAAATGGAGAAATTAAGTTGGAAAGAGAGGAAAACAAATATTGAGTTTTAAAATGTGGTGAGCAAAGAGATCAAGTTACTGGAGAAATCCAAGAAATGCAGACAAAGTGATTGGAGGAAATATTGAAAGGTAAAGAGATGTTGAGAAGGTAGGGAAGCAAGAGGACAGGATGAAAGCAGGAAGAAGTTATGATAAGATGAAGAAAGGAATAATGTAGGGCAGTGGAAGAGGAAGTCACAATACTCATTGTTAAAAGTAAATATATTGTCATAATACAAAACCAACATTCCCTTAGGTAGAATATCATGTATGATTTTTATAAAGTTTAAGGAAGAGAAAATTAGTCCAAGTCAATTTGGTGGTAGTGTTCTATTTTAGAAAACCTTGCACTGCATCTGGCATCATGTGAATCTCTTGTGCCTACTGAAGGGACTTCCATTCTGAATCACTTTGAATTTTTGTCTTTAAGTCTGCATTATGCATGGTTTAGGGCCCTTCAAAGTTTTTAAATGCAGCCAGTAAGTAATTGCATCACCAAATCAGTAGTATTTTCAATCTTATCTGAATGATTTTCCCTTAATGAATGTTGGCGTCAGGGAACTCATGAAATTTTTCACGGCCTGAACACTGCCCATAATCATATATTCATTATAGGGACTAGCTTTTAATTGTATTTGCTGTATAAATAACAACAAGGAAATCTATTAAGGAAATAACTCTCAGAAATCCATAAAAACTGTTGTTTTCTTTGTTCTTATATGTGATTTAAAGAAGTTATTGACTCAAACAAATGGCATCAGATCTTATTAAAAGTGAAAAATCAAAAAGTAAATAGGTTACATTGCAACTTAATTTTTGTATTAAAAATTATTAAATTAAATTATATGAACTTGAGAAGTAGAAGCTATTTATGAACCTGTTATTGTGTGTCCAAATCCATCATTCATGCCTGAACTCATCTCAAAATTTAGTAATTACTAATTCCATCATTTTATGTTACTCTATCATCATATAGAGCTGGAGAAAAGATGGGAGGGAAACTACAGCTGCCAAGCCACAAATCTATTTGGACAAGATGAGGTCACATATTCTGTGGTAGCCCTGACACCACCGGAGCGTCCATCAGACCTCTCACTCCAGTTTTCAACTGATTCAGCTCTTCACTTGCGCTGGAAAGCCCCTGATGATGGTGGTTCTCCCATCAAAGGTAAGTATATGAATTCAAATGGAGATGCCACCAAATCATCTTCTTACTTCCTCACATGATGGATTTTATAACTCAAAGATGGATCTTGTGAAGTTCTCTAAGCAAGTGATAAATTTGTCTGCACTCTGAACCAATGCATATTATAACTGCATCCTTTCAGTTGTAAGTTATGAAAGTTGCCAGAGAACAAGTTTATTCAGGAAATATGGCAAATTGGGATTCTATAGATTTGTTTTGACAGAGAAGAATTTAGAGAAATCAGGATTTTTTTTTTTAAGTTTGAGGAATACAGTCAAGTTTATACATTAAGTTTTGGATGCATGTTCCAAAATGAGGAGAAAATTATTACTTAATTTGCATTTATTGCATATGTATTTTCTAGAATGAATTAATCAAGGAAACATTAGAAAACTTCCTGTCTCTTTGATGGCAACAATGATGATAAATTTTGTTCATCCTATGTAAACATTTTCATGAAGAATTAGATAAGTACAAAATACAAACATAGGTATATACAAGACTTAAAATACCCAATTATAACTAAAATAGAATATCAATAAAATACTTACTCATAGAGTAATATATTTCTGCAATAGCAATTTAATGGTTGCATTTCAGGGATTTGATACCGCCAGTGACACAGACTTTGGCATTAATAAAAAATTCACAGATTCATCTGTCTTGATTGATTGAGAGCGATTTTCAAATTGATTTCATGGAAATGCAAGTCATTATTTTCTTTTCATTGAATAATTATGGATAGTGAAATTTTTATGGAGTGAGTTACTGTTTTCCCAGATTCATACAACTGTACAGATAATATATAGGTATGGTAGAGACAAAAGCTTGAGAGATTCGAAATAGACTCAACATTAGAACTCTTAAGAGAGGATGGAAATACTTGTATTCTAAAAGATTCAATAATAATAGGTAACAGTGGATCTTTGATGATATCATGTATGAAAGTAGAACAATGTTACTTGTAACTCAGTCAATGGTAGAAAGTGGCTTAAAAGGTTATCTGAAGACAGCCTGCTGATCACAAAAATATTTTTTAATGTGGTGAATTAAGTACTTAATAAAAAGTTCTTTTTTATTATTCTGTTAGTACAGTGATGCTATGATTCTTCAAAAACCTTAACAAGTAAAGGTTAATTAACACATGAAAATAAAGAGTAAATTTTTGAAATAAGCATTTCTGTGCAGTTTTGCCATAAATTTATTATATTTTATGTGTAGAAGAAGTGTTTATTTGAGTTGGTAATTGTTAATTTCTAGGTTATGTATTGAGCTACAAAAGAGAGCATGGAAGCTGGACTGAGGTAGCTTTAGAGGCAGGAACCTTGAATACCAACATGATATCCTCATCAAGTCATCATCACATACATCACCATTTGCAGCAGCAACAACCTGGTTTGGTTCAATTTAACCTCCAGGGTCTGCGCTGTGGTTCACCATACCAAGTGTATGTCACAGCTCGTAACAGGGTTGGAAGTGGACCACCATCAGACATTTTAAATGCAGCCACACAAGGAGGAGGTATGTCATTATATTATGCTTAACAGATACTAATTTTAATGCTATTACGCTCTCAGGATAAGTAAAATATAATAATCCCATCAGTCCTTATGAAAATAAGGCTGTGAAAAATGGCTCATTATGACATATTTTCCAAACTTCCACTTTTCTTTTCTATGCACAAAGAGCCAACATTTTAATTTTCAGTAAATATATTGATAAATAACATTAAGTTAATTCGTAACATAGAATAGGAATAGATTTTTTCTCTTATTAAAATCACTCTTGCATATATGAATTTTATAGGGAAAGCGTAATGTTAGAAATCCTTCCCTTTATATTTCTTACCTTCCATGAACATCATAATGTGAGCAGTGTCCAAAGTTCCAAGCCAAAATGATCTTCTTTCGGTTAACTCTTCGTCTGTGAGTTTACATCTGTATACTTGGCCCAATGGTGGTTGTCCATTTTTATACTTTGCAGTACAGCATCGACCTCTACTTCAGCCGGCAAGTATATTATTTTTTAAACATGTCTGTACATTGCTGGATGTATCTGGACCTATCACCTATACAGGGTTCGTCCGGAAAATAAGTGTACTGAGCTCAGGAAAAAAAATTTATTACACTTTTACATATCTTAAGCTAGTATTCCTCAAAATAGGACCCTTGTGAGTCGATACACGTGTTCCAGTGGCGTTCCCATTCTTGGAACGCTCCCGCGAAGGCATCATCGGGAACCTCTTGAAGACACGTCATCACGGCCTCTTTGACGGCGTCCAAAGTCCCGTATCGCGTTCCTTTCAAACTCCTCTTTATCTTCGGGAACAGAAAGAAGTCCGGTGGTGCCAAGTCCGGGCTGTAGGGTGGGTGCAGCAGCGTTGCCACGCCGTGCTTGGCCAAGAGGTCCGACACGACAAGCGCGGTGTGAGACGGTGCATCGTCGTGATGCAGCCACCAGATGTTTTTGATCGCTGGCTGGACGCGGGTGACTCGTTTTCGAAGCCTGTCGAGCACTTGGACGTAAAATGCAGCATTCACAGTGTGTCGTTTAGGTACAAATTTGTAGTGGACGACTCTCCTTTTGTCAAAAATCCAGAAAAAATCAGTACACTTATCTTCCGGATGAACCCAGTATACCACTAAGCATTTGGTTCTTATTTTTTATTATTACAAAAATATGGGTGCATTAAATGATGTGGAGTATTTTTTATTTGTTGCCCTTTTACTTATCATGAAATTATCTTTGATGGAAATATTGTGTTAAATGTAAGTTTTCATAACCGCTAAACATCTCCATCTGCTAGATCATTTATTCTCCCAATTGTGAGTACTGTTGGTTGGAATGCTTTTCTTGTTCACAAAATGTTTGTAAACAATTATTTGATTTCCTATTTGATGATTGAATATTTATTTATAGAGTGATAGAGAAAACACTGTCGACAGGAGAATGAAAGTTGATGAAGATGAAGGCTGGATAGTTCTCAGTAATAACGTGCCCCCCGAGACTGAAAGGCTGGCATTGCGAGGACTTTCTCCAGCAACCTGGTATGAGCTGAAGGTAACAGCTCACAATGATGCTGGGTCAACGGTTGGGCTGTTCCGCTTTGCAACAACAACACGATCTGGAGGTAATACCACTATTTGTATTTCTCTTTTTTAATTTATTTTTGTTAAAATGGTGAGCTGAAATATCACTGTTCCATCTCTGAA
Source organism: Hetaerina titia (assembly GCA_037158775.1). Taxonomy (NCBI): domain Eukaryota; kingdom Metazoa; phylum Arthropoda; class Insecta; order Odonata; family Calopterygidae; genus Hetaerina; species Hetaerina titia. The sequence continues at coordinate 83,836,321 of CM073775.1, read as the reverse complement.
CTGTAAACTGCATTGTATAATTCATTGTAGTTCACATTTTGCTCAACATACTGGTTCTCACAGTTCACACTGGGATATTTTTGTGTTCTAAACACATAGTGGTCATTTCTAAGCATAAAGAGTCACTTGGTACCTCACTGTGCGTCAATGTTAAGGCGTGAATTACCTAATGCAGCTCCTTTATTATCAATATCTAAGCTCCCTATTATAAAATAGTTTGCTGACTTTGACTGCAATTCATTTTAACAGTTTAGGATAACTTCCTGTCCTTTTTTTAATGGTTAATTAGCCAGGAGGGCATGCTAATGCATTGCAGCAAAAGTTTAGGTTTGCGCTAGAATGTAACACATTTATTACATGAAAGTTTTCTTCACTGGCCCAGATAGGTAATTTAATGAAAGAATAGCAGTCATATATTACAAAATAACATGTCTTAGGTAATAAGAAGTTGACATATGTTTATGTGAAAAAATTAGGTTGTAATGTAGCCATGCAGAATCAATAACCACAGGTCCTCAAGCTAGATTTCTTCCCTGATTGGGATGCTGCCAATCCAATGATATGTCTCCATACACAACACTTCTTTGATCCTCGAGGTGTAGATCTGGCACCTGGATTCCTGGAATGAACCAGACAATGTTAGAACAGATTGACCCCTTGAAGAAAACCCAAACATACAACACGCACCCACCCTTACACAAACACATACACACACATACAAAAACGCACCCACACCACACACACACGCGAACACGCGCACCCACACAACACACACACGCGCCCACACGCACCCACACCACACACACGCGCACACACGCACCCACACCACACACACACACCCACCCACACCACACACACACACACGCACAACACATACACACATACACCCACACCACACACATACACTCACACGCCCCCCACCACACACACACACACACGCGCACACACGCACCCACACCACACACACACAGAGGCGCACACTCCCAACCACACCATACAGACACACACGCACCCACACCACACACACACACACACACACGCACCACACCAAACACACGCACCACACATACACACACACGCGCACACACGCACCCACACCACACACACACACAGGCGCACACTCGCAACCACACCATACAGACACACACGCACCCACACCACACACACACACACACACACACGCACCACACCAAACACACGCACCACACATACACACACACGCGCACACACGCACCCATACCACACACACACACAGGCGCACACTCGCAACCACACCATACAGACACACACGCACCCACACCACACACACACACACACACACACGCACCACACCAAACACACGCACCACACATACACACACACGCGCACACACGCACCCACACCACAAACATCCACACACACGCACCCAACCCACACTATACACACACGCGCCCACAACAACCCACACCACACACACGCACCCACACCACACACACACACGCGCCCACGCACACACGCATCCTCACCACACACGCAGGCGCACACACGCACCCATACACACACACGCACCACACCACACACACACACCACACATACACACAAGCGCCCACAACAACCCACACCATACACACGCACTCACACCACACACACACGCGGCCACACACACACACACGCACCCACACAGCACCACACACACATGCACCACAAACACACACGCACCCACAACACACACACACGCACCTACACTACACACACATGCGTACACACGCACCCACACCACCCACACACACGCAGCCACACCACACACACACACGCACCCACACCACACACACGCACCCACACCACACACACACACACGCACCCAACCTACACCATACACGCACCCAACACACACCACACACGCATCCACACCTACCCACACCACACACACACGCTCCTACACCACACACACATGCGTACACACGCACCCACACCACCCACACACACGTGTGTGTGTGTAGTGTGGTGTGGGTGCGTGTGTGTGTGTGTGGTGTGGGTGCGTGTGTGTGTGGTGTGGGTGCGTGTGTGTGTGCGTGCGTGTGTGTGTGTATGTGTGGTGTAGGTGCGTGTGTGGGTGCGTGTGTGCGTGTGTGGGTGCGTGTGCGTGTGTGGGTGCGTGTGCGTGGTGTGGGTGCGTGTGCGTGGTATGGGTGCGTGTGGGTGCGTGTTTGTGGTGTGGCTGCGTGTGTGTGCGGTGTGTGCGTGGTGTGTGTGTGCGTGGTGTGTGTGTGCGTGTGTGCGTGGTGTGTGTGTGCGTGTGTGCGTGGTGTGTGTGTGCGTGTGTGTGCGTGTGTGTGCGGTGTGTGCGTGTGTGTGCGGTGTGTGCGGTGTGTGCGGTGTGTGCGTGTGTGTGCGGTGTGTGGGGTGGGTGCGTGTGTGTGCGTGTGTGGGGTGGGTGCGTGTGTGTGGGGTGGGTGCGTGTGTGGGGTGGGTGCGTGTGTGGGGTGGGTGCGTGTGTGGGGTGGGTGCGTGTGTGGGGTGGGTGCGTGTGTGTGTGCGTGCGTATGTGCGTGCGTGCGTGCGTGCGTGTGTGTGTGGGTGGTGTGGGTGCGTGTGCGTGCGTGTTTGCGGTGTGTGCGTGCGTGTTTGCGGTGTGTGCGTGTGTTTGCGGTGTGTGCGTGTGTTTGCGGTGTGTGCGTGTGTTTGCGGTGTGTGCGTGTGTGTGCGGTGTGTGCGTGTGGGTGCGTGCGTGCGTGTGGGTGCGTGCGTGCGTGTGGGTGCGTGCGTGTGTGTGCGTGCGTGTGTGTGCGGTGGGTGCGGTGTGTGCGGTGTGTGCGGTGTGTGCGTGCGTGCGTGCGTGTGGGTGCGTGCGTGCGTGTGCGGTGTGTGCGTGTGTGTGCGGTGTGTGCGTGTGTGTGCGGTGTGTGCGTGTGTGTGGGGTGGGTGCCTGTGTGTGGGGTGGGTGCGTGTGTGTGGGGTGGGTGCGTGTGTGGGGTGGGTGCGTGTGTGGGGTGGGTGCGTGTGTGGGGTGGGTGCGTGTGTGGGGTGGGTGCGTGGGTGCGTGTGGGTGCGTGTGGGTGCGTGTGTGGGTGCGTGTGGGTGCGTGTGTGGGTGCGTGTGGGTGCGTGTGTGGGTGCGTGTGGGTGCGTGTGTGGGTGCGTGTGTGGGTGCGTGTGTGGGTGCGTGTGTGGATGCGTGTGGGTGCGTGTGTGGGGTGGGTGCGTGTGTGGGGTGGGTGCGTGTGTGGGGTGGGTGCGTGTGTGGGGTGGTTGCGTGTGCGCGTGTGGGGTGGGTGCGTGTGCGCGTGTGGGGTGGGTGCGTGTGCGCGTGTGGGGTGGGTGCGTGTGCGCGTGTGGGGTGGGTGCGTGCGTGCGTGTGTGTGTGCGTGTGTGTGTGGGTGTGTGGGTGCGTGTGTGTGCGCGTGCGTGTGTGTGGGTGCGTGTGTGTGCGCGTGCGTGTGCGTGTGCGCGTGCGTGTGTGGTTAGGTTTGGGCGTGAATGTGTGTGCGTGTGTGTGTGGTTAGGTTTGGGCGTGGCGACACCACCAATCCAATACCAATACCAATCCACCACCAATTTTTATCAATATATATTAGTAATTATAGTATATTACATTATTTGAATACATTTTATTTATTTTATTTTATATTTTATTTATTACATTATTATATTCCTTTAATGTATAATGATTTTTATTTATGTTGATTTATCATTTCATTCATAACAGGATTGTGGATATTAAAAGACGAAGTGGAAAATATGTACAGTATTTAGAAAAACTACGGAGGATTCCTAGAGAACACCACTAACGCCAATATGACAAAATAAAGATTACCGACGGTAATGGAGAAGAGGCAGATGTACGTGTATCTGTAACCCACCGAAATTACCAAATTAGAATAAATGAATACTTGGAGTGTTTGTTCCCGAGTTAAAAACAATAATAACGGCTGATAGAGGCACTATTTTTCCAGCCTCAATGGCGGTAGAGTAGCATTTTTGTCTAAAAACCCAGAGGTCGTAAGCTCCATTCCCCCATTGCTGGAATTTTGATCTACCTCTGGCTGGAATGTTTGTAGCTATCCTTGTTGTTTTAATATCTTTTAAGTCAAATGTAAAAGACCTATATGTGGCCGATTTTAGATGAGTAAATGTAACGAACAATGGCTGAATAAATAAAATAAATAAATGAGCTATGCCGGGGACTTTTGATTCAGTTTTTACTTTCTATGGAGTTTATTTCATTTGAAAACTAAACGATAGAATCTCCTACTCGTTATGCCAGCAATACGTACCATACCATGTTGTGATTAAACTCTTCTGTTTGAAAGACTTAACACGGAAAGAGATAAAGACCGAGTTGGATGAACTATGGACTATGTACTCTTGTGTTTAAGACTGTCTATAATTGGGTAAATAAGTTTAAACGTGGTCGTGTATTAATAAATGATGAAATTCGTTCGCGACGTCCAGTGGAGGTGACTTCCTCCAAAATGATTGACATAATCTACGATATTGTTCTGACTGAAAGACAATTCATGGCTGGTAAAAATGTGGAGGCTACAGAAGTATCACAACTTTTTCAATTTGGCACAAAAAATTAGACTGGAAAAACTTTCGGTAGGATGGACGTCGCGTTTGCTCTTAGAGCTCTCTCTAATAAAAGCAACCATGTGGTCGATTCGGAGGTTGGTTTGAGGATTGTTCGTCGTAATCCCTACCAGTTTCTGCTTCGATACATTATTGTGAACGGACGAAATATGGATACACTACAATACTCCAGAGACAAAGCAAGAGTCGAAACAATGGGTTTTCTAAAGGCGATCCGGCTACGGATAAGGGAAAATTGGCCGACAAGATGATGGCCACAGTTTTTAGGGATGCTCGCGGAATAATCTATATCGATTCCTTGCAAAAATGACCAACAATAAATGGAGAGTATTACGCGTCGTTATTGCATGAGTTGAGCAAAAATCAAGAAAAAAATGTTCGTTTGGGGAAGAAAAAAATTCTCATCCATGAAAACAATGCACGCACGGGTACACACCTGCAGAGTTTAGATGGAAAAACTATGGAAGTTCGAATTAATAAAAAATCCACCGTATTCCTCAGATGACCCCCCAATGATTACTTTTATTTCTTTATCCTGAAAAAATGGCTGAGCGCAAAAAGGATCCACGTCAAACGAGGAGGTCATCGCCAATATTGGTACCTATTTTGAGGACCTTCCGAAATCCTAAGATATGGGTGGCGGAAAAATGTGGAAAAAACGCTAGTAAAAGTGAATTGAGGGTAAAAGCGTAGATATTAAAAAAATTAGCCAAGGTGTTTCCACTTTTTTCACAAATAAGACATTGAACGACCTACGTAATCGATAACGTTCGATAAATAACAAAAATTCAAAAGTGGGATATTATCATAGTGATAATTATAATGCACATAAATAAAACTTTAATTTTTTATATTGGCAGAATAATATACTAAAGAATTTCGGGTTGATACGAAAAATAAAAGGGCGACGAAATGCTATAAATTCGGAATTCAAGCTTGAAATATGTTCAATATGTCAATTGCAACTTTGGATGTAAAACGCGGTGTGGAACTAGTTGCATTAAAATTCCAATTTCGTCTGAACAAACCGTCAGCCTTGGTCTGTGCAATGCGGCTTATAAATGAAGCTTATTGAGGGCCTTACGGAAGGCTGGAAAATGATTCAAAATGCTTAAAGGGGGAAAATCATCAATTTTAAAGGAAGAAAGATCCGGAGCTACCCGTATCTGATCTATTAAAAAATGTCACTGGGTTCCGCCTATACGTCGGTAACATAAAATTGCGAATGAGACGTGGTTACGCGCGTTGGGTTTCAACTGCACCTATACACGAACAAGAGGACGAGCGCGTGCAGATTTGTTTGCAGTGAAATTTGAAGAACAGAAAGCGGAAGAGGTTCTTTCGAAGATAATCAAAAGCAGATAAAATTTAGCCACATGACTGCTGACGCAAGACATGCTGACAGCAAACAGGAAATCCCTGTGTGGAAATATCCAGCATCACCAACACAAAAAATATAATGTGAAGTCTACTGCTGGGAAAGTTATGATCATATCATTCAAGGATGTTCAGGGAATGGTGTATCAAGATTACCATCCAAGCACATAGAACGGTAAGCGGACCATTATATAGGAATGCAAATAAAAGTCTCCGAGACCGTATCTATTGCAAATTGCCACTTTTCAAACCATCAGGATGAGTGCTGCACCACAATACTGTTCTGTCGCACATCGCAAACCGTGTGTCCCAATATCTCGTGAAAACAAATTTGAATTATGTTCTTTGTCCTACCCAGAGGACACAAATTACCTCAAGTAAAGTTATTTTGTTCCTCAATTAAAAGAAATGCTTTCTTGAAAAGCTTTATTCGTCAGAAGTCCAAGGAGTGGTCATTACTGATGGGAGATTTCGAAGCCTTAGGAACAGGAGATGAAGCTGCAACAAGTCAATTGTGTTTAATGTCCGCTACTTTGACAAGGATCACAAAAACTTAGTAGCTGAGTAAAGTTGAGTTGATTAAAATAAATGAAGTCTCTTCTTTATTGAAAAAACCTTTAACAAAGGAGTAAATTATAAGGGGGGAAAACTCCACTGGCCGTAAAAAACGGTCGCAACTCTCGTCAGACCAAATTGTTGTGTTGGTATTCGCGGGAACCAACCACAACCTCTCGACCAAGAATACCCTCTGTGGTGGTTTACGGGAAATTAATCCACGCCAGGGACCACACACAGCCACACACACACTATCCTGTCTGGAATCCTTCACGAAGCTGTGAGACTTCGTTAAAGATTCCAGGTGGAAATGTAATCCTTCACGAGGCTGTAAGGAAGACCCCGTTAAGGATACCAGGATGTATTACAAGCACACACTCTGTGGCTATCCACGAAGGACGAGCACAGACCAATCACACACACTAGCACTCAAGAAGCACACACACACGCACTCAAAGGGCCCAACTTCTGGGAGAATCTGAAACGATAGAGCGCAGACGAGGATAGCGTCGAACACGCGTGTTTCGGCCACAAAGCGGCCCTCTTCAGCGAACTGAAGGGAAAAACACCTCCAACACAAGGTTGAAAGTAAACTACCGAAGACAGACGTCAAATATATATAGTGACTGTGAAAGGATGTAGGAGATAGGGGACCAATAGGATTAGTGGGAAGATGGAATACTTTAAACTTATTGGCAAAGAGGAAGGGGGGGGGAGGGGAAATTTGGAAAAAAAGGGGAAAGGGGGGATTTTTGCCAATAAATTGGCAAAACTTATCGGTGAGTCCAAAGCTCCTCCTTTCTCTGACAACAAGGGATTCCCCAATGTTTGCAACTTGTCTAATGAAACATTTTCACAACAAGAGTTGAAATTACTCAATCATGGTTTAAACTTTAGTATACAGCCGAAAAATGTCCCCTTGGATGATTTAATTGCTCATATAGAAGGATCTCTGTATCCATTTGACATTCCCACTAAAGATTTTGTACGGAAAGCTTGTGAAAATCAGATTAAAAATAACCTCAACCACCCGGTCTTCCAACACAAACTGTACTCACAGAATTTAAATCACGTGGTATCCTCTTTAAAAAGGAAAAATTGTTTCTACATGAAAGCAGACAAAGGTAACCTCTGCGTCATTTTGAATAAAGTAGATTATTTTGATAAAGTAAACAACTTAATATCATCTGGACCATATGTTGAAGTAAAAAAGAATCCCCTTAATAAGCTTGTAACTCAAGTTAAAAATGTGCTTAACGATTGCCCATTCCTCATTGATAAAAGAATTAAATTTAAACTCTCAGTGTCTAATCCTATTTTACCAAGACTTTATTGCTTACCTAAAGTTCATAAAACTGGTTTCCCCATGAGACCCATCGTTTCAGGCATAGATTCGCCCACATATCTAATATCTAAATGGCTGGTCTGTGAATTTAACAAATTGGATTTGCCTATTTGCCCCCATTCCCTAAATAACACAATAGATTTCGTAAACCATACCAAAAGTCACATTTTCAGTCAAGGGGAAGTCATGGTATCTTTCGATGTTTCAAACCTATTCCCGAGTGTACCATTAGACATAGCAATCAACTCGCTAAAAGTATGGTTAACGTCAATACAACTAGATCCTAAGTTAATTGACGAATATATCAGACTAACTAACCTAGTCATGAACCAAAACTTTTTTCAATTCCAAGATAAGTTTTATCAACAAAAATATGGTACGGTGATGGGAAACCCCCTTTCCCCATTCATAGCAAACGTATTTATGACCCACTTTGAGACGGAGTTCAAAAATAAATTCAGTTATTTCCCTTCCGTTTTTGTTAGATACGTCGACGATATTTTTGCAATTTTCGACACCACCAAATACAACATAGAGCAGTTCATCGATGACTTAAATAGCCTTTTCCCATCGAGTAAATTTACATACGAACTAGAAAAAAATAACCAACTCCCATTCCTTGATCTGCTATTAACCAGAAATATTAAAATAACATACGACGTGTATCGCAAACCAACACATACCAACAACTACATACACCATGATTCGTTCACACACCACAGTCACAAACTTGGCGCCTTCCATGCTCTTGTACACAGATTAGTAAATATTCCCTTGAATAGAAACAACTATTTCAAAGAATTGAAGAACATCAAACTGATCGCTATTAAGAATGGTTTTAAAGAGTCGATTATCAATAACCTAGTAAAAAAGCACAAACATAAAAAACTAGTTCAAAACACAACCACCCTCACACAGCATGAAACCCCTCGGTACATCAAACTTCCATTCCACCCACAATTAACAAAAGGGTTAGGAAAGATTTTCAAAACCGTCAATACGAATGTATCATTTAGCAGCAATAACAAATTAAAACATTTATTAGGTAATACTAAAGACAAAATCGACGCCTCAAACAAGTCCGGTATTTACAAAATCAATTGCTCCTCTTGCGATTCATCTTACATCGGCCAGACTCGGAGGAACATTAAAACTAGATTCAAAGAGCACATAGCCCATTACAGATATAACAGACCAGACAAATCAAGCATTGCCCAACATTTACTCAAGGAAGACCATCAAACATCAGAAAACGAAATGAAACTTATCAAACAGACTCCCAACCACCTTTTGGACGCCTGCGAAAGCATTTTTATTCACAAATTCAAGAAGGTCGTAGTTAACAGCGATAAAGGGCCGATCCCATTCTCTCCTCTTTATTCCCTTTTGAAATGATTTCTAACTCCTGTTTTCAGCGGATAAAGTGATACTTTGTAATTCCGCAGATTTTCAGAGTCTGTGGAATTACAAAGTGTCATTTCAAATTTCCGTTGGACTTAGTACTCAACCCCCCCCCCTTATTACTTCTTCCCGTTCCACCCATCCCATTGGTTTCTGTTCGCCCCACCTTCCTCCCTTCCCCCCCCCTCCCCCCCCCTTCCTCTTTGCCAATAAGTTTAAAGTATTCCATCTTCCCACTAATCCTATTGGTCCCCTATCTCCTACATCCTTTCACAGTCACTATATATATTTGACGTCTGTCTTCGGTAGTTTACTTTCAACCTTGTGTTGGAGGTGTTTTTCCCTTCAGTTCGCTGAAGAGGGCCGCTTTGTGGCCGAAACACGCGTGTTCGACGCTATCCTCGTCTGCGCTCTATCGTTTCAGATTCTCCCAGAAGTTAGGCCCTTTGAGTGCGTGTGTGTGTGCTTCTTGAGTGCTAGTGTGTGTGATTGGTCTGTGCTCGTCCTTCGTGTATAGTCACAGAGTGTGTGCTTGTAATACATCCTGGTATCCTTAACGGGGTCTTCCTTACAGCCTCGTGAAGGATTACATTTCCACCTGGAATCTTTAACGAAGTCTCACAGCTTCGTGAAGGATTCCAGACAGGATAGTGTGTGTGTGGCTGTGTGTGGTCCCTGGCGTGGATTAATTTCCCGTAAACCACCACAGAGGGTATTCTTGGTCGAGAGGTTGTGGTTGGTTCCCGCGAATACCAACACAACAATTTGGTCTGACGAGAGTTGCGACCGTTTTTTACGGCCAGTGGAGTTTTCCCCCCTTATAATTTAACCTAGAGGCCGTAGAGCTCTTGATAATTCTTACAACAAAGGAGTAGATGTTAAAATTAATTTATTTTACGATTAATGAAACAAAGACTATCAAGTAAAAGATGAATATGATTATATTTATAATGGTGGGTGGGGATTAGTTATTGAGGTGTAAAACGCCAGATTTGAGAAAGAAATCATTTGAAATAAAAATGAAAAATGCACCTAGAGTGGAGAATTTCCTAAATTGCGTTTTGGAGAATGATGGGGATTTCGTAGTTAATAAAAATGAAGACAAATGGGAAACTGAGGCAAATGAAATTGCTCTATACAGCAAGGTTAAGTTATTATCGGGAAGTAAGAAGGCAAGATCTGTGCTAACAGTTAAAGATAAGTGGGGTAAGATAATAGTCGAACCAGGAAAAATCCAAGAGAGATGGAAGGAATATATAGAAACACTGCATGGTAAAGAACTTAGGCCGACAAGGTTAGACATAGAAGGGACATGACGTAGAAGAAGATAACTTAGGTCCAGGCATACTCGACGATGAAATAGAAAGGGCATTCAAGGAGATGAAAGCAAATAAGGCTGTAGGGGTGGACAACATTCCGGTAGAAATGTTGAAATGGTTAGGAAAAGGTGGGAAGAAGGCCATATATGGACTGATTCTTAGTATCTATGAGGAGAGAATCTGGCCGGAAGATTTTGTGAGATCGGTGTTAGTTCCTATTCCAAAAAAGGCAAAGCTACGTCATGTGAGGATTACAGAACAATAAGTTTGATATCCCACGCAGCTGAAGTTATTCTCAGGATCATCTACAAAAGGATAGAGAGTAAGGCAAATGATTACTTAGGGGATGATCAGTTTGGGTTTAGGAAAGGAAGAGGTACGCGTGATGCCATTGCAGTAATGAGATCACTAGTCGAGAGGAATATAGAATACAATCAGGACGTTTTTGCCTGTTTTGTAGATTTCGAAAAAGCGTTTGATAGAGTGAACTGGGAAAAATTAATGCGTGTATTGCAGAAAATAGGAATGGATTGGAGGGACAGGAGACTGATCCGCAACCTGTACATGTCTCAGAATGCTCAGGTGCGAGTGGGGAACGCAGAGTCCGGATGGGCAGTGTTAGGAAGAGGTGTAAGGCAGGGTTACCCATTGTCACCGGTACGGTTCAACGTATATGTAGAGGAAATGATTAAAGAAGCTTGGGAAGAACTGGAGGTAGGAATGAAAGTCGGAGGAGAATTCGTAAAATCGGTTAGGTTTGCTGATGACCAAGCATTAGTTGCTCAGTCAGCCAAGGGGTTGCAAGCATTGCTGAGTGAATTGGAGGTTCAGTGCGATAAATATGGGATGAGAATCAATATTAATAAAACAAAGGTTATGCGATTTTCCAGAAAGAAAAAGGCTAAGCTAAATATTAAAATAGGTGGGGAAAGAATAGAGCAGGTAGAGCAGTTTACATATCTCAGAAGTGTTTTGGACCAATACGGTCAAAGTGGTAGGGACGTAAGGAGGAGAATTGCGCTAGGCAAGGAGGCTTTCTCAAGGAGGAGGTAGTTAATGACGGGGACGTTGAGTAGAGATGTTAAGACAAGAGTCGTAAAAACTCTGATATGTAGCGTAGCTATGTATGGTGCGGAAACGTGGTCACTGAAGCAGGAGGATAGACGTAGATTGGAGGCTTTTGAAATGTGGGTGTGGAGAAGAATGGAGAAGGTGAAATGGACCGAAAGGAAAACAAATGAGGAAGTACTAGAGATGGTGGGTGAGGAGAGGGGTTTGTTGAGAGAAATCCTATGGAGGCAGGAAAAATGGATGAAAGGCGTATTGAGCGCTAGTGGAATGTTGAAGAAAATAATAGAGGGGAAAATGTTGGGCAAGCGAGGAAAGGGTAGGAACAGGATAGGGATGTTGGATGGGATGATGGGATGAAGGGAGGAAAGAAGTACACAGAGATGAAGAGGGACCTGATGTAGTCTAGGTTGCTGGATTGGGTTTTGTTTGGAGTTACAAAATATTTATTTGATATCAAGAAACTGCGGGAGATGCCGCAACAGTAACTATTAACGGAGTCATCCGCTATGTGTGCATTATAATGCAACAATTTCAGAGAGTAAAAATCACTCGCCTTGACCTCTTACACTCTGAAATTTTTCAGAGTGTAAGAGGACGTCTCGGTAGCTTAAATGGTTAAAGCACTCGGCCGGATATCGTGGGATCCGGGTTCGAATCCCGGTCAATGCGAATGATTTTTACTCTCTGAAATTGTTGCATTATTTATTTGATAGTTGTGTCCATCCAAAAACCTACCTTAACCGGTAGATTACCTAATAATAATCAAAAATACAAGGGTACAATTCAAATGAAACTTATTGCCTGGGATTTATGATAGTCTAATAATTCTTTAGTTGATAATTAAAAATCCTTATTGCGGTTGATGAATCTCCTAACAATATGCAACATGTGTAATTATTTTATTATCATTGATTCTTGAGTTTCTTTGGGGAAAACGGCGATCTATTCTTACCATTTTGTTCGAGGAAAATTCATATATCGCTAATAAGCTAATGAAGTTAGTTATATGCCTGAACGAAATAATTGGAAATGGTTCATTTCAGAACCCACAGGGGCCGCGGGGACGAATGGCATTGACTTCGTAACTGAGTTACAGGTACTCTTGTTAAGGCTCACGGGAATCATTAAAGTTGAATGGCGGCCAAATCGCTTCCAGCGGAGATAGAATTATCGCCCTTCAGGTTGGACGGATGAAAAGGGAGAGAATTTACTAGGGGACAAACATTTTATGACCCCCCGCATGCACCAATCAGACTCGAACAGATGCTAACGAGATCATTGCACGTCTGGACCGACAGCATGGCTGTAGATCTTGGGGTTTAATCAAACTAATTAAATGGAGAAAGACGTGAAACGCAGTGTCGGAATCTTACTTTTAAGAATATAAAAAACTTTGAAAAGGCCTTTCATTTGAAAACAGTTTATTTCGGCCCGAACCTTTCATCTCTTTATGTTAACACACGCATTTATTTTCGTTTTAGACCTCCACAAAGATCGAACCTTTTCACCATCCTGCCTGGAGTACATACACGTATGCTTAATATTCATTCCACTTATTTTCTTCCACACATTGATCTTTCTCCAACGTTATTTCCCACAGCAGTTCTCTCACACGGATTCCTCTTAAGATATGTGAAGCAAGCAGATCAAGTAAAATGTGATACGCAAAATAATACATTTGTCATAACAACTTCACTCTGGCTTGAAGGGCGGAAAGTTATTGCACATTGGTACATACATACAAACACATACGCTGCTGACATTGCGAACGACCCACCACTCACTCGAATTATGAAAAACATAAAACAAAATGATATCGTCCTCCGCACAATCCCCACACCCACCTCGTTCTCCTTTTCACAGCATAAACTTCTGCCATTTTCATTTTATTGCAAACACGCGGGAAGGGCAATGCTTGCTTCATGAATGCTGGAGCGGACATTATATAGTGGGGTATCTCTCGCTCCGTATTTCCCCCCTTACCCGATGCACATACAAACACACGCGCGCGCACAGCACCAGTCCACATGAAGGCACATGTGCACGAGCGCTTACCCATGAGTGAACAAAAGAAGAGAGAGAAAACTCACGGGATGGTAAAAGTGAGCAAGCTTGGAAAATGCGGAAGACAATGAGTGAGGATGGAGTGGGTGAGGAGATAACGGAAACGGGAAGAAAAATACGACACATTTTGGAAGAAGAAGTAAGGAATATGGAGGCGCGTAGATTTGATAGAGGATGGACGAAATGAGGCTACATCTACATAATACCCCGCAAGCCGCCGCAAGGGCGTGTGGCGGGGGGTGTTAGGTCACCACCCAAAAAAGGAAAAAAGAAATACCGCATTACTGTAAACAGCAATACATTACTTAATGGCATGCGGGAAGGGTTTTGACACAACACACAGGAGGTTAGTGAAAGTGCATGCAATTGAGTTTAACTAATTGTTACCTACACGCCGAGTGTGGCAAGTGGAGGCTATGCTTAACCCTTCTAAAATCAAAGATGAATAATATAAGACTCGTTATTTAATAGATTCTTTATCCATCCATAACATCCAAACCCATAAATACTACCAATAGCTATTATGCTAAAGAATTTTTAAAGATTAATTCAGAAAAAAACCCTTGCATTCCACTTTAAGCTAACAACGTACTTCTTGGTCGATCACAGAAATTGACGTCTATTTAAATTTTCATTGATATCTTTGAAATATAATTTAAAGTAGATTCCATTTTCATTAAATCAATCAAGTCATAAATTATTATGCACATGACTCTTTTCATGAATTCACTACAGAAATCATCAATTTATTGATGTTATGTTGCGGATGCTATTATTTAGTGCAAAATGATGAATCATACAGTCAAATTGCAGCAATAACTGAACATTTTAAAGTCTAGTTCTCCACAGATTGAAATTATCAAAAACGGAAATTGACTTTGACCTGTCTACTTCACTTTTACAGTTCCTAGACAGGTGGCCAAAGCCCCAGCACTTGAAGCACTTCAGGGGCCTCACGATCTCTCTTACACGGCAAGAGCGATCCAAGGCGGATGTGCTCACGCTCCAAGAGCTTCTTAGCCACCAGTGATGGCAATCTTACGACCGCAGTCTGGGTTCTGTCGTACGTAAATCTCAGGGACTTGATCGATGACAGCGTTATGCCACTATCTTCACCAAGGGGACACTGGATGGCTTCCACCAATTCTTCATTAGTCGTTACTCCATCGTTGTCTTTGAATTAAAAACTTGGACCTTACACTTGATGGTGGCATTCTCACCCAGTGAGAATGTCACCCACTCCATGACCGAACACAGTTCGGGCACCTTGTCGGTGCTCTCCTTCGTGAGAACGAAGAGCAAACCGCCGGCCTTCATCCTACGAATTCTATGTACTGAGGTGCTCACATTATTTAGCGCCTGGTCTTTCTTGATATGGCTAAGGATTTCTGCGTAACTCATGTCGGCTTTCGCCTCAACAACGCATTGGGTATAACTCTTCTACGCTGCTGGGTAGGCCGCTGTGGAATATTGGGCTTTTGAGGCCTCCTTTTCTTCCTCTGTACCTGCCATTCACCGTTTTCCTCCGGTGCGACAAGCTTCGGATACTCCTCTGGCTGTTTTTTCCTCTTTTCCACTTGATCTGCTGACTGCGGCATCTGTTGGGTTTTTCTGCTCCTTTTGTCTCCATTATCACAGGGTTATTTTCCTACGCATCCTGTTCTTTGCGCTGTGTCTGCGTACAGGTGGTACGTGTAGTCACCAAACTCATAGCATTCTGTTCCACAGCCATCTTTGTTCCGCCAAGCTCCGCCATACGATGCCAACTGGATGACAGGCTCGCAACCGTACTGTGAATGGCCTTGTGGACATTGTTCTGTCCCTTTATGAACTCTGATAGTTCTTGCAGCAAGCCGCCATGCCATTCCAGGCTCTGCAGCTGCTGCTGCTTCTCCTTGTAGTCACTTGTAGTGTTCAGGGCCAAGTGTTCCACCCGTTCAAGTGATGTTTGGTTCTCATTTTTCACTTTAATGTCACTTGTAGCATTAGATGCTACAGAGGCCGAGTGACCAACCCCTGCAGCACTGCAGTCGTTGAATGACGACGACGCCTGGGAGCCCGCTTGCTCACTCTCTAACGGCGCCGGTACAGGGATATCCCTCCCCTGCACCGTAACTGCTTCCTTCTGAGGGGTTTTAGTCGGTGGGAGTCTGACACGAGAGACAGGAAACCTAATTTAGGTCTCCTATCTGTCAGTGCATAACGCATTTCCCCTGAACTCTATTAAAAAAAAACACACGATAGATATGAGATGAGAATCAATATTAATACAACAATGGTTATGCGATTTTCCAGAAAGAAAAAGCCTAAGCTAAACATAAGAGGAGAAAAATAGAGCAGGTAGAACAGTTTACATATCTTGGAAGTGTTTTGGACCAATACGGTCAAGTAGTAGGGATGTAAGGAGAAGAATTGTGCTAGGCAAGGAGGCTTTCTCAAGGAGGATGACGAGGAGGTTGATGACGGGGATGTTATGTTAAGAAAAGACTTAAAAACTCTGATACGGAGCATAGCTATGTACGGTGCAGAAACGTGGTCGCTGAGGCAGGAGGATAGACATAGACTAGACTGGCTTTTGAAGTGTGGGTGTGGAGAAGAATGGAGACGGTGAAATGGACCGAAAGGAAAACGAAGTACTGGAGATGGGTGGGTGAAGAGAGGGGTTTGTTGAGAGAAATCCTATAGAGGCTGGAAAAATGGATGAAAGGCATATTGAGTGATAGTGGGATGTTGAAGAGGGTACTAGAGGGGAGAATGTTAGGCAAACGAGGAAAGAGCAGGAACTGAAGGAAGGAAAGAAGTACACAGATGAAGAGGGACCTGATGTAGAGTAGGTTGCTGGATTGGGTTTTATTTGGATTAACAAAACATTTACTTGATAGTTGTGTCCATCCAAAAACTTACCTTAACCGGTAGATTACCTAATTATATATATATATATATATATATATATATATATATATATATATATATATATATATATAAACCATAAACACAGTAATCAACCCGAAGGTCGGTTTAGTAGGTGATGGTAGAGCTCACCCATGTACTAAGCCCGACGGCGTGTGAATATTCACACATCAGGGTAGGGGGGCCAGTTCCTTTCCCTGTGCCGGTTATGGTTTCCCAGGATGATCTGGTACCCGAAAAATCAACTAGCTTGGGTGGAGCTGCATATATATATATATATATATATTGTATATAATTATTGTATGGTATATATTGTGTGTGTATACATATATATATATTTTCACAACATGATTGGATCTGTAGAACAGTTTAACACTGTAAAGCAGTGACTGTCTTTATTACAAATCCCATGATAGTTAATGGATGATTTTCTCATTTTTACGTACAATCAACTATCGAAACTCCTGAAATTTACTCAATTCTACACCTGTAAATTTAAGCCATTTATTAAAATCTCTGCAACTTCTATAGCATAGTTTCTCTTTGTACATAGCCACAATAGCCCCTCCCATCTTCATGGCCGAGGCTGGAAGTGAAGGCGACTCAACATCATATGGCATAGGAGAAAGCAGTGATCCATCATTTTACAAGGATGTGTATGTAATGGCTCCAATTACAATTGCTGCCATCCTTGGATTAGGAACTACATTCCTGGTTGGTTGTTTGATTGCTAGGAAAAGAAGGTGAGAGCTCATGGTGGTATTATGATGTGGCATTTCTGATTATTCAAAAGAAGTAAGAGCTATTTTGCTTTGTGTCTATGTTTTAGTTGTTGTCAAATCCTAAGGAGCAGTCTTTGTGCATGTTTCTGTAAAGTGTTGCAAAATTTAACAAGTACAGTGTAGTGTAGTACAATGAAAATAGATTACAAGGTAAGTTCAGCTAAATTGGTGATAAATAAAACAGTTTCTGGCATAACTTGGTGGAAATCTTCATGCTGACATTTTTATAAATCAAACCACTTTACTTTTTTTTAAGTTTATGTGGAAAAGTAAAGTGGTTTGATTTTTAAAAACGTCAGTAAATTGGAGATGACCAGAAAGCAGTAGTTTCACAAATTATCAATATTTTTACCGATGTTACAGTTAGCAGAAAGCATCTAGTCTTGATTATACTAGCAGCTATTTTTCATACCAGAATATGTAAATTTGGCACTGTGTTTTCTTTTGGCTGGGATATTATTTATGGATGATTGACTAGTCAAATTTTTAGCCTTATAGTCAGCCACCAAACATAACTACAAAACAATTTGATAGGCATGGGTAAATCAAAAGTTTAGTATCGCATACTTGAATATTAAAAAAATGAGCTAGATACAAATGAATCCCTATACTAATGCGTAGATCAAGGTTTTTATTATTTTTACAAATGGCACTTTAATTTTACCCTTTTAGAGTGATATACTGCTTGTTCCCAATCAACTAGTAACGCTAGTACATATGCACTGAACATAGGTATTTCTTGTGAGCACCTGCTTTCCCACAGTGAAAGACTGAAGATGTGTTATTCACAGGGACAGATGTGATATGAAGGATTTACAAATGCATTATACCTTGGCTGTATTGAAAGGGAAGATTATGGGCAAAAGGGGCAACAAATTAACTTTATTGTGTTTTGAAAACATTTAAACAAATTAATTTTAGATTGTTTAGCTGTTAATTGAATGTAATGTAAGTAATGTGCCGATACCCAATAGAAGCAAAGAATTGTTTAAATTTCAAATATTTCAGGCCACTTGGGCCATTTATACCATTGTCTTGATGATCAACAGGATCTTGGTAGAGAATGGGCATTTTAAATACTGAAAAAAGATTGGCTTATTTCCACCAGGGGCCACCAGTGATCACCAGCCAGTATTGTTGTCTCACAGCTGAATGAATACTGACATGGGACCAACAATAGAATGAAAAATAAAAAAATATTTTAAGTAATATTGAGTCTTTCAAATATCACTTCATAGTGCTTTAACAACAGTATTTCTGTGAATTGATTCATGAGTTCACAGTTGCTTTCCTTTGGATAATCCAATTGTTAAACAGGGAAATGTTTTACCTGTATATGATGTTTCCAAGGCATAATTAATGAGTGAAGATCATTTTTGTAAGTTTAAATATTGGCAGGTCAGAAAGTTGTCCAATGCAGCTTCATCTATTGATTGTTGCCAAACCCACTCAAGTTATTGTTTGGTTTAAGTAGTTGTTTGCCTGTTTGTGAATGCAGATAACAGTGTCCACAGAAAAATTGTTTCTCTTGCCAGTTGCAAAGTGCCATCCTTTGATTAAATTTTTTGAGTGAAGGGATCATCAGCTGTACAAATTCGCCAGGAGCTGTGTCTAGGTTATGGGCCTATGATAATGAGTGAAGGAAAGATTAGTCAATGGTGTTGAGACTTCACATATGGCCGCACAAATCTGTATGTTGAAGAGTGGAGTGGCAGTTCCACTATTCAGACTGATGAAATCGTCCATCAAGTGGGCAAGAACTTTAATCTGATCAACGATTGACAATAAGTGCTCTGGCTGTAAATTTTCCCTTCTTGGATGCACCACTATTCACATGATTGTTACAGAAAAGCTCAGATATCACAAATTGCATGTAAGGTGGGTACCAAAAATGCTAACTTACCACAATTAAGAGTAAAGAATATTGACTGGAAAAGTGTCTTTGGACCATTATCAACAGTCCCCACCTAGCACCTACCAACTATTTCCTCTTTTTGCACTTGATATAGTGGCTTGGTGGACAATGGTTTGAAGACAAGGAGGAACTTAAGAATTTCATTGTCAACTGGTTCAAATCCCAGGGGATGAACTTCTATGAAGTTCTAAAAGAAGTTCAGAGAAGAATTAAAGAAGCTGGTGTAGCATTACGAAAAGTGCTTAGAAGTGAACAGTGATTATGTAGAAACATGAAGTAGGTTTGCAGGAAACTATTACCACCAGTAAAATCTGTTTTTAATGACTGAATAGCCCTTACTTTTCAAATATGTCTTGTAAATATAAGTTAAATCAGTAGAGAATCCAACATTAATACTTGCCAATCATTGGGGTAGAAGGGTAAAGCAAATCTAAATACTACCTCCCGGAGATTGTCATCAACTTAAAACCCATTTCATAATGTGAACATATGACTGTTTAACTACTGCCACTGTATAACTGCCTATCCAGTTACAATTGGACTGAATCCAGAGTTTCAAGAATAGTCTATATACCTGGTTACTTGCTCCTAGCACTTTACTCCTTTGATGAATTCCTTTGTGACAATCTTCATCACATTAAAGAACTTATTTTAAGAAATGTTTATATTAAAGATATTTAACCCTTAGCACTCGAGGC
This sequence comes from Hetaerina titia, assembly GCA_037158775.1. Taxonomy (NCBI): domain Eukaryota; kingdom Metazoa; phylum Arthropoda; class Insecta; order Odonata; family Calopterygidae; genus Hetaerina; species Hetaerina titia. Next base: position 83,816,316 of record CM073775.1, on the reverse strand, counting down.
CGTTTCCGTGCGGACCAACCAGCAACTCAAGACGTTTCGTAGTGCTTTTGGCAACTGTACTACCTCTAAGATAAAATGATTTTAATGCAAAAGCAAATTTCAAGCCCCCAAAAAAACAGTTTACGCCACAATTTCAAGGATTTTCATAAGAAACAGTACATTGCGGCTAATTGATTTGCACGATCAACACCACCCATATGTTTTATATAATTTATTACAACATTAGGCTTCTTGACAGTAACTTCAACACCACCTCGTAACATTCTTCACACAAGTTATTCCTGCATTGTTCCAATTCATCAAGCACGTGACAACCCTCTTGTCTTTCCATGATAAAACTAATGTATTTCCCATGCGGAATGCTACTGCCAATTTCCTGCCAAAATTTTGTTTTTTGATTTGGTTTGGCAAATACTTCCTATTTGTTAGTGCTGTTCCTGACAAGTGGCATTTCAATTTCAATAACTCTTTAGCTAGGATAGAGCTGGTGTAGTACCAAATTTTTTTGAATAAAAATGTATGTAACTGACATAATTCCGTGACCAGTACTCTTGCAAATTCGCGAGCGCCATTGTCCCCATATTTATTGTAACGCCAATAAACGCCCACATTTCTTCGGTAGTCGCACTGTGCCAAGTTTGCCATATCGAGAACGGTGATAGCGTCTTGTTCTCTAACTTTTTTCTAGTGTAATTATTTGTTTCTGTAACTACTTCATTTACGAGTTCATCAGTAAAAAATAGTTTTAAAAAATCTAACGGTTCTTTCATGCCTACAAATATGTGCAGTCCTGTAGAATTGTTGCCGGCAAAAATCTGTATTCTCAGGGGTATTTCTTCGGATTCTGGACAGCTAATTCATTCGGAACTGTTAGATTGTGGCTCTTATCCAGCATCACTGTCTATTATTCTAATTTTTCGCCTTCTTACACCTCTTACTTCATCATTATTATCATCACTGCTCGCGTTCTCTCTATCATCAAGCTGTGTATAGATGAAATTTCCTCGTTTAGCAACTCTTAAATCAAACTCATCCTCACTAGAGCTTATTTCATTGCTACATTCCATGGTAATGGGGATGAAAAACTTCAACTTTTCTAGGCTCTTTGGCACGGCTGTCAGGTTCAAACTAAGACCAAAAATGCAATCCGGTTCGTGGTTGCGTACTAATTTCAGATAAGAAAGTCTTATCTCCATTTGAAGGAATATCATTTCACACTTCATTAGATTATACAAACAGAGCGAAGGAACCCGCGTTGAAGGAACTAAAAGTATAAAATTACGTGCATGAAGTTACTGCAGCGTACATAGTGGTGAGCGACAGTCACCTCTCCAGTTGCGGCATGAGATCGTGTGTTGAGTGAGACTCACCTCTCGAGTGCAAAGGGTTAATATGGTGGTACTATTTTTCAAAATGAATAAAGTATTTGTGAAAATTATTATTGAATTCCAAGAGATCTAATGCAATCATTTCTGGTTTTAGCAATTGGCCTTTTTCTCTCTCCCTTGGCATACTGGTGAATAGTAACATGCAGCATGAATCTATATTGTCTTCCTTTTACATATTTATGTCAATAAATTGTGGAATATAAGAATAGGGATTGAGCAAACAGACGTTGTTCGTGCTAATTATTAAATTTTGTAAAACAGGTTGTAGTGGTAAATTCTCTCCCCTTAGGCTATGTCTTAACTTTGGCAGTGGTTCAGCTGATAGTACTGATGGCAGCAGCAAGCAGGGTAGCAGCATGGCCAAGGAAGGTGGGAGTGGTGACTCGTCATCCTGTTGCAAAATTGTTGGTGCTGGATCAAGCATAGGCTTATCTGGTCCACCATCTGAGACAGGTGTGGCCAGGCATCGAGGGAGTCGTGATGGGGAGCTCTCATCCCACCACAGTCAGGTTCAGAGGCAGTTGTACACATCCTCACCAGTCGCTGGGGGAGTTGGGCTGCGTGGTGGGGGAGGAATGGGCAAGGGAGAAGAGCCAGATGATTTAGTTCCTAGATGTGATAAGCTCAAGGATGATCAGGGAGATTTGAGATCTGGTGAGTTGACTTATTTCATCCTTGCCATTTTATAATATTTATTACTATTATGTAAACAAAGCCAAAAAAGAAATCAAATAAGAATATTTGGGAAATTTTTGTCTATACTTTTTGGATATTCATATTTTGTTGGTCAGAGATTCTCCATTTGAGCTTTTCATTCCATATTATTCTGAACATTATTCCTCCATTATGCTTTGGTCCTATTTTTTTGGCTCATTTCATTCTTGTTTGCTTTTTTCTCAATTATGGCAAACACCTGAATGATTTACATTTGAAATTTTGAATTAGAAGGCACAAAGGCAGCCCATAAAAACCAAAATTATCCCAAAGAATATGATAACTGTATGAAGGTCTTTCCTTAAAATTTTATAATTGTGTTAATTCAATTAAATCATTACACCGCTTATGTTCAAAAACATATTTATAATTTTGTACATTTATATTGGTAAAAATAAAGGATTTGGACTTTTAGATTCTATATAGATAGTTTTTGCTATTAACATGTACAAAATGAAGGATTGTTATCTTCTTTGCTGAAGCTTAAGCAATGCCATTTGCAATATCTCAAACTTCTAGAACATTTTCCAAGCATAAAATGAGACAAACACTTTGCTATCTTCTTATTTTCCCAATAACATCCTCTAATTCCTTCATTCATCCAAACTACTGCTACTTCTTTTTGTGTTTCTCTCTGTTCAGTTTACTTTCTACACTCTAGACCAAAATCATATTGTGAAATACTCCAATCTACCATCATCCTGTATCCTCGCTCACTTGGTCATGGGGCTCTACAATGCAATCTCCATACTGAAGTCTTCCAATCTTAAAATGTTGACTCCATATAATCCATGTCAATATAAGTTTTATCCAAATAATAAAAGTATAAACTGATTTAATAAATTTTTGAAATTAAGATTTTCCAATGTCTGAATGAATTATTTTGGTTCACTCTTTTCCATAATTCTAATAGTATATACTTAAGGTGTAGCATTAATCTATGCATATCTAATTGTTCTTGAATAAGTTTATGAAATGCAGTAATTACATGCAATTAATCTCACCCAAGCAGGTACCATACAGTTATTATCTAGGCACATTGATTTTTATTCATGCTATTCACACTGCTCATTTCAATATGGCATACATGTATTTTTGATATTCACTTATGGTTTTCTTTTATGGATCACAAAACTTAAGATTATAGGTTGCAGCATTAGGTATATGGGCAGCAGGGTATTACCTAATATATTTGATATTTAATTAATCTGAAAGCTTAATAAAACATTTCCTCTGAAGTTTAGGAGTAAGGGTTTTAACCCACTCAATGTTATTTCTTCTTTCATATTAGTTAAATATCAGTATCTCTTATTTTGTCAATGACTCTGGGATTGACAAAAGAAGAGATATGCATGGATTCGTCATCAGATTTTCCAGAGGCCTGACCACAAAAGTTTTCAGTCTAAAGCAGTTCACTAATATTGCCCAAAAACATTATTTTTCCAGCATGGCTAATGTAATTCATTCATTTCCAAGTGTATTTTATTAAACTTCATTAATTCCTAGAGAGAGAAACTATAATTTGTCTGTTAAAAATTTCTGTTTGTACTTAATCAAAAAATTAATTTATATTTCCTCATGTTGGATTTTGGTATGTTATTTTTCATTTTATATGCTAATCAACATTGCAGTAAAACTGAATTCATAAAAAAACTTGTTTTTGTGTTAAATTTTGTAGAAGTCTTTGGTTTACTTTTGATTGGTATAAACTTTCAAAAAAATAAGATACAGTGGAACTTCTCTGAGATTGAGCATGAGGTTAAACCAGAGCCTAAGCAAAATTCCAGAAAATGTACTTAAAACTTCTCTAGTTTAAAGACAGTGTAGTCTCAAGTTTATCTGTGAATCAATTTGACATTATTATAATGCAAAGGAAGAAAATGGTGGCAAATCACATGTTAGAAAAATTCTTACATAATGATTGATGGAATCAGGAATAGACAGTCTAATGTATGAAGTTTTGAATTTATTTAAAATAGACCATGTAATTGTAATGAATGATGTATATAAAAGAGTCAATTGTAGGCAATATTTAATAATGTTATATTTTTGTTGGGGAAATGAGGCAAAGCTAGTTGGTTGAAGTAGAACTTATAAGATGGAACTACTAATGTGAAGTAAATTATGCTTCAATTACATCCATGAGTATTCAGGTCATGCCACTGTATGTTGTCTCCATATCAATAGGTGAAATTTTAATAAATTAAATGTGCATAAGAATTCAAAGAGAATGCTCAGAATGCTTTAAAATGGTATTGAGAGAAAGGTAAAAAAATTGAAATTAATTGTATACTTATGATCACACTTTTAAAAATAACTTTTACAAAGTCAAGAATAATTATGGTAGACATGTTGAAATAGCTGGAGGAAAACTGAATGGAAAGGAATATTAGGCAAAATGCTTGTAAATTGTAAAAGCTTGTAATTCAAATTTAAGGTGTTCAACTTGTAGAAGTTCAACTGTATTTCCTTTTTATTTGTTCATCATCTTTATTCATTCTCATGTGTTTTCATCATCAGAACTTTATGAAATCAGCCCTTATGCCACATTCAGCGTTCCTGTATCAAACAGTGGTGCTACTCCAGGATGCGGAAGTGGTGTTGGGGTCAATGCAAGCACGAATCGAGGAGGGACAATGGATTATACAATGCAGTTCAGAACATTTGGCCATTCTGAATGCGGAATGGGTCAAATGCCAAAGGGAAAGAAACGTTACAACAACGCTAACTATGGTAATTTGTCCATATACTATTGATCATTCCTGCTGATGCATTCAAGTGGCCCAACTCAAAACAAAATTAAACTGCAATTGTTAGAACATAAATTTTCCTTGATTCTATGCCTGTTTTACCCCAGCAGAAAGTTCAAGTCTTTTAATTGAGATTCTCACATCATTCCATGTAAAAATCAAAATATTTTCATCCATTTTTCATCTCCATCTAAATGTTCACCCAACCCAATAAACTGCCGTTTTTGTTTTTTTTCTTTTAAATAAATTTAGTCATACCAAATAATAATATTATGCATAAGATGCTACTTCCAGTATCCAAATGAAGAGAGAGCTTCAATCACCAGCAATGGTACCTACATGAAGTTATTAAAACATGACATATAATTAATCAAGGCAGGTGACAGCAGGGATAAAGAACATTCAAATTAATGGTAACTAAAATACAGTAAATAGTAAATTTCATATTTTGCTGGAATCCACCCTATTCTATGATTGTAGGCCTACCCCCTCCCCTACCTTTTGGGTGCTGGAGAAGTGTGACAGAAAACTATTTTTGTATTTTAAAATGTAGAATTTTGAGAAAATCATGATTCAAAAATATTAAGGGAAACTATACAAGGGGAGATTATATTTGGATTAATACAATAAATTATTTGGTAAGCTTAAATGTTTTTATCAGAAACTATCCAGTGAGAGAGAGACACTGTGCATCTGAAAAATATTACCACCATTATGTTATCAATTTTTTATTTATTCCTTTGATATAAAATGTGATAAAAATTTAATGTTAATTTTTATTTATTTTGAATAATGTAAATTATTTTTCAAATAACTAATGATACCATATGGATATATTCAATAAATTTGAATCTATTAATTAATTCAAACCATGAAATTACTTTAAAAAGAATTCTTATTTGAATAACAGCAAGCAGCCAAGCATTTCCCTGCATTAAGAGCATTATTTTACTGTGGAGAATTATGTGCTCATGACCTAAAATTGATGATATGAAGTTATCATAAATAACATTTAGCTTGCCCTTCTAAATTAAAGGAAACAAGCAGAGATTTACTGAAACTAGAGATCCATTTGGTAAAGCTGAGGCAGTGTGTGGGGGCAACGGGGGTCAGCCACTCTTCAAGCAGCATAGTAGAAAAGAGTCAATGTCAGAAGATGACCGGGATGATGGAGTAGGGATGGAGCACCGGCAGAATATTCCACCACATCATTTAAATGTGAAGCAGCTCCCTCAAGGAGGAGGTTACAGGGTGCCGGTGAAGCGAGGAGGCTCAGGTTAGTGTTTGTCTACTTTATCTACAAGAAATTCACTCTACTATTCATGGTACTAATTATTACAGCATTATAAGTATATCTAAACCTTGATTTGCCACAGTTTTAGGTTCATCAAAATTGTAGGTCACTAAGTGAACTGTCATAAACCAAGTGATCATTTTATATTATTTCTCAAAAATAAATGGTTTATAATGCAACCATTTCAGAGAGTAAAATTCATTCGCCTTGACCGGGATTCGAACCCGGATCCCTCGATATCCGGCCGAGTGCTTTAACCAATTAAGCTACCGAGACGTCCTCTTACACTCTGAAATTTTGGGGGCTTTAAAGGAACAAGATGTTATGACGAAATACCGTACATACAATGTCACAGGCATTCGTAGTCGTGTGCGACGCGCCACAGTCCACGATGTTAATAAAGCCAATTTCGAACACTTAGGCTGTTTGGTTAAAGCACTCGGCCGGATATCGAGGGATCCGGGTTCGAATCCCGGTCAAGGCGAATGATTTTTACTCTCTGAAATGGTTGCATTATAATGCACACATAGCGGGTGACTCCGTTAAAGTTACTGTTACAGTTTCTCTAAAATTTGTTTAAATGGTTTATGTTTAAAAATAGTGCCATTCAAACTCCAAATCCAAAGTTACAAAGACCAAGATAAATGGGGTGTTCATTGCACAGAGCATTGTTGATATTAGTTACATAAGCGCAGGGAGCATGCAATGTCCAAGTTTGTTTGTGCTGTGGATACAAGACAAGATTTTTATCTATGGAAGTCTTATAGGTTTACTTTTGTTTTCTAATACACATTTTCATAAGTGTAGCTTGGGTTATGAGATCCATGCTCTCTAGTAAGATAAAAAAAGTGCTCAGTAATATAAAAAATTGAAAAAAAAGAAAAAGAGAAGATTCCTTATATTTTTAAAACATCCCAGATTTTCCTAGATTCTATGACTTTCTAATGACCTTTGGCCTCATTTTATTCATGTCATCTGTATTGGCATATAATCGCATTGCTTAATAAGGCTTGCAAAGATGAAATTTTTCCATCCTAATTCAATTGCATTGAAGATATCAAAAATTCTCATTCTAGAATATACTGCAGGGTAGCAGTGTTCCAGTATTTTCTTGAGAACTCAGTTTAGAGTTGCTTTAGAATTTTATAAATAACAAATTGTAGCATTTTTAGGCCTGTACAGACATCATTCATTTGTGTTATTCATTGTGGTATTTTCAGATCATGGAAATTTGCTACTATTTCCTGGTGATTGCCACATTCTGAGGAAGGTTATCCTATATAACATTATGAATAATTTGCGACCTTTCCATTACTTTTTGTTGTCCTTGAAGACCCTTGTACAGGTTTCCAGTTATTGTGATGTCATCTTTAATCATGAATCTCCTATCTGATAATGTTGAAAATGTGATATCTAGAGGCTCCATGATGTCTCACTGTGCAATTTTGTAGGTTTACTAGTCATAATTGTCAAAATGACTTTTTGAACAGAAAACCTTACATTTTAATTACACTTTTACATTTTTTTGAAACAAATAAAAATAAGTCATAACAAGTTATGCAAAAAGAGATGCCATGAACTGTTAAATAGTCCACCATGAAAGATGTGGTCAGAATGGAGGGAGAAACAGGTTACACTGTAATTGTAAATTGCTGAATCAAAGCATATTTTTTAAAATTAAAGACTTTCTATGCTCTAATGTTTTACTGTATAATGTAATTGCGTATCATTGAGAGATGAATATAGCTCTCCCCTCTTTTCATACTGGATGATCCCCAAAATTTCTTTTCTACCTCAATGCCTACACCTTAGCTGTGATTAACACTGATCTTTTTCCCCTCTATTTTGTCTGCCCTCTTTTATCAACAACTACTCCTTGACTTTAGCCTGCTGTGGTGTAAATAATAGTTTATTTGCTGTCATGCTGGTATATTAGTTTGTAGCACCTAATTAGTTACCTATAAAGGGCCCTATCATACACTTTTCTGATAGACTTTAACTTGTCGTCAAACATATGTTCCACTTGAGATTAAAGTCTGAAGTGGTCCACTCCATGTGTATTTCGCAATCAAAGACAGGTGGTATGTTTATTTTTAATGACTCATTGGTGTTCTTATATCTAATATTTAAGATATCCGAGTGTTTTCTATCAATTCAAAGCTATGAATAATAATAAATTGTAGTTCCATTTGCCTGCAAGTGTGTAGGTAGGTTTACACAAGTTTAAATGCTACCGCCAAAACTCTTATATTAAATAGGATGCTATTCCATAAGTGTCATGATATTTTCTTATAAGGATGCCCCAGTTCCCTAGTGTAACAAATTCCCTATTATGGAAAATGCACTGTGGAAGTATTGCACTGTCAATTCACTCATTTTCTGTAAAAGCACCAATTCTTTCAAAACTCTTGTATACACTAACACCTTTTCTCTTCAGATTCCTATTACCGACCTGATTCCAGTACAGAGTCTAATGAAGCCTCCCCTCAAGATTGCAGCAGAAGGAGAGGTTGGAGGAGAGGCCTGGACCGAAGCAAAGAAGAGATGAGGATGAGGTCAAGGTCACTGGGCGAGGCTGAAGAGGAGGATGATGATGGAGAGGATGATGAGGACGAAGAGGGTCTGCAAGACGCAAGGTAGCCAAGGTTTGTCTGGCATTGCTACAAAAGTGTGAGCAGGATGATCATTTTCAGCACTTTTTGTACTCTTCTCACTTTTCTTCATTTAAATTTCTATTAATTTGCTTTAATCTTGGCTGGGTTACAATTTGATCATATGAATCCATAGCATGACATTCCAAATTAAGTAGCATACCAACATGCCAGTTACAGAGTTTTAGTGTAATAAGAACTTCCTTGTTGTAAAAAAGTTACCTCCTGTTAATTTAGAAAATATTTTTTCTCTAACACAGGTAAATTTAATACTTTGCTTTAGTTTAATCATTGAAACAAGAGTATCAGGAATATTTTGGAACAGGATCTCTGTATAAATTTTATATCCAAGTCACTTTTGCCTCTTTTTCTGTAATCTGCTTTATTAAGGGTGAAATGGGTAGGTGGTCCAGAAAGGATTTTACTAATTGGTTTCAAAACACTGAATTTTTGCATCATCAGCTTTTGAGCTATTTAATGCTTGTCTAAATCTTGCATCTATAATTAATATGTGTAATCCATGCCCTTATATGACCAGCTCATTCAATTGCTCAATCAAGTACTTGTCTCTGAATAAAAAATAATTAGAAATTCTGGCTTAGAAATTTTTATTGTTTTAGTCATACATTCTCTCTTCCCTAAGCATGAAGTACTACGTCTTCTCTCTCCTATATGATTCAATTCATTCATTGATCTCAATATACCAGGACTTTCACCAAATGAGGAGCCTAAACTCTGCATCCTGCCCAGCATTAAAATTTTAGAGTAGAAAAAGCTTTTAAACTGAAACAGGCAAGATTAAAAAGGTACTGAAGTCAATAAAGTTAACACCATCTATATGAGAGCAGAAATTCGATGGTTATGCCAGTGACCCTGCCATGTCTACTTTTTCACTTGCATTTAATAATTTATAATAAAAAGCCTATCATCATACTGTAAGAACAGAATGGAGAATGTGTTGAGCATGTTTCTGACAGAATAATGAGTACTGTGAAATAATCGGAAAAGCTATTCTATGCTGTTCTATTAGGGCTTTTAGGGAACTCTGTTGGCTACAGTTGAACTAAAATAGGATGAAATATGGTCAGGACAACAGAAATGGAACTGATATAAGGATTTGAAATTTCAAATATTTCCTTTATCCCACCATGACATGGTGTTCCACCTGATGGTAGGTTCTGTTCATCACTGTTTTCTCCATTCGTTCATGTGTGTTCCTTGATCTCTTGTATTTTATTCCTCTCTCTGTATCATCTATGAAGGCTGTCAAGAAGGTAACTTATGTTTTGGCCTAGTATGGCAGTAGGTAGGGCTAGAGCCACCATCTTCGCATCTGAAAGTCTTTAGTATGCACTTAGTACGCATCCTACTGCAGTGCATGCATTTCTATTGCTGCGTACATTTTAACAGCTTGAAGTAAGAAAAGCAGAAGAACCATAGTCTGCACATCACTGCAGCAAGATGCGTACTGAGTGCAGAGTTGTTTAGATACCAAAATGGTGGCTCTGGCCCTACCCACTGCCATGGTAGATTGAAATGTAAATTACTTTCTGGTCAGCCCTGTGCCAAAATGCCAATTTTCATCAATACAAATGCAGCAATCTTCAGGAACCATTGCCCCTCAGATGTCATTATCAATGAATTTTGCAGACATTATTTCCACCAGAAAACAGTATCAATCTACTCGATCATCCACATGCTATGCCAAATCCCCATTTCGAAGGCTAGTAAAATATAAAAATTAACAACATAAAGGAAATAACAGCTAAAAATGATTGCCCCAAAAAATTAGTGGACACACTTTACTGAGAGAAGAATGGGCAGGAGGAATTTACAAGAGGAAATCAACCCAAGGAACACATAATGAGATATTCATAGCTCGAAATACACAAAAAGTGCAGAATTCCATTCCTTGGCAATTTAACAATCAAATACAATTGTGACATCCCAAAGAGAAAATAAAAGTAACATTTTCATTAAAATCACCCTAAATATCAGCATAGAAGGAAGAAAATCCAACAGACAATGGACTAGTGAGAGATAACACAATAAAACTACAGATTGGCTAGTAAACCCTCGGAATGGTGAAGTCTAAATGTTGAGGTCCCTTCTATTTCATTATAACAAGGTTTTGCTTTACTCTTTTCATGCATGAACTGATTTTGATGCTGCTGCAATACTCAATTCTAGTAGCTAATCTTTGGGGCTTTGATTATCATACATCACCATATTTTATATTTTTACATATCTTTTTGTCTTATGGTATCTATGTGACAAATCCCCTTTTTTCCCAGTGTCATGCTGCATCCAACTCTCCCAGCAGGGTCTCTGGGAGATGGTGGTGTGGGAGGATGGGCCCTGATGAATCACTCTCATATGTACAATCAAGGGTCATATGAAAAACCTAAGTGAGTATTAATGCTGTAAGTGATAAAATGTGCAGGTGCAGCTCCAGTTGCCATCCATTCTATGTATAGTTATACACCTAATCAGATAAGTTTGTTAAAATTCATTCAAAAGCTCTCAGCTTTGCATGGTTAGATAAAGTGTCATAGGCCTTTCATAATGTAGTTTCATTTCTTTGGAGAATTCTCTGTCTAAGCAAGCTATATACACATTTCTTTATGATATTATCTAATGTTATGTTTTAAGTATATTTAACATTCTACAAATTATTTGTCATCTATCCATAACTAATTTTGGTTCTAGCACTTAAGTGTGGCTAGCAGATACATTTAACATGCAGCTGTACGAAAAGGTGTGAACAGTAGGTACAACCCCAGAAAATTATTAATCCCATATTCTTTATTATATACGTAGCGCTTTTATTTAATCTCTCAATACTGGCTTAAAAACATAGGAATTAGTCTTAATTTGATAGTTGATGTTCTGAAAATCATTGGTGATTTTCTGTAAATTATTCCTGACACAAAGATATATGCTTTATTATTCAACTATGCTCCATTTTCATGACAACATGGCTCCATAAATATCTCAGTTTTATAATGACTCAAATAAATTTAATGAACAATTGTTATTAATTTTGAGTTAGTTGCATGGCAAATTGCTTTTACCTACAGCAAAGTGAAATTTCAGCATTTTATTCAACGAATTCTTTTAACTCTTGCTGTGAAATACATACCACAGGCACATTCTTAAGAAATGTAATTATTAAAATTATAAGTACTTTTAATTTTGTGTTTCTATATATTAAGATCATCATGTACATTTATTTTTTATTAAATGTTGATGGAACAGTTGAATTTATTGAAAGATTTCATAACATTTTTAGTATGAAGTTCAACAGGAATATTTTGTTTTTTAATCTGAGATTATAAATTCAATTCTTAATAGAAAGAGTGGATCATATTTATTTTTCATCTTCCTTTCCTTGAGATACATGTATTTGGTCAATGCTATCCATCACCTACATCATTTTTTTCATTCATAGTTGCCATTATTAATATTTTATTAGATGAGACAAAATGTTCATTTACATAGTAGCTGAAGCTTATGTCATAGAGGATACACCTGTGGAAATGGAGGTCTACTGCAAATCACGGGCTCATCTTAAATTGCAGCAATAAGAGTTAAACGAAATTCGGCTCAGGATTTTGAGTTGTAATTTGCAGTTATGCAAAACATTTTGAATGGCATGCCTCTGTTCAGTTCACATTGGCTTATAGCAAAACATTTTGTAAAGAGTCAGTACTAGAGATGTTTATCATTAAGAAAAATCCGTTGACTTATGCAGTGGTCACCATTGGCAAAAGCAGGGGATGATGGGAGTAAGCAGGGAGCCAAGCGAAGCTGAGTGCGATCGTCTTGCAGTTGATGAAGACAATAATGGAGTTGACGGGGAGAGAAATGAAAGTTTGGGATCTTTATCAAATGGAAACTCTCTTGATGACATTGATGACGGGAACTTGGGGAAGTTAACTGCTTCAATTGTCAATGATGGTGAACTTGAAGCCCAGCTTTCTTTACTATTGGCTAGGTGAGATACAACAGAGCATGCCTTGAACATCATTCATCAATTTCATCTACAATGCCCTAAGAATGTGGGTGGGAATCTTTGAATTTACATGCATATTGTATTCTAGTTCATAATTCAGAGCCTGTGAAAAGTAATGGGGGATGAATTTACATGCATGGAAGATGAAATCATGTCTACTGGAATTAATAACCACTCTCGTAGTAGATATAAGGCCCACAAGAGAATGAGAATCATGCATTGTATTCATAAGTTGTGTGATGGAATATTTAGAAAAAAATTCAATGTTACATGAAGTAACTCTTAGCTGAAGCTCCCTTTTCTTTTTTACCCAAGCAGTTTTTCAAAAAAGCAATTCTTTCCCCATGGGAGCAGTGTCCTAAACACTTGTTTCATGGATACTGTTTCCCTAAATAGTTGGTTTAAAAGATTAATTAACAAGTTTGTGAGTGAATGCATAAATACAGCACAGTGCATCTCATCTTACTGCTTCACTCCTACAGTTACTAAAAAAGGAAAAATGATTTGTCCATCTTTTATTTTATATTACTATATATCTATTAGTTTAAGGGTTCATCTTTCTTATGAGGCCTGTTTATAATTTACTTTTGTAGTGGTTTGCATACCATAGCCAGAGCTGTTCTTGTGGGAAAGCACACCAGAGTGCGTCTCCTGGGCCACAAAAGAATAGTGTGTTTGCATTTGATGAGATATGGAAGAGAGTATTCTGGAGGCTCCTTATTCACAAAAAGAGACCAACAGTAATAGCTATTCATTATTTGTACTTATGCAAGAATTCTCATAGCAGTGATGCTTGAGGTAGAAGAGGAAAATTGGAACAAAATAGAAATTTTCATAAGAAATTCAAAAAGTATATGTAGATAGTAGACTCAACCATGATGTTATTGACATTTAACTGAATGCATGTTATAAATTTAAAATTAAGTAGACCATTAATGATTATGAAAAACATATATGCCTATTAGAAAAATTTTTATAAAAAGTTTGTAAGGGTTCTATTCTACCTGATATAAATAGAAGAGAAACTGAAATAGTTTACAATAGTTAATGATATTATAAAAATACACAGACACAAAAACAAAGAAAGAACAATCCAAAACCTCCTCTTACAAACCCTTATCTAATGACCCAAACTTGGTCCAAAACCTTCTTTCACATTGGTCTTCTATCAGTTGTTAAACATGCCTCCATTCAAGTATTTCATTAAATGATTGTTTTAATGTGTCTATTATTGCCTCCCTTCTACCTTTGGACACACCAATAAGTTTAAAACCCTTGAAATAGCATGCATTTGGCTCTTAGGAGTTTGCTTAGACTTCGGTCTGAACTTTGCCCTTTATGGGGTACACCCTCCTCTTTCCTGCCAATCACCCCCAAAAACTGCACTGCCCTCCCCTCCTGCCCATTGCCAGATTTTCAATGGAATGTTAAAGACCTTGACAGAGGGGATAATGTTATTAAATATAGACAATAGGATGGAAATTATAGGAATGTTGGATGAAATGATGGAGGTAGGGAGCATGTGGAATTTAAAAAAAGTTTATTGTGCATATTGCATAAGGTGTCAGGTTGTGCCTGATTAGCTCAGGCTAAGATATTATATTAATTATGTTCAGCCTGTCCATCCCAAACCCACCTCAAACAATACATTCTTTAAAAAAGTCTCAGTCTACTCAGGTACATGTGGTGGATGGAGAGTCAGGATGGGTAGTGTTAGAAATAGGAGAAGATGGGAATGTAATTATCACCCATGATTTTTTATATCTTCCATACATGAAGCAAATGCTACCAGAGAACTGGGAGATGGGAATGAAAGTAAGTGGGTAAGTTATATAATCAGGTTAGTAGTTGAAACTTTTTTTAGCCAGTCAGCCAAGGTATCAAAAAACATTTCTAAATGCATTAAAAATCAATGAATTAGCCTATGCTAACAAGGCACAACCTAATGTGATGACACCTTATGCAATGTGCACAATAAACCCTTTTTAAAGTCCACATGCTTCCTACTTCCATCATTTCCATCCTCTTGTCTATATTGCCCAACATTCTCCCCTCTGTCAAGATCTTTAACTTTCCACTGAAAATCAAAATGATTTGAATCCATCTTTCTTACCTCCTTTAGATTTCTCCCAGCAATCCCTTCTCTTCTCCCGCCATGCCTAATATCTCTTAATTTGTTTTAATTTCCATCTATTTGAGCTTTCTTATTCTTTTCCACACCTACACTTCTAAAGCTTCCAATCAACACCTATCATCTAATTCCAATGAACATGTTTCTGCACCATACCAAACCATGCTCCATATAAAAGTTTTTACAAGTCTTTTCTTAGCACCCTTATTCAATGTTCCCGTCATCAATTCCCTACTCCTTTTGATAGCCCCTTTGCCTCATGTTCTTCTGATGTCCCTATTACTTTGACCTTCTGAAAGTCCTCTGGTAGTTTTCGACTTTTGTACCTCTCTTTAAATATTCCAAAAAGGATATCCTTTGCTTTGACCCCAATCGCCTCGATCATTTCTCAATTTATTTTGTCAACTTTAGTGTCTTGTTGTCTTTCAGATCCTCCACAGCTGTTGCACAGTATTTCCAGGCCACATTTGTCTTCTGTTGCGAGTACTTCAGTGCATACCTCATATCCCTTCCCAATCAATTCATCTTCTATTATTATGTGTATCTTTCCATTAGCATCTCAGACAATAGGATTGTTTTTATTTTCTTTTTTTTCTCATTCTTTGGATTTCCACTGAATTCCTTGCAGCAGGTTCCTATTCACTCTCCCTTGGCCTTCTTGCACTCTCATTTAACTTAGTTTCAAAACTTTGTTTTATAAGTTTTTCTCAGTTTCATTTCTTGGATTTTTGTATTTTCTTCTTGTTTCTATGAGTGTCTTATTTGAACTGTTATCCATGGCTGTTACCCATTATCATCACCTTACTCAAGAGTTGCTCCTCTTCTACTTTATTAGATATTCTTCATCATCCTTCTATGGTAGTCACATTTATTCCGTATCTTTTTCAGTTCATGTCTGTGTTGAACTTTTCTCTTGCTTGCTTTTCCTCCAGTATCTTAGTGGTCCATCCGAGTTCCTCCGTCACTTCCTTTGTCTTCTTTAATCACAGTTAACTGCCCAAGACCACCAGGTTGTGATCACTTCTATATCTGCGGTGGAGTAGCCCTTACACTGCTTAACTTGGTTCTTGCATCTCATTCTGACAAGGGCATAGTAAAGTTGGCTTATATACCCTTTCCCCCATGTTTCTTCTCTTCTAAAATTTCTCAAAGAGGGTCCTTGCTATAGCCATGATTTTCTCATCACAGAGTTCTATCAGTCTTTCTCCTGTGGCATTTCATTTTTCCAAACCAAACTGTCCCACTCTGGCTCCCTATCCAACCACAGCATTCATGTTCTCATAATGATTAGGTTCTCCATGTTATCTCATTCTGTGCTGTCATATATTTTTCTTCCCACATTATTCTGCTCATTCCTTCAAAATTAATGATATCATTGCTTAAGAAAAATAACAAAATTACCTTTCTCTAGGGTATTAAAACTTCTTTTTTATCTTGAAGGACAGTTTTTTTTTTAAGTCTAGGCACTGTATATTCATATATTGTACTATGTACCACAGGTACACAAGATTTTTATACATTTAAATTTCCGCATTTTAATGCATATTGGTGGATTACTCCATTAGAAGTTACTGTATGGCATCTCCCACAGTTATTTCAATTTGTTTATAGAAACTTATTCTTACTACTCACTGCCTCTACACCTATGTATTGGAACTATGACAATTTGAACCCCACTGAGTATAGAGAAAGAGATCCAAACAATTGAGTATCATTTACAGAAAAAAATGTCATATCTATGAAAAAGGTTGTCAAGTTAAATATGCATATTTTTATAGGTGTATGTGTATCTCACAAGTGTATTTTTATTTCACTTTTGTGACCATTCATGCCTTATTGAAACACAGAACATGCCAGTTGTAAGTAATTGTGAACATTTTGATAATATGTATAATTAGACTAATGAATTAGTTTGATTCATGCATCACAGTTAAAAGGCTGTTTACTTTCTTTCAATTCAGAAGTAGGAAAAATTCAATGTTAAATATTTTTTGTTGTACTTATGGGGTGTTTTGTTTCTAGGGATTGTGAGAGTTATTTGCTTATTTTGCATCAAATGTTATACTGATATAAAATAATATCTAAATATTTTACTGTCAACATTACATATTTTATATTTGACCCAATGTATAAAGTCAATTCTGTTTTGATGGAAAGTAATATTTAACCTTGCATAATATATTTCTTCAAAAAATGTACATATATTGTAGTCACATGTTAGAAATAGATTCAAAAATCATCATTGTGCCAACCACATTGCTTTGGGTAAATAACTGATGGATCAACTTGCATAATTCCTAGATAGATGGCATCAGTTCTAATCCAAGTATTAATATTGAAAAAATGTCAGCAAATTAATTCTTTGGAACTTGATGATGACGTCTTCTAATCAGAATTACCAGTTATGGCCTTCATTTAAATAATATCAACAATAAATGTATATAGATAGTATAAATCTGTAAATAGAGTCTAAATAAATGGTGCCATATTTAAAATTCTGAAAAAAATGAAGTCGCATGCATATGCAATTTCATAAGCTTGCAATGCATGGTTTTGGTTGTTGATGGTTTGGGTAGAAAATGGATGGAATTTATGTTTATAAGAAAAAGTTGCCAATAAAAAGGAACATCATTTAAACAAAAGATGTTTAGGGTTTTGAAATTCATGACTATGAATTTTTACATTTTTTTCATAGGTTTCAAGAGCAAAAGGACCAGGAGAGGTTACAGTATACAATTCATGTGTGATTATCAAAGAAAAGGAATGGCAAGCTTCAATGAACACTGTGAAGGTGGGAATTCTTACAAGTGAATTAGTGAGGGAAAGGAATTGTTGACAAATACTGTAAATGTTGATGTTGAAAAGATGATACGCTTCTGCATTTATTTTTTGAATGAGTGAGTGAACTAAAGTGAGATGTTATCCCAAATGCATCAAACAATTATGAAAATCTGTGGATGAACAATGGTTTTCTGTGCAATCATCGATTGGATGCTTTTGGAAGATTTAATTTATTCCATAGACCTTGATGCTCAACTTGTACATACATAATGTAAGTTCTTTTATCTGAAAGATTAAGTGGACTAGATTATTCTGAACTTGCTTTTTAATGATTTCATTCATGGATTGTAATCTGTGTTTTGTTTTCGACAGATGGTGATGTACTGCAATGAACGTAAAATGATGACATTTTCACCCAATATAAAAGCATTAAAAAATATCAGGTGTTTTACTTTAAAGAAATTAAATATTGCATTTTTATTATTGATGTTTATGTTTTACACATGCATGGCATGTTGCTCGATATCGAGCTGTTTGCCTTGGTCATTTTTTGCACCATTTTCTAACCTCCTATTGCTGATTCATAGGTAGAAGAAGGTAAACATTTTCTGCTTATAAAATTAAACCTATTGTCCCAAAGTCCTACCATGCAGCTGCTTTATACTTTTTTTGGGATTGGGATTCCAAAAAAGGGGAGGTTTGCATTTGAAGGACTGAATCTACTGCCCATCACACATCCTTTTACCTGAAGGTAATACTTATTGTGGAAGGAGAAGAATATGTGGGTTAGGATGAGATGAGAGAGATTCAGAAGAAACTGTGCTGGGAATATTTGGTGCGAGGCAGTCAGATAAATAGTGGCAGGAAGATGAGAAACCTTTGGAGTGAGGGACTGAGGTGTTGAGGGATGCAGTGTCTAGTGTGGCCATGATGATATGGCTGTCTAGAGGTAGAGAGATTGAGTGAAGATGGTCGAGAAAATGGTAAGTATGTTTAACATGGGACAGTGGAGAGTGGACCAGTGGTTGGAGCTGGAGGTCAACAAAGTTGGAGATGCCCTCTGTTGGTAAGTTATGGGAAGAAGCAATTGGTAGACCTGGAATATCGGGTTTGAATGGAATGCCTGCCAACGCCTCATCGTCAATGGAGGCACTAATTGTCGCTATTCTACTGATAGCGTCAGCAACCATATTGTCCAATCCGGAGAGGTGATGGATGTCCGTGGTGAATTAGGATATGAAGTTTGAATGGCAAAATTGTCTAGAGGAGCACTGATCAGCCTTCTTTTGCAGGGCAAACGTTAAAGGCTTGTGATTGGTATATACCATAAATGATCTCCCCTCCACCATGTGGCAGAAATACTTAATGGCCTTGTAGAGCGCAAAAAGTTCACAGTCATAAGTGCTGTAATTGCATTTAGTTGGTGTCAATTTCGTGATGGAAAAGGCAAGCAGCTGCCACTCTTGCCTTCATTTCTGCTGTAAGGCTGCACCGAGGAAAATTTCTGACGGGTCTACAATGAGGTCAACTGGAGCATCGGAGTTAGGATGGGCGAGAAGACCAGCTCTTGTGAGGCTCTATTTGAAGTTGTTGAATGCCTGTCGCCTCTCCGCTGACCAGTTGATAGGTTGGTTATTCTCTATCTTCCCCATGAGGGCAGTGTGGAGTGGAGCCTAAAGAGTGGCGGCGTTCGGGATGAATCACCGGTAAAAATTCATCATCCCTAAAAACTGGTGCAGATTCTTACAGTTTTGGGTTCAGGAAAATTGTTTACGGCATTCACCTTCTCGTCAAGAGGCTGGATACCATCCGCAACGACACTATCCTAAGAAATCCACTCTTGGTGCACCGAGCATGGATTTCACAGAGTTAATTAACAGTCCATACCGAGAAAATCTGCCAAATATCTCCCTCATGTGTTGCAAGTGCTCCTCAGCTAACGAGAAAGCCACCAATATGTCATCGATATAACAGTAACAAAAGTCCAACCCTCTGAGTATTTTGTCCATGAACCTTTTAAATGTCTGTGCCACATTGCACAGTCCAAAAGACATGAATGGAAACTTGAACAACCCGAAGGGTGTTATGTCAGCAGTCTTGGGGATATCTTCAGGAAATATCGAGCTTTGGTGGTAGGCACACACAATGTCTAGCCTGGAAAACACCGATTTGCCAAATAAGGCGTGTGCAAAATCCTGGATATGGGGCACCAGATATTAATCAGGTAAGATACAAGCATTAAGGGCTCTGTAGTCCCCACCTAGTCCCCACTCTGCCGGTTTTCTTTGGGACCAGATGGAGAGCTGACGACCAGCTGCTTTTGAGCTGAAGCACAATTCCTAATTTGAGCATTGCCTTGAATTCACGTTTCACGAGGGTAAGTCTATAAGGTGTCAAATGATGTGACTTACACGAAACGGGCTGACCTGGCATGGTGCAAATATAATACATCGTAGCATGGTTAATGTTATAATGGACGCCTGCGGGTAGCGTGATTTATGGGAAATAGCAAGCAATTCGTGATAACGAGAATGATCGGTCACAGATTTCACTTGATCAGAAGGGTGGGCAAAACTCCCGGGGACTGAAATAGTAGTGAGTCCATTGACCAACATCTGGTTATGCAGATCCACCAATAACCCGTAGAATTTTAGAAAGCCTGCCCCAATGATAAGTTGTGACACATCTGTGACAACAAAATGCCAAGAAAAATAGTGCCGGAGGCCGAGGTAAAGGTTAAGGTCATCCAACCATATGTGCAAATAACACTGCTGTTCGCAGCAAACAGCCTGTAATTAGTCTTGGAGCAGAGGCCTTTCACTTTGTCTCTAGGAAAAACATGCCGGATCCAGTATCTATCAAAAAACATATCTTGTGTTCCGGTCTGCCATGTACAACCAGCATGCTTCGAGGCAAGCGTTGGAGGCTCCCATCACCAACTGCCCTTGGGGTTTTCCGATGCATAGGAGCACAGAGTCGTGCACTTCCAGGCATTGGTGGCAAACCATCGCACAGTGGTCCAAAACCCCAGGAAAGCTGGCCATTGTATGAAAAATGTTCCAATCTCAATAAAATTTGGTGTACTTAGGTTTTGCCGACCATAGATTAAGAATATGAATTCCGATTGGCCAAAAGTATAGTTTAAATAATAGTAATAGCAATTTTTTTTATGCAACAATTGATGATAATTGTATTTAAAAACATAAAAGTCGCATTTTTAATTGATACAACTGAATGTTAATTCATATTTACAAACAGGTTTCCATAAGAATAATTTTGTAATTTTTGCAAATCTTAAGAAATTTGCACGAGTATTAAGCCATTTGCATGAGAATTGGTATCCTTAGGTTTTGAGGGTCTTTCATTACAAATCCAAATCTGATTTGCCAAAAGTAGTGGGAAAATCATAGTAATTGCAAATTTTTATGTAAAAATGGATGAATATTGTACCTGTAGTATGCAAACATTGATGAGAGTAGTATTTTTTATTAGTAGTACCTAATCTTAATTCGCATTCAAAAATTGTTTTTGCAAAAATAATTTGCAAAATGATTGTTTTGCCATTCTCACGAAAATTGCTATTTCTAGGTTTGGAGGGTTTTGAATTACGAATATAAATTCTGATTTACCAAATATTGTTTGCAAATACTATTATTTACAGTATTTAATACAATAAATAATAAGTTTAATATATATTTAGCCAGGATTATTAGGTTGAAAATATACTCTTGGGATTATATCTCAAAAAGCAATCAAAAGTTTACCAAAAGAAAAATTAAATGTGGTTATACAAACCTTAAGAACCTGATCTCTCACACTAAAGACAAAGTTCCCAAAACAGAGAGGAGTGGAGTGTATGAATTAAAGTGCTCAGAAGGTAACAGTATATTGGGCAAACAGGACAAACATTTGAAGAGAGGATAAAAGAATAACAAACGTGTAATTTTTAAATGTACAAGGAACATAGCTACGGTCATGAATCAATGTAAACAAAAAAATGCAGGCAAAACACATGGTGTCTTTTTCAAAAAGAACTCCACTCCATAAAACAGACGACCCAATCCAACGGCTACACCGAACAATTAATTGACAGAATACTCAAGAAACATAAACAGAAAATACTAATCAAATCCAGCACCACGCTATCCCATTCCAACGAAAAGAAATGTATTAAACTTCACTTCCACTCACAGTCCACCAAAGGGTTAGACACCATTTTCAATAAACACACTTTCAAACCCTCTTTCTCACCCAATAACAAACTAAGACAATTACTTGGAAATCCTAAAGATCCCATAGAACCCCTTCTCAAATATGGCAAAAACAAAATCTCATGTCCCCCATGTAATTCTTCATACATAGGACAGACTAGAAGAAACATCACCCTTTTCAAAGAGTATGCTGCTTTTTTCAGACTATGGAACTTTCACCAAGTTCTCCGTTGCCCATTATGTTTGCTTATGTTCTCTGAAGGACATAACATCAAAATTGACGACATAAAACTACTTAAACATACCTCAGACTACATGCTTGACTATTACGAATATATCCACATCAAAAAGAACAGTACAGACACCTGAATAGGGACCAAGGACCCATTGCGTCTTGCCTATTTTCTCTGTGCTAATGCAGTTGACTCACTTTTTTCTTCCCCTTCTCCACCTCCTCCAAACTTCTTCCACCCCCCTTGAAAAGAATATTTTTGAGGGGTCACTTTGTGAAAGCGATTCATATCGGAAAAGAAATACTTTGTTGTTCTATATACATTGTATCGGGTGCGGCCGGGGTTTCGGTTGGCAGGTTCGTCATCACCTGATAATGACTTTCTAGGTCGATGCCTTGATTGGGTTTGGTGGGGTGTGTGGCATGACTAAGTATTTCTTTGTCTTTTTCGAAAACCCCCTTTCTTCTTTTCCCCCCTCCTATTAGCAAACTGACTGCCAATACTTCCCCTCTTCCTTAGCCACTGTTAAACTTCGCTGTATTCTTCCTCCCTCACCTCCACTGAACCCACAATACCCACTGGACCATCTATTCTCCCTCTCTGTTGTCCAATCAAGAGGTTACCCCATCACCCCCTCTCCCTCCCAATGAGCCATTCTTTCAAACCTACCCATGGGAATTCTCATTCTTCTCCGAAGAGGCCTGCTTCGCAGGCAAAACACTTGGGGTCTTTCGTTTACAGTCTCAGCATTTCTTTGTTTACATGTTCAATTTTGTATCCCTCCCACTCATCCACCTACCACTTTCCAAGTCACCAATTGATACCGAAAGATGTAATTCTCTTTTCCTCTTAGCTATATTTTAACCTTTTTACCCCTCGGAAAAGTAAATAATTCCTTCTTCTACATACAATGTATTTGGAAGAACAAAGTTTTTTCTTTTCCGATATAAATCAATTCCACAAAGTGACGCCTCAAACCATTCTATTTTTACCCCTCCACCCTTCCTCTCTGACCAACCCCCATCCCTTAATCAGAAAGTATACATATACGAGTATGCCAAGTTTGCTACTATGAGGATGACAGTAAAGTTGGAAAGTAAAGGATGAAAGTTCAACATCGAAACCTTGGGTCGTGTTTTTTTAAGGTGTGTGGAATGACAAAGTCAATAATTTCATTTCAATAAATTTTCCAGTCAATAATTGTGTTAGAATTTATCATAAATACATTTTTTTAATATATTATCTGATGAAAAAAAACAATATACGTCGTGAAAACTATCAGTGAAAGTACTGACATAGATGATTATGCCACTGCCGAATAAAGCGCAGTCAACGAATCTACGCAATCACGAACGGTGAAATGCAGCACAGCGCATACCATGAATCGGTTTTTCATCAATGATTAATGAATAGGTTTAGCTAGGGACACAATCTTGCGTCATTTTAAAGCTAATAAAATACACTCAAAGCGCCAATATTTGTTTTAGCCCAAACAACAGCCAAAAACATACTTTTTTACATTGAAGTATATATTTTTTCAGGCTCTTAGAGGCACTATCTTGCCACCCGAACATTCAAAATGCCCAAACTAGAAACTGTTGTTACCTGTTTGGCCAGCTTTCCTGGGGTTTCACACCACTGGACGTCGGTAGTACCAACAATGTCTCTTCTCCCAACCGAATTCTGCGACGACCCACGAGACAGGCACCGGGAGCGCGAGCGACTCCACCTTGTGTCACGATTGACGGATAGGGCAGCTACCACGCGCGTCAAATCGTCTAAGGCGGAGTCACCACTTGTCACGTCCGAAGAAGGAAACGGAAGCGACTCTCGCAATAAAAGGCAAAAGCTCAGCTGCAGAGCGTTTACTGTTACACTGCCCAATTACATGAGTACTTTGGTACGGCTAAAGCGAGGCGTTGCTTGGAATGAAAGGCCTAGCTGCAGATTGAGGATTAATGGTTAACGTGTCCCAATCTCTGGTTTCCAGTTCTGTCCTCTGGTGGGAGGAGTGGGAAGGCTCCAAAATTGACAGACGAAATTAGGCGTGCGGAAAGCTGACTGTACGCCACACTTTCACCCACGGAGTACGTTGAAAATGCTGGTGTGACTTCCCTGTCTTGCCTGTGTTCAGCGCGAAACGGTGGACAATGTGGAGGTGATTTGCGACAGCGGTGGAAATCAAGTTGAATTTGGCCTTGCTCAAGCGGTTGGAGTAATAGACTGACTTGTGATTTCCTTTCAAATTTGTTTTGAATATATGACGAGGTTATCCCACGACGACGTCATCGTGGCTCGGTGGGTATGGAGTTCAGCTGTTGAACGGAGAGCCAGAATTGAAAGTCGAATGGAGCCTTCCAACACCCCCAGCTTCACTCAAGTAATGCATTTTTCGAATGCCAGATTTTCTTGGGGCGATGCTAACTGCTTCATGTTAGCAGTTAGCGTCGCCCGTAAATTTTTTGCAACGGTGCCGATAATCAATCGAAAGCGATCTCCGATTAATATTCAAGAAAAAAATTTCTTTATTAGAAGTGAACTAACGAAGTTTAAAAAAGGTCGCTTCATAACATCAGTCTGCACATACACAATTACTACAACTGAAAGTTAGTTATCTACTGATATCGCCGACAGTAAAAATATCTTAAAATCATTGTTTGCAGAAATGACAGAGGAAATGAAATGGTGGTATATTTTTTGGGGCGATAATATTCTCTATACTAAACCAAAAACAGAGTAATCAACCCGAAGGTTGGTTTTTAGTAGGTGATGGAAGAGCTCACCCATGTACCAAGCCCGACGAATATTCACACATCAGGGTAGGGGGGCCAGTTCCTTCCCCTGTGCCGGTTATGGCTTCCCAGGAAGATCTGGTACCCGAAAAATCAACTAGCTTGGGGGGAGTTGCAGGTGCCCAAAGTGCCTTGCCCGGAAATCGAACTCGGGACCATCTGGTCAGTAGTCCAACACTCTACCCACTAGACCCATATTCTCGATATATAAGCAACAAACAAAACCAAAAAATCCTAAGTATCTAAAACATTTAGGTGACCTAATATTTCCTCTATAAAAAAACCATAAATACAGTATTCAACCCGAAGGTCGGTTTGGTAGGAGATTGTAGAGTTCACCCAGTACTAAGCCTGATGGCGCGTGAAATTCACACATCAGGGTAGGGGGCCAGTTCCTTTCCCTGTGCCGGTTATGGTTTCTCAGGAAGATCTGGTGGCAGAAAAATCACATAGCTTGGGTGGAGCTGCAGGTGTCCAGAATGCCTTGCCTGGGAATCGAACCCAGGACTCTCCGGACAGTAGTCCAACGCTCTACATTTCCTCTATTATTATTAGGTAATCTATCGTTTAAGGTAGGTTTTTGGATGGACACAACTATAAAATAAACATTTTGTGACTCCCCACCTATCAAACTAATCTCTATCACGTCCCTCTTCATCTCGGTGTACTTCTTTCCTCCCTTCATCCCGTCCAACATCCCTATCCTGTTCCTGCCCTTACCTCGCTTGCCCAACATTCTCCCCTCTATTACCTTCTTCAACATTGCACTACCGCTCAATACGCTTTTCATCCATTTTTCCTGCCTCCATACGATTTCTCTCAACAAACCCCTCTCCTCACCCACCATCTCTAGTACTTCCTCATTTGTTTTCCTTTCGGTCCATTTCACCTTCTCCATTCTTCTCCACACCCACATATCAAAAGCCTCCAATCTACGTCTATCCTCCTGCTTCAGTGACCACGTTTCCGCGCCGTACATAGCTACGCTCCATATCAGAGTTTTTACGAGTCTTGTCTTAACATCCCTACTCAACGTCCCCGTCATCAACTCCCTCCTCCTTGAGAAAGCCTCCTTGCCTGGTCCTTACCACTTTGACCGTATTAGTCCAAAACACTTCCGAGATATGTAAACTGCTCTACCTGCTCTATTCTTTCCCCGCCTATTTTAATATTTAGCTTAGCCTTTTTCTTTCTGGAAAATCGCATAACCTTTGTTTTATTAATATTGATTCTCATCCCATATTTATCGCACTGAACCTCCAATTCACTCAGCAATGCTTGCAACCCCTTGGCTGACTGAGCAACTAATGCTTGGTCATCGGCGAACCTAACCAATTTTACGAATTCCCCTCTGACTTTCATTCCTACCTCTAGTTCTTCCCATGACTCTTTAATCACTTCCTCCACATATACGTTGAACAGCACCGGTGACAATGGACAACCCTGCCTTACCCCTCTTCGTAACACTGCCCATCCGGACTCTCCGTTCCCCACTTGCACCTGAGCAGTCTGAGACATGTACAGGTTGCGGATCAGTCTCCTGTCCCTCCAATCCATTCCTATTTTCTGCAATACACGCATTAATTTTTCCCAATTCACTCTATCAAACGCTTTTTCGAAATCTACAAAACAGGCAAAAACGTATGGTTGTATTCTATATTCCTCTCAATTAGTGATCTCATTACTGCAATGGCATCACGCGTACCCCTTCCCTTCCTAAACCCAAACTGATCATCCCCTAAGTAATCATTTGCCTTACTCTCTATCCTTTTGTTGATGATCCTGAGAATAACTTTATCTGCGTGGGATATCAAACTTATTGTTCTGTAATCCTCACATGATATAGACTTTGCCTTTTTTGGAATAGGAACTAACACCGATCTCACAAAATCTTCCGGCCAGATTCCTTCTTCATAGATACTACGAATCAGTCCATATAGAGCCTTCTTCCCGCATTTTCCTAAACATTTCAACAGTTCTACAGGTATGTTGTCCACCCCACCGCCTTATTTCCTCTACATGGGGTCCAAAAATAGAGGTCTTTATTGGGTGAAATTGAGACCTTAAGATCCCTTCTTCCATTTAACACATAAAAAGAAGCCTAAAAGAAAAATTTACTTTTTTTAAAAAGGTGGCTAATGAACATTGAAATACTGAGGATACGCAGAATCACATCCTTTACATCACGCCCTCCACAGTCAATAGGTCTACATATTCCTTGTGAATTTATAAAGGGTAACACCTAGCCTGACCTTGATGGTACCTTGCAGAAATAAGAAAGTCGCTAAGATGCCAAAAGTGGTGGAGGAGAGGATATTGTTGGGAGAAATCCAAAGAAACCAGGAAAGATGGATTCATAGTGTTTTGATTGGAAATGGCTTTGGCTAAATTCAGAGCGTTTTAATAGTAGTAGTATTTAGGGGAGGTGAACAAGAGCGTAGGTCATTTGCATCATTAGAGATGGACAGGAAAGGATGAAGGGTGGAGAGAAACCCGGCATTGGCAATAGCCTACTCTTAACAAAAGGCACCAAGGGATCCGCAGCTTAACATCTCATCCAACGGACTTTAAAAAAGGTAACCATTTCAGGGATTAAAAATCATTCGCCTTGACCGGGATTCGAACCCGGATCCCTCGATATCCGGTCGAGTGCTTTAACCAATTAAGCTACCGAGACATCCTCTTACACTCTGAAATTTTGGGGGCTTTAAAGGAACAAGATGTTATGACAAAATACCGTACATACAATGTCACAGGCATTCATAGTCGTGCGCGACGCGCCACAGTCCACGATGTTAATAAAGCCAATTTTAAACACTTAGGCTGTTCATACCTTAGACAAATTTCAAGAAACTGTAACAGTAACTTTAACGGAGTCACCCGCTATGTGTGCATTATAATGCAACCATTTCAGAGAGTAAAAATCATTCGCCTTGACCGGGATTCGAACCCTATCCCCTATCTAGGAGTAAGACTTAACAATGAAAATAAGATATCCACGGAGATCAACCAAAGGGGAATGGATGGTAATGGAGCATACTTTGCAAATGTAACAATCCTCAAATCAATGTTACTATCAAGGAACACAGAAATGAAGATCTATAAAACGCTTATTAGACCCATGGTAACTTATGGAGCTGAAACATGGACATTAGCAAGTCAGGATGAGGAAACACTCAGAAAATTTGAAAGAAAAATGTTTAGGAGAATCTATGGCCCAATTACAGATGGAGAGAGATGGAGAATTAGAATGAACATGGAGATAAATGAATTACTAGAAGGGAAGGACATAGTTAGATTTGCCAATTTACTGTGGCTGGCGTGGTTGGGGCATGTAGAAAGGATGGAAAATGACAGAATGCCCAAACTGATACTTAATAGCAAGATGGAAGGAGTCAGAAGAAGAGGTAGACCAAGGAAGAGATGGCTACAGGATGTGGTGGATGACTTGAAGGCAATGGGAGTTACAAGATGGAAGGAAAAAGCAAGAATAAGAACTGAATGGAGGCATATCATAGAGGAAGCCAAGGCCCACACTGGGCTGTAGAGCTGCAGATGATGATGATGACCAATATAGCTAAATGTTAACCTTACAATTTGATATCAGCAGGTAGAAGAAATATTGAGGTTTCTTTGGTAATGACCAACAGAAAAATATAATGAGGTTCTGAAGCAAGATTTCTCATAATTTCCGATCATCATTTGAAAAATCTTTCAAGACATTTTGAAGTACATACACATTCATTTTGTTAAGTATTTATATTTATTGAAAAAATTCAATGTATAAATAAATGTATTTCAGAATATGAAACAGGTACTTTAATTAAACCTTAACATATTCTTATAATTTCTTATTAACAAATATAAAATTTGAAAAGTCTATTAATAACAAATTTTTGTGAAATTTTCAATAAATATGAGGTATGAGTTAATAAATTAATTTTAAGATAAGTTAATATCTTTCTTAAATAAGTTGATCTAATGATATTATATTATAAATATATGGATGGAATGGTTTTAACATTGATTTATATAACTATAACAAAAACAATTTAAGTTAGAAGCTAACACATTCCTCTCCTTTGTAATACAAATTTATCTATTGTTAAACTATTTAAACAAAACAATCTGCTACCATTTAAATATATGGTAGCAATAACAAATAATAATGGTAATAATACTGTAAGACAAGAATAAAAGAAACCATATGTTAAGATAAAGACTCTTATTATCTATGTTAAGATAATAACCTCTGATGACTTTGGACTTCTTAGTTGATATATATGATAATATCACCATATGGCTCATGTTGCCGAGTTTTGACCTTCTGTTTTGCTTCAAGACCTGCAAAAGAAATGTATGTGAGTGATAGTTGTACATTTGTTGTTGCTGTACAGCTAAGTTGATTTTAAATATTCTATCAACTCGCATGTTTCAGTGTATTCAGGTGCCATTAAGTAAATTAAATTACTGTGTAACCTTGCATAATGAGCATATTGCATTTCCCATTACTCACACAGCACATTTAGCCCTCTCTTTTGGGATTTACTTTTCTTGAAGGCTCATGGCTTTTCTGAATGGTAAGCAAGCAGAGTTTCAATCACCTCTTGCATTTAAGCTAAATAACAGCATGAGATGGTCTTTCATTGACTTGTGACTGGACAATGCATTCTCCTCTGCTTTAAAATAGGTTTGCTTCAGCATCTCTGTCCAGAAGAGAGCCAGCCGTATCATCACAATTAAAAACCTGTTGTGACAAGTAACCTTCAGAATATACGAGCTTCTTGACATCACTGATGAAGTTCTCTGCTGCCTTGGAGTCAGAGCTTGTGGTTTCACCATGCCTCACAATACTGTGGATACCAGTTCTTGCCTTACACTTCTTGAATTATCCACGGCTTCCCTTAAATACTTTTTTGGCCATTGATGATCCTGGAATCTTGTTCATCTCATCACATTGCAATTGCTTTTTGTTATCCATTAGAGAAGCAACCTTTCAACATTCTTGATAATATGCAATAGTCACATTAAGATGCTAGCAGAACGAGTGCTATATACAAACTAAAGCAGTGGGTGTACAACCATTCCAGGAGTCCCCCTATCCTCCTAACTCAATATGCAAAGTGTCTTTGTAAAGGGAAGCATTTTTTTTATATTTTTGCTCATTATGACAAACATTTGCTTTGCAAGGTGATGGTTAGGCAAGGTTCCACTGTATAGTACCAATTATGATTTCAAGGTTCAGATTTCAACTAATCTAGTGTGGGTGGTTATTGTGAAAAACTAGGTTTATTTTTACTAGTTTAATTGTTAATAATAAAAAGGTACATTATTATACTACTGCTATATCCTGTATAAAGTTATATTAATTTCATCCATCAATACATGTTCAAATTACAGTTCTATATGAAGTGATATGGAAACTTTTTCTTTAGTAACATCTGCATTAAAAAGTAAACAATGAAGTAAAGGAAAAGCTGAGGCTATGAGTAAGCATTCATAGTGAACACAACAAATTATAAGAATGGTTTTAGGTTGTATGTTGTAATTAGGAAAAAAAGGGCCACCTATTTGAAGGAAAAGCGAATATTGTGAAAATATTTCCAAAACAAAATGAAAGGAGGTACGTAGCATGAAGATAACTGGAAGAAAGGGGTTACTCTAACCAGAGGATGATATTAGAGAGGGATACTTATGAAGGGGACTGTTTGAATTATCTGGCATGCAATGGACCTATGATAACTTCTTTAAGTGATGCTTTTCTTGAACACTTCATTCGCTTATATTTAATTCTCATATGTACTACCATTGCTATGATTCACATAGTCTTTTAAAATCCCTTTTCTGAATGGCTAATTAATGCTTGCTAATCAGAGAATTTTATTGTTTGAATTCCCAACCTACTTTCATTTTATCCCCTTGCCAGATCCGTCCCAAGTTATATAATGGCTGCCATAGGAGGAAATAGTGTTGCACAGATGATAGTGTTCTAATCCATCTGCCAACTTGTAGGCTAATCCCTGCCCTGCACTGAGCATATGCTCCTCTTTGTAAGCACCCAAAACACTTGAATTTTGCCTTTATCTATTTGAATCCTTATATATTATTATAAGGTAATCTACTAGTTAAGGTAGGTTTATGGATGGACACAACTACCAAATAAATATAGTGTGACTCCTAACAAACCACAATCCAGAAAAATCAGGAAAATAACCAGACTGAAGACAAGAGTTAATGACAATGGCCAGAGGATATGCTAACCAGTCAATTACAGATTTAATTCAGTCAAATCTGTAATTGACTGTTTAGCAGACCCTCTTGCCATTGTCATTAACTCTTGTCTTCAGTCTGGTTATTTTCTTGGTCAGTTGAAGTTTTCCAAGGTCATTCCTATTTACAAACGGGGTGATATCAGTTCTCCAAACAATTATCGTCCTATTACAATTATTTCCCCACTTGCAAAAATCATTGAATCAGTTATATTTACAAAGTTGAAGGTCTACCTATCAAATTCTTTAACATGCTTCCAAATTCTGTAATGTCAGCCTGCAATGTGGTGTTCCGCAGAGTGCTGGGTGATTGGCTTAGCTCCAATCCTTTATAATCAATAGAGGAGTATTATGAGCACGACTTTACTAGCCTAAAACTATAAGGTCTAGTGTGAGTAGAATATTAGGTCTATGTATACAAATATTTTCAATACAAGAATTTTATGTGATTGTATATTGTGCTGTATAGTATATTATCTATGAACAACTGTAAGTTCCTATAAAGAGTCACAATATATGTAACAAACTGTACAAATGTGAAAAATGAAGACATCTACCAAATGTGAATACGATTATAAGATGAATAAAGTATTATTATTTCTCTACATCAGGTCCCTCTTCATCTATGTGCATTTCCTTCCCCTCTTCATCCCATCCAACATCCCTATCCTGTTCCTGCCCTTTCCTCGTTTGCCTAACATTCTCCCCGCTATTACCTTCTTCAACATCCCACTGCCGCTCAATATGCCTTTCATCCATTTTTCCTGCCTCCATAGGATATCTCCCAACAAACCCCTCTCCTCACCCACCATCTCCAGTACTTCCTCATTTGTTTTCCTTTCGGTCCATTTCACCTTCTCCATTCTTCTCCACACCCACATTTCAAAATCCTCCAATCTATGTCTATTTTCCTGCTTCAATGACCACGTTTCCACGCCGTACATAGCTACGCTCCATATCAAAGTTTTTACGAGTCTTTTCTTAACCTCCCTCCTCAAAGTTCCCGTCATCAACTCCCTCCTCCTTGTGAAAGCCTCTTTGCCTAGCACAATTCTTCTCCTTACGTCCCTACTACTTTGACCGTGTTGGTCCAAAACACTTCCGAGCTAAGTAAACTGTTCTACCTTCTCTATTTTTTTCCCTCCTATTTTAATGTTTAGCTTAGCCTTTCTCTTTCTGGAAAATTGCATAACCTTTGTTTTATTAATATTGATTCTCATTACATATCTATCGCACTGAACCTCCAATTCACTCACCAATGCTTGCAACCCCTTGGCTGACCCACAAACTAAAGCTTGGTCATCAGCAAACCTAACTGATTTGATGAATTGCCCTCCGACTTTCATTCCTACCTCCATTTCTTCCCATACCTCTTTAATCATTTCCTCCACATATACACTGAACAGCACCGGTAATAATGGATAATCCTTATATATGAACTGTATGAATCCTTCTCATGTCTTCAATGTAAATGAGAGAGGTACATGGTTGTATTTGTGAAGATAACAAGGTTTTTAAAGTTTCCTTGGTCATAAGTGTGTTTGTAGATAATGGTCATTGTCTACATAGTGCGTGATAGTAATGGAAATGTTTGGCCATTTTTTTAACTCTAAGATTATCATCAACTGCCCTTTGTATTGAAATATACTTTGAATTAGCTTCTTCAGTACTCATCTGATTACATGAACTTTGCTTGGTTTAGGGATTGTACTACCAGCAAGTTTTAACAAAAGAATTCCCAAGATCCTTCATGGTTCACAATTGGCCATAAGAGCTGGCTACTAAAGTTTCTGTGAACTTTTAGCGGCCTGTCACAAAAGGGCTAATTTCCAAATCTCTGTTGCTGCTTGGCTTAATCTGATTTGAAAGGGTGTACGCAATATAAGAAGAAATTCTGAATGAACACACAAAAAAGAAAACCACTAGTATAAAAACAGATAATGGCATGTGGTTTGCCTTTACAGATAGGAATTGAGACAACCTAAAGAATTGGTAACAGCTTTTCTCCTCAATGAAAGTGGTCATGGTTTGGAAAAAGGATTGTTATGTTTTCCACTACCAGGACTATCATCCATCACATTAAAACAAGTGTTAGCTAGCATTCTTAGTCTAGGGCCAACTACTCCTGTATGGGCAATTAGCTTACCACAGTCACTACAGCAGCATTGGATCCAAAGTTAACCATTCATATTAGTAGCACTTAGGAAGCTATAAAACATTCAAACTATGTAATTAAGAGGACTTACTGATAAGGGCAGTGAAGAGTCGAGCTGCATTTAGTTTGCTGGTGGAGGCTGGAGGTGCCAACATAGCAAATGTAACCTCATCACTTTGAGCTGCCACCGCAGGAATTTTCAGCATAAGATTTGCCTCAATTCTATAAAAAAAATCAAATTTTGATTAGGATAATATATTGGGTTCAACATAATCATTGATCAGGTTGTTAATCAGGTTAACTTATTCTGAATTCTTCCAAATGTCTTATTTCTGAAAGCTTCATTCTACTCAGGAGAGTTTCCATTGGAGAGGTTTTTAGGTCAACAAAACATACTACATACATGATAGGAACTCCTGGATGGCTTTTAATGTCATGTAAAAGTATATACGTATTTGAAAATGTACTATGCATTATTATCTTTTTTTAAGTAGCAATATTCAAAATAAATTGAGAATAATCCATTGAACTTAAATTTATATCACAAAAACAGTGAAGGTAATTTTGTTATGCTAGAAAGGCTTCCTAGAAATTCAACCATGATATATGAACATGAACATGAATGAATAACATACCGGGCACTGATTGTTGACTCTTCTGATAGTGAGGGAGAAAGATCCTTTTCCAATGCTCTCTTTTTTGCTGGAGGCTCCTCTTCCAAAACTGTGGGCAGAGGCTTAAGTGACCTTGAATCTATGGGCTCAACAGCAACAGCATAAGGAATTTCTATGATAAGAAGTAAAACCCATAAATGTTAATCAGGATGACTGATAAAAATTGAACATTGATGATATTCCTAGTTATACACCATTTCCCTGGGGATCGCACCGACCTTTGTGCCAAAGTCCACTGGAGCCTTGCATGGAAACCCATGTCTGTACTCGTTCAGCTTTTCAATGGCATTTACCTTAGTAGAATTAGTTTATATGAGCTACATCATGAAAGGGTATTATAGTATGCAGGTACTTGTCATTACCTCTATGACCCACTTTAGCGGGGGGGTCCAGTGGAATAATCATGGGGTGGGAGTAAATGGGGATCATTGGCCTCCCCCAAACTACCAAAGTCCAAGACAATGCATATTGTCAGAAGCGTTGATTTTTAAAAATTAATTTTAGTGGATTTGATGCCATAGACTAGTCAGTGTCAAGGATGACAGCAATGTACTCGAGGTGACTCAAAGTGATGTCAAATGTACTGAACTCAAGGAGGTGAGATACTCTGAGTCAAGTTTTCTACCAGCATGTGATGGCAATGACCACTAAATTACTGATAGGGTATAGTCTACATTTCCCCTCTTCAATGGAGTGGTGTGTTTCTTTAAGTCGATAATCAAGGTATCTTTGAAAGCTAGGTTTAAGTAGGGATTTTTTTTAATACACTTAGAAATTCAGGATATTTACTTGATGTTAAATTTTGAGATATGCATGGAGTTGAGTCTTGATAATAGGTTAATCAGTATGGTGAAACTCAAATATTACACTTTGCAGTTTCAAACTTCGTGGGGCTGCCCAAAACCTAACACCACTCAAATAAACTGTGGAAAATGCTGCAATGATAACTTTAGTGTAGTCACTACTGATTTGCAAAAGACACCAAGAAGTGTCATATTGGAAAAATTATTCACCTGAAGCAGGATTTGGACCCATATCCCTCCATTTCTGGTCGAACACTTCGGCCAATAAAGCTGCCAAGACATGATGCCTTGGTAGGTGATAATACCATGGTAGGTTAACTCACCAAAGCACTTGACTATAAATTGAGGAATCTGGATTAAAACCCTGGTCTAAGTAGGTAGTTGTTGAGGGAATGAAGAATTTGTTTTAAGGAATCAGGCAATCTTATGTGCGTAAAACTTAACATTAGGACCTAATTTTAATTTTTTGGTGACATCTTACCAGAAACTAAGTCTTCTGGCATATCAGTTACTCTGAAATGAGAAAATATTTTTTATATCAATATAAATTATACGACTGAAGTAATAGTAAGGCATTAATCTGGTAACTATTTGAATACCTTTTCTGTTTAAATTATGATAAAATTCCATGGTAAAGAAATTGAAACAATTGTTAATGCCATTATAACAGCTACCAGTGGTGATTGGTGTATTGCTCGGTATATTGATAAAGAGTGCAATAAAATAATAACTCCTGCAGCATCAAGAAGAAATCCAGCTCAGAATAGATGTTATTGAATCATATTTACTTGCAAGTATCCCTTGTAGTGAAAATAAATGATTCAATGGCAAATTTGCAAATGTACAAGGATTTTACATGAAGGCAATTGTCTTCTCACCTTCACTGAAAATTTATCTGAACACAAACAAGAGAGGGCTTCCCTGGAGATATATGTCAGGCTTACAACCCATCAAAACTCAAATGTACTTACAGCCACATGTGATGCATTTTAATGCTTGGTTCAAAAAATAATACTTTCGCTGTCTGAAATACCCAATAATTAAAATTAGAATGTACTCTAAATGCATAATTTTTATTTCTATTTCAAATACTTGGTCAGATTGTGTCCAGTATTTTATATTTCAAATGCAATTTTTTTCATATATCTTTCAAAATCATCATAATAGTTCAGCAAACCCAAGTTGCCAGTCCTCTGCTAGGTGACTTTTTCATGACAACATACATTTTTCTTATCTTTGATGTGCCACTCTTTGTGAAACAATTTCTAGTTTCTTCCTTAGTAGTACATCCCATTCCCTCAGTGTCTTATTTAGGCCATCATATGGTTTTTTTTATCTCAAATCATATCCAATATATCTTTTTTCCTTTTCAGAGTTTTTGCTGTGCTTGTATATCTTTCTTCTCCTACTCTTTATAACACCTCTTCATTGGTTATCGATTAGATCCATCAATTTAATCTTTATTACCTCCCGTAATACTGCATTTCTAATATTTCCAATCTTCTCTTTCTGCAGCTACAATTGTCCCTGTGTCACTTCCATACAGAGGCATACACAAAATATATGTTTTCGTGACGTGCTTCCTCATTTCCAGGCTTTTCTTACCACTTGCCTGCTTAGCACACTTTTCTTCTGGTAGCATGCCTTTTCTGCCTGGACTATTCCACTAATTACTTCTTTCTTACCTTCACCACCATTGCAGAATCTGTGTATCATGTGATAGAACTCTTACACATCTGTCTATTTCTTATATTCTACCACATACTATATTCTTTGTTTCCTTTTTGGGTATTTTCTGGTACTTCTTTGGCACCTTTTCTAAGCTCACTAGCACTATCTTCAAATTCCTCCATCTTATTGCCAAAGGTGTTATGTGGTCCTCCAAAAACACTTGTTTTCTAAGGATATTAACCATAAAGTGTTCACATCTCTCTATTCTAATGTAATTGAGAAAGAATTAAGATTACTATATAATCAGAAATTAGCATAAAAAACCCTTTGTTCCCACAAAAGAAAATTTCAGGTGAATAAACATTCAGCAATTCAGATGTTTTTTTAATCACTCCTTTGAGGAGTGTATAGTTTTATGCTTTTTTACATAAGAATCACTTTTTTAGATCATATTTTTATGACTCTAATTGCAATATCTTAATTTACTCAATTTCCTGTTTTCTAACTACTCAATCACAGTCTTGCAAGCTTCCTGATCTACACCAACATTGACAGGTTCCTCCTCTGCTTCTGCCATTTTTACATCTCTTTACTGTCCTTGTCCTAGAAGAAACATAATCTTCCTTCTTCAGCAATCCATCCTTATATTGTTGCTCTATATTTTAAAAAATAAAAAATACCTTTTATTTTAGCTTTAAAAACATAATTTTTTACTCATTTCATTATATTAAGGCTTTCCTTGATGCTGTAAGACTTTCTTTTATTAATATTCCCATTATTCATTAAATCTATTTTAATTTGTTATGAATGATAATTATGCCTGTGCAACATGGGATTAATTTTCTTCTAAGATTGGTGAGAGTAACAATTTCTGATAACTTTCACTTTCTCGCAAAGGGTACACCTCTAAACATCATTTGAGTTAGTTAAAATTCCTTCTGCTCTGGCTTGGATCATAACCACATATATCTCAGAATTTCTTAAAGTAAAATTGTGAAGCAGTGACTCTCATTATTCCCAAAATGACTTAATAAGCAATCATGTTACAACTAAGGAAGAGTGCACTTGGATTTCATTTAGCATTTTCCCAATGTAAACATTGAAGGTAACAGGTGAAAGTACATATTTTTGTCTTAACCTTTTCTTTATTTTTGCCTCTTCACTCCTGGGTCAAGATTTAATGACATCCACCAGTTGTTAAAAAGAATGAGGATCACTTTTCTATCATTATATGACATTCCTGTATACTTCAGAGTACCAAGTATTTTGTTTGAGAGAGCATCATCACAGGCTTTTGCCAGACCCACAAATGCATTTCATATCTTTGGGTACTTCTCTCTCTCTTGCCTAAATTAGCCTAAGAGCAATAATATCTTCACTTTTCCCCTTACTCTTCCTAAATTCCAGGTGCTGGTTTTTGATGCATGTCATCAGACTTATGGCTCAATAGTGATATTTATTTTACCTCTTTTTAGAGTATAAACAATTACATTTTTCTGAAAGTTCATTCATTTTATTCCAATTGAGAGCATGCCACAGATGAAATTACACCCTTATTAGTGCCTTATCTTCACCATTTTTAATTATCTTGGTAGAAACCTCTTGGATTATGAGGAATTTGTTGGTACTCAGCTAAGGTGACTGCTGTATCCTCTTCTCATCTCAGTCAAACATATTCTTTATTTTAAAATATTTTAGCACTAAGATGTTCCATTGAAAATTTGCTCCAAGTATTCTTTTCATCTAATTACACTAATATCTTCATTTTCAATTAACATTTCCCAGGTCTTGTTTCAAATTACATTGCATCTTCAAGTTCAAGATGCAGTTGCAAAAAAGGCGATATCTTCTAGCCACTTTTGAAAAGCTGTGAGTTTTGGTAAATATTTCCTTGAACTGATAAAGGCCTTCATTAGAAGGTACCCTATCGAAGTAGTGAATGGCTCAGTTTATGAGCCTACCCAGTTGTATTTAATGCCGGTCAAGAATTACAGTGTATAAAGAACAATGGTATACTGGTATGTCCTGACTTAAGCTAAGAACAACATCTTTATATTTTATATTCAGTGATTTACAAAATAATTTTCACTGCACAGATTACAAAACTTGGATAAAACATGCATTTTTATCTTTTTGCAATCGTGTACAAAATGTGATTTTTTTCAACCAGTGCACCCAGTAAGTTAAAAGGCATAGCAAGGCATTAAATAGGCTGTCCTTAATTGATTCTAAATTTTTTATTTTAAATAAGAGATATAGGCTATTTTTAACTCCTGATAGAAAACATACTGCTTGGGAGGACTGACAGTAGAAAGACCAGGCTCTTCTCTCATTTCTGTTCTTGGGGTAGGTGAACCAATTGAAATTAACATAGATGAATGCCCTGAAATGTTTCCTCTTGCTTCCTGCATTCTCCTTGGCTGAATATCTGCTTCCTAGAATTGAATTGTTATGTTTGAGGAAAATAAGTGAACAAACCTAACCTGTAAGTGTCATTCAAAGCAGTATTTATAAATAATGGTATGATATAATACGATCAACACATCAGTTATGTTAAATGATGACAATGTTGGGAAAGAGTAATTAATAACACATTTTGTTCTTTGCAAATGTTGGCATATTAAGCATACATCTGATTTAACTATTTTAGCCTATGATTTAGCATTTGTTTCTTCCCTATGATATCCTTCATAATTTTAGGTATTGATGGCTCTTGAAATTTTTATCATATGGGAATGGTACTTCATGAAAAAAAATGTTGGGAAATGATAAAATAAAGCTGTACCTTAACTAATGGGATGGATAAATTTTAAAGTTAACATGTGAAGTTGGATGACATGATATGGTGCCAGAAACCATGATTCATTAACTTCCAATTTATTAATATTCTAATTCTAATATTAATATTAATTCATAAGGTAATTGCCTTAAATGTATGAATAGATTTCTCTGGATTGCCAGATCAAAAGGTGTGTTTCTTCAGCCAAAACAGAATTTATAGACCAAATATATAAGTTCTTAGTATCTATTTCAAAATTGCATAGTTGCAAGCATCTCTCCCTATAGAGCACTATGACCTCAGCAAGTTGTTTACATTATAATAATAATAATCTTTATTGTTCTGTAGGTCATAGATGCGACATAGAACATTGTCAGGCAAGACATCAAAGCATACATGTTGTCATAACTTATCATACAGAAATTCATGTACCTTGTAATAACCCTTCGGCTGTAGCAGTTTCCTTAATTCTATCTTAAAAACATTAATATTTGAAATAAGTTTTATATTCAAAGGCAATTTGTTAAAAATAAGCGAGGCTGAGTGATGGGGACCTCTTCTGGCACATAATTGTTGTAAAATATGTATATTTTCACTCCCACGGGTCAAATAAGCATGAACCGAGGAGTTTGGTTGAAATAAAGTAGGGTTCTTTTTTACAAATAATGCACAGTAAAAAATGTACATACTTGGTAGTGTCATTATATTAAATTTTAGAAATAATGGCTTTCCTGGAAACCTGATGGACACATTTGCCATAACTTTCAAAGCTCTTTTTTGCATAGAGAATGCCCTAGCCGCAACACTTGTGTTTCCCCATAAAACAACACAGTAAGCCAAGTGAGAATGGATTTTGGCATAGTATATCAATTTCAGTATTTCTAATGAAGTAGTTGGAGCCAGTTTACGAATCATATATATTCCCGTTGCCATTTTGCTAACTAAGTCCTCAATATGATATTGCCAATCAAGGTTTTCATTTAATTTTAACCCTAAGAATTTTGTAGAGCTAGACTGCTGAATAGATGTGGATGCATCAATCCTAAGTAGAGGACTTGTTACTGGAGGATTACTCTTATGATGGAAATTTAAAAAATATGTTTTGTTTCCGTTCAGTTTTGAGTTATTTATTTTACACCAGCCACTCATATCTGCTACTGTTGAACGTGCCAAATCATTTACCTCCCCTGTCTTATTACCAAAACTAAGGGTAGTAGTATCGTCAGCATATAAGATCACTTTGCTCTGATGCAGTTGAGATGCTAGGTCATTAATAAAAATAGTAAATAATAGTGGCCCTAGAATTGATCCTTGGGGCACTCCACAATTTGAAGTAAGAACATCAGAGTAATACTGAGTGGCACCACCCTTACAATTAGCATTTAATTGCACAACCTGCTTACGATTTTTTAAATAGGATTGTATCCAAGCTAAAGCATTGCCATTGATTCCAATTTGGCAAAGTTTACTGTACAATATACAATGGTTTACAGTATCAAATGCCTTAGTTAAGTCATAGAAAATCCCAATAATTTGTTTCTGGTTGGCAAGACCAAAGATGATGTCATTAACAAGCTGAAAAACAGCAGACATGGTTGACTTACCCTTAATAAAGCCATGTTGGGAAGGATTCAATAAATTAAATTTACACAGATAATCAGTGATACGGTTATAAAAAAGTTTTTCTAAGATTTTAGAGAACACAGAAAGTAGTGCTATGGGTCTGTAATTATTTGGGTCACTCAAGGATCCCTTTTTATGAATCGGGCATATCACAGAAAATTTTAAATTTGTCGGAAAATGACCATTGCAGATTGATAGATTGAAAATATCCGATAGGGGGGTAGAAATAGTTTTAGCAGCTAGCTTAATAATGGGCATAGGTACCCCATCACTTCCAACAGACCATTTATTAGCGAAAGAATATATAACATCTTCAACCTCGACAGGATCTGAGGGACAAAGAAATATTGAGGCAGAAGTGCCCGTCATTCTGAAGATTGATGGAAAACTATCATCAACTTGGCAGAACTGTTTATTAAAACAATTTGCTATGTCTTTTGGGTTTGAAACAGCAATGTCCTTAAACTTTATGAAAGGTGGCGGCTGTTGGGTGGGGTTGTTATTTGTCTGCTGCTTGATAACATTCCATGCAGCTTTGCTTATGTTATTAGATAAGGAAATACGCTGATTGAAATAATTTTTCTTAAATTCCTTGATTTGGCTTTTATAATTGTGCAGAAGTACTTTGTACTCATTATAAAGAGAAGGGTCAGAAAATTTACATTGGCGATGTAAATCTCTTACTCTAATACTCATGTCCATCAACTCCGAAGTGAACTTGACATTTTTCCTTTTACGATCAGCAATTATTGTTTTTAGAGGAAAGGAATGGTTAAAAATTAGTAAAAATTTGTTAAGGAAAGAGTTAAATTTAATTTCAACATCAGAATTGCAATTTTCATCCTCCCAAATTATGCTTGCCAAATTCTTAAGAAATTCATCAATGCTGCTATCATTATAAAATCGTTTAGTGACAAATAATGGTGCAGTTAATTTAAAACCGTCGAACATCACCTCAATATCAAGGACGCAATGGTCAGACACATAACTATATGCCTGACTGCTATCATTAGGTGGTATGGTATATGTCATGAAAGGTCAAATAAGTAAACGAAACATGCTAAATTAATAGAGATGTGATATAAATTATTAAGCAGTTGGACATTCGTTCAAATTACAAGATACATTTTCAGGAAAGAGGCTGAAAAAAAGATACCGACATATACTCATTTTAAATGAATTTGAGATAATAGTCATATGTTTGAAAAGTGATATAGAGAGAAACAATTCAGGAAATATGTCAGACAACTTTTAAATCGTAACAAGTTTATGCTTCTTAAAATGAAAAAGGGTTAGAAGAGTCAGGAGTGCAAGATAAAAAGTTAGGATTTTAAAGAGATTAGAAAGGAAGGAATACCTCTATGTGAGGATAAAGGGATAAGAGAAATTTGAGGAATGGTGAATAGTCCCCAAAAAGGAATAGAAAGAACAGCAAAGAAAACAGAAGGTATAGTAAACTCAGAGAGGATTTTAAAAACTTCTATGGGAAATAAGGCAGTGGGAATAGTTCCCTGCATATTCACCAAAGAATTTATGAGAAAAGAATTTGGTCAGAAGACTTCAATCATAAATTTTTTTTATTCCCATCCCAGAAAAAGTACAGAGGAAGTATAGATATGAAAACTAATTAAGTTTAATTTTATATGCTGAAAAGGTGTCACTGGAAATCATCAATAAAAGGTTCTATAATAGTGAAAAAAATTACCAAGACAAAGATCAAATTGGATTTAGAAATGGGTGGGGAACATGTTATGCTATTGCAGTAATAAGAATACATATTAATTTAATGGAATATGGAATATAATCAGGATGTTTTTTATAGTTTCATGGCTTTTGAGAGTAGAGTGAACAAAGTATCAAATGAAGAATTTAATTTATGACTCAACAAATTTTCACCCAGGAGTCGAGCATCTTGTGACCAAAGAAAAAACTTTTTTCACTTAAAAAACAAAACCTATACAAGATGCATAGAGGCACTCATGAGAAATATGGTCACGCTTCACCACTGACACAAAGCTAATGGAATAGAATATATAAATCATCTAGGGGGATAAATGACTCATTCAAAACTTGTACATGAATAAGGCAGCACAGATAAGGGAATCGGAGGAAGAATCAGAATAGGCAGTGAAACCCAGTGAATGAGATAGGGCTGTTATTACCACTGCTTTTTGACTCATATACTGAGGAATTGTTCAGGGTGGCATGAAAGGGTTTGAGCTAAGAAAAGAAGTGGCTAGCATGGTTTGCTGATGATCAGAAAGCCAAGGGGTTGCAATTTTTCTGTTATTGTTGAATTATTTCAGGATCAATGGAATAAATAGGGCATGGTGATAAACTAAAGGAAGACCAAAGTAATGTAATTAGTAATATTAAATGTAGTAAAGTAATGTAAAGCAGTAGGATAATTATGCTGAACATTAAAGTGGGAAGGTATAAACCAAAGTAGGCAGAACCATTCACATATTTTGGATGTGCTTTGGAGGAAAATGGGATTAGTAGTGGGGACATTAGATGAGGCATTGCATTGACAAAAGAAGGATTCATACATTGATGACAGGTACAAAAAGCAAAGACATGAGATGTTAGAAAAGCAGTATTTGGAATGCAGTGTTGTATGAACATAAAAAATGGTCTTTGAGGAAAGAGAATCAGGAAAGGTTGGAACCCTTTGAGATGCAGTTGTGGAAAAGAATGGAGAAAATAAGTTAGGACAGAGAGGAGGACAATCAATGCATTTTTAAATGTGATGAGAGAATAGAGGAAGTTACTGGGCAAAATTGGAATTAGGAGCTAGAAGAAGTGGGGAGAAGGACAGAATAGAATAAACCTGCTGTATGGATTGAAGACAGGTTGAAAGTATGAAGAGCTGAAAAAGGAAATGGAGAGTAGGACCAAAGCATAGGAAGTTCATGTATACATAATACTTATGCTTACCTTTAATAGGTAGGTAGATTACTAATGATGTGGATAATTACTTTTTCCAAGAACTTATTACAAAGTAAACAAAAAGTGAATGATGAAAAGTTGTAGGCAGTAAAATATATAATTGAATAAATTTAGAAGGAAGTCATCATCAAGGAAATAGATACATTTTGGGGCAAATGTCCAGTGCAGAAAGTCACAGTGCAATGTTT
Organism: Hetaerina titia; assembly: GCA_037158775.1. Taxonomy (NCBI): domain Eukaryota; kingdom Metazoa; phylum Arthropoda; class Insecta; order Odonata; family Calopterygidae; genus Hetaerina; species Hetaerina titia. The sequence continues at coordinate 83,772,245 of CM073775.1, read as the reverse complement.
TTTGCAATTGTGTGTACTTCACATAAATTTTTGACTGGAAAAAAATAAAGCAGGCAAATAAAATGTTGAAAATAGAAAAAAATTGAGGTGATTTATTTGAACACCAGCAAGTTTTAAAGAAAAGTCAATCACATGCTTGCTTACTAGTGTGGAAGACTGCCTTAAAACACAAACAGAAAACTAAGTACAATAGCAAAATTTATTAACACAAGATATCCAGAGAGACAACAATATGTTTTCAGCCCAAAAAAGTAAGTGGTCAGTTATCAGTAACCAGAGATTGTCCACAAAACTGTGAGCAAAATACTTTATAAAATTTATTTACTAACAGATATTTTCAGTTAGGTTACCATAAAATATTGCATTCATTATAATAAGGGGATGAATTCATTGATTATAGTTGTTGTTCATGCTGCAAATCATATTTGTAACTAAAAATATATTTACATTGTAAAACTGACAGTTCATGAATTTTTTTTATTCTAAGATTAAAATAAAAAATCAGGTGCCATAGTAAATTACTGAAAACTCCTGTAAGTTACACCATCTTGTTGTATGTGTGTCCGATATTAATGAAGGTACTTTGCCAGAAAGAACTATATAGTGTCCATAAGTAAAATTCTCACCTGCGCCCATGGTAGCAGTTCCTTATAGATTTCTGGAATTTCAGGGGCAGGGCCCTCTGGATCAGGAAAGCATTCTAATAGATGGGAAAGGGGTGAGGCTGTTTCTGGTGTTTCCATAGCCTGCATTTCCCACATACGTTCCTGAGAGGATCAAGATGAAAAAATATACCATGAGCCAAAAATAGAAGAGATATTAGTCCATGACTAGTGACCAGAGGTCCCAGGTTTGATTCCCAGGCATGCCTCTTGAATATCCTAACTCTATCCCCATGAAAGAGTTGGTGTTAGAACACCACATCTTTCATGGGGAGCACATATCAGGACAATATGTGGATCCTCTTTAAAAAACTTGGCTTCATTAAACAGGTGGTGGGGAAATGTAATAAGAAAGTTAAAAAGAGATGTTACTTTACTATAGTTAAAACCTCATTTGGAATATGCTGCAAGCATTTGGGATCCTTGGGAAAAAATTTGGTGAAAAGAATTAGATTAAGTCCAGAAAAAATCCACCAAATTCGTCAAAAATTGTTATAATAGGAACACAAGTGTGACTGGTCTCTTAAGGGTTTTAGGCTGGGAGCCACTGGAAATACGAAGAGAACAGGACTTAAGACTTTTAGAAAGGTTCAGAACAAAGGAGTTTAACAATAACGCTAAAGGAATTTTCATGATCCCACGTTACTTAGGTAGATCAGACCACAAAGATAAAATAAAGAGGATAGATTCCAGTACAGATAGACACAAATACTCTTTCTGTCCTCAAACAATTAGGGATCACAACAGTAAGAAACCGAACTCATTTTAGAAACATTAAAAACATTTCATTTGCAAGTCAGAACAAAATTAAACATTGCAAAGATATCAGGTAATTTTGTAGGATATGTGTATGTTAGTGGTAGTTTCTGTTTGCATGTGTGTGGGGTGTAAGGGTTTTTGCATGAATGCATACCATGTTTTGTTTGGGCACTGTATAAATTTGTGCATGGAGTTTTTTTTCTCAACTATGGGCGGTGCCCTAATACCCCCTGCCACACGCCCTTGCGATGGCTTGTGGGGTATTAAGTGGATATAGATACCCTCAGCTATACTGTGTGAGAAGTTAATTGCATTTTTTCTTTAAACAAAATTTTTCACAAATTCAACGTGTTCAAAATTTAACGGGAATTCTAATTTTTTGGACAATAATATTTATTTATTCTTATACATTGATGTTGTCACCTTCAAAGTAGTCCCCATTGGAGATTATGCACTTGTGCCAGCGCTTCTTCTAACCCTCGAAACACTTCTCAAACTCGATCTTTCAGATAGCCTTTAGTTCTTTCAGCGAAGCGCTTTTAATGTCATCTACGGCAGTGAAACGACGGCCCTTCAAGGTTCTCTTAATTTTTGGAAATAGGAAAAAGTCACACGGAGCCATATCTGGCTGATATGGAGGCTGGGGCATCGTTACAGTATTGTTTTTGGCCAAAAATTCACGAACAAGCAATGAAGTGTGAGCTGGTGAATTATCGTGGCGCAAAAGCAATTTTGGAACGAATTTTGCCACCACGCGTTTCATACCCAAAAAATTGGAAAAAATGTCATGACATGATCCAATCGATATGCCAACATCATCAGCGACCTCTCTAATTGTGATTTGGCGATCGTTCATAACCATTTCTTTCACTTTTTCCACGTTTTCATCGATAGTTGATGTGCTGGGACGTCCTTCAAATTCTCCACGGCCTTCTTGGAAACGCTTATACCACTCGTAAACTCTTGATTTACTCATATCAGGCTCACCATAGGCCTTTGTTAAAATTTCACTCACTTTGTTACACTTTATTTCATTTTTTACGCAAAATTTGATACAAATTCTTCGATCCATTTTTTCAACAAACGAAAATCGCCCAGTTCATAAAACACGTCTAACCTTAGTGGCTGTCACTAAGTCCACAATGAAAACAGCTGAAAGTTTTATCGTACTTCAGGGGCATGTATACCAACATAATAAAAAAATTGACAATCGTACTCTCCAATCCCGCGAAATTAAAAAATTCCCGTTAATTTTTTAACACACCTCGTATTTCAAATGTTATTAAAGAAATAAGACAGTGATATTCCAAAGGCTATCGGTTTTATTTCATGGTGTGCATATATACTAACACTCACATTTTTATATAAAACCCCGATTTGATTACAACGGACATGGCAAGGTGTCAAACTAAATGGGTGTGAGAATTCTGGATATTCCACATGACCTGACTCCCATGCAATCTTTCAGGTCAATCCACTGGGATGGGAACACCAAATGGTGATTTGCTAGAAACTTCTGATGATCTACAAAGTGATTTCAAATGAGCAGCAGCATTATTATTACACTACATTGCATTATTGGTAGTCCACTGTATTAGGTAGGTTTTGGATGGACACAGCTTGATCGTCACCACACTTTCAAGCTCTGTTCCCAAAAGACACAACCTAACACCCCACACTACATTAAAATGTTCTTCATTTCCAAATATGCACCAAATCCCTTTATTCTCCAACATTCGAATTCCTTTCCTCCCCTACCTTGCTGGTCTAATGCCCTCCCCTCTATGATAATCTTCAGCATTCCATTGCCTATTAAAATCCCCTGCATCCACTTTTCCTGTCTCCCTCGAACCTCTCCCAACAACCCTCTCCCCTCCCCCACCATGCCTTTCACTTGTTGTTGCTTTTCCTTTCTGTCCACTTCACTTGTGCTATTCTCCACACCCACATTTCAAAAGCCTCCAATCTACTATGCCTATCATCTTGTTGTATGCCTATCATCATCTTGCCCATCAATGAACATGATCCCATGGCATACTACACCACATTTTATATCAAAATTTTTATTCATCTTTTTTAAATATCTCCTCGAAACATCCCTATCATAAATTCCCTTCTCCTCATGAAAACTTCATTGCCTAGTACAATTCTTCTTTACTACTTCATGACCATTTCGGTACAAAACACTTCCAAGATAGTTCACCTGTTTCACTTGCTCTCATTCTTTGTTCCTTCATTTTTAAAATAGCCTACCTCTTCAAAAACATCTTAATCTTTGTTTAGTTCATACTGATATTCACCTCATGCTTATCACACTGATTTTCTAATATGCTTAGCAATGCTTGTGATCCTTGGCTGATTGGCTAACTAAAGCTTGGTCATCTGCCAACTTAACTGATGTTATGATTTCCCCACCAACCTTCACTCCTATCTACAGTCTTTCCATGTCTCTTAAACCATTTTCTCCATTTTATATGTTGAAAAGCATAGGTGATAATGGATACCACAGTTTTACTCCTCTTCCCGACATTGGTCATTCCAACTGTCTATTCCCCATACACACCATCATTCAAGACAAGGATTGTTACTTGACCAAAGCAAATGTTCAAGCCTGGTGGGAAATCCCATGGAGATTCTCCAGTGAACAACAGAAAGGTAGATAGGTGCCAATTAACTTACTGTAATATCCCTGGAACACATTTGTGATGTTTGGTTATGAGATATTGAAATACTTGGGAGCTTCTTCCCACCTTCCTTTTCTACTTATTTCAGGGAATACTTTGAATATCGATATTTAAAATAAAATTTAATAAATAAAATGGAGCTTCTACTAACCCTAGTTTGTGTCAGTAGTTCAATATTTGTTTGTTCTCTAGGTGTGTGAGGCATCTGAATCACTCTGTCTTGCATCCAAACAGCACCACCACCCCTACGTGGTTGTAATGGTTGTTCTCGAGGTTCAGCTACTCTTTCAGGTCTCTCAATGGAATTTTCTGGTGCTTGTTGCTGTGGCTAAGAATAAGAAAATTTTTATTTTAATACTTTAGTCATAATTAGATCAGCTGTGATAGAAATAACCTAAGTGATTCAAGCAAAAGCAGATTGATCATAAATCACTTTTTAAAATTCTTTTAATATGACTGAAGGAAATTAATTGGGTAGCTTGTTGCTGGCATTAATCATGGTACCTTGTATTAGGATATTTATAGCACCAATACACTTGATTTTTTTATTTATTGGATAATGTTGCATGGTAAGAGGTTCATGGTGATTGGGTTTTTGTTATTTCTACCTAAGGAGTTCATTATGGGGGTTGTCCAAGAAAGTATGGTGGTGGTAGTGAACCTTGATGGCTAACACACATTTTCAAATGAGGGCTAGGAAAGGAAAACAGCATCCAGAAACTAAGTGCTGTTTTCTAATGCTTTATTTTCTATTTTCATCTTCGCGGGTTTCTCACAGCTCTGCAGTGCCCCTTACCTTTTTGAGATTGTTAGTGAAGTGACATGAGAAAAAGCATCTAATTTCAAACCCTAGGGTTTCAATGATTGGATAGAAGCTTCGACAATAAGCATTAGTGTGACATGAAATCCATAATTAAGTTAAATAATAAAGAGGTATAAATTGATCATCAAAAAAATATATTTGAGATAGTTGTATTTGTCAAACTTAATAGTATTATTTTATATTATGTTCTGAGTCGACCTACTGAATGTTTTTGGAGGAGAAGAGCTTCAAAATTGGAGCAATCTAATGACCAAAAACTAACCTCTGCTAATTCTGGCACTTGCTCCAGTGGTTGTTGCTCCGTTACTTGTTCTGGTGCTTGCTCTGCAGCTGGCAAAGTGGCTCCAAGAAGTTCTTGAGGTATTTCCTTCAAAAAAAGTACTCAGCATGTAACTAACTCTTTAACTTATCAGAAAAACAAGGCTTCAGGTATGAAGCTCAGTTACAAACAAAAAAGTTGTAAGTAATGTTGTTTTGTTAATGGACTTGAGGAAATTGGAGTGTTCCTACGCAAATATCCAATGGGTCCCTACTTTACGACACTAATCTGTTCCACAGGGACTATAGTATCATGAAAATTACATGAGAATATGAAATTTATGAAAATATTATAAACTGAACCCATTAAAATATTTATTTGTGATGATTGATTCTGGATGAACCATTGGATCATATTTACATTAACTGATATTATTAATGATAATATGGTTACCAACTGCTGGGAAAAATGGCCATGGCAGGAGATTAAATAGTCATCACTGTCTACCTACAACTTAATATTATTGCATAAGCATATTGTAACTTCTTATGACCAACTACACATGAACCTGTCTTCCACAACTCCTGTGCTACTCACAAACTACCTGTTCTGGAGGACAAGGCAATGCTCATGTCAAATTTCTCAGTAGATGCGCAAATTGCCACAGGTATGTGACCAGAAGGTTGGGAGCAATGATATGATTCTTTAGTACCTGAGATTTATTCCAGAATTTTTTTACCTTCCTATGCTATGTCTGCAGCCCTATCCAAATCAAAGACTCAAGGATAATTGACTTAACAGAGCAACAGTCATAGCAGTGGCAGACAGGTAAACTAATTTTTTACTTCCCTCGCCTGTGGCTCTCTCTCTGCAATTAGCTGATATAATTTTATTTTCTCATGTGACAGTACACATGACATTACAGGACGATCAATGGGCTCATTGTCCACTTTTAGCATCCAAGTCCATATAATAAGCCCTTATGCCTTGCTATTTTTGGCAGAACTGTATTGTCAAAGTGTGTGGCCAAGAGCAATAGTACCCTCTGATGTTAGTGGATTCCTGTGATCTGCATAAGACCTGTTAGTAGGTACAATGGTACTGTAGGAACTGCTATAACTGCACATTTTTGGCAAGGACATGTGCAATAGTATGAATTAAAATGTAAAGTGCACCATGGATTTCTAAACAGAGCAAATTGCTGAGTGAATTCATTTCAATGCAAAACCATGACAAACTGAAACCCCACTGTATAGGCTACGGAGGTAGGGAGAGAACCCAGAATTAAACTCTCATTGCCTAGAACCTACCTCTGGTAGTGGCTGAACTTGCTCCAGTGGTTGCTCCATTGCCTGTTCTGGTGCTTGCTCTGGTGCCTGCTCTGGTGCTTGCTCTGGTGCCTGCTCTGGTGCCTGCTCTGGTGCCTGTTCTGGGGCTTGCTCCATTGGTTGCAAGGGAACATCAGTCAGTTCTGAAGGTATTTCCTTAAAAATTAAAGTATACCATATGTAAATCTGAAGTTCTGAGAAAAAGAACAGCTTCAAAGATTGTGCTAATTTTCAGAACAGTTGCAAATATTCACAATTCAAATTGATTTTCCTCTGCAGCACAGATTTAAGTAATGCATATTTCTTCTTGACTCCAATGATTTAGAGTAGTACTTGCTAGGAAACATAAAAAGTAATGAGTTTTGTGATGTGAAATTTGAAGACTAGTAAAGAATACTTGCTATTCATTGAGTAAATTATGATAACACTTAAGCAAATATTTTATGCATCTTCTGGTTTCAAGCATTTTTATAACAAGTGACACTTTCTATTTGAATATTGCCAACAATTTATGCAAATGAAAAATAAGGTAACTAGAAACAAATACATAATGGTAAACTTCAGAAATCATCAAGCTTTTTGTTATAGTTAAAGAAAAAGATGAATTTTATAAACTTAACAAGTAGCCTGAAGCTCTCTCTGTCCAATAAAATCAACAATGCTTTTTGTGACGTAGAAATAGTACATAAATTAAATATTTCAATTAACCCATCATTTTCACATGTTAATTTTAATCATTCCATATTCCTTTAGCCTTGCAAAAAAGAGAGCTATTACCATGCCTGAAAAGGTTAAGCAAGAATTATATCCTAGGAATTGATAGTTTTTATCAAATTGTAGAAGTTTCTTCAATAATTTAATTTATTTACAGCATATTGAATTATTCAACCTTTATTGTCCATTAAATGGGAAAATAAACCCAAAATAAACAAAGGAGTTAGGCAAGGATGCAAAATTTCATCAGCAGTATTCATGTCAATCAGAGGCAATAAAAATATATAGCTAAAAGAGGTAATAAAATAAGCACATGATTTGGGCATCAAGGAAGTTAAGGTGAATGTTAGAAAGAAAGATATTAAAATACTACACAAAATTTGTTGTATCAGGCGTAACTTTATGGAATTTGCATGACATAATGAAATGAAATACTACAGTTCACAGATGGCATTGCAGTAGTTCCATAAAAGCGAGAGGGCCTGTATGCAACTCGGAATGCTAGAACCAAGTACTTCAGGAATATAAGGTAAGTATCAATAAAAAGAAAACTAAAATCCTTGTATGTGTAAGAGAGAAGCCGTAAGGCAGATATCACAAATTGATCAGTGGAATTAGAGCAATAAGAATCCTTCATCTACCTGGGCAGCAGTATATCATGGAATAGAAAAAAATTGAGAGATATCAAGTAAAGAATAGCTCAAGCTAAGAATGTGTTCAAGAAGGAGAGGATATCCCTATGTCAGAAAAATTGGAGATTTCAAACAATGAACCAGTTAGTCAAAACATTTTTATGAAGTATGACATTCTATGGATCAGCGACAAGAAACATTGGAAAGGTGGACCAGTGAAGATAGAAGAAATATAATAGAAGCATTTAAAACATGGTGTTGGTGAAAAATGCTGAAAATTAAATGAAAAGATAAAGTGAGAAACAAGGAAGAATCTTGAAGAGCCGAATAATTATAGTTATTATCCTTGAAATGTTTTTAAGCCACAGGTAAAATTTGACACAGAGCTTGATAATCTCATCACTGCATTGAAATTAGGGAAAATGAGATATTCATATTTCAGAACTCTTCTGGTTGATGAATATTTGAATCCTTTGTTTTCCTCATCCTGGGGCAGTGATGCAATATTCCACCTCCCTTCTCCTAATCTTTTTTGTATTAAAGGGACATTTGTATAAAATACCTGGTGAAAGTGCTTAAGCATTGAAACCTGAGTCACATGGAACTTTATAACTGTGGTATATAAAATAATTTATAAGAACATGCAGCAATAAAATGTCACAAAATTTCTAAAAGTTAATTTCTCAATTATAAGAGTTTTTGATGTGTGAAAAAAATAAAACCCCTTTCCTCAATGTAAACTTGTGTTGAAAAGCAAATGAACATTAAATTTTCTTTACCTTTATCTGTGTTCACTTCTTGACCGGAAGTGGGCCAAAATGCCTTTCAGCTGACCAAATACAATGAATGCCAAGGAAGGGCTGAAATTCTGGTAGACTCACAATTCAAACTCAGAGTTAAAGCATTAAATCCTAGCATATGTACTTATCTGAATTCTGGAGGATGGTTGTAACATATCCAGTTAGTCTAGGGAGGTTAACATTTCCTACCAGATTACTTAAATATTTTCCTAACTAATGCCTCTATTCTTACTCTTTATATCCTTTATCATTCCATATAACATTTGTTTTTACTTCTCTCCAGACATTTCTAAATACATATACATGTGCAACTGGATACACTTGGCAGAAAATGGAAAAATAATAAATATTTTTATTTGTATACTTCTGTTATCATTGGGACTTCTTCGACAGGAACTGTTGCTCTAAGTCCTTCAGCAAGTAAAACAGCTGTCGCAGGATCTTTGCCATTTAAAGCAGCTTGAAGCTCTGGCAGAAAGCTTTCAAAGCCACCCAAGGAAACCTTTTAAATGAGAAAATAAAATTAACAATTGTTTTATTTTTAAATAATTGAGTAGCTTCAGTCCCCCTGGCCTTAACCAAGCCAAAATTGTCTACATATTTTGGCTTACATCTTCAGGCTTGCCCCTTGACTGTCCTGGCACTTCAGCCATAGTAACCTCTTTCGGATCAGCTGTGTGAATGCTATCAGCTTGTCGCAGTAGCTCTTCCAGTTGTTCATGTGAAAGTGCAGGAACATCAAACTCACTCTCTATTGGCCTCCTCCTATATGTTTCTGTGGACCATAAAGAAGCAACACACCAATGTTAATTCTAGATACTGAAACATTTCCCATGACTTTTATGCAAAATTGTATTTATTTTTTTACGCTGGTTGACAACATCTCTCTCAGTGGAAATTGCAACCTATTTTAAATGATTATGAAACAAAATTGTTGCTTTTTGGATCAATCGGTAAAATATTAAAATAGCAATTATCTAATTATCCTTTATTTTTTAAAGGGTTGGTATTATTTGAAATAAAATAGCAGGTCAAATAAATGATCTTTGGTTACTTTCATGAAAGTAATTGCATTATCATTAAAGTCACTAAAAATAAATTTAATTGTATTTTTTCTACATTAAAATGCATAATTTTGGAGGGCTTCTTGATTTTGAAAATGCTTACATGTAGTATATAATTTATTCCTCACTGCACACCTACACTAACTCAAAATTTGATGCTTGGATCAAGGTAACCCATACAAAATGGGTTTAAGAATAGGAACCAGTCAAAAGGGAGACAGTGGAACACCAGCTCCTCAATGAGGTCATTGCAAATGGATGATGCTGAGGACAGGAAAGTTGGAAAACATCAAAGGGGAGATAGAGACAGGAAATGTAGGCCTATTTAAGGTAAAATATGAAGATAGAAGGATGAAATAGTAATTGAAGCAGAAGAGGTTACGAAAAAAGAATATAGGAACTATATGATAAAGATAATAGGCCGATGACTTTAAATATTGGGAGGGAAAATGTTGCTGACAAGGACCAGAAATGGATGAAATCATGATCGGGAAAGCATTAAAGGGAATGAATTCAAGGAAGGTTGTGGGAATGGATAACATCCCTAAAGAACTATGCTGCAATTTAGAACAATGATAAAGGAAGAGTTTCCATGGGTTCATTCATAGTATTTAAGAGTGAGGAATTTGGCAGAAAGATTTTGTTTGGTACTCATCTCAAGAAAGGAAAAAGCACACCCACAGGAATATCAGTTTGATTTTAAAAACATCAAAGGTAGTAATCAGGATCATCAAAAAAGAATGAAGACAAGAGTAAATGAGTTCTTAGGACAAGATGATTTTTGATTTAGAAAGGGGAAGGGTACTTGTGATGCCATAGCAATATTGAGGGTACTTGTAGAAAGAGAGGAGAGAGACACAACAACCACATTGTCATTGTATGCTTCATGGATTTTGAGAAGGTATTTCACTGAATAAACAGTGTACAATCAATGAACATTTTGCAGATGATAGGGGGAGGTTTGAAGGATAGACAACTTCTTCTAGACTTGTACCTGTCTCAGACAATACAAGCGCTGATAGCAAAAGGATAGTTAAGATGCTCAGTGCTTGTCAGGAAAATAAGGCAGAGATGTCCATTATCACCTGCTATTTTCAATGCTATATACTAGTGTATGTTGAGAAAATGGTAAAGGAGACAGAAAGAACTAGAAATGGGAATGAAAGTCGATGAGGAAACTTTTAAAATAATTGAAATCAGATGATCAGGCACTGATTAGCCAGTCAGTCACAGTATTGAAATCAATAATTGACACCTTGCAGAATCAATGTCAATGGATTTAGATGAGACTTAAATTTTTTTAAATTAAAGTAGAGAAATTTTTCAAAAAACAGTAGGACATTAAATAAATATAAATGAAAATTTAAGGTGAGAGACATAAACTAGACAAATCAGGGCAATTCAGCCGTTTAGAAAGTGGTTTGAAGGAGGATAGGTAGATTTCTTGGGACTTACAAATAAGATCTGTGCTAGGTAAAGAAGTGCTTACAAAGAGGCATGAGTTGATGACAGGTTCAGTAAATAAAGATGTAAAGAAAAGGTTATTGAAAACTTTAAAATGGAGCATAGTTTTGTATGGCTTGGATTTGACCATTGAGACAAGAGGATAAGTGTTGAAGTGGTGTGTGTGTGTGGAGAAGAATAGAGAACATAAATTGGACAGGAAAATAAATGATGGAGTTCTGGATATGTTAGGGAAAGAGATATGAGTCTTGGGATAAATTCAAAGAAGATAGAATAAGTGGATGAAAGAAATACTGACGGGTAGTAAAATGCTGAAGACTGATGGAGGAAATAATGTTGAGAAAGTGAGGTCGAGGGATGAAAAAATAGGCATTTTGAATGGAATTAAGGGAGGTAGAAAATATGTCAAGCTAGAGAAGAAGTTACTATTGTATTATTATGCATGAGGTTTATGGATATTTTGTGTCTTGCAAATTAAGACAGGAGTAAAATAGTGTGTACTCCCAAGATCCATTAAAAACCTACATTAACCCAGTAGAATGATGCTTATACTACCTCTAAAATAAATCACCATCAAAAAACAGAGTATTATTGGTTTAGATATTTATGACTTCCTTTATTTCAAGTAGCCTGGCTTAAATTACTAAAAAATTAACATTAACTATCCCTAAATAAACAGAAAAAGTCACAATTTTTTAAAATTATAAACTCATATCTGCATGCACAACACTTCAATCAGATTTACTGAAGGTTTCAATAGCCATAACAAATTGACAAGTCGTGAATATTTTCAGTTTGGAGAAAGCACTAGCATAAAAATAAATGAAACTATAACAAAAACTAGGTTTTAAACAAGTAATCATTGAATATATCAAAGTCATGCTGCACAGGGACTACTTACTTTTTTGAGGCTGTCTGGGTTCATTGATGAGTCTCTCCAGTTTTTCATCAGTATCCCATATGACTTGAATACGTCTAAAGCGTTGTCTGAAATACATATCAAAATTTCCAAATGTTTTAGAAGGAAACCAGAAAACGCCAATATTTCTAGAAATGTGATTCCTTTAAATATTATGCATCATTGATTGCTAAACTTGTGACAAATTAACTTTCATATGTTGAACAGATAATGACCATAGTTTGGAATTAAATTATTTATTTTTCAAGTTACTGATAAAATAATTTAATTGAGTTCCAAATAAAAGTACAACCTAGGACTAGGTAATTATTTTTTTAATCAGTAACATTGTGATATACATCAACATTGGAAATATTTTGAGAATTTCCTTTCTGTAATGCGATAGATTATTTTTTCTGGGGTGGTGGTACAGTTTGCCTTGAATTATTTAATTCATGTTATCCTTCTGATCTGATGTGAAAAACTAGGAAGTAAAAGATCTCCAAATGATATTGTACAACTTTTGCCATTTTATCCTAATAATGATAGCAACCAACAATTACCTGACAAGGAATTTCATCTCCTAAAATGCATTAATGATGAATTAATTTGCTTGTTGCATGCAGTTAAGCTAAAAAATGAAAAAAAGCTAAAAAATGAACCCTCTCCTTCCCTAGTACATCAAGTTAAAAATAAGTTAAAAGCAAACCTAATACCACCACTAATGGTCCATTCTGGACATGAAGAAAAATGACTTGGCAATGTTTCCTAGATAGTGTTAATCCATATGTTTTAATATTATTTTATCATGTATATTTTTGTTTTCCTGAGCACACAGAGGATGGCCACTCATTTTTTTTGGATTATATTTTTCTACTTTTTCCCCAAAAAGTAATCTCTTCCCTTTTCCCCACTGTCCCAGTTTTCTTTTAAGTGTCTGGAATCTGATAACGTATTTTCTTCTGCATCATCCCTGATCATTTGGTGAGGTGCTGGTATAACTGAAACCAGTACGTTTATTGTTTTGATTTTGACGAGTTCATACGCATGTGATATGATGCCTGTAGCAAACATGAAGTGAGATATAAACACCAAATGAATAGTTGTTTACGTGTAGAATTCTCGTATTATGTCACTGTTTCAAATATGAAATTCCTGCCTTTTTCAAAAAAATCAGCCTTTTACCACAATTATCTATAGGGTTTGTGAAATTGAGCAATTCCAGACATTTTCCTGATTTATTAATTATTTCCAAATGAGTGGCTATGCATGTTAAGGTGTTTGAAATTAAAGTGAAAAGGTAAATTTTATGCTCTGCTCTTAAACACTGCAAAATATGATCACTCTTTCTTATTTCTGAAAATTATTATGCTGCCAATATAAATAGTGAGTAGTTTCAGGATAATCCATAATGCTACATTGTTAAGAACTGAATACATGGATATGTCATAAATAGCTTTAAAATAGTGGTAATTTTAAACCTAGATGAATTGAACATGCAAGTGTTTACCCAGTATCAAGTATAACAAGTAGGAACAAATACTTATTGCTGTCAATTGAATGTTAATTGATTGTTGGGTGGGGGTCTTTGACTGGAGCCCCAAGCACCTAGAAATCTTGGTTCACGGCGCAAATCCAAATTCTACCTAACTGACACATGCACACTGGGGACAAGAACATCATAGTAAAGGTATGGTGGTCACCCATTCAATATCTGTTTGGATCCAATGTTATTTCACTTCAGTGTTCCAATTTGAACCAGGGTGTTAATGTGGCCAGGCCTTCAGTGTATTAATGTGGCCAGGTCTTGATTAAATGCTACAATTATTTTTAGGAAACTTCCGCTCAAAGGTCTAGAGACAGTGAAACTTACACATCTTTGGTATCCACTAAAGCCAATAAACGAGCAACTTCACCCCACCGTATAAAAACATGGGCTGCATCATCTGTGAGGATAAATGAAAACAAATAAATAAATGAAAATAAGTAAATGAAACAATTATGGAACAAATGTTTCTCACTCTACATATTCCATGCCGATTCAAAGGATTTTAGCATAACAGACAATAAAAATTTTACCTGAAATAATAATTGAGGTCATTAATTAGTTGTTGAAGAGTGAAGAACAATAGATTTCAAGACATAATATTTCAACCATAGTTTTAGCGGATAAATACCATTCTCAATAATTACACTGACAATGGAAATTATATGAGCTGAAACCATGGCCAAATATTAATAATAAACCAGTGACTGAATATGCCAGTCACTTCTTTAAAATCAGGGTACTGTTGCCTGTCACTGCCCACCACAATCAATTAGTATTGCTTTTATTTAATTTAATATGCTTTCTTTACCTTGATGTGGTGTAATAGTTTGTGCATTCCAAAGAGTAATGAAGCAGTTCCATGAAGTCAAGCCTGAAGCAATTTCTATTCTGATGACCCACAGAGCTATGCTAGTGGGAGCAGCAATAATCACTCCCGGTAGTGCCACTCATGCCAGGTAATTTGAAGGACAGGAGTAATGGGATAGGACAGGTAAGTCAGACAAAAGGTAGTCTGTGCAGCATCTATTTCTCAGTGGAGTGGCCATTTCAGTGATGGTATTCAATTAAAAACATTTGGCAGGAATTTGAAACCACTTCAGTTATTTATCCTAAGAAATGGTAATGTACCCTAAGTATGGAAATGAGTCCTCACAATTATGCATAGGACTCAGTCCACTGAGCTTTGTGTCTTTTATGGCAGTAGAAGAGGCAAGGCTTCCTTGGTCATATTACAAAATCCTTGCATGGTGGCATTAACAAGAGCAGGAAAGAAGAAGCGAAAGATGACCAAATCAGTTTGAATAGGGACTTGGAATGTTAGGATGACTCCGAGAACAAGAAATTTGGACCATGTAAAGCAGGAGATGGATCGAGAAAACATAGTTAATTTATTGAGGTGCAATTTGGAGGGATAATTGAAGTGATAATTACAAAAAAAATATTCAGTGGAGGGAAAGAGAGTCAGGGAGAGGTGGCAGCGGTATTGAGCTTAGGAGGAAATCGGAAGAACTGAAGGTTGATGGGAATTAATAACATCAGCTAGTTTAGCAGATGATCAAGCTTAGTTAGCCAGCTAGGCAAGGGGTACAACCATCGCTGAGTGCATTAGAAAAATCAGTGAGCTAGGCAAGGGATGATAATAAATGTAAACAAAACAAAGGTTGTGAAGTTTTCAAGAAAAAGAAAAGCTAAGTTAACTATCAAAATAGGAGTTCATAAACTTAAGTAGATAGTTTCCCTATCTTGGAAGTGTTTTGGATCAAAGAGGTCAAAGTAAAGGGAAAATAAAAAGTATTGCTTTAGGAAAAGAAACTTTCTCTTGAAGGAGGGAAATGATGATTCAGACATTGAGCAAGAATGTAAAGACAAGATAATTGAAAACTTGGATATGGAACATATTTTGTTTGAAAAGTAAACATGGTAATGGAAATAAGATGATAGGCATAGATGGGAGGCTTTTGAATTGTGGCTATGGAGAAGAATGGAAAATGTGAAATAGACAGAAAGGAAAACAAAGAGGTACTAGGTATGTTAGGGGATGAAAAAGGATTTTTGGTAGAAATACAAAGGAGGCAGGAAATATTTATTTATTTAATGGACTTTACACATTTCTGTTGGCATCCATTATTTTAAAATAATATTGCATTTTCCGCGGGTCGCGGTGGTCTAGCGGGTAGAGCGTTGGACTGCTGACCGGAGGGTCCCAGGTTCGATTCCCGGGCAAGGCACTTTGGGCACCTGCAGCTCCACCCAAGCTAGTTGATTTTTCGGGTACCAGGTCTTCCTGGGAAACCATAACCGGCACAGGGAAAGGAACTGGCCCCCCTACCCTGATGTGTGAATATTCACACGCCGTCGGGCTTGGTACATGGGTGAGCTCTACCATCACCTACTAAACCGACCTTCGGGTTGATTACTGTGTTTATGGTTATTGCATTTTCCACGATTTTATTAGTGAAGCGTTTTTTTATATATTCGATCTAATATTTACAGAGTTATTTTTATGTTGCAACTTTTTGGCTATGGATATTGATAGTTTCCACAAAGTTATGCCTGGTGCTATTAAAACATTTCTGTTGGTTTATAATTTTTATAACGGCCAGAGATTTGTTCATTACAAGGGCCTGTGAATAGTCTATAATATACTTACTTTCAGAATCACCAGGTTTTTTTGCGATTTAAATATTCTCTTGTGGTTACATGCATTCTGTTTTGGGTTGATTAGGAAGCTGTATTGTGGCACTTACATAGAGTGTAGTCATACAAACACCACAGGGGGATAATGGCTCTATGTACAACATTAGTAAAGAATGACCGATTGGTGTCTGATGGTTGTGCTTCAATTTCAATAATTCCACCATCAGCAAACTGAACAAGATAGCGACATACTGTAGAAAAGCACAGTTAATCTGTTGCAAAGTATGGAAATCATTCTAGTTAGTATATACATGAATATCAAAAATGTTAATAGTACTACAAGAATATAAATTTGTTGAAATTTATGTTAAGTTAGGACAGAAGTAAAACTCTGGGCTTAATGCTCAAATGCTAGAAACTTTGTTGAAACTGTACGTTAGGTGTCTGATTTTTTTTACAAATAAAGGGCTGATAAACCACCAACTGCAATTTGAAACATTTTTTGAGTCACTCTGTGGTGCACTGAACATTGCCTGAAAATAAAGTAGTAGATAGTTTAAATATTTGTTTACTACTAATTATAAAGACATATACTTAGCTTTTAAAAGATAATTTCTTAGGGAATTGTCACAGCAAAGTGAAGGCATGGGGGATGGCGGTAAAATCAAGAGTGAAGGAATTTAGTGGGATACACTATTTAGAAATGACTATAATAGTCCAGAATAATACAAACAAGCTCTATATTCCCCTCCTCAATGCTTTAACTGGTTTTAAAAACTCACCAATGATGTCTTTAATTGTACCTTTCCCTTCAAAACCTCCATAGCCCTAACTGTAACGCCCAATAAAAATTTAGTTGTTTTTCTATGATTCCAAAACACTTCCAGGTGTAAAGATGTTTTGAAAACTGTTTACTTATTCCACATTTACTCTCTTCATAATGCCCCTCGTCCTAAATAAGAACCTGTTCAAAACTAATTCAATTACCACTCTATAACTTTACAATGATATGTTGCTCAAAGTCAAGAAAGTAAAACAATCTGTTAGTTTGAATATGTGGTAAGTACTTCTCCCTTTGTTGTTTACTAAGGTGGCATTCTACAAAGTCATACTTGCAAGTTTTAGAGGGCAGTTAAAGTAAAAAAAATAACAATTAAGATACAATATCATGATGCAAGCATACACCATAAAAATCACCTAGCCCAAAAAAAAAATTAAGAATTTTCAACAAAGATATTGTAAATGAAAAATAGGAGATGTCCAAAATAATCTCTTGGAAATGAATTTATTTTAATTTAAACTGTATGTAACATCATGTGCACTATAATTAACATATGATTATAAGCCCCAAGAGGAAGTGCCCACACAGTTGTGTTGCACTCCATGTCGGTACCTGAACAGACTCTCTAGATAGCTTCAAAACCCGTGGAGATTCATGTGTAGGTGCTTCTATGAATAATTACACACCTTGTGTAGCCAATTGTCACTTCTTATGTAGGCATTCATTTCAGGAAAGAGTTAAGAAGTACATTTTGATGAAGACATTACATAAAAGTGATGGGGTACCATAATTGTTCACAGAATCGAAAAATCTTGAAAAGTAAACCATTAAAATCATTCCAAATAAAGTAACCATGAAATGTCAATTCTATATAAATAATATTCAAAAAGCTATAAACTCATTCAGGACTTATTATAGATATCATTCTTGCAGAGATTAGAAGATAATTGCCAACAGGTAGTGGGTACCTGAACACCCTCACCTGATATTCTAGGGGCCATGGATTTGTTTCCTGTTTAGATGTGTTTTCTCCTGATGAGGCTTGACTGTCTGGATTGTAAAATTTCTGCCCTGTAATTATTTGGTACGGCAGATGATTGAAAACATAAATTACTCAGCAAGGACAATCTACTGGAATATGTATGGAACCCTTGTTGAAAATTGGTGGAACCTATGTAATTTTGGTAATGAGATCCCACTGATTTTCACATGAGAATTTGACAATGTCACCTATTTCCACATGAGCCAAGAAATGCACTACAGAATTATCATTATCTCCCCAAGAAATCTGTATTATGACCGAACGAGAAGACATTTTACAGGGAAAGCAATCTCTTTGAAAAACTTTCATCTTAAGTGAAGGACTTGAGCCACAAAAACTACTGCCTTGAAGCAATTAACTAAATAGTACCATGCTTTCAAATAAATTCAATATTTCAATATAAGCCAACGAGTAGCAAACGAATGAATAATTTGAATTCCTCTTGAATTTGCTATATTGGCTATACTCGAAGTTCGTCAACTTACCAAATATTAATGCAGATTTCTTTCTGAACACTTTACATAGACCACAAAGCAAAGTTGACGTCACATACAAGTTCATTCTTGGGCAGTTTACTCTTCCTTCAGATGAATACTTCAAAATATCATCACTGAAAGATATCCAAAAGTACAAATTATTTTTTCTAAACAGTAACACGAAAACCTAGAAAATTTGAAGGCAAATTCATGAGAACCAAAGATTTCGAAAACAATGATTAATTCAACAGATATATTACCAGCATTTCTCAACATCGTATGTTTTAACCATAGCAGACATTTTCCTTTTCTTAAATTCAGCATGATTAAAAGCCGCTAGCCATAAAATGCCGAATTGCCCTCTTCTTTGAATTACGTCCAAATAGTAGTACATCTTAATTGTGTAATTTACTGCAGGAAAGTATTCCGTTAGACCAGGGAAATGATTGAAAGTTTCCCAAAGTGCTGCCCAAATGGATTACGTGATAATAATGACTTACAATGTTTTCCAGTTAATAATGCTCACTTTTGTCGTGTTCCCCTTTTCATAATGATCCACTGAAACGTACTAATTACCTGTTCCCGCGTGATTGTCGCGGCAGATTTCCGCGCCATAATTAGTATCGATTAATTATGTATTATTAAAATTTAATCTATTTCAATTATGTTTTTTATGGTGCTATTGCAAAAATAGAATTTCATGAGCGAAAAAATCACATAAATCTCAATTTGATATAAATTATGACTTAGTGAAGAAATTTCGTTTGCCTAATCACAACCTTTTAATGAAGTACTCTAAAGAAATATCTCAGCTGTAGGCCGTGAATAACCTATAATGTAAGATATAAAAAATTGGCATTCAAGACCAAATTCCCACGAGGCGGAGTTTTGTTATTAAGGTCGAAGTCATGCTTCAAGAGAAGGTAAGATTAATTCTAGTAAAATCCTATTCGCTTTGCTTTCGGTAGTTTACAGTCAATTCAAAGTAAACAATGGCAATCGCTCCGAAGTTGATCACTATATTTTTTGGTTTTTTACTCATTATAGATGACAACGAAAAATAACCGGATATAGTCACTTAAAAATACACTGCGATTCAAATTTGATATTTCGCGCTATTTTTGAGTTGCTAAATGCGTGCACTAATATGGGAGTGGGCGCATCGTTTGCAAATTTTGTTCAAGTTGTGTCTTAAGAATATAACGCATAGATTTATGAAAAAAGATCGACGGTAGCCGTGTTCCTCGTTACTTAATTCTGCCAATCCCTACATGGCATTGTCAGCTTTAAATTCTATGGAATTGTATCCTTGAAATTTGGTAATATGGGAGTAAGTACCAATTTCATTTTGTATACTAAAGTCATTTATCTATGTAATAATATTCAGAAACATAAATCTTAAATACTTGTATCAAACTTTTGAGGTAACCTAATATTTTTCATATTAATTATATTTTTTAGTGATTTCATAGTTCTACTCCAGTTTTCACTGCATCGACACATTCGTAACACGTGTAAACAATGTTTATGTCATACCATAATTTATTCACCAGCAGACCATGTGATATAGGTTTCGTCAAAGTAGAATATACATATATGTATGTAAACAATGGAAAAATGAGGATACAATTCAAAATACATTCATTGATTATAAGTCAGGTATTCACCCGTACTATAAAATATTCTTTCGAATAAAAAAATATCTTAATTTACTCTTGAATGTTACTAAACACATATTAGATATGAGAAACGAAATAATTTTATTGTACAAAATAAGTCTCATATTCTTGGGTCTTTGGCAGGTGGATCTTGTACTCACAAAATTGAGGTGTATTTTGTTTATATTGCGGGTACAGTGATTGTGAACGTCAGCATTAGTATGGGAAGTCTTTAGGTTGACTCTTGTGTATCTACGTAGTAAAAATATAAACACATGGAAACGGTAAAAGGTTAAACTGCCTAAATAATGGAAGACTAGGGGCATCGTATCTAATATTGGCTATCAATCGAATAACATTTTTTGCAATTAAAAATCGATGAATCCCAGAAAAAAACATTTGAAATAATATGAGAATAATACAGAACATAATAGAGTGATAGAAGAACACTATTAGGAACAGTAAGGCGGATTGTCCGGGTCAGGAAAGAGGGTATTTGAGTTTCATTAAGAGCATATCGATATTAGAATCCCAATAAATATAACAATTTAAATGTGTACCAAGGAATTTCACTGACTATATCCGAGGTAAATATTTACCTTCTAATGGTATTTTCAACGCTTGGGATGGAGTGTTCTTATGAGCAAATGTTATTATTTGTGATTTATTAGTATTAATTTTGAGAAAATTGTTTATGGACCACGAATGAATTTTCTGGGTTACAAGAATGCTACTGTGAAGGAGTTGCTGAGGTGGGGCTGAGGAAATAAGAATGTTATTGTCATCAGCATATAAAATGGGATTATTTCCAGGTACGCTGTTCAATATATTGGGTAGATCATTAATATATATTGGAAAGAGTGTGGGCCCAACGATGGTATCCTGGGAAACATCTTGATTAATTATTTTAGGGGGAAAAGTATACTTTGCTCCATCTTAATAGATTATAACATGCTTAACTCCGTATTTTAAATTTGACATCAACCAGTGTTTTGGTGAGCCTCTAATGCTGATCCTACATAATTTTTCAGAAATTACATTATGATTGACAAGATCAGAGGCTTTGGTATAATCAACTAATAAAGTGCAGGTATTACATTTATCATCCAGAGCATTTTGTAGATGATTAATTGCATCATATATGGAGATGTAGTGGATTTGTTCTTTCAAAAGCCATGTTGATATGGGGTCAATATGCTGGAGGATTCTAAGTAAGGAACCAACCATCGATTGTAGGATTTCTCAAATATTTTTGAGAATTGGTTTTTGATAGCGATGGGTTGATAGGAGTTGAGATCCAGAGGACTACCTTTTTTCTTAAAAAGAGGAATGGCTTTTGAGGTTTTTAATGCTGAGGGGAAGATTTCCTCGATAAAGGAAGCATTAGTGAGATGCAACAAAGGGTCCTTAATTAAATCAAAACAAAGCCTGATCAGAAGAAATTTGGAAAAGGGTCATTTAGCCAAAGAGTTATTATTTGAACACCTATCCCCACTCCTGGAAACATTCCTTACCTTCATGGAAAGACCTAACTACCCTTCCGCTCCCCACCCTCCATGTGAACCCCCCATTGCCTTTCCTGACACTTAACACCCCTCTCCTCCGTCCCATCAATGCCAATCGCAATCCTTCCACTTTCCCCAAATCTCCTTCCTCCTTCCCCCACACTTTACCCCGCAAGAATGGTATATAAATGGACCACAGTTTGAGTAATTTGTACCTGATGATGATGCCTAAGCAATGAAATTGGTAGTACCAAAATGAAGAAGTGGAAAAATACATTGTGTTCTTAATTCCATCGACATGAACTTCCACAAAGTTGAGCCTGAAACCATGGAATACTGGTGATTGTTCATGATTTTGTGCTTTTGTTTTTGTATTGGGTGCAAGCAGAGTTTTCTCTTTCTTTCTTTCTTGTCACATTATGTTTTGATGTTTGTTTGACGTACCTCTGGTTCCTTACTTCATCATGTAGTAGGTACTCTCATTGATTCTTTACAAAACCAAATTATTTAAATCGATGTTTTATTCACTGATTCTATTCTCTCAAAAAATGCATTGGCTGCCATCTCTGTCAGGAAGTGGTGTCTATAGCTACAAATTAGCCCAACCATATGCCTTCCAGGGATATCCTTTGAGACTAACTATGAAAATATAAAAGAAAAAGACTGTGAAAGAAAAGCATGTATCTATAGCTGTGTTTGTCCCCCTTCATTTAAACATACAGACGCTGCATGCACTACCTTTCATGTGGCTCCTATCCTTTGACCAATATGGTCAAAGGAGACAATACCAGAAGCAATTGTCATGGCTCCTGCTAGTATAGCTTTAGGGGTCATCAGGAGGCACAAGCCCTTCCACCATGTCAAGGTTGTAGTCCATAAAGAGGGCCAAAGAATGAATTCACTCAGTTAAATTAATTTAGCTTTACGGAAAGATCTGTTCAAATGAAGAAATGAACTTTGCGCTGCCCTACCTTTTTATTCTGTGTTCATTCTTTCTGCAAAACAACAAATGCTGCAGGTGGTTGTACATTATTATTTTTTGTGTACACTCTTTTGTGTCTACTCACCAATTTGGCTGATATGTCAGTGTATTTATCTTTCTGTTTTGTTCCAATTTATCCCTGTCAGTTTTATAAATTCATCTCATGGAAAACAATCCACATTTCAAGACAACCTGTCCATTACCACACACAGTATTTTACAGCTATATTTGCTTCTGTAAATCTGGTGTACAGTTTCATATTCATGGGGATGGGTTTTGACTTGCAAAGCTTAGTCAGGTCTTATGCCAAAATGTAAAAGTTTATGGGAGTTTAAAAAGATCCACGTCCTATGAACAGAATTTGACTGTAATCATGATAAGATGATAACATATTTCAATTTCCAGGAAGAAGCATAATTTTCTTTCTTTTAAGAGCAATGAAAGTGGTTTGATAAATTAAAAATTAGAATGGCGGTGTGGTGAGTCAATAGATGAACCCCCAATGATAGTTCAATAGGTAGGTCCAGTCCTGCTGAGGAAAAATAACAGGAGTGAGTGGCTCTCACTTTATGAATATCAATTTGGGCTGTCCTCTATTTATTGTGTCCCTTACTTAATTTCATATATCATTTAAAATACGAGGGTAATCCAGAAAGTAACCGCCGTTTTGAAATAAAATTAAACCAGCGAAGATATTATTTCATTATATTCATCTTAAAACTAAAACTTTACTTTATTCTTCCGCAGAGTTGCCAAATCGGTTCAAGCACTTGTCTTATGTTTTAACAGTCTTTGCAATCCCCTCTTCATAATAATCTGCCACCTGTGAATGGAGCTAACCTGTCACAGCGCATAGTTTTTGTGTCACTATCCTGTATATGAGGCTTCGAGAAACTTCAGGAAAGTGGTCAGAAAGATCTGAGATCAGTGAATCGACAATTCTCACGAGCCTTTTCGTTCACTTTGTTCAGTAGGTCATCACTGATGAGAAAAGGCCTACCACTCCTCTCTTCGTCATGAATGTTTGTTCTTCAATTTTTAACAAACCGTACCCACTGGCGGACTACACCTTCACTCATAATGTTTGGGCCATAAACCGCACACTATTCACGATGAATTTAGACTGCTGATTGATTATTTGCCCAAAGAAATCGTATTACAGCACGCACTACACACTTTGCAGGAGTTTTTATTATGGCACTCAAGTTTTTAGGCAACAACTGGACAATGCATGAGCCTATGATGCTCCACCTAGCGCAGTTAGAAGTGTACTGATCTATTGCACACGCCAATGTCTATATGGTGGCGCTACCCCCACTACTTCTTGCACTACACAGAAATGGCAGTTACTTTCTGGATTACCCTCGTAATTTGAGGATTATTCTGGTAACTTTTAACTTTTTAAAGTAATTCATAATTATTTCAATAATTTTTCTTCATTGTCATTAGTAAATCTACTACTTTTTGGGTGTTCCAACACTGGGAGTAGAAGCTATGAAAGGAGTGCCAGCAGGAATCTGGAGTATCCATTTCCCTAGAAGTTGCTCGGCTTGATGTAGCAGGCTGCTAGTAAAAGTCTCTTGCAAGTAACTGTAGGCAAAGGTGCCAGCCCATTATTCTCTCAAAGTAGCACTGCTTGGAGCAGGGAAAGAACATGGGGCAAAAGGCATCAGGTGAGAGTAAAAATTAGTAATTTTTGTCTGAACAGTAATCTGCAACAGCTCTTCCTGTACATCTTGAGTAGGTGTGTCCTCAATACTATCAAATTTCTTCTCTCAAGAAAGCTGAAGGTCATTTTTGGGTCTTTGCAACCAAGTGGATGCAATATTATTATCCATTTCATGTGCCAAACCCAGGATCATCCTCTGCAGGTTTTTCAATTCATGCAGCCTCCCAATGTCTTTTGTACCGATGAATTTGATAAGGCTATTGATAGTTGTAGTGATAGATATAGATTTGTAGAAAAAAAAGCAATCGAAATACTGAGTTTATTACTAATGATACTGTCCTAATCTTTTTTACTAGAAAGCTATCCTGAGACATTTATTTTCGCTGGAGCTTCAAAATTTTGTTGTCCAAAAATTAAAAAAAAAATATCTTTCTAATAAAATTAAAAACCTGTTGTGGCAAGTAACCCTCAGAATATATTATCTTGTTTTAGTCACCAATTAAGTTCTCTGCTGCCTTAGAGTATGAGCTTGTTGCTTCACCATTCTTGCAACCCTGTGGATGTTGTTTCTTCTCTTAAACGTCTCGTATCACCCACGGCTTCCCTTAAATACTGCAAACCCTCAATTATCTTGGTATAGCTTCCACAAGCACTAATACTTCTTTACAATGAATACTGGTAAATGAATTCCTTACATCTAGGGTTACTAGGATGCACTTCATTGGGAGAATTACTCCTACCAACTTACTGGCTAAGTCAGTAGAGTTTTTATGACCCCAAATTTTGAGATAAAATGCGAGTATGCCTGGAACAAGGAATCCACTTTCTTTGAAATCAGGCAATTTGTTGCGGAAACATTGAGCTCTATGAGAAACATCCTTTCAACATCGTTGAGAATGAGTAAGCATTGCGTAAATATTCTGGTCACTCCCTTTGAAGCATCTATCTCCTTGATATTTTTCTCGAGGATACTGTAAATTGTTGCTGTCTACCTATCATATATGCATGCCAGGTTAACCATACACATACCTAGTTCTTGTTTTTCAATAATTTTACTTTTCATAACTACAGTTATTTCAATGCTCTCATGGCTGTCTTCTTGCAGCGTTTTCTTTGCGGATATTTTTTAATGTATGTACAGAATATTACTTAGCTTACCCCAAAAAAAATCAAAAATAATATGTGTGAACACAAGTCTGGAAAAATGTGTGATCACTAGAGACACTAAGATGCTAGCGGAACGAGTGCTAAACACAAACTGAAGTAGCAGGCATGCGATAATTCCAGCATTTCCCTCTCCTCATCAATCGTTATGTGAAAAGTCACTTGTTACGGGAGTCATTTGAAACAATGTCTTTGCTTGTAAGGTGAATTACTAAGTATGCAATGAGCTTTTTAAGCAAGGTTTCACTGTAATCTTATGATATTAATTAGCCATGGCGAATCTGTTTGATAATCACTACCAAAGGTCTTATCAAATTTATCAGTACAAAAGACATTGGGAGGCTGCATGAATTGAAAAACCTGCAGAGGATGATCCTGGGTTTGGTACATGAAGAGGGTAGGAAGCAAAGAACTATGACCAATGCAACAATTTCTGAGCGTAAAAATCATTCGCCTTGACCGGGATTCGAACCCTGATCCCTCAATATCCAGCTGAGTGCTTTAGCCAGTTAAGCTACAGAGGCGTCCTCTTAAACTCTGAAATTTTGGGGGCTTTAAAGGAACAAGATGTTGTGACAAAATACCATACATACAATGTCACAGGCCTTCATAGTCTTGCACGACGCACCACAGTCCACGAGGTTAAAGCCAATTTCAAACACTTAGACTGTTCTGTTAGGCTAGGTTCACTTAGGCTAGTTACTGTTGTGGTATCTCCCGCAGTTTCTTGAAATTTGTCTAAGGTATGAACAGCCTAAGTGCCTAAGATATCGAGGGATCTGGGTTTGAATCGCGGTCAAGGCGAATGATTTTTACACTCTGAAATTGTTGCATTGTAATGCACACGTAGCAGATGACTCCATTAAAAGTTACTGTTGCGGTATCTCCCGCAGTTTCTTGAAGAAAAAAACTATGGCCAAGTTAAAATAGCGGACAGGGAGAGCTGTGATGCATCAAACCATTCTGGCATGGATAGTTGACCACTGATGGTGATATTTCTTTAATTTTTCAGCCTGAAACTTGTCTTATGTAATTTTTGTCATTATAGTTTTTCCAAAACATTTTTAAGGCCAAATTCATGTAAAGCTTAAGTTTATGTATGAAATACGAGGCATTCTCATAAAGCAAGGGTCGTTTGGTCATAGGAAAAAATATACTCATATGAAACACATTTTATTGGCACTTTTAGTTAGCTACAAACCTACTTCACTTCTGTACATAATCGCTGTTTACTTCTAAACATTTTTCGTACCGCTGCACCAGCTTCTTTAACCCCTCTGCACAGAAGCTCACCGCTTGAGAATTGAACCAATTGACCACGCCGTTCTTGAGTTCCTCTTTGGTTTCAAAATGTTGTCTACCGAGCCACTGTTTCAAGTGCAAGAAGAGGAAGTAGTTGCTAGGTGCAAGGTTTCATCATCTCCATCTTGTTGGTAACGGCCCAAAAAATCTGATCCACTGGACATTCTTTGCTCTTCGTGGTGGTCGGTGAGCATTTTCAGTACCCACCTTACACACAATTTGTGGTATCCGAGGTTTTCCGTGACAATATTGTAGACAGTATTGCGTCCAAGTTAAGGAAATTGTTCAGCCAGGCCATTAATCATCAATCAATGGTCACATCACAGTTTTTTTCCGCTTGCAAAACAATTTCATCAGTCAGAATACTACCACTTCGCTCTTCGTCATGGGCATTTGTTCATCCATTTTTAAAATTATGGCACCATTGTCTGACCTTTCCTTCACTCATAACTGTAGGTCCATAGACTAGGCATAACTCCTGATGAATTTCAGCTGGCGGCAATCCTTTTGCATACAAGAATCGTATGACAGAACGCACTACACAGCTGGTGGAATCAACAATTGTTGACATTGTTGTTTGCATGCACGGACAAGCAAACGACTTCTGAAACAAAACAAATGCTGCTATAGCTTCTCAATGAATCAGTAGATGGTGCTGCAGGAGTAAAACTGTGTTCTGAAGTGCCAATATTTAAATATAAGCAAATGGCCCTGACTTTATGAATATGCTTTGTATATTTAAATGTACAAATAGCTATACTTGAAGCTGGTGATTGTACTGATTTAGTTGGCATAATAATTTGGCTAAATCTTATATAAGTTTCATATAGTATTGTGTTATCTTGATTCTGATTCATCATTAGTTTGGTGGAGCTACTTGGATTAGAAGTTAACATATAAATGTTTTATTGATGAATAATTAAAATTTCCTTTTTAGTTGAGTCGCTAGAAAAATGAACAGCCTTTCCTTGTGATTTTAACATGCAACTTAATTTGACCTTTATTTAAAGCTTTTATCTCACCAGTAAGTCCTGAGCTCATTAAACCAATCATCCCCCGAGAACATATTCATGAGTGTGAAAGGCCTTCAAGAGTGGACTTCCTCCTGAGCATGCCCCCTGTTTCAAGAGAAGATCAACTGAAGCATGCCTGGAATAATAACGATAGATCCTTAAACATATTTGTGAAGGTTAGTTTACCGAAGGAGTAAATTCCTGAGAATGTATCTGCTTGTGCAAAAAAATGACAATTTTACCTATCTCAATATACTGATTGTGAATGAAAAAGTGATCTCTTTAACTTTAATTAACAAGTTAGGTCCTTAGTCTCCTTATTCTGTTAAAATTTTTCATTCATGCCAAGGGAATTCATAACTCATACACACTACACAACTTTGATACATTTGGTTCTCTTCTTCGACC
This sequence comes from Hetaerina titia, assembly GCA_037158775.1. Taxonomy (NCBI): domain Eukaryota; kingdom Metazoa; phylum Arthropoda; class Insecta; order Odonata; family Calopterygidae; genus Hetaerina; species Hetaerina titia. The sequence goes on along the minus strand of CM073775.1, from coordinate 83,743,972 downwards.
TTATTGCAGCTTGTATGTAATATGTTGTGACATTCCCATGCAGGTAATTTTGAGAAAATGTCTAAGGTTTCAATTATTCAAAGTTTTAATTACACAAATGAAAATGACTTTTTTAATAATTTGGAATAAGGAAATCTCTCAACAAAAATCAGTCAATAAAAAATTAATTTAGGGAAAAAGTATTTATTCAATAACTTTGATTGAAATATATGTATTTTCCTAGAACATAAGTGATAAGTGATCTAATACCATTTGCATTCATTTAAATTGAATGGATCTTTTTCATTACTGTATTATTTCAGCCTTGAAATTCAGGGGATTAACTTGGTAATTTCTGGTGTAATTTTGTGGAATTGATGGATATCTTTTGAAGGTAGGGCCTTAATATGCTTCAACGGTTTTATTAACTGGCACTGTCCAGTCTCACCTTAATAAGTCATCATCCGAAAGATTTATGATATGGGGAGAAAGCAATTGAGTTCTGCAGGAGACTGGTGAACATTATGAAAACTTGGCGATAGTTTTATAGTTCTGGCTATTGAAACAATTTCACATCATTAATGACCTATGCAAAGTTTTTTATTTATATTGGAAAAGAAAATACTTTGTTCTTCCATGTACATTTTGTTGTTCACGACGTAGATTTTGACTTACAAAGTCATCATCAAGTGCTGATGATGACTTAGTAGGTCGAAACCTAGGTCATGCATAATAAAATATGTGAGAAAGAACATAGTATTTTCTTTTTCGATATGAATCGCTTTCACAAAGTGACACCTGAAACCATTGTATTTTTTATTAATAATTGATTTTCAGTGTTGAATCTGTAAATCAGGAGAAATAATCTTCTTTCATTCTGCCAGGTGGATGATGAATTGACTATGCACCGCCAACCAGTGGCTCAGAGTACTGACTGCATTCGTGGGAAGGTGGGGCTAACCAATGGACTTCATGTATGGGAGGTGTTATGGCCAAAATGTAATCGAGGAACACATGCAGTGGTTGGAGTTGCAACCCATCAAGCCCCACTTCATTCAGTTGGCTATCAGGTAATGTTTATGTGATTGCAACCTGTTCAACTTTATTTTGAAATGGTTTTGATATTTAAACTTTTCAATGAAACAGATGGATCAGTCTTCATTTTGGTTAAATTGTGGCCATTAGGTTCCTCTATTCCATATAATACAGATCAAAGGAGTTCTCATACAAAGAATGTAATTAGGAATGTGATATTTAATAAATACTGAAATACAGTAAAACCCCCCATTTGCACTTTTCTAGGAACACCAGAAAAAAGTGAAAAACACAGAAAAATGCAAATAGTGGGAAATGGATAATTTTCACTTTTACATGTTTAATTACTGAAGTCATTATCTATAGTAGTATCATCATCAGGAATAACTTCAATTGGAATTTTTTCATCACAATCAATATAAAATACTGCCTTCCCAAAGCAGTTATATTTTGTAGAATCCTTAACTTACTTGCAAACCCATGGTTGATAGTTAAAACATCCAGACTACATCTAATTTCATTAACTTTATGTTCCTTCCACAATCAAGCAGAGATATGATTATCTGTTCAGTCATTCTTTGAGAAAATATCTTAAATGAGTGAATAATACCTAAAACCAGTGGTCAGACCTCATTAGTACAATTTGCAGGGAAAAAATGTAACTGTACATTTCTCAAGTTTACATTTGGTGAATGGGCCAGACACTGATCAATAAACTGCAGAATTTTCCTATTCTTAGTTCTCTTTTAGCATACAGATCTCGAAATTCATCCTCAAATACTTGTGGAGACATATCTTGGAATGCTGAATGTAGTGGGCAATGTTTTTACATATTTGACGGAGAATGTACCTAGGACTCTTTGACTTATCTACCAATAGTGGCTAGATCTTCTCACTTCCATCTGCATTTGTGATTAATAAGGCAGTGTCTTTGGGGATCGGGATAGTGCGGTGGCTAACGTACTTGCTTCCCACCCAGAGGACCTGGGTTCAACTCCTGGAAATGGCAGATATTTTCAGTGATATTCCAATTTTACTCGAGGTGCTTTGTGGAGAGCACTTTGAGTGAGGACACCATCCATGGGATGTTCAGCTGCAAAACTCTGGGTGCCTTTTGATAAGGGTAGGCTAATGGCAATGCTGGGTTTGACTCCACCCTTCCTCCTTTCTCATCCATCCCTAATGGTGCAAACGACCTCAGCTGTCAGTCACCCCCCCTAAAACTACTACTACAGTGTCTTTTATTTTCTCAGCATCCCTCCAAGACATTTTTCCCCTCTGAAGCACACTTTTTTTGCTTTCACCACTTGAAAATTTTTGGATAAACATTTTGGAATAAGAGCAATTCCCTCTTGAACATCTACTGTATCAGGACTGCTGAAATAGAAAGTGTAGACTTGATTGAACACTTAGGCATTACCCTCACCCACGATCTCTCCCGGGTGATGCATACATGGATGATATATTGACAAGCTAACAATAAATTAGGATATATTAGAAGAGTATTATGAAAATGTGATGAAAAAGTGATAGAAAAGTATTATCTTTCACTAGTTAGGCCTTCAACAGGATATACTGCTAGTAAATGGGAAGTCCTCATGAAGTTGGATTTATTGCCAAATTAGATCCCTTGCAGGGTAGAGGATTTAGATTTGTTTAACCCTGTTGTGACAAACTGAGAAGCATATCAGAATTATTAAAGGAGGTAGGCTGGGAATCACTCACAGAGCGAAGGTTAAATTTTAGATTAAATCTCTTGCATACATTGAATTACATACATTTCGCAATGATGTTGAAAATCCATTATTAGCCCAATCATACTATGTTAGGAGACTATATAAATAAAATTATAAAGTTTGAGTTTAGAACAGATTTAAGAAGTTATTTATCCCACAAATGATAAGGGATCGGAATAACTTGGTTTGATCATGCAGAGATTTGCACTGAACAAGGATGTGTATGTAAATGTCTATTTTATGGAGAAAGGAGTTAACTACTATTTGGAAGGGTTATAAAAGTTAGAACATTGCAGTTAAAAGTGTATTGACTTAAAAGGACAGTGTTGAAAAATAAAATAAAATTTGAAGAAAATAATGTCTCGTTTATTTGTTTGGTGAGAAACCTTTTGGACTACCCTCGTATTTCCTCCATATTAACAATATCACATTTTTTAATGCATGACTGTCTTTTTAAATTCTTTTGAGGGTTTACTTTTGATGAAGGAATGCTATCTCTTTATAGAACTTAGTAGGAAGCTGTAGAAAATCATGGGGCTGGGACCTTGGCCGCAACAAGTTATACCATGACTCAAAGAACAACCCTGGCATTAAATATCCAGCCTTTTTAAAGCCTAATGAGAGATTTGTTATGCCTGATAAATTTCAAGGTATGATATGTTTTCATCACCCAGAATGTGATCCAAGAGTTTTAATTTCACAGAGTGCTGTACTGAATAATTAATCATAGTGCTGAACTATCTAGTACCCTTTTATGTGATTCAAAAAATGGAGTACATTTGTTTCATTTAAAAACTATTCTGCCCTTACAAGAATGTCTTTTGGCATATAAAGCATATGAATTAACATGTTGGTAGTTTTTCTTGAATCACATTGTTCAGATCTTTTTCCATAATATCTTGTAAAATAATTTATTATGCAATTTAATTTTTAATGCTATATGGACAAAAGGGTTAAATTTAAACAAGTTATCATTTCAGTGGTTCTAGATATGGAAGAAGGCACATTAGCTTTTATGGTTGATGGGCTATACCTTGGTGTTGCTTTCCGGGATTTAAAAGGCCGTAAACTCTATCCTATCGTCAATACTGTTTGGGGAGACTGTGAAATCACAATGAAGTATATTGGTGGTCTTGGTGAGTACTGATTCTCCTTTTAACTAATCACCATGCTTGAATTATCTTTATTTTAAATCTTAGTTTTTTTTATTGTGCATGATCACTTTATTTACCACAACTTAATTTCCATATATTTATGAAACTTCTTGTTTTGAATTGAAAAACTTGGAAAGCTATGGTTGGCCACACATCATGGTAGGCATTGCTCCACATACTTTTTTCTCTAGAAGAACATATCTAGTTTTTTGTATGTTGAAGAAGAAAAAGGATTTAACCCTTTCTTTAAATGCTAGAATGGCTGACTTAAGAATTGCCCTCAAATGCCATGAGCAGTCACATTGACTGCTACTTGAAACCATAAACAGTAATCAACCCGAAGGTTGGTTTGGTAGATGGTTGAGTTCACCTAGTACTAAACCCGGTGGCATGTGAAATTCAGACATCAGGGTAGGGGGGCCAGTTCCTTTTCCTGTGCCGATTATGGTTTTCAAGGAAGATCTGGTACCCGAAAAATCACATAGTTTGGGTGAAGCTGTGGGTGCCCAAAGGTCAATATTCCAATGCTCTACCTCAGGACTACCACAACCAATGCTACTTGAAAGAATACCTGTATTCATTTCATCATTTTTTGTGTGGGTGTGTCTCTCTGAATATAAGCATGTGTTCCTGACAATTATGATTTATTCTTTGGTTGTATGTTGGTCTACATTCACCATAGAGAATGGTGTGGAGACTCTTGTGGTATGAATATTGTAAAGACTACATGCTTCTGGGTTTCTCTACATGTGTTGCTTTTTGTTAGAATATTTTCACAAACATTACAGTTGGCTTCTCATGTCAGAGTGACAATGCAGATTTGGCAATCCTTAAAGGAATTTATGTATTTTGGCAAGTGATAAAATTTAGCAGTTTGCCAGGTGGTAACATACGTTTAGTTTAGATCAATGCATAAAAATTTCACATTAAATTTCTATTTTACATGCATTACATCTATTCATCAAGTTTCGCACACATGCAATTATCATATAAACTTTGTAAATCTTTTTTTTTATATTTACATTGCTCTTACATTCAAGAGCTTGAATGGTTCTGCAGGTAGACTAGACCCGGTAATGATCATTTTGTTGAAAAATGCAAATTTTTTTTGCATTTGTTCTTTGCACTGGGCATTTCACCATTTATTTATGATCATTTCTTCCTAAAATGTTGAAATTTCCAAAGTCCTTCTTTAATTCTCCCCAAGGTTTGTCTCCTTTAATCATATGGAACATTCCACAAATTGTGCTTCTGTTTCTCCTCATTTTTAAGTATTCCCAGCTGAATACTACCTTGATCAAAAAGTTCCCGGAATAACCACCGTGTGCCGCTCCCATCGTTCCGATTTGAGTTCTGTTTTTTTTGTTAAATTGGTACATCTGTTGTTGATATTCCCTTTAAATCTTAGTGTCATAACTTGACATTTGCAAAAGTTACGTAGCCAAGAGTACATCTCTGTGTGTGTTGGCAATTTTTTACAATTGCAGAAATGGATTTAAATTTGCAACAACGAACTTGCATTAAATTTTGCGTAAAAAACGGATTTAGTGGCGCACGGACGTTGGAAATGTTGGAAAAGTGTTTCGGCAACAATTCTCTAAAAAAACTGTCGTTTACCAGTGGCACGAGCGGTTCAGAAGTGGTCATGAGTCAATCGAAGATAATGAACGCAGTGGCAGACCATCGACATCGAAAGTCGGTGAAAAAATTGATAAAGTAAAAGAAATGTTGGTCAATAACCGCAAATTAACCATCAGAGAAATAGCGGAGGACTTGAACATTGCCTATGGATCCGCCCAAGACATTGTGGTTAATGATTTGGGTTTCCGTCGTGTAGCAGCAAAGTTGGTGCCAAAAGACCTCAATTTCATGCAAAAAGGAGACCGTGTTGACATCGCGAAAGACATGATTTGCGAGGCTGAATCCGATCCCACATTCATCAAAAGGATCATTACTGGAGACGAGACGTGGGTTTATGAGTACGACACGCAATCCAGACATCAGGCAAGTGAATGGCGTTCACCAAATGAGCCGAGACCAAAAAAACCACGTCGTTTTCAGTCAAAAAAGAAGGCAATGCTGACGGTTTTCATGGATTACAACGGTGTAGTGCATCATGAATTTTTGCCAGAAGGCCAGACAGTAAACAAAGAGTATTATTTGGGCGTTATGAGACGTTTGCGTGAAGCAATTTGCCGAAAGAGACCAGAAATCGTCGCACAGTGCGTCGAGACCGTCGCACAGTGCTATCATTATTCGTAATTTTTTGACGAAAAATGCAACAAATACCATCCAACAGCCACCGAATTCACCTGATTTGGCTCCCTGTGACTTCTTTCTGTTCAATCGAGTTAAAAAACCATTACGGGGAACGCGTTTTAGCAGCCGAGAGGAAGTAATGGAAAAATCGCAGGAAGCACTGATGGACATACCGAAAACCGAATATAAAAAATGTTTCGAGGATTGGATCAAGCGCTGGCATAAGTGTGTTGCAGTCGATGGGGATTACTTTGAAGGAGACAATATAGATTTAGATGAATAAACTTGTATTTTTAATTTTCTGAATAAATTCCGGGAACTTTTTGATCAAGGTATATTTACAGCAATGTTAAATCTCTGAGAGTTGTGTTAAATCTTCACTGTTGCTGTGGAGCTGGTAATGTCTTTCCTGTTGAAATTCTCAAGATGCGAAGCAATTTCAATGGCCTCAAAAATAAGCCCAGGATAGTAGCGTGACTCTTTCGAGATCATGTTAGCTTCATCCAAATTTACCCAATACCCAGACTCCAACCAGGAAAGTTCTGCCATTGCTGAAAGGCAGATTTATTTAGTTTTCATGGCTGTCTGGTGTTCCTAGGGGCTGCACTTAATTGATCTGCTTGTCTGTTGTACGTAGGACTCCCCAAAGTTGCACTTTATGTCATAGACTCTTCTGGAAGTAGTGGGTAGGATGGGGTCCTTTGGTGTGGGTTGGATTTCACCTGCCTTGTAGCCACAGTTACAATGATGTGAAGTCGAGACACACTTTAATTTATCCAAAAATCGCCATTGCCATAATCACATTTTCACTTTGACCTGAAGATGCCAGCTGTAATGTTGCCAAAATTGGTGTCTGCAGAAAGCAATACACGTGATGAAACCTGGAAGCATGCAGCCTTCATTTACCACAGAGCTTTACTAAGGCACCACAGCTCTAAGGAGCTTGTAGTCTAGTTATCAGAAATCTTCAGGAAAGTGTGTATTGCACACAAAGCCTACAAGAGTGAATATCTTGAATGATGTTAATGCAAACTAGGGTCATGGGATCATGTCATGACCTATAATTTCACTGTATAAATATTTTACCTATTCCATGTTAAAAATATCCAATTTTGTTATTTTAGCTTGAAAATGTTGGTATTTTTTTTAATATATCAAGATCTAAATAAGATCTTCAAGGTTTTAGCCCTCTTAGTGCTGTGTTCTGTGAGCAGTATTAGGGAAAAATGCAGAGGGGAATTTAATCAAATGTATCATATGTGTAAGTAACTTTTAAAGATATCCATGTGCGTTTTTTATTGTGTGGTAACTGATTTAGGTAACATTTAGGAATGAATTTTACATTGTATCGAAAAAGAATTGTAATTGTTTCAGTCTACAAAAGAGGAACAATTATTTCTTAGCAATCAAAATTTGATATAATGAAACAATAGTAATATATTTTTTATGACAAATTCTGATAAAACACTATTTCTACATACAAAATTAACTAAAAATACTTGTGAAAAAATTATAAAAAATAAAGAATTATTTTTGAGTTGTGTAACTTTCTGTCTGCCTCTGCAAAGTCACATTTTTTAGAAAAGTCTGTTTTTATAGGTGTTGTCAGATCATTGATCTAACATTTATGGCTAACATAAGAAAGCTGTGGACACCTTTTTTACAAAATATACACATTGCTTGGGACATTTTTCTCTTATGGCCATGTATTCCACAACAAACTATGCATTTCTTTACTTTTTTACCTGGAAGTTGCTCCAGTCTGGCATTTGATCTACCTACATGAGGAGATATGTTACTCTCCATGTCCCCAAAGCATTCCATCTCAGAAGACTCAATGATGCTTGTAGTGTTGATGCCTTGTCATCATTGTCGTTGGTCTGTTTTCTTATGCATAATGAAAAAAAATAAAAACATACATATTTTCTTGAAACCATGCTTAATTCAACAGCATTCTTGCAAGGAAAAAACGGCACTAAAACTCAAATCCAAAAGAGAACTGTATTCATTGTATACTATCTAAAATATACTCTCCATCTCAAGGTTGTAAAAGAAAAAGCCCGAGAAGAAAGAGAAACGCTTACAACATCATCACCTTACAAAGAGCCCAAATGATTGCATAGGACGGTAGGCTAAGAGAGCAATATGTTTGCATAGTAATGGTTTCACTAGTGTCGTATCACCCAAGTCTTAGCAGTTTGTATCAAAATAGATCCATCATAAAGCATTTAATAGTGTGCATATTGAAAAAGATTCGTTTTTCAGTGTGATTTCATTGTGAAAAGATCACTTGGCGAGAGAAATGAGCATACCATTAGAGTGAGCTACCCCGCATGTAAACAGTTCAACGTAAAAATTACTGTAAAATTTATATCTTACAGAAAGTATTAAAAACAGAACATAAAAATAAACAAATTTCAAGAAACTGTAACAGTAACTTTAACGGAGTCACCCGCTATGTGTGCATTATAATGCAACCATTTACATAGCGGGTGACTCCGTTAAAGTTACTGTTACAGTTACTTGAAATTTGTCTAAGGTATGAACAGCCTAAGTGTTTGAAATTGGCTTTATTAACATCGTGGACTGTGGCGCGTCGCGCACGACTACGAATGCCTGTGACATTGTATGTACAGTATTTCGTCATAACATCTTGTTCCTTTAAAGCCCCCAAAATTTCAGATTGTAAGAGGACGTCTTGGTAGCTTAAGTGGTTAAAGCACTCGGCCGGATATCGACGGATCCGGGTTCGAATCCCGGTCAAGGCGAATGATTTTTACTCTCTGAAATGGTTGCATTATAAAAATAAACATTATATAAAGCAGAGATGTCATATTTAGGAGGCACAATATGCAATAAAAATTCAATAAATCATAGTAATTTAAACAATAGCTTATGTTTGAAACGATATATCGGTCTGCTGCACTAAGGTTAATAAATCATATGATTATCAATTTTGTTTTTGTTAGCATTTGTAAATTAATGCATTAAAATTTAAAGTATAAAATATGAATAAAATTGTGTAGTCAAACATCTGCCATTACCTCACAAAAACAGTGTATGTTATCAGGTATAATATGTATCCTAAAGTTTTTGAAGGATTCAATGGTAAAAAAATGTATACTATATTATGTGCCAAAAGTTGCACTGTGTCATTGTTTGCCAAACAAAAGAGCAGTATAAATAGTCACTGCAATTACCAAGAGATACTTATAAATAATATGTAAGTGTGCTTATTTGGTAATAAAAATTTTATGACACAAAAATTCCTTTTTGACTAGCAAAAAATATTTTTTGTGTGCTTTGATGAAACGGGTACATTATTTATGTTGCTTATAGTTTGATCCCCATTCTCTATGTTACATTTTGCCATAGTGTTCCAGCCACCATAATATTTTGCTACAACCATTCCCTTACCTTCCCCTCCCAATCCCTCACTTAATATGTTGCCCTCCTGTTTGAATTTGATGGAACATATGAATGTGTGTATCGAATACATGTTTTTATAAATTTGAAATATTTAAAATAATGCCTAAATACTTTAAATTTCACTTGACCATAATTATATGATTAAAAAATTTCATTTTTAGATGGACTACCCCCCTTGATGCATTTCTGCCGCCAGGTCATTAGAAAGAAAATGGGTCAAGAGAATATGGAAGAGAAAATAGAACAGTTGGTCCTGCCACAATCAATGAAAGAATACCTTCTTTGTTGACACATGATGGTAGCCCAGGATGGAGTCAATCCAGCCCATTCCTCTCAAACTGCAAAGGCTCTATCCCACGTTTGACAGTGTGCTCCATCTCCGCATTTAAATCCTAGCAGTTGGTTCCAATGAGCATGTGGCTGGGGCAATTATCAAAATATAAACTGCAAAACTATTGCATTTCGTGTGCCAGATTTATGTTAATGTGTTTACTCTGTGAACTCTGTGAAAGAATGTGTTGAAAACAATAAGAATACTGCCCAAGTATAGTGTGGGGCCATAAGCATGAAAGATGCGATCAAAAGGTATCGAGTTTTTAAGGATCCTCTTTAATGCAATGCACATTTAAAAATAATAAAAAATACAAGTTCTCATAAGTGCAGTGTTCTTGAATGCTTCAAAAGTATTTGAATAAGTATGGTGCTGTTCAGAGAGGAGTTGAAATCTCTTGGCAAAAGTTTGTCCTAAAAAATCAGTAGGGATATGCATAATGTGCAGCTCCAGACGTGGAAATAAAAATGGCTGTGACATGAATTTGATTATACTATGAAACACTTTTCATAGTATTAACTGATATTTTCATACTTCTGTCCTTGGGTCTATTTGCCTTGTCACTGTCTGGACCAGTTTAATACTGGTTTTTGATGTCTTCATTCACTAGGCAGTGACTAATTGACTTAAAAAACTAGAGATTAAATTTGCCGGAGTTCACAAAATGATATTCTTTGCAGCATTATAAACCTTAAAAAATTTCATGGAAAATCTACTGCCATAATATTTCATCTAAACCTGGGCTTGTAAAATATTCAATTAATTTTTTTGGTGAATTTTGTTTTATTCCCAATTTTTTCAGGGCTTAGCACTATTTGAAAATAAAGCTGTTCTACTAGAAAATGCTCCCCGATTTTGATATGGGCTCATAGAAATGTAAAACAAGACTTTTTTGCACATAATAGGTGAATGTAAACATTTTAATGGGATTGTAAAAAATACATTTTAATTTGTTTGTGTATGCATATAATTCCTTTTTGAGTACCTTTTTATTTTCTGAAGTCAAATGGGCAGGAGATTCATTGCAAGAGTTTGTATGAAAGTGATTGTGATTATCATCTGTGTTAAATGTGTATGTAGCTGTGTTACAGTGTGTGTGTAGTATTTCAGTGTATTTTTCTAAATTTTATATGGGTGCGACTGACATATTTTATTGAAATGTGTGTTTTTGTTTATTGCTCTAATTCTATTTTCTGTATCTCTTTATGACTAAGTTCTCTGTCACATATATGGCCTATAGAACAATATAATAAATAAGTAAATGTACATAATTTCGTGCTTGTGCTTCTTGACTTGTGAATTTTTAAACACATGTCCTTTAAATTTGTTCATATGCTCCTAAAATAAATGTTCTGGTATCTCAGAGATGAAAGAAGGTAACTGCTAAATGCACTATAATCCTCACCTAATGCATTAGTTCTATCTAAACTACATATCAGGAATAGGATAGACATATTGGATGGAATTAAGGGAGGAAGGAAGTATGTTGAGTTGAGAAGGGTCTTAATGTAGTGTTGGATGTCAGGGTTTTTTTTTTGTGGGAGAGGCAAGGGAATTATCATTGCGCCATTAAGGTGCCTTGGTCCACCCAAAAACCTATGTTAGCCCATAGATGACTGGTAATAATAACATAAAATATTCTGCTCTGATTTTTAGACTACACCACATATCATAGTTCATCAATATGAGTAAAGTTTTACATTGTAATTTCATGATACACGACGAGATATCACATGACATGCATGGTACTTGACCTGGCTTAGGTGTGTCTATGTGACAACAAACACAATTATTATTTTGAATCTTGTAGCGAGCAACAAGAGGAGTTAAAAGTAATTTTAGTCATTAGCGATGACGGTACAATTATTAAAAATTAACAGCAAATTTCTTTCGTTATTATTGAGTGTAACTTCAATTTTGATCTATTAATGTGATATCCAGGTACACTAGTCTCAATGGAAAACTATTTGGTAAATCCAATTTGAACATATAGGGAATGAAATTATTTCTTATGAGTTTTGGACAATTACTGTTACAATGAAAATCTCGATATGGTAAAAGTAATTAAAATATTGTGAGCCAAGATCCTCCAATAATTAAATAATGTGAATTTGGAAATAAGGTTGGTGTTCCAAATACCTCCTATGGCAATAAGAAAACAAAACTGCATTATCAATCTTATTACATAATTTTTAAAATAAAGCTACAAGAGAGTTATTGTTAATATTTCAGAAACCAGTAATGTATTGATTGAGAATTTAATAAGTTTTGCAGATTTATCAACCATTCCTACATGTACGAACTGAGAAAAAGGGGGGGGCCTCCCACCCAAAGGTAACTTTAGCTTAGAGCTCACCCTATGAAACCCTTGGGCAAGTGGCATTCAGGATTTATACACTTTCATCTCTTTGTCCAGTGATTTTTTATGCATATAAATAAATGACATTTCAAGAAAATATATACCAAAACAATCATTTCTGTGTGATTTCACCCACAGATTAGAAAATATATTATTTCATCTCATTATTTTACAATTTACAATGGTTTCGTATAAGATATGTCATAGAAAAACAAAAAATGTATGCCTATATTTTGAGAAATGGTTAGAGTAAAATTACCACTCGTCATACCTTGTCTACAAAATATACATTTAGACCATACAAACAACTCTTGCTTAAGGGTGCCAGTTCCTTGGAAGAAATCAATCTCAGGATTACTGTAAATACCAATGCATACATGTGTGTGTGACTGCTTTGATGACTGTGTGCAAGGAATTGAAAGTACATTAAAAAATTATTTTAAGAAGACATTATTAATTATTCAGTGTGCTCATTTTTGGTCAAATAGAAGAAATGATCAGTACAATGTATTATGTGCTACATAATAATACATTCTACTGAATGTATTATATCGCACATATAGCATTCTAGTACATTATTATTTACTGTAATATGTTGACATTGTATACAAGTGTTTTTCTCATAACACATGGATGCTTTATTGTGTGTGGTTAATACGGTGTGACTTGGTAGCTGATTAATTAATTGCTGAATCAATTCCAATTATTCATAATTAGAAATAAAAATTAGGCAATTAATAAGATGGTGCCTTAATTATAATAGTTTTTTGCATTTTTGGCAATAAGTTCATAGGGACGGATTCTCATATTTATTTATATTATTTTTAGAAATGCATCAATTTCATTTTTCTATAATGGCAATTGTACATTTAAATAAAAATATTAGTCATAATAATAATTGGGCACAACTTTAAAACATTTGAAATCTCCCACATGCCCTGAAGTAGGCTCTAGTTCATTTAAATTCCGTAATAAAAGTGCTTAAGGTGGCTAGAGCGTTAGTATCGCAGCGAAAAACTTGCAACGCGAAATTTAACACGTAGCTCATGTTTCCGTACGTTGATTGAAGTCCTGAAAGTGAGAGTGGGCGATCCATAAATTTTTGTTAGACTTTTGTTATTAGAAATAAATATGTATGGATCAATGAAAAAAGATCTACGGCAGCTGTGGCACTCGTAATATCTTCTTCCAGTTCCTACATGCCGCTGTTGAATAGTTTTAAATTCTACGGACTTGCATCATTGATATTTAAGCCGGGAGTAAGTACCAATTTCATTTTGTTGACATTTATCAAGAAAATATTATTCAGAAACATTCATCCCCAATTCTAGTAACAAACCGTTGAAGTAACCCAATTTTCATTACAAAAGTACGTTTATAGGTGATTGCATAGGTTTACTAAGTTCACACTGCGTTGAAACATCTGGTGCAAGTGAAAAAATAATGGCCAAACGAGCCCAACCCAAGTGGGATGCGCCCAAGGAGTCTTCCAGAACTACTTTAAAATTGTACAATAGTCTAACTCGACAAAAAGAAGAGTTTATTCCAAAACATGGAATGCAAGTAAAGTGGTACAGTTGCGGACCAACAGTTTATGATGCCTCTCACATGGGTCATGCAAGGTAAATTCATTTTAGATAATCATTTCATTATCCACCGAAATTATCGATGAAGTACAATAATTATTTGTTAATCATCAATAATTTGTCGTCATCCTTTTGTTGATGTATTAACGTCGATGGGAATAGTTGGTAATACTTGTGGGATGTTTTCTTGAATGTGCAAAGGAGGGTATGTACATGCCACTGGTCGAAGTTCTCTACTATAAACCCATTCTCTCTGGCTTTAACCTTTCACTGCTGTGATCTCCTAGTTTGATTTTCATGCTTAGTAGCTTGTAAATGTTGGTAAAGAATTTGATGTTTCGCTATTTAAGATGGATGTTTTATGCAATGGATGGATGTAAATGCTCTTTGTGTTCTAATCTCATTTCACTGTTTGCACTTAGTAACTTTTAGGGGCTGAAAATTACAAACTGTTAGGGTGCATTTGTTTTTAATACTCTTTCAATTGACATTTCATTCCAAACGGTAGAAGTAGTACCTTGTTTATTTTAAGAAGTGAATACTGATTATTTCATTTAAAAATTGTTTAAAAATCTCGAAAATTTATCTTGAATACCTAATTACACTTTGAAAAATACACTTGAATGTTTTCAATATAATATAATGCAGGAAACACACCATCTAAAAGGCATGCTTTACATTTTGCATGTTGTTAATGAAACTTGATATGATAAAATTCCTATGGCCACCTGTTTCTATTTTACAAGTTTTAATACATTTATTAAATCAATTTCACAGGTCTTACATTTCATTTGATATTTTGCGGAGAGTGTTGTCAGATTACTTTGGATATGATGTAATGTATGTAATGAATGTAACTGACATTGATGATAAAATCATAAAAAGAGCCCGACAAAATCACTTGTATTCAGAATACTTGCGAAAGGACCATAGCCTGGATAGAATAATTGAAGATGCTAATAAAGTCATGAAGGTAAGTAGCTTCAATTATTTGTCACAATTTGTGTGCAGGAAAATTTGGTAAAAGCTTATGTGTAGTTTTTGATCATGCAGGCTTTTGGGAACAGAGAATGAATATGTTCATTTTGGTGATGAGGAACTGGATACATACAAAAAATTATGTGGTTTAAAAGTTAATAATTAATATCTAGGAAATTGGTATGAAGTATTGGAATGGATTTCCAGAAATATCTCCTAAATCATTTTCTGTAATTCCACTTCCCTTAGCTCATATGGAAATTATTTTTCTGTCACTTTTTTCTTATCATATCTGAATTTCTCATTTTCTGGTAGTGTTAAACATGGCTAATTATATGTAGTATGGTTTTCATAATGACTATCTTTAAATAAATGGTTTGATATGTGATCAAAACACTTTATGACAACTTTCTGAGCATAATAAATATTTTAATTAAATATTTAAGCTAATTTGCCTTTTACTCCCCTGTGATTGTTACTTCTAAATTGAGCAAAGATGGAAGAAGAATTTTTATTATTTTGTTATCCAGCAATAATTACCATGTGACGCCGGAGTTTAAGGTTGCTACCACATAAATGCAGTTTGTCTCAATACAGTTTCACATTGCAGTCAGCATCTTGAGGTTTGGGGGCTTACACTTTGTTCCTCAGGTTCAGACTTTTGGCCTGAAAATGGTGGCTTCAATGCCAGTGAAACCATCATCTAGCTAAATGGATCAACTTGGGTGAAACTGAAAAACTTAGTGTAATTTGTGCATTGCTGTGAAAACTTTCATTACAAATCCCATAGTTCATCTATATTTTCTCCTAAAGAAATACCATATGATTTACAGCCAGTGCCGAGAAATATAATAATTATTTAGCTATATAAAATATATTTAGCCGCATAATGAGAGAGTCAATGAAATACCTATCAAATTCTGCATCAAAATTGATGGTACATTCTCCCATCCTCAGTAAGCTAAGTATTCGCTATGATTTTCTACACTTTTTTATTAATCTTAACTGATGTCAATATTAGAAGATCATTTTTAAGGTATAGCCACTCCTTCTTCTTCTACAAAAACTTAACAGAATGAAAGCAAGAGCCCAAATGACTTTTTAATACGAAAGCATAATTGACAAGTTACTAAACAGTGGGCACAATAATAAAGCCATCCACCAGTCTGTGAGTATCCAAAAATTGACCTGTTCTGGGGGACCAACTTAAATGGAAATATTGTGAAGTAAACCTAAAAATATGATTGATTTTCTGTACTTTGGTCTAGAGGTGCATTTAGTTGTACAAGTTTGTATGCAATATATGAATATTAAATCATCTTATACAGTTAGTAGATAATAAAAGATGTAATATTTGCTGCATTGTTAATTAATAAATGGTGATTAAAAACTTCATGACCTTCTATAGCCAATAAAGTGAAATTTACCAACCCATGTATTGCTAGGAACACTAGGCTAGCAAACTTCCTGCTCATCTAAGCGCGGCAAAACTCGCATAAGACTTTCTCAGTGCCATTTTCTCTTACCTTTTAGCTATTGACTGACTGACCATGGTAGCTCTCTCTCTCTTTCCAACTTACATAGGAAACTTGGCATCGTACATTGAGAAGAATTACCCTTATAAGGCAGTGGCAAGCTACGAATTTATTTACTGATAACGATGAATCACATTTTCGCATAATTTTGAAGCATCAGCAAAAACAAATATCTCTTGAGAGCTTTCTGTAAAGGAGAATTAGGAATGCATCATAAAAAATAAACTAATTTTTTAAATTCTTCTCTGTTTTTTTACAAATTGAATTCACATTCCAGGTTGGTTCATTCCATGGTAGAAGAAAGGATGAAGGTGATTCATGATCCTAAAAAGTGTATATATAATTTCCTATGAATAAATGTTGTACCTATTTTTTGGCATGGAATACATTATTGCATTTTACATAAATTAATCCTGGAAAATTGTTTTGAATAATGAGTATTTTAGTTAATGAGTAGGATCCCGGAATGAATTATGCTCGTTATGTGAGGTTTCACTCTATTCTCCTCCATTGACTTGAATCTGAACCTCAATGAATTATTCAAATGCTGTGTAAGCCTTAAATCTCAATTAAATTTTAATACAACATCATAATGCTTAATATTTTTTTGGCAGTTGTTTATGGAGAAACTTGGGAGCACTACTGATCCAGACAAGAAAACTATGTTATCTAACATGTTGTCAAAAGTTTCTGAAGCAATATCAAAGTTAATGTATGCTGTGACTGAAAATGAAAGAGCAAAAGTGAGAGATGCCAAAAAGGTATTTGTGTGATATGATTGTGCCTAAAAATAATGATACCTGTAATTTATCATTTTTATTGTATGCTTTGTTGTTATTGAATGGAATATTTTGGCTGCATCTAATTTCAGGGATTTATGGAGGAATCAAAAGACTTGTTTTCAGAGTGGCTGGATCACATGTATGGATCAACAGTTGAAGATAATTCCATATTTTCCAAGCTCCCGCGATATTGGGAATCAGAATTTCATAAAGACATGGAGTCCCTCAATGTAAGTATATTGGTTCACAGTAATCATCAATGCAATTGTCTCTATTGGTTGTACATGACGTAGATCTCAGAATAGGACAAAAATTATGATATTTTAACTGAGACTTCATGGAAAAATCATCATAAATAACCTTTTGCATGGTTAATATACATAGATTTTCATCTCAAACAATGTGTTATTTTTTAGGGACAAGGAAGTATGTACAGATGAACTATTAAAAAGGAATGAAATGGGGTTACCCCTGTGAAATGTATTTGTAAAACAATTTTTTTTGTATTTACTGATGTATTTTTCATTTGCACTGAACCTTTGCTGCTATTGGTCTTATGAATTCGTCTTCTTTCTTCTTGGGGATCAAGATGGTGCGGAGGCTAACGTACAGGCTTCCCACCACAAAGGCCCGGGTTCAAATCCTGGAGACATAAAATATTTTTCAGTGGTATCCTGATCCCTACTTGAGGTGCTTTGTAGAGAGCACTTTGAGTGAGTACAACATCGGTCGGATGGGACATTAAACTGCAGACCCTTTGGTGCCTTTCAACAAGAGTAGGCTAATGGCGATGCTGGGTTTCTCTCCGCCCTTCTTTTCCCAACCATTCCTAATGGCGCAAATGACCTTAGCTGTTGGTCGCCTACCGAACAAAACTAAACTAAACTTCTTTCATGTTGTGTGCACTGCAATTGAATGTAATGCATTTTAATAATCAGTTCTTATTACGAGGTAATGTTGATATCTACAAGTCTAAAATTCTCTACAGGAAGTTACTTGTCTGTTACTATGATAGGAATAGTGGTTAGATAGCTTCCTAAATGCCTCTAGACCCACCTGACTCCTTTCTGAGTCTCCCATAGCCAGTGTCCCAGTTTTGAGGTTCTGGAGACTCTCCCTTCACACTCTTCCAACTGCTACTCTCCAAATGGTGTGAAATGCCAAGAGGTCATATGGCCTTTACTTATTTTGTGGAACTGTTTCTCAAGATTTTGCAGAAGTATTTCGCTAGATTTCTCAGCATGTCTGACATGGGCAGGAGCACTTGTGACCATACCCAATTCAAAACCAGGGGAAATTAATTTTGCGTTTTTTTCAGAAAATAGAAAGGGATAAAAAATATGCAAGCAAAACCAAAGCTTGTGACCATAAGGTGCACGAGGGAGTTCAGAAGTTGTCAGAAGGGGAGGGAAGAAAGGGATCATGGGGAAATCTATGTGGAATTGTAAAGTTTCTCTTTTTATTATGTTAAGTCGATTCCATGAAGTCACGCCTGAGACAACAAATTGGATCATGGGGAGTTATGGGCTAGTGACCTACCAAGATACCAACCAGAGAAACCTTAGCTGGGACCCATACTCATTGACTTCTTGAATTAGGGATCCTTGTCCCTGCCTTGGCCTCCCAGCAGTCAGTTCTCCTAACCTTTATAAGGCTAAGCAAACCTTATAGTTGGTCATAGAGGATTCATTATCATGAAAGAGATCTACACACATGAATCACTCTTCACTGCATTTGGAGACATGCAATACCTTTATGTTTATTTTTAATTTTTCATGGTGAAAATTAACTTTATTATTGGCTTCCTTTGTCCAATGCATTTTCTGCAACTAAAGTCGAAAAAAAGATAAACTTCCTGACCCACCCAATCAAATGAAACCATCAGAACCCTCTATGGGCCAAACTCTGCGTTCCGGTGTCCAATTCAAATCAGCTAATTATGCTTCCACACCCTGTGATGTAATGAGAAGTATTATAAGTTTTATTTTTCTACCATTGCACACAATAAGTGCTTTACATGTTTAATTTCAGGTTCTTCCTCCCAATGTACTCACAAGGGTGAGTGAATATGTTCCTGAGATAGTAAAATATACAGAAAAAATTATTGAAAATGGCCTAGCTTATGTTTCAAATGGCTCTGTGTACTTTGATGTTCTCAAGTTTGATCAGAAGAGCAATCACTTTTATGCCAAGCTTGTTCCAGAAGCATATGGAGATTCTAAATCTTTGGAAGAAGGTGAAGGTAAGTTAAACACGTAATGGTATCATTAACTGTGAAAACAATGTCAGTTTGTATTAAATTTGGAGATATGCTCTCAAAGAAAACTTTGTTAAAGAATGAACAGGAAACAAAACTAAGAATATTTCAAAGTTAAAACCCCCTAGGGAATAAAAGTGAGCTATGTTTGTGATCAATGCCTTTTGTTTCACAGATTTATACTGGGCATATAGATTACAATGTTCCACTCTTCATATCATGCCATTTTTCTTCAACTAATAAAAGGTTGTTTTATTTTTACATTTATTTCTCCATTACTAGTTGAAAAGCCATGTTAGGAACAGTTTCCATCATCATTTCTACCAATAGCTCTTTCTCTTCTTCAATTTTTTGTGTTAATGATTAAACTTCATTAATGCATCATAAATTATTGGTAACTGGTGTTTCAGTATTTAATTTTTAATTGTAATACTTCCATTTCCATTACATTCAAAACTTGGTGTTGATATACATTTGTGAATAATAAACATCATTCAGTGGAAAACTGCAAACATGTTTCTCGTCATCTATTTGTCTATTCTAGAAAAAATTGGTTTTTGGCACATTTAAGAAAAGAATTTTCCTTATCTTTATAAAAGATGACTTACAGTCCTCTCATGTTGATAAAAGCATGGTTTTTACTATAAGGTTTTACTTTTATAATATATTCCCTCAGTTGAATACTGATTTTACTTAAGGTACCTAAGTAATTGTGATTTATAGTGTATATTTCCAAATAAAAGTGTAGTTTTGTTCCTCTCTTCCATCTGTGCCACAGTCATCAAATTATTGTATCCATGAGTTAATTTTCTTTTCCTTAGACTAATGACATCTTAATTTTTGATATGTCTACAATGGTACATTGCAATGTGTCAAGTTAGGTCAAAGTAAGGATCAGAATACTATTGAAGAATATCCTCCAATGCCATGTTTAATTTGGACCCTCAGCTTGCAAAGCCAGTATAGCCTAGCCATGAAGCTAATCTGCCTCCTTATCTCTCACTTTTATCTCAAGAGACCCATTTGAAATCTGGCATCTCTATTTGCTATTATTGTAAATGTGCGGGTGAAACCTTCTAAACATTCTGTGAAAAAGATATTATTCCCCTGGAAAAATTCAAAGATAATTTCTTCATAGCTGCATGTCTAACACACATGTCAGTTTTATTTTTGAGCATTTTACTTTAAGTGCTGCTACTTTATTAAAAGCATCTATTATTTTTATATATTTCAATTACTTGGAACCAGCACTCCAAGTCACACCCCACTGTTGTGTCCCATAAGGGTTTTTTTTATAGATGCACATATATAGGCAAAGTTCTTTTTTGCTAGCATCATATTTTTTTCCCCTTTTCCAGGTGATCTCTCCATCTCAGTTGATCAGCTGAATGAGAAGAGGTCTCCAAATGACTTTGCCCTCTGGAAGGCCTCAAAGGCTGGAGAGCCATCGTGGGAGTCACCCTGGGGCATGGGCAGGCCAGGCTGGCACATTGAGTGCTCCGTCATGGCCTCGGCCATCTGTGGAGACACGCTAGACATTCACACTGGTGGCGTGGATCTCAAATTCCCTCATCATGACAATGAGCTTGCTCAAGCCGAGGTATTTGACATTTAAGCTGTTACTGACAATTCCATAATTGATTGCATCTCATTTATAACATGCCAGTCCTTGTGTTCTAAGTATGAAAGATTCCAAAGAGAAGCCTGACTGGGTTTGACCTTATTATCTATTCTTGGATGTCATTCTTTATCTTCCATTTCCTGTTTGCGCATTTTATAAATTCTCAATAAATTATGATTTATTCAAGTAGATAAAAAATGAAGAGAACAATATTGCTAATATTTCTATCTTTTGATAAGTTTGCCATTAATACCGTTATTCCTGGCCAATAAGATGCACTTTTTTTTACTATAAAATGTTCTCTAAAATCAGCCTGCATCTTATCAGCTGAGGGTATACAGGTATAACTTCAATCTATGAGATGCTAGCCAATTCACAAATAAAAACTGAACTATTTTTTCCTGCATCAGGCATAGATGACTGAGGGGTGTCCCCCTCAGCAGCACAGGTGATAATGGATGCATCCCTTGAGGGGTGTTCATTATCACCTGTGCTATTTGAATGAAGGTCAATGGGGAATTCATAAAATTAGTTAGGTTAATGGATTTTGCCGAGTGCATTGGAAGGTCGGTGAAATAGGTATGGGATGAGAATACAGGTAAATAAAACAAAGGTTATGTGGTTTTTGAGCTAGGGAAATACTGAGTTAAATATTAAAATTGTAGTTTATAAACCAGAGTACAACAGTTTATGTATCACAGAAGTCTTTGGACCAAAATGGTCAAAGTAGTAGGGACATATGGGGAAGAATTGCGGTTGGCAACAAAGCTTTCACACAGGGGAAGAACTGGAAGACGGGCTCGGGGATGAGTATGGATGTTAAGAAAAGGCTTATTAAAACTTTGATATGGGGCTTGGTTTTGTATGGCATGAAAACATGGTCATTGAAACAAAGTGATGAGCATAGATTGGATGGTAAAAGATTTGGTGTTTTCCTGGCGTATTAGCTGCGTAAATTCTTCTTGGGTCCTCCACCGGGTTATATCGTCCATCTCGGCCGACGTTTCGATGTCCGACTCAGTCATCGAAACGTCGGCCGAGATGGACGATATAACCCGGTGGAGGACCCGAGAAGAATTTACGCATAGATTGGATGCTTTTGAAATATGTGTGGAGACGGATGGAAAAGGTTAAGTGGACTGAAAGAAAAACAAACAAGGAAGTTCTAGGATGGGGGGGGAGGAGAAGGATTGGTGGGAGAAATCAAAAAGTTGTAGGGAAGATGAATGCAGAATGTTTTGTTGGGAATGTTGAAGACTGGGACAGAGCAGATAATGTTATGAAAACAAGAAAGGGGAAGGAATAGGATAAGCATGTTGGATGGAATGGAGGGTGGACAGGAATATGAGCTATTAAAGAGGGACTTACTGCAGTACCTGATTTCAGGTTGTTTTTGGTTTGGAGAAATTGTATGGGTTGTGTTCAACCAAAACCTACCTTAACCAGTAGGTTACCAGGAAGGAACCTTCATATGCACAGGTCATCAATCCAAGGATTCATGTTTAGAAGCTCTTCAAACTATCTTTCATCACTGCCAATCTCTTCATTCCCTCAAGTTATGAGAGTAGTCTGAAAAGTTTCCAACCTAACAATAAACAAGACAATTTTTCTTCACATTTATTTTTATTTTTCAACATGTCTTCTTTTAAGTCACTGCTTTTTGTCCAGCGATTCTCTTTTTTTAACCCTTCCAAATAGTAGTTGACGTCTTTCCCCACAAAATAGGCACTTACATATGCAATATCTTCCTCTTGCCATTAAAATCTCTATCCTCCAAGCAAAACTTTGATGTTAAGAAAGAGGTAAAAGTCAATGGGGGCCAGATCTGGTGAATATGGTGAGTGGTCAACATATCGAAGTGCAATTCATAAAAGCTAGCCATGGCGACTGCTGACTGGTGAGCAGATATATTTTCCTGATGGAAAGCATTTCTTTTCCGTCGTAAAAGTTTTCCAAATAATTCCTCTTTCCATCTCTTCACTTTGTCTTCAACTTTGGTAGGTGTTTGTCCATTGTCTCATCAATCAAAAGATGGAATAAGTGCATAGCAACAAATGGAGATTACCTTGAAGGGGACAAAATTGATGTAGACTAATTTTTGCAAATGAAGTTGTTATGGCCTCAGTCCACGTATTTATTGGACAGAGTAGTACAGCATGGAAATATGGTCACTGAAGCAAAAGGATAGTTGCAGATTGGGGGCTTTTGAAATATAGGTTTGGAGAAGGATGGAGAAGGTTAAGTGCACAGAAAGGAAAACAAATGAGGAAGTGCTAGGTATGGCGGGCAAAGAGAGGGAATTATTGGGAGAAATCTCCAGGAGGCAGGAAAAATGTATGATAAGCATATTTGAGTGGCAGTGGGATGTTGAAGATGGTAGTAGAGGGGAGAATGTTAGGCAAATGAGGAAAGAGCAGGAATTGGATAGGAATGTTGGACCGAATGAACGGAGGAAGGAGGTACACAGAGATGAAGAAGAACTTGTGGTAGAGTGGGATGTTGGGTTGTTTTTTGATGGGAGAAATAATTTGGTTGTTCTGTCCATCCAAAACCTAACTTAACCTTAAAAAAGCCTGAAAAGTGCAGACTTATGAGTAAGATTATAATGCACCTGCTTTTTATACTTTTAAGGAAATTCATAAAATGGAAAAACTAAAATTGGTGTGTATGGAAAGTCAGAAATGTCAAAGAAAGTTTTTATGCAGATGCACATATTTCCATAATAAGGATCTAAAAAGTCATGATTACTTTCAGTACATATTATTACTTTTCTTTACCTAAGTGAAGCATTAATTTACCTTTAGGAAAATGTACACGGTATTGTTCCATTAACTAGTTGGACATTTTTTTTAAGGTGAAGATGCTCATTACAGTCCTAATTGACTTAGTGGATGAATCATGCAAATCAAATCAGCCTTTTTCCAGTTATAAACATTACTAGTACAGACATACTTAGACAGATTCCTTGCTATGCTTGCACAAGAATGTTTGAGGTTGAAAATGGTATCCTAATTGACCCTGGGGCTTCATATCCAATACAAGGTAGATGAATATTGTTTTATTTTTCAAAGATCTTTTGATTAGAAGAGGACATGGTAGACCAGTAAGTAGAGGATTTGACTACTGAGTGGAGGGCTTGAGTTTAATTCTGGGTGAAACCTCTGGGCACCTTAAATTTCATTTAAGCTGTGTGATTTTATGGGTTCCAGATTTTCTTTGGAAGCCTATGGTGGCACAGGAAAAGTAACTGGCCCCATTACCCTGTGTGAATTCAGATCAAGCCATTGCGCTTAGAATGTGGCATCTACCCTCACCTTCAAAACCAATCTTCAGGTTGATTACTGTGGTATTTGGTTGGAAATTAGTGTGCTAGTCAACTTCTAAATAGATTTTTGCTTGAATATATTTTCATGAGGTACGAGATGATTAATGTATTGCCTGTATATGAATTGCAAAATAAACAATTTTCCTTATGCTATGCTTGCGTTTCAGGCTTATTATGACTCTGAGCAGTGGGTGCAATACTTTTTGCATTCAGGCCACCTGACAATTGCAGGTTGCAAAATGTCCAAGTCACTCAAGAACTTTGTGACAATCAAGGAAGCATTAAAGAAGAACACAGCAAGGCAATTGAGACTCGCTTTCCTCCTCCATTCTTGGAAAGATACCTTGGATTACAGCCAGAATACTATGGATATGGCTGTCCAGTATGAGAAATCATTAAATGTAAGAAATTTTTGCTTCATATTACATTAGATAAAAGTGTAAAAGATGATATTCTGCCGAAGATTTTCTCTATGGGGATGTCCATTTATATATCTCTTATTAGAGGGTAGGGTTATGCAAAAGTTGTACTAGAATTACCATGGAAAAAATTGAAATTTTACATGATTACTGTGTGAGATATCAAAACATTATTAGGTTACTTCAGCATAATTAATGAATGTGAAATTGGGTAAGGGCAATGGTTTTTCAAAGACATTAAATAAGAGGAAGAATTACTCATCATCAGCATATGACTACTCTTAATAAAAGATACCTGAAGGTCTATAGTTCAGCATTCCCCTCAACAGGTAGGGGATTGCATTTTAAGCATGCTTCATATAATGCTTCAGTAGGGACTTAATAATTAAAAATCCACAACTGCTGTGATTCAAACTGGGTTAAGTGAAACAATGAAACCTTCAGGAAAAATTAGGAGGGAGGGGGGTTTGAAAGTTGTTCAGCTTGTAACATAGAGGTTAAGGCAGTTCCCGAAATTTCAGAGCACCCATAATAATGAGTTGCCTGTAATTTGTTTTTTCTCTGACTACTTTTAACTTATTTACTTTAACTTGGATTTGGTGGGCATCTTTGATTAGGTATTTATATCCCCATGTCATGCTTAGTGATAGATAATGTAAAGCACTATACCTACAGTAAAAACCTGTTACAAAGCATATCAGATTAAAAAATTGACAATTTGTCTTAAAGCATGTTGAAGAATAAGTTTATGTAAGAAATGTGAGGAAATCACATTAACAGTTTTGCCTTTTAATAAGATTCAACCTGAGCCACATTACTCGTGTCACATTCATACCATGCATTTTTGAAATATTGAAGTATCCTTAAAATTAATTTGTTTACCAATTTATAATAATTTAAAAACACTTTGAAGATTTCTTGAAATCTGACATTGTTTGGAAAGTTTGTACTGAAGGTTATCAATAAATAGTGACTTGCTCCTCTTAGTAGAGTTTGAAAGGAAGGGTCAGAGAAAGATAGGTGAGTAAGGTTGGTTTTGATAACCCAATTTCTCACTTTTGCAGAGTTATTTATTTATTGACTTAATTGGGCAAGGTTGAGGCTTATAGTCCCTTCTTCCACCTAACCCTTAGGCATTACGTTGAAGACAATTACATAAAACCAAGTCCTAGGTGGGAATCGAACCCGCGACGTCTGGGTTGGCAGGCAAGGACATTACCCCGCTGCCACCAGGGCCTGCGAGACCCCGGTGGCTGTGGTGTAGCGTTCTCGCTTAGGAGGCAGGAGAAACAAAAATTGCCAAAGTAGACTGCAGTGTCACAGGAGTTGCCCTTCTCTCAATTTTCATTTCATACTTAATTTACAGAGTTGCTACAAATAGCAAAACTATGCTTTTTATCAATCACTTGTCCATCTCTGATCAAAATAAATGAATGGGCTGTTACCTTGTTTCCTCTGTACAATGCCATAGGCATGAAAACAGGGTATCTTGGTAATGTATGCAGTTGTAGGAATGCAATTCAAAGTCAGATGCATGAGCATATATTTTAAGTTTTTGGTTTGTTTGTAACTTGGTTGATCCCTCAATTTTGCCATTAAGCTCTCTTCTCAAGAGTGAGTAATTTGGTGAGGTAGCTCTTAGAACAATAAGACATGAGTAGTTCTCTTTTTTTCCCGCTGTTACATCATTGTGATAATTGGATTACTTAAATATAGTTACCATAGCTAGAATTAGGAATTACCTCTTTTGTGTTGATAGTATGGTATTTAGCCAGTCTCATAGCCATTATTTATTCTCATCTTTTGTTGTGAATTCTGAGTCGGTGTTTGTGTTAGTTTCAATTAAATAGCTTCATTCCCGAGACTGGTTCATTCCAGGATGACAGGAAGTGAATTTTCCGTGTGTTATTTTTTAAGTTGAGTTTATGTCATGGAATCCGTCTGTTAGGGAATGGAAGAGTGGGTACCTCCACAGTCAATCACTTTTTAGTTTCCTCCTGAATGTAAGATATATAGTTCCAACATGAAGGTGCATTCCTTATCAAGCATTAAAGAGCTTTGCTGATCAAATGGACATAATGCTCCAGATTTTTAAAGTAGCTGTAAGAACATGTTTTCTCTAAGGTTGCTGTTATGTGATCTCATTTGAATCCCAATGAACCCTAGATTTAACTCATATTGTTAATTTTCCATTGAACTGGCTTTGGGAAGAAGTTGCTCCTTCCACATCTGCTGATGGTTTGCATGTCATGCATGTCTTTTCCATTCTACAGGAATTTTTCTTAACAGTCAAGGACCTAACAAGAAACTTGAGTACTTCTCAGCCAGAAGCTTTGGAAAAATGGCATGAACAAGAATTGGGATTAAACTCAAAATTTCATGAAACTGTATTTGCGGTGCATGTGGCTCTATGTGGTAAGTTAAGGGAAAGGTTAAGTTGTGGTAATGGGTTAAATACTTGTTATTTGACCCATACCTGTCTGTCTGTATCATTAGAGAAATTTCCTCAAAAGTTAATAAAATGTGATCATTAGAGTCATTGAGTGATTTAAGATTGGCTTGATAGCTGAGGGTGAGGCTGATGCCGTAGCGAGCCTTAAGGTTAATGAAATTCACCCGTTTAATTTGATGTGGTCAGTTCATTCTTTTGTAATTGGGAAGATCAATAGTATTAGAGAACTAAAAAATAATTATTATTAGGGGCAGTCAAATGTAAAACTAACCTGCCATAACACAGACCACACAAAAGGTTCCATCACTGTTGGTACGTACCGATACTGCCTTTGATTCAGTTGGGAAAACTGTATAGTGACAACTCAGTCCATAATGGTCCATTTGGACCCATGGTCTAAAGCCATTCCACAGTAATGTTGTAATGGATGTTCGGTTTTCATTTGACTGCCCCTAGTATAATTAATAATAATGACTGGGTTTAATGTTGGCTGTTGCCTATTTTGGTGATTATAGATGGACTTAAGGCCAGACGATGAGTTTAATTACATATTTATGCAAAATTTCTGTCGTGCTTTGGAATATTGTTTTCTGACAGTGATAATGCACAAGGGCTTCTCAAACAGATTAACAAAAATATCAGGAAATGCAAAGTCTTTGGTTACTCATTATAGAGTAGTATTAGTTTTTACGAGAGGCAACCGACAGCGAAGGTCATTTGCACCATTAGGAATGGTTGAGAAAGGAAGGGTGGAGAGAAACCTGGCATCAGCATTAGCCTGTTTATTTTAGCTCCTGTTGAAAGGCACCAAGGGGTCCCCAGTTTAATATCCCATCTGACGGATGTTGTACTCACTCAAAGTGTCTCCACAAAGCACCTCAAGTAGGGTTAGGGATACCATTGAAAAATATTGGGTTTCTCCAGAATTTGAACCCAGACCCTCTTGGTGGGAAGCCTGTATGTTAGCCACCGCACCATCTCGATCCCCCTCATCATTGAGTCCCATCACTTCTTTCCATGTTTTGTTCCCTAATTGAATTGATTTTCTGCAGCTTTTTGAAATTATCCCATATAATACAGAGCTTTGAATTATAATATTCAGTCAATGCACACTACTTTGCAGCTCTATGCATTGGTAATCTATGGAGTCTGCATCATCCATTGTTGATGGGTTCTGCTCTTGACAGGGGAATAAAAGTTGTGGATTATTTTTGTTCTCTCTATTTCTGATATTGTTTTCATGTGTCTGTCCTTTTGCAGATAATGTAGATACAAGAACTACCCTGGATGCTGTGAGGGACTTGATCTCTGCATGCAATGTTTACTTGAGGGAAAAGCAGAAGGACTCAAAAGAACCTAATTTGCTATTGCTCCAGGACATTGCAAAGTATGTGACAAACCTGTTTAAAATATTTGGAGTAGCTCCAACAGACAATACAGTTGGCTTCCCTATATCCAGCAATAAGACAGAAAATGTAAGTAATGCTTGAAATAAATATGGTGAGGAGTTGTCCCCAGACACAAAAATGTTAATGAAAAGCATACTAATTCGAAAAGGGAGAAAATGACTGTATTAAATGAAAATAAATGTGCACAGTAAAATTATTCATATCTGGTATAATGTGCAAGTTAACTGGTCATAATCATTTTATGCTCTTACTTCATTGTTTTATTTTTATTACTTTCTTCTATTAGCGAGCATAGATTGGGGTTTTTGAGATGTGAGCATGACAGAGAATGGGGAAAATAAATTGGACAGAGAGGAAGATGAATACTTAGTTTTAAAATGGGAAGCTACTGAGGGAAATGAGGAAAAGGTACAGGAAGGGAATATAGGAAATATTGAAAGACAATGGGATATTAGACGGGAGGGCATTAAGTAACTGGAATGGAAGAAGCAAGAGAGTAGGCTTTCTAGACACCATAAAGGCAGGCAAAGAGTTTTGTAGAAATGAAGATGATATTCCTACAAAGCTTTTATATACTTATCCATCAGGTACTGTCTAAAAGTCTACCATTAAAATCTGTGGAATATCTTGATTGATTGGCCATCACCTGGACTGTCTCCTTATATTTTCTCTTTGATGTGACTTCAAATTTGTTGTGAAGGGTCTGCATTTTCACTTGGCAATAAATCTTTATCAATGTTACTCAGGGCGGGTCGCAGTGGTCTAGTGGGTAGAGTATTGGACTACTGACCGGAGGGTCCCGGGTTCGATTCCCGGTCACTTTGGGCACCTGCAGCTCCACCCAAGCTAGTTGATTTTTCGGGTACCAGATCTTCCTGGGAAACCATAACCGGCACAGGGAAAGGAACTGGCCCCCCTACCCTGATGTGTGAATATTCACACGCCGTCGGGCTTGGTACATGGGTGAGCTCTACCATCACCTACTAAACCGACCTTTGGGTGGATTACTGTGTTTATGGTTTAATGTTACTCATGATTGTTTGGTGAGAATTTAATGTGCATTAATGAGGAGATTTCTTTAGAGACATTAATCACTCCAAGTGGTGTTCATTTTACAGAGTATCATAATTTTCAAGTTATAAGATGTACCTAATATAAAACTCACCCTGATGTGTGCATAAGCAAAATTTGAAAATGTTACTTATGATACAAACTTCTCATTCAACTTTCCCACTTAGTTTGGAGTTGGCTCTTAAACTTGAAACCCTTCAAAATGCCCTAACTTCTCTCATTTGCATTGTGGTATAATGTGATGTTGTGATCCAATTTTCTAGAGTATTTCTTCCTGTACTGGGTGAAGTTTCACATTTCTTGAATCCAATTATAAGCATTCATTTTTATAAACATTTGCCTCTTTGTGACCTTAAATGACAAGCTGAGCTCACCTGGGACAAGTCCTAAATGAATTTAAAATGCACTGATTCACATTAGGGGGATTTCCTTTTCCTGTGCTACCTGTGATTTCCCATGATACCCAGAAAACCTCATAAATCTTGGGTTTAGCTGGAAATGTCAAAGGCATTATTTGGATTTAAACCTGGATCCTTTGGTTAGTGGACTACCACACCAGCTATCATGGCTTCAGGAATTTTACAAATGCAGCAAAATCCAAATGGCAAAATAAATAAATAGATAAAATAAATATGACAATGGTTGTGGATGCTTACAGAGATGACACAATGTTCCAAGGAATGCTTTTCTTCTGACACAAGATGTTCCAAGAGGGTAGAGAGGAGGTTGACGATGAGGAATGTCCTGGATACCCAATGAAACAGTGTGATGAAAATGTGCAAAAAGTGAGAAACATGCTCATCTGGTCGTTGTATGAGTGTCAGATTGCTGTAATATGTAAAATATGGTCATCAATTCTCTGACATATTAAATGTTACCATCTGCCACCAAAATTTATTTACAAGTAATATGTTGATAATGCTAAAATATTAATGATATTAGAACTGATGTTGCAATGCATTTTGTTTACTAACACTTGATTTCCTGTAGCTTTGAGTGAAGATTCCGCAGATGCCTATCGTTAATAGATTATAATGAATTAAATCTCCTGATGACTAATGAATGTCACCATACGGGCTTTTGTTTGCAATTTTTGTGGTAAATCATTTTGAGGGAATTAAATGATTTGTTGTTTTCACACAAATTCTTTAAAAATTTTAGTTTTTGTCTTTCTCAACATTAATTTTTAAGTTATCACTGCTCATTTAAGTATTTCTGACAAGATGGTGGATGTTGTCCTGTTATATTTGTAGTTGTATTTCCTGGGAAAAATTATTTACCATCTAAATTTGCTAGCATGGAATTTATAATAATAGATGTAGAAAATTTATATTTTGATGAAAACAAAATAGGCAATCCATGCACATAGCAATTTCGCCAGTGCTTCGAAGGCTGGAGAAGACAAATAAAGAAGTTTATTACAGCTCAAGGGGAGCTGTAATAAACTTTGAAGGTTGCCAGGATACTATTACTTATTTCTATTAATGATTTTTATGGCATTAGCATATGAAATTTATTGTCAAACCCCTTAAATTTCTGAAAAACAATAGGAAAATTACCGATTTTGTTTTGAAAGTGTCCTGGAATTTTGTTCTAAGCTTTTTAAGATAGGAGGTGAGGGAATTTAACAAATGCAAAGCAAATTTCAAGAAACTGTAATAGTAACTTTAACGGAGTCACCCGCTATGTGTGCATTATAATGCAACCATTTCAGAGAGTAAAAATCATTCGCCTTGACCGGGATTCGAACCCGGATCCCTCGACATCCGGCCGAGTGCTTTAACCACTTAAGCTACTGAGACGTCCTCTTACATTCTGAAATTTTGGGGGCTTTAAAGGAACAAGATGTTATGACGAAATATTCGCGCACGACTACGAATGCCTGTAACATTGTATGTACGGTATTTCGTCATAACATCTTGTTCCTTTAAAGCCCCCAAAATTTCAGAGTGTAAGAGGACGTCTCGGTAGCTTAAGTGGTTAAAGCATTCGGCCGGATATCGAGGGATCCGGGTTCGAATCCCGGTCAAGGCGAATGGTTTTTACTCTCTGAAATGGTTGCATTAAAATGCAAAGCAATTCAATATGTATTAGTGGGGTTTGATCCATGTCAATGCCACTCATTCATGTTGCTGTTTCATCATTTCATTACAATTTGTGCGCTTTGGTCTGCTAAAATTGAGCTCATATACTGATGGGTGGGCATCTTGTATGTTGTTTCAGTGGTGGACATTTCACTTCACTGTCACAGATATGAGGGATAACTGCTGAATGAGGCCATTCTTGTAACAGGAAAGAAAGGGCTTGGTTTCAACCAAAAAGTTGAAATAATTCATGAATGCAAAGTGGAGAATGCCAATTAAGCTGAAAATAACAGTTGAAATCAGTTATTATATGTGTTTCCCTTTAAAGAGAACCAAATCAAAGACCAAAGAGAAATTAGACCTGTTTTCTTGTGGAAGTTCCAAATGCAGGTCACCCTTTTTTCCCAGTTGCTTCTGGTCATTTCCTTCATGGAGCAGGCAGGAAAAAAGGAACTTGACCTTGTTTCAAATTCTGATGTCCATTACTCAGTAACTGTTCATAAAGGAAATGAATCACCATATTGTTTAATCTTTATTTTGAATTTGGTAAGATTTGGATTGCTCTGGTTGGATGGTGTCGCATTTCTTAAATCTGGGTATATCTTCCTCCTTTATAAGTAGAATCTTTTGTTGTCTACTGTCTTGTTTTCAATAAGTGGTTAACATTACGGTTTTGTTAACTTTTCATTCCCTTGATGGTTGGCATCACTTACAAATTTCTATTATGATGGAAAATTTTAATATTTAGATGCACATAAATTTCATTTTAGATTTAGATTAATCCTGCTTTATTAATATTGTAAGATCTTTTATGCACAATATTATAGCATCCTCTGAATTCTGGGTTAGTTTTAAAACTTTATACATTTTGCAGGTTGAAGAATTGGTCCTACCATATTTGACCATATTGGCTGATTTCCGGCAAAGTGTTCGTCAGCATGCTCGGTCTGTAAAGGCGACTGCTATTTTAGAGGAATGTGACAAACTTCGAGATGAAACGCTCCCAAATTTAGGAGTTCGGCTTGAAGATCACGAAGGTCAGTATTTGTGTGGTTTTATTGTTTTCACTCTGTAGAAGTCTTTAATGCTTTAATAATTAAGTTGTGCCATTTCCTGAAGTGAGGGGTGATAAAAATGATGATTTTTTGGTAAATCATGAGTTTTCATTTTTTATTTCAACTTCGGATTCTCAATTTCAGATCCTCTTATGATTAGCATATATTTAATAATTTAATTAAATTTTATATTTGCATACTTCGATATGAATCTTCAGCAGTTGTTAAACTGCTAAAGATTCATATCGAAGTGTGTGTAAGAATTCAACTTAGGGGTAAATTTTGGAAAAGAAGCACTTTTTGTGAGAAAAGGACATTTGAGTAGGTACAAAAATGTTTTGGTTGCACTTCTGTAATGAAAATTAGTTTTGAAATGGATAAATGCAATTGAAGAAAATTCAAAAATATTTTTCATTTGAGTGGATCCTTGATAAATATTTGGTATTAGTTGAGTTTCTTCCAAAAATCCAGGGGAAAGGAACAGATGGCATGGATGAGGGGAGAGGTAGATATGGATGAAAAAATAAAAGGATTGGGAATCCACTTGAAGAGAAAAAGTTAAGCAAACTTGCTCTATCCCTTAAAAACACAGTGAGATACAAAATTGAAATACTTGAGTTTCAAGACATCATAAGTCAAAAAGGAAGCAGTCACATCAGTCTACTATTGTATAAGTAATGTAATAGCTTTAGGTAAGCTCTAAAAGGCTTGACTGAAGTCAAAACATGAAGGGGATTAGGTTGTGTAACAAAAATTGGCAACCGTTACATTGTTTTGGCAACACAAGAAAAAGAAAGTGCTTTTGAAGGAGTTAATTGTTGTGTGCATGAAATGTCCTATTTTATGGTTAAATACTCAATCTAAATATTAAAAGCTGAAATCAATCAGATAGAAATAAATAACACTTTAAAATCATGACAATGACAGCAAGCTTTAGGCTAGGGATTCAAATCACTTGATTTACAAAATATATGATCTGAATCAAAATTATTTAAATTAGTCAACCCTGTCCTGAAGTAATATCATGGTCACAAATTTAAAAAAGTGAAGTTGTTACTTATACATGTAGGGTGTCTGAAAATAAAATTGTTAATCCTTCTTGACATAAGAGTGTGTAAATTGCCTTCAAGTATACTGATTTTTTTAATATAATTTTTTAAATAATACAGTTGAGGGAAATAACACAGTATATGAAATTTTTACCTAGAGTCGAACATAAAAGGGCATTTTTTT
Source organism: Hetaerina titia (assembly GCA_037158775.1). NCBI lineage: Eukaryota > Metazoa > Arthropoda > Insecta > Odonata > Calopterygidae > Hetaerina > Hetaerina titia. The sequence continues at coordinate 83,709,883 of CM073775.1, read as the reverse complement.
AAATAAGAGATGTAGCAGACAATGTACCTACATTTTTATGAGGTGTAATTTAAAGCTGATGCATTTAGCCATCATTTAGTTAAATTGTCTTTCCTAATCCCCAAAACTAAAACGCAATCATATCACAGAGACACTAAAAATAAATTTAAAAAACAGGGAGGTAAATTGTTAACCTGAGACCCATTTACAGTGCTGGAAGTCAATTTACTAGTCCTTACACATGTCATCCAATACCTAACAAAAATATAAATGTTCAAGATTATTATGCAATGTAAGAATGTTATTTAGGAAATACATCATGTAGGAATAACTATTTTAAGATGACCTGTGAAGCTTTAATAAATTAGACCATGAGTAAATTAGTCATTAAAAATGGACTTAGACCAATGTACTATAATGCATATTTATTCAATGGCCATTCCCCCAAAAAGATGTAATATTAAAGGTTTTTCATTATGTATTTCTCTTTCTATAAAAGTTGCTGGCCCTGGTGGCAGCAGGGTAACACCCTCACCTGCCAATCCAGAGGTCATAGGTACAAGTCCTGCCTAGGTGGGTTTTCCCCACCTAGGGTATGGGTGTTTGTGATTGTCTTTATTGTAATGTTTAAGGGTTAGGTGGAAGAAGGGACTATGAAGTCTCAATATCGCCCCAATAAAGTATTAAAATAATTAATTTTGACAACAGGTCGTGGAGCAGTTGTGAAATTGGTGGACAGAGAGACATTAATGAGGGAGCGAGAGGCTAAGAAAGCGGCAGAAGATGAGAAATTGGCAGAGAAAGAGAGGAAGAAGGCAGAACAGGCTCTGTTGCAAGCACAAAAGGATGCACAAAGGAAAATTCCTCCATCTGAAATGTTTCTCTCTCAAAAGGAATCCTATTCAAGATTTGATGAGAAGGTTGGAAATGCAAATATTTGATATTTTTCTTTTTTTCAGCAAGATAAAGCGAGCCTACTGTGGAGTTATTTTTTTTATTTGTTGTTAAGTGTTCATTACTCCTCTCTTTTCATTCAACTTATGACAGTTGCCATTTCAATGTCTTTATTTATGTCATTATGTGTACAAATCTATAGTAATTCTCTTTGGATCATCAATATAGCCACACTTTAATCATACAGTTCATTCATGGATATGGATAAAGTTAAAAGTAGTTGGCCTTCTATAAATCAAGTCCATGAATGTAAAAAAATATGCTATAGCACCCGCTTTCTCTGCTTATGATAAAGAATGGCAGTCATGCCATGAATATTTTCAGGTGGATAGTTTTACAGGCTGTATCTTGCATGTAGACTTACTTTGCTGGCGATTGGCTAAGTAGATGGGCATTGGAAAGAATTACTTTAAAACTAGTGATTGTGGAGAGAATAAAAATATTATTGAAAATGAAGAAAAAAAATATGCATGGACCAACATCAGGAATTTGAAAGACTGTATTGAGAAAATGCTAATTGATCTTGTTGTTTCTAATGCATTTTTTCCCCATTATTCCCACCATTTCTGATGTTGCCTCATGCTTCCATTTTCTTAGCCAATTTACCAAGGGTTAAATAAAAGAAGGCACATGTTTTCTCCTCTTGGCGTTTCGTCCATTTTTTTTCATGTTATTTTCTTCCTTTAGCCTTTCTCCTCACTATCCCCGTTAAAAGTGTTGGAACATGAGTTTGAGTATTTACCCTTTTCATGTGATGTATGAAAACTCAAACATGGAAGTATAAATGAAAACCTTCTTACTCTAAGTGCCAAATATAATCCCCAAAATTATCTTAATATTATGGAAATAATGATTTTTGTAGGTTTTTGGCTGAAACATTCCATGTATAACCAACTTTAAATGCTACATGTTGTATTTTTGCAAGCACAATGTGGGAAGTAGTGGTAATTGTAAGGATATTAGTATGTTTTTTAAACAATTTATTCTATCATTGTAATTGTCCTAACCTGTGGGAGTCTGTGAGTTCATTTTCTGTAAAATTGCAATGGACAATCCTACAATCCCCAACACTTCTTCAAGATCACTGTCTCCAGGGAGGTTCATTTTTGTCTGAATCAATTCAAAAGCAGAAGGGCTCATGGTAAATGCTCTGCAGTTTCCAAATGCCAGACGAGCTTAATTTGGCAGTGTCATTATATTCTTTGAAACTTCATCGTAGGGCTCTCTAATGTAAGAATTTTATTTTGTTGCTCTTTCCTTATATGGATTTCATTACACATGTGCATAACCTTCACTAGTAATTGGTTCTTCATAGCAAAAAAATTGCAATGTGAGTGCTCTACTGTTTGGAAAGTGATTTTGTTATCACTTTTCAATCAACTGTCATATAATAATCAACCAAAAACATTCCAATCCCATTCAGATGGCTCACAATATGTGGTGTTAGTCAAATTATTGGAGAATAAGTTTACATTTATTTTATTATAATTCAAACAGTTGTACATTGAAATCCATCATCAAATTGTGAGCAAACATCCAAATAATTTACCAACAAAATTAAATTGAACCTGAGAGTTGCATTAAAAGTATAAGCAATTTTAACTGAATAAAATGGATTAAAACTTGTTTTGAATTTGATGAAAAATGCTGACAAATGTTCTTTATAATACATGTCTGGCTCTGTAAAATTGAAACATTTTTCTAAAAGTTGAATTTTAGCCAATGGGTGATTTGTTCCATCAAGAATAGTTGCAAAAAATGGCTTTTATTCCAGAAAATACAGAATTTTCCAATCACCTCCATTGTTCCAATAAACTAACGGTCAGTTTTTTCTCTTTCTCCCAAATTCCTACCCATGATAATACCAACCTGGGATGTTCTTCCATTCTGTGATTGCATGTAAATTACAGTTTGTCAATCTGCTGTTGTTAGTATTGCCAATTGGAATTTGTCATTTCTGTCCACATTAATGCTTGTTTGATTGATTAGTAGGGCTGTAAATGCAATTTATGTCAAATTAGCTGAAGAGTTTCTCAATTTGGTAATTTGCAGTTTCATCAATTGGGAATTATTTATTTCAATGAAGCCAGCCCCAGGTCAATAACTGTGCAACATTTTAATAAGTTTCTGTTAAATTTGATTAATCATTTAGTTCATTCCAGATTTCTTTCTTATTTCAGGGCATTCCAACTCATGATGCTCAGGGGAATGAGTTAAGCAAAGGCCAAATAAAGAAATTGCAGAAATTACACCAAGCGCAAGAAAAGAAATATGCAGAGTATTTATCTTCTCTGAAAGAAAATACTTCTCAGAAAAATAATCAGTGATGCTGATATGGATTAATCAGGGAGAATTTCTCTTCAGTTGTTGTCATTTAAATGAAAGGAAATGGTTTTCAGAATAGTTAATTCTGATACCTAACAATCTGTTTGCAAATGAATGTAGTCAGTTGCAAGGGCTGGTCCCCAGAGGAACTGCTGCACCATCTACATGTATACCTGGGAGAAGAGGCACATCAGTTTCAAGCAATTTGGAGCAGAAGTGTGCGGAAAATTGGAAATGGTGTATATTCAATGTTTTCAGGCTTAAATTTGTGGAAATTGATTATCACTGAAGTAAAATAAACCAACCAATCTTCCACCAAATTATTTATTCAGTACTTACTGAATAAAAAATTTGGTGGAAGATACATTGTTTTTTTTTGCTTCAGGGGAATAGTATAGGTGTGTGTAATTTCCAAGTGAACATTTATGAAATCTAAAAGACAACTATGGTTGTTGACTAACACTTCCCATAAACCCTCCCTTTCCTTGTTTCCTCTTTGGGAACACGTTCAATAATGGATGACCTTACAGAAAGTTTTCATGAACTCAACAAAACTTTATGAACAATTTTTATACAATTTTTAACAGGCATTCAATATGCATGTTTGGTGATGTTTTTTTGACTAACATTTGCATCAATGTTAACCACATCAATCATGTTACAATGGCAAATTTACTGATTTGAAAAATAATGAATTATTTATTATCTTTATTGGGTTCTGATATATCTATTTCAAAAACTTGTGCTGTGGCTACTATGCCTTTAACTTAAGTGTGCTGAATCTTGCTGAGAGCATCCTGGAAGTATAGCAAGGTGGGGTCAAAATTTCTAGTGTAACTCTCTTTCAATAGATGTTTTGCAAATTTTATGCAGAATTTTCTACCCATGAACACGCTTCATGCTCCATGGCTGTCTTTAATCTTCCTCCATCTTTGAGTAAACTAAATTGCTGGACAGTTATTGCATTACAATCAATACACCTCAGTTTAAATCATTTTGTGATTTCTGTCTTTAGTGCTGTTAAATTGTTTCTCAGGCTGGCTTTATTATAATAAGTTAACCTATACATCCTCAATAGATGTTTCCCATGCTTACAGTATATATTCCCAGAAACGTAATTCTTCACCACTTAGTGTCATTTTCATTCCTTTTGCGGTAACTTTGACTAGTGCATAATTATGTAAGTTTTTACTTGCATAGTGCATCAATTAATTTTTCCCAGTATCCAATACTGATAGCAATTTTATTGATTATATTGATTTTTTCTTTGAGTTTCTTTCAACATTTGATTGACTAACAGACTGTGGGCATTGGAAAGAAGGCTGCCAGTTTGTGAGAGATATGATGTATGGGAGAAGCATGAGTTGTTTGATCCATAGCCGTATTCTTTCTATTAATGTCAAGTTCCTACTTTTAATTCACTTGTGAAATCCTTGGATAAAGAAAGGAGGTAATTTTGTTTTTTTAATATGAAACAACTCTGAGTAAGAAAATGCTTGGTTCTTCCACTTACATTTTATTACACATGGCCTAATTTCAAGAAACTGTAATAGTAACTTTAATGGAGTCACCAGCTATGTGTGCATTATAATGCAACCATTTCAGAGAGTAAAAATCATTCGCCTTGACCGGGATTCGAACCCGGATCCCTCGATATCCGGCCGAGTGCTTTAACCACTTAAGCTATCGAGACGTCCTCTTACACTCTGAAATTTTGGGGGTATCGAATATCGGCCGGATATTGAGGGATCCGGGTTCGAATCCCGGTCAAGGCGAATGATTTTTACTCTCTGAAATGGTTGCATTATAATACACATGGCCTAGTTTTCAACTTATGAAGTCATCTCAGGTCAATATGGAAGGCATAAATTGCTTTATATACTATGCAGTGAGAGTGAAGGCAGTTGTGTGCATGATGCCAGGTAGGAATGGGTCTGTGGAACAGTGGGAGGTGGAGTGGTACGTGGAATAGTGTGTGAAGAATACACCAAGTCATTAACCAACATACCCTTAAGTTGGACATTCTTGAAAATTTACAAGTGTCCCAAGCCATCTAACCTGAATCTCCTCCTTTCCAAATATATAATTTCAGGAATAAAGTCCCTTGTGTGGTTGTTATCTAGTAGGTATTTGGCAAAATGGAAGGAACTTGTTTTTGAAATAGGGATAATGTTCTTTCACTTGTTCTTGGAATTTCCTCCTTGTTTGGCTAGTGTAAATTGCAGAACACTCACAGTGCGGGTTATACACTCCACTCCATGATGGGGATTTTGTCCTTGCTGTTGAATATGAGATTTCCAAAGTTGACTTTTTTCCAGAAGGCTGGTTTGCTTTCCTTTAGGAAGGTTTTGGTCACATTATGGGACAAATTATGCAGAAAGAGAATTATTTTTCCATTTCATTATGTCATGGGGTGGAGTTTAGTATGGATTCAGCTGCTTATTTTTCTAATTTATTCTGATACATTTTTTTACTAATTGGAAACAGCAATGATTATTTACAGCTATCATTTTTATTGTTTGAAGTTATTTATTAGTGTTTGATGTAATACAGTAAATATTTTTGACTTTCTTCTCCCTTAAACTTAAAAATGTTCATTTGGTTCTACGATTATTAGTCTATAGGCAAAAAAGTAAAAATCACTTGAGTTGATAATCCCAGTTGGAAAGGAATGCTGCCTCCTGTAGCTTATGATTTACTCCCTTAAAGCTGAATTACAGAGTAATCTATGCAAGCTTATTTGAATACGGATTAATCATTAGAAAAGGGAAATTATGATATTAACTGAGATAGGAAGGCTAAATTAAACATTCTCCTCAGGGACTGCACGGGCATTAGAGCAGTACTATGAAAGAAAATGGACATATTAGCAAGGGTATCAGCAGAAGAGTTGCTCTCTTTGAAGAACAATTTTGGAAATTGATAGTAAGGATTCTAAGGTAAAGGAAACACTAGTTAAGATTTTATAATGGAGTGCAATTCAGAAACTTACTCTTTGTGGAAAGAAGCTGGTGTAGACTGGCATATTTTGAAATACAAGTAGTATAGAAATGAAGGGAAAGATAAGTGGTACATAAATTTGATATATGTGTGTATATATTTTATGTAGGTGAGGGACGTGGATGAAAAAGATAATAAAAAATAGTTGGGTTCTGAACGCTGTTATGCGATGGAAGGAGGGGAATAGAATCATTTGATAGTATGCAATAAGGATAGAAACTATCAAGAGCTGAAAAAGGGAATTGTCTAAGGAGGAAAGTTTTCATATTTTGTAGAAATCTTTAAAAATTGAGGATGTGGTGTAAATTGTGTGTGCTACACAGAATCTAAGTAATTTTATACGCGCTACCCAAATATTAGGTACACTGCTGCAACTGATATTAATTATCAATCATATGTGTGGTGAGGATATGAATTGGAGGAGGATATTGTACAAAATTGTGAATTGGTCCATTTTAAAGGAAAAGTAAGTTCATTCCAGGTTTATGAATATGATGATAGATTTCATGTGTGTGGAGGAGGGTTTCCTCAAATAGACATGGAGGTACATTATGCCACTCTAAGAATATGATGATAGCTCTCTAGATAGATATGCTCTAACAGCTACTTCTGTGGTTACCAGCCCAAATTTATGAAATTTCAAATTGAATAGTCAGAAAAAAGTTTGTAGATTACCCAAATTTATATATGGTGTCATTAGTCTTGTTTTGTATTTCTTTGCCATAGTCCAGCACTGTTTACATGTATGTAAACACTGTTTACATGAATGTACTCTAAATATTGAGTATTGTATTGATTTCAGCACAGACTCCATGAAATAGGTATGCCATTGTACTTACCTTATCATATGAAATATGGAGAATAGTACTTACCTGTGAAAGATGGAGAAATTTGACAATACAAATCATCAACCACGAATCATCCACCTGGAGATTGGTTTGATAGGTAAGTTCACCCTTTACTTAAGTCACAAAACATGAAATTTAATGTTCAAAGTAGAGGGACAGTTCCTTTCCCAGTGCTGCCAGCAGTACCTCAGGTGGATCTGGTACCCAAAAAATAACACAGCTTTGCTATGAAAGTCCAAAGTCACTGAGAATCAAACCCTCCTCTCATTACCAAAAGTATCTGTAGCCGAATGGCCCACCCATTAACCTCCCAGACCTTGATTATTTCACAGAATAATTACTTGGCAGTTTTCCTCAAACTCTATATAATGTTTTGTCTTAAAGGAAAGTGTTGTACTTGAAGTTATTTTTGTCAGTTCTTAAAAGCAGCCAGTTTTTGAAAGAAAAGCTTTTTATTAAACAGCTCATGTGGCAGGGAGAACTATTAAGGGCAAATTTCATTAAGACTGAGGATTGCCTTCCATTATATTACCAAAAGAATTAGCTGTGCAAGTCTCTATCAATTGAGCCTATAGAAAATATTAAGCTGACATTTTAAACCTTGCAAGGTTATTATAATTAAGTGGTTGAACAGTATTTCAATTATTACAGATTTTTTAATTCAATAAACAATATTGCAGTGTGCTTTTGGCAGTATCAATGATGACGTTGAAAGTATTAATTTTGTGAAGAGGTATTGAAGCAAAAATGAAAAAGATTGTAAATCAATGGAAAAGATATTGGAAACTTTTAAACAATATCTTTTTGATGTTTTAGTTGTGTTAGCACTTCAGTAATAAGCATTTTTATCATGTATCAGAGATGAGTGTATGGAAGCATTTTGCCAGTGAACAAACCAGACTATTGAATTTGATACATGATATTTTTCCCAATTGTCATCACAGATTTTAGGCTAGACATATTTAGAATTTAGTAGCATTATGTATACTAACATATAATTACCAAATATTATTTTCAATAGTACCTCTAGCAAGCCTTAAAGTAAAATTGCAAAAAGCTAATCGAGTATAACCACAGAATTGTCGTAATTGGAATTGAAGTGCACAAAGAATGTATCAGAAACCATTCTTTGAGATGCCACATCAACTTCCATTCATTGATTAGATTCACTGGTTCCAAAAATATATATTTTCATTTTTGTTGTGCTACTTATTAAATAAGGTAAAAAAATTCCTTAAATAACCATTAACAGTTATCAACCAAAGGTCAGCTTGATAGGTGATGGTAGAGTTCATCCAATACTAAGCCCAAGAAATTCACACATGGTTGGTAGGGCAGATCCTTTCAATATTAATAATAATAATTTAAACTTTAGGAAAATATTTTTCCTTGGTCTTGGATGTTATTGAAAATTAAGTTTTTGAAACTGACAGTTATTGAATCAATAAGAGATTTTTTATTCATGTCATTTTATTAATGAATACAAAAATGAAATCTTGAGTAAAATTTACCTGTGCTTGTATTCAGATCTCCTAAATTATTGCATACTTTGGTTGTTAATATGAGAGATTATCTTTGATTTTAAATGTTAGAGATTTTTTAAAATTACAAGCTACCTCCAACTGAATATTGGTAACTCCTGGAATTCATGATTGAGTATGCAAGCCTTCTCACTATTAAATTGGTTTTCAGAGAGAACTTTATTTGCAAGATTCCCTTCTGGTATCAATTTTTGCCTACACAGGGCAAATAGGTTTCTATATGCATTTATTATATAAACTTCCACAAAAAAGCTGCTTCATTGATCCAGCAAATTGTCTAGTCCTACAAACGGCTTCATTTTGTGGCTAGGAAATTTCAATAGAGTCCAAATTTAGCTCCAATGAGTAGGAAGTATGATGTTGTGCTTTGCCAGCGAATTGCTGTGGAAAAGGCTATTCGGATCTTCCATCGGGTCAGTTCTTCCATCTATGACACCAATGTTTCTGAAAATGAGTCATTTTCCATCCTCAGAGTTGATGATGATCCTCATTTCAGACTCGTTTCCTGAAACATTGGTGTCATCAATGGAGGAATTGACCGAGTGGAAAACCTGAATAGCCTTTTTCACATAAATGAGGAGTTTGCTCTTTTTTCTTGAAATTGAAATCATTCTTACCAGAATTGTCAATTGTTCTTCTATCCTTTGGACAAAATATATCTCCTTAGGAATAGGGAAAATTTCAAATAAAAAAATTATGTACAGTGAATGTTTATATTTAAATGGAATTACAGCTTAACAACATAATTCCTTGGTCACACAATTTCCATTGCAGATATTGGTAATTTACATATTTATAGTATGATCAAACATGGAATTACACCTTTTAAGGAAAATAGTACAAAAGACTTTTTTACAGCCATTATAAGTAAATACTAATTGGCACTAAGATTCTTTAATCACCTGCATTTTCAAGTGATGGACAGTGACACTTCACTGAACATGATAAATGAGATGAGCACTGTTGTTATTCTCCTCATTGATCATTGGAATGATTTTTTCGGGAGATATTGCAAAATTGATTTTTGATCAATTTCACAAGAAAACTATTAATAGATATGCAATCAATTTTCATGCTCACAATTTAAACACAGTGCATGGGAAACCAGTTCCAACCATAGAACTCACTCCATGCAAAGGGAAAGAACCACACCACTTAACACAACTAAATATTACAGCCAGGATACTCCACTGAGAGACATTTTATAAAATTTTAAATTCAAATTTGGTCATAAAGCAATTGCATCACCTGAACTAGATGAGGCAATTTCCAATATTAATTCGATCAGTTATGGCCTGTTTTGGGACCGTAATGACTTGTATCGAAAATCCCCATTACCAAAGTTTTTATTGAAATAATCTTTATAAGGTACCCTGTTTTTACATTTACACATTTATATGTAATTATTATTCAATGCCCTGCTATTTCAATGGCTTGTTCTGGAAGAGTTGGAGGGAATTTATTTGAACCTGGAATGCAAATTGGTTATTTGTCAGTCATGAAGTGGATTTGGCCTATGTTGAGACTAATTAGCTAGTCATGAGGTTTTTCGTCATAGGTAACTGTGAGTGTGGTAAATGATCATATGGGTTAATAATCCAAGGCACAAAGGTACAACAGACCTGTGATTATCCTTAATCTTGGACATTGAGCATTTTCAACTATCTAAATTCATTTATGTTTAAAGTCTTGAATAAATTCCATTGAAAATGATTACACATTGCCTTACAATCCATGAATCAGAACATTATGATGGGAAAGGTTATTTTGTGTCCTGTTTTGGAACAGTATGTTCATCCCCAGAAACCTCCTCAACTAACTAATTAATGGTAACATTTGGGATAAAGGTACTACACTGAAGTTTGCCTTAGTTAAAATACCATATTTGATGGCATAAGAGATGCACTTTTTTCCAAAATAATGGGGTTAAAAACACGGAGGCCTTTATTGCATAGACCGGCAAAATCTTTTTTCCTGAAAATGCCAATCTGAATGGGAAAGTTTGATTTATGCTGGTACATCTAACATACCATGAAATACATAAATACCAATGTTTAAATTTTGGTTTGCTTATTTTTGGCCATAATCTCAATCAATATGATGCATATATAATTATGTTATTAAGATATTTCTCCATCTTAATACCACATAAAACTAATATCGCATGATGGTTCTTCAATAAAATTGCTTTGGATCTTTTCCCCTTCCTCTTTTCTTTAAAATCATTGGGTGTAATTTAAAGCTATAGAAATGCAAGTACACAATGGTATCAATTAAGACAACCCCCAATTGTTGTGTTGATTTTTATGGACTGTAAGTTAACTAGTGTTAAAGTGTAATGCTCTGCTAACCTCATACCTATTTTTTCCTTTTCTGAGCATTATTGTTTTGAAGTCAACTCACAAGAGAAATCTCTAAATAAATTGTGACTACTTCATGTTTTCTCTGAGAAATGAATGTCACTACTCTTAATTCATTTTTTACTTCAGTATTTGATAGAGAAAATTATGTATGCTGGGTAAAAATGCATCTTAAATATACCAGTTAGGATCAGACACTAATTTTGAATGGAGATTTATGCAATTATTTGATTTTAACAAACATTTTTAGTGGTGATGCTTTTTTATAAGCAGGATCAGATCCAGTAGCTTTTACAAGAAGAGGGCATGGGTTCGACACCTAGGAGTTTTGCTGGTCAAGCAAAATAGGTCTTGTGGTGTGCTTTATTTCAATATTACTATATACTGATTAACCTACACCATATGGATCAAATATGCCCCAAGCATCAACATTTTCAATTCCACATGCCTAGTTGTAGTCATTGTTCAACTTTTCAAGTATTTATTTAATTCTAGATAAGATAGTAGCAGAAATAAGATTCAGGTGGAATGCATTAATTTTTTAAAATTATGAGCAATTTGCTTCTACAATTTTTCATTCTTCTACCTGTAGATTTGATGGTGTGCCAGACTTTAGGGATGTCCATTTTAGCCACTAGCCACATCTGAAGAACCAGGAAAAATACTAAATGATATAAAATTTATCCATAGATGTTGCAAGCCAACTCTCTTAACTGATCCAATCCTAAGTGGGACCCAATCCTAATGATTCAAGGTTGCTGATTTTTATTTTGTGAGTATACCAAAACCATAATTACATAAAACCGTGGCAAATTATTTTTCTGCTAAATTAAATTTGACTTTGCCCTCAATTGAATGCTATTTATTTGGCAAAAATGGTTATGGACAATGCCAAGTTCCACAAAGTGTACAGATTCACACTCATTGTGTATCACGACCAAATGTTTTCTCTACTGACACTATTTTTGAGATAACCTAAAGGATTATTAGAGCACAGAAATTCAGTTTGATTTCCACAAAAAATAATGCAATACGAATTCATTTAGTGATTAAGATTTTTTCTGATGAGACGAAGAAAATTCACTTCCATTTCATGGACAGTAGTATGTCATATTTGTCATTTATTCATTCTACCATTTCCCTCTTCTTTTTTTATCCAGACTTCAAATTCCATCTGGAAATTATTAGAAAAATTCCTATTTTATTTTTATAACTAATTATATTTCCAAAGAAAGATTATGTGAAATATTAGGGGATAATTTCATGCTGAAATCTCATAAAAGTTTGAGAAAAGGTCCCTACTGTCAGGTCTGTTGTAGTGAAGCTGACTATATATAAGAGGAAAGATTCAGTTCAATCCTATATCCCAATGTTAAGTTGTTGCATTCATTATTTGTGAAAATTTAATGGATGACTGGATGTAAAAATTAGTTAGTTGAGTGTTAAAGGGATTTATACTTATTAAATGGGAGATCTAGCTGCAATGGATTTTCTCATCTATTCTCTCAAAACATTGTTCAATATCTCATCATTTGTGACTTCTTTCAGCAGCTCATTTTGCATATAAAACAACTGTACATGCATATGTTAATAGACAATCAATAATTAGTTACTTTTTTAACAATGATTAGTTTGCTTCAACAAAAACTATTGCACTGTACTTTGCCATCAGGTTCATGAAGCAAGTCTGTGTTGTTTTGATATTATGAAAATACATGCATAAATTTCTACCTTGCATTTTGTAGGGAAAATCATAAAACAGAAGTGAGTAGACAGATAAAATTAGGTATTCACAAAGAAAACAATATTTACATGACATGGAACGAAATAAATGAGGTAGTCTATTTCCTGAGTTTCAAAACCTGAGGGAAAATAATAATCACATTTGGATGAACACATTATTTTTCTCTAGTGTCTTTACAGTAATAATTTGACAACCTTTCTTGATATGCACTTCACCCTGTGAATACACAGGTAACATCCACGGCCCATCTTGATCCATGCTCTCGAACTTCTTCTGTCCCTCTCCTCCAACTTTGTCAAGCGAGGTGACTGTCATAATGCACAAATTGGCATCTCCACAATATCTCACGACCATGCGTGACTATTTTCTTCAAAAGATCTCTCAATTTCTTGCAAGTTTTAGGAGAGAGCAGGGTACACATACTCTTTAGTGCTTTGGAACTTGAACCAGGTTAGCCCATGTGGTTAGGTCCACCATTTACTCAGTGACCACACTGCATCCACACCGTAACATTGTACGAAAAGAAAAACTTGCTTTTTGATAGACCATCACAACCATGGAAATTCTTAATAATGAGACCAGTTAGTTGAGTTTGGACAACCACAAGAAAGTGACATCAACATCCTTCAGTTTCAGTTAGTCTAACAAAAGGACATCAATCTTTGACTACAGTTCTAAGAAAAAACATTTCCAATATACATTTTGCTGTAGGTAAGCAAAATAGATTGAAGGAACTCTTGAAAATACATGAATATTTTTAGCTGTACACACCAAACAGAAATTCACAGATTATTTAAAATATTATTCTCCTGTCTGTTTCCTACTCTTTGTTCTATTTTGTGGACACTGTGGAATATTTTCATACTGGAACATTCTCATTCACATTAATGCTTTAAAACAGTGCTCTATATATGAGGGTTAACATCTCTAGGTATTTATGGACAAAAATAGTAAGTTATTATGCATGGACAGAACTGCTTGGAAATTTTTGGCTCATTCTCCACAGATTTTTGTGTAAATTCTGAAAAAATAAGTATCTTAGATCAATCAGTTAACCGTGGACCAAGTATAAATTGGATTTGTTGCTGCTGAATACTGTGATATATATAAGCATGTATTCTCTCAATAAGTGTTTTAATGGCTGCTTTCGCAAAAGACATTGTGACAGCAGCAGTGGTGATGAAATTTGGTTGGTAACTAATAATTTTAAGCATTAACAAGGAGCTACACCGACCTGAGTACTGGTAATATTTTATCTTGACCAAATTATTTGGTATGAATTGGTAACTGCAAAACATATTCCCTTCCATGATGCACTGTAGCACTTAATTTCAAATATACAACATGGTCTATTGACACAAAGTCATTAGGAAAATATTCCTGTTTATTTAAAAAATTAGATATATACCTATTTTTGTCAAAAATATGTTTGAAGTTGGACAAATTGTTGGCTTTGTATGGAAGAAAAATTGGCCCCACTCTGCAGAATATGTGGTTATACGTCCTTGGTATGAAGTGAATTTTTTGTCCCTGGCATATATGGGGGTTAACATTGCCAGGACTTGATGGACAAAAATAGTAAGGTATTATGCCTGAACAAAATTTGGAAATTCGGTAAAAAGTTTAACTTGACATTTAGGGATGTAATGGTTCTGTTTATTGCCGCTGGTATTTTCAAGGCAATTTTAAACCCTTAAGCTCTGAGATCAAACTTTATTTCAATAACTACTTGCAGTAAGTTCCAAGAATGAAAAAAAATTGATTTGAATTGCATTTGAAAAAAAAATTAAGGTGACTCAGGACCATCTAATGAATGAACAATGCCCATTGAAAAGGACCAGAATGTTGGTCTGCTTCCCATTACTTTATACAACAGGAATTAAAAATCAAAGAATACTTTGCGATTTCAAATTTGGAATGGCTATAGTGTGATTCAACTCAATGCATACTGTGACAGAAAATTTATACCAGAATCACCACTGATGCATTGATTGTGCCTGCAAGCACAGGCTGATGAATAGGACTACACTTTTACAATGAATAATTAAATCGTATATCCTTTTGAACTACATTAGGGGGTATTAATGTGTAATCCACATATTAATGTTTGATTTCACCTGCACTGCCATCACTTGGGATGTCGACCTCCCCGTTTCCGAAAAAATTCCCCTTTCTCCTCAAATAAAATGGTGGTAGTGACGAGTGTAAGGGAAGAGGAAAAAAAACAGCGGGAGGGAAAGTCTGAGGTTTTTAAAAGGAGCGTGGAGGGTGGTCGGGTTCATTTAGGACGGGTGCATGGGGGAGGGGCCGGGGATGAGGGATGGGTGGGCACCTGATGGACGCGAACCGTGCGATATCACGATTGATCGACCGCTATGGTGGATAGGAGACGACACTGATCGATTTTAATCGAATTCAAAGCCAAGCCATCTCAAATTGGAAGACTAATCGTCTTCACACACTCTGCGCTATGGTCAACGTATTGAAAAAACTGTGGGAAATACTGCACGATCGAATTTATCGATGCCACACGCTGGTGTGCCCACAGAAATGATAGCATTTCACATTTAAACAAATCATTTGCTTACCCTGGGATACGAACGCGGATCCCTCTATTGCCAGCCGAGCGCTCGAGCCAGTTGACGGGGCGTGCTCATGGCAATGCGTAGTGCAAGAAGATGCATTGGTAGCTTAAACTGGGTAAATGACTCGGCAGGAAGTCTAGGGATCTGTGTTCGAATCCCGGTCAAGGCGAATGATTTATTAAACTGTGATATTCAATCATCGTCATAGTTACGACGGTGGAAATGCTGAAAATATCTCGAACAATCTTCGAAGTTTAAATAAATCATTGAAATTGATAATAATTCCTTATACATTTGATTAATTCTTGGAGAAAACAAGCACTCTGTTTGTGTACGATCCGAAAAACCCTGTCCAAATAATTGATTCCTCTCGGGCGCAACAAAAGCTGGCGAGTACTCCATTAAAATATGGAAATCGATTGCATTCTACATCGAACTCATGGTTTTGGGTATGAGACGCGTAGAAATCAATTTTCCTAAAGGACTCCTACGCGATCCAACTCCTGGGTGCTGTCGCCACTGATAATCACCTATATTTTGGTGGTGGATGCGATGTTTCATTTTCAAAGTCTAGCCTCCAGATCAGTCTAGGCATCGAGAATATAGTCCGTGTAAGTGTCTTCGATATTCGATGTCGATCCTTCGTTGACGAGTGGGGGATAAAAACTACGTCGCCGTTTCCGCGCAGTATGTTGGGATGCGGCAGAGGTGTGTGGCAGGGAGTGCGATGCCATCCATTTGCTTAATGATACTGCCAGACGCGTCGTACATCGTCGGATGTTCAATTCGCATCGCACTGGGTTGTTCAAATTCGGGCATCTCACCACCAAACTACGCCTGGCGGAGGAGAGGGGTTTGGGAGGAGGCCGTGCCTCTGGAGGGTTGGAGGAAGTTGCGCTGGCGAATGAACAATTGGGTGAAAGCCTGCCTCTCCATCTCTCTCACCCCCTCCTACGAATCCTCCCGCCTACGTAAATCTCCCCTCACCTTTCTCCCACAATCTTTTCCCTGTGCCTACCTATCCTCTATGACCTCCTCCGACCCTCTATTTTCCTCGACTGAGAGATACTTCCCAACTTTATTGACCCAATTGAATAGTGGTACAAGAAGCTTTGGTGTTATATTGGGCTTCAGACAAAGAGGAGCGGAGTTAAGTGTCCGCAATGCAGGGGTAAGAGTACCATCAAGTTAGACCAAAAATTTGTATGAAGGGACACAATTCATGCGCCGGTGTCTGTTACTCCTTTTTCAAAATAATCGTAAAATATTTCAAAAACCTTTTCCTGGCTACTGCGTCGATGCATTTAAAATTCCCGTGTGTATTTTGCTGGCATGTAACCACTGAAATAGTCAGGAACATTTGATTCACTCTCTCATTCTGCTTGCGAGATCGATTAATTCCTGGTTTGGTTTATCAGTGGGTGGGAAGCCGTTCGAAGGACGGGGACTGTTTTTGATTCGTTGATAAAATTTTATATTTTCTGTTTTCAAGCATATTTCAGCATGTCACTGGTGAAAGTTCTTGATGAAACTGATATCTCATTTCATTAATTTAAGTTTCCGACTAAAAACTATCTATGCTTTAATATCTTGCTACTATTATTTGAATGCATGGTCGACTTCCCCCGCTTCGAATTTAATGATTTTGCTCAATTGGTTTAAATCGATGGAGGACATGTACTTCAGATACTAAGAGCGAATTTCATCCCCGGTGAATTCATTCATTCATTGTATTCATGTGTGCCTGGAAATTGCCAAAGGCGCTTTTAAACGAATTCTAAGGTCGGTTGTCTGGATCTCAAATTTCTGGAGAGTCACCTCGAGTCCTCGAGATGTCGGTAGTATTTCAACGTTTTTGGTGATTGGGCCTTCTAATACAACGAATCTTAGCAGGCAAGTCGTCAAGATTTTACAAGGCAGATAATCTTGATTTATTTGAAATCATAAACATAAAGCCTAAACCTAGTAAAACATATCATAATCGGAGCCAAAACCACTTTGAATTAAAGTGCCAAAAAAGTCACTTTGAATGGAAAGTTATTTATATTTAAAATACGAGAATTAGAACATTTCAAATCTTTAATTTCAATTGACAGTTAATTCGTTAGATGTAAGATGCAAAATTAATGGAATTTCATTTTTTTCGATCATTACGTTGGATACATTCAAAGTTTAGATCGCGGTATTCGAATAACGCTCGACATTCCTGCAAGATCCTCCTCACTCCCCAGGAATGAGGAACTCTTTAAGTCCTGGAAGGGTAGGCTTGAAAATGTGTATCTCCGGGTAGAGTCACTTTTTCTTAAATTGAGTGTTTTGATCGAGTGCGGGTAGAAAATTTCCATTACGAGGCTTTCTTTAAAACTCGATCATCGGATTCCAGTTCACCGATAGTTTAAGAAAAAATACCCTTAATATCTACCGGGTCGTTCAAAATGTTATCGTTTTTTTCCCAAAATATGAACAATCATAACGGAGAGAAAAACTCTGGTAGCAAATAATCGGCAAAAAAATGTTCTAGAGAAGAAAAAAATATTCAAAATGGTTGGTCTTCTTGTCTTAAGGAGCGGGTTTTAAAAACTTAATAATGAAATGAAAACATTTGACTATTTATTTGAGATTTTCGCGATGTTTCTGGTAAAAGCAAGTATGGATCCTTTGCTAAGTTTCCTCACGCGAGTCACCCATTAATGCGTCGTCACGGTACGCGCGTATTGTGAATGAGGCGATGCGAATCATGTTGGTCGCGACGGCGCGGATAGAAGCTGGTGCCCGCACGCATTACGAGTGCACGTCGGTCGACACAGATCGGACTGCTTCATTCGGGACACGAGACCCAACTCACAAAAAGCCGGAAGGAAAAGAAGATTCTCTGCAGTTCCTCAGAAATTTCGGAGTACTCAAAAGTGCTGTGGACTTAGGCGAACGCTGTCGCCCCCTCTGAATAAATTGCTTTCATGAAGTTAAGGGAAAGCATCATGAAAAAATTCACATATGGAATTCCCGGAATAAGTTAAAAAAGTTCAGCTGAAAACGGTCTTATGCCATTCATTTTCTTTTAATCTGAGTGAAACAAGTTTTCTTGGAGAGGGTTATTAACGTCACTCAATTCGGGATTCTCTTTAGGTAATCTTGTGGTAGCTAATGAAGCATTTTGATGAGATAAGGAGACAACCGCATCCTAGTGATGCGACATTTTCAATCTACTGTCAAGTCACGTCCACTATCAAAAAATTGGGGTGGTTTCCGAAAGAATTTTTTCCTATTTATAACCATTGAGTGTTATAAACGAATACGGCCCGAATTGCGAATACTTTCCTGAGTGCTTTATAAGACGTCGCTTCTACCCCTTGATAAGTGCCAGCAAAGCAAGTCAGCTGCAATCCTCTCCGCGAGGTGTTCAGTTCTCGTCCTTTTGTGAGCGACGTAGTAGCAATTGTAAGTCCACATAAATATTCAATTAAGGACTGTTGAATTTTCAGTGACACATTCTAAGACAGTTACAACTTAAATAAATGCACATTTTCATCAATATTTAGTTTGGCCATCCATAAACACTTGAAAAATCTGGACGTTCATATCTCTTATTGTAAGCTGAAAAAGTAATTAACTTGCAGTTCATCCGGCTGGAAAAATGTGCATTGATAACATTTCAAGGCTACTATATTTGACGGTAAATTCATCTGGCAAATATAGGTAACTAGGCTAAGAAGGTGGCCTTGCTGGTTGTTGAGATAGAAGATATAAAAATGTACACATCCAATTGATTTTCGTGTGTCACACAAAATTAACTGTTTAAAACCAGGTTGGAAAGTTAATGGTTGTGAGTGCCACAGTAGTTTCATGGAGCCATCACTTCATGAGCTCATGGAACTGGCTTTTTAAGTGGGTTTTTTTAAGTTTCCTAATATTGGCGATAAATGTTTTCGTAGGAAATTGTGTGACTCTTAATGACGTGTTGGCGTTGAGATCTTCTCTTTTTTCGCTTACAATTAGTCTAACCTTTGTGACCACCGTTGAGGCGAAAAATAAAACTTTTCGTCATTGAAGGAGCAGTGTAGCACTAAGTTTCTCCATTTCCGGTGCCCGGGGGAATAATCGTTTTAAGTGGTGCTGTAATACGACCCCAATAAAAAGTGTCTCTCCTTTTACTGCCCCTTGACCCTTAAGTGTTGCTGCCGAGACGAAAGGAAGCGGTGTATCCAGTTGTAAGGGAATTATTTAAAGAGGGAATGTGAATTGGATTAAGTCAACAAGGAAGAACATAAAGCAACATTCGGACGCTCATTAAAAAAGTTTCATTAACTTCTCTACTTGAAAGTGAAGGATCAAATTAACTAGTAGAGAAGGATTCAAACTAACGAACCCTTGAGCGGACCGGGAGGGCTCCCAAGGTTGTTGAAGACGGGTAGGAATTATCGCCGAATGGTTAACATTACTCAATATTGAACAAGAAATTATAATAGAACAAAAATTAAGAGAATGCATTTTTCTAAATTGAATATTATAATGAATTATTGCAGTTGAGAAAACCAACTTTGATTGAGAGTGAGAACATTAATAATAAACTATTTGATTAGTTAGTTAGGCATTGAGGGTAATAAACAGAGCGCTTCCAGATGAGGGGTCCTAAATATTTACCACAGGACCAAATATTTATTATTAGGTAATCTACCGGTTAAGGTAGGTTTTTGGATGGACACAACTATCAAATAAATATTTTGTAACTCCAAACAAAACCCAATCCAGCAACCTAAACTACATCAGGTCCCTCTTCATCTCTGTGTACTTATTTCCTCCCTTCATCCCATCCAACATCCTAATCCTGCTCCTACCCTTTCCTCGCTTTCCCAACATTCTCCCCTCTATTATCTTCTTCAACATTCCACTACCGCTCAATACGCCTTACCGCTCAATACCAAATAAGGATTGTGAAAATACTTGGGAGTCTGAATGTAAAATACCAGTCTTGGATCCAATTTCTCGAGAGTATATGAAAAAATGTGGCGACCGAGGTCGGAGTGATGCAGAATGGGTCAGAAAAAGCTAATATTAGTAATATATCGAATATAATCAAAGAATAAAGAAAAATATTAGAGTTAAAATAGTTGGGACCATAGTTCAGGGACCCTTGGCACAGGCGGAGAATTTGAAAGACGGCAGCAAATGGGAAGGAGACCACCTATGTAAATGTTAGTAAAATAAGGAAAAAAATTCTACCATAACCATCTACCATGGGTCAGTGGAAATAGGAATAAATCATTTTAGCTACTTAAAATTTTACTTCGCTAAGTATTTGTGTAGCTAGGATTCAAAAAATTTCCCGAAGAAAAAAACAAGCCTAGTTTTGCAATTTTCCCTTGAAACTAATTGCTATCAGTGTTCTCCACGAGTAATTACAAATCATGATGCATAAAACACTTAAATCGTCTATTGATCTAAAATATAATAATATTAAATAATCGATGTCATCCCTAATTCCGCGAGTAATTAATAATTTGAGTCAACTTACGAAATAACAGTGAATGCGGAATATACGATGTGGTATCACCAAACCACGTTCCGCCCCTTTGGTACATGTTACGCGTATGACTGAAGGGCACTACTGATGACCTACAAAGGTGATCCGTTTAGGTTAGTTCTTTGCCTTTTCATTTTCGCAAGTATTTCAGCATGCAAAGGGTCTTAATCGTCGCTTCAAATTCATGCATTAGTTGAAATTTACGCGTAAATATTTTTTTAGTATTTCAAACATCCGCCTTATCTATTACTACGCTGCATGGCCATGAATATTGCCTACATGATCGAATCCCCCGATCATAAAATTAGTTTAATCTTCAAACCGGCACCTCCCAAAATTACGTATGCATGCTAAGCACGCATATCCTAATCATTATAATCATTTTCATGAGTGCTCAGTGCAATTATTTGATCCCAAATAATATTTGTGAGATACGAATGGGATATTCTGTCGCTTATTTTAATCTTGTGTGAAAGTTACAAATTAAGCAATTAACTGTTATAAGTTTTTTTATCAATGTTCCGACTTAAAATCTGCCCCCCCAGTGCTGCCTCGAGGCACTTGTTATCCACCAAGCTCCGTCCCTGGGAGTACTGATTGAAGTTCACGTCATCGGTTGCAACCGGGAATGTGGGGATTTTCGTGGAATAAAATCATGCAACAAATCCGTGGGTCGGTTTACTAACAGGTGACGGCCTGACTTGGTCCGCTCTCTCGTCATCGTACTCCATGCGAGCTTAACCAAATGGGAGGAGCGATTGGGAAAGAGAGGAAGAAGTTGGGGTCGCCGGGGTTGGGGCAGAGTCCCGGGGGGGGGGGGGGAGAGGAAAGGGAGGCGGAAGAGAAGGAAGATGTTAACTTTCCTGAGGGGTGTCTTCTCCCCACTACTCCCACCACCCTGGGGGTTCAAGGGGCCATTCTCTCCCCGTTTGATTGACTGGTTTGGCAATATGCAACTGGGATGCCTTTGCTCCGTGGTCCGGATCGCCCCCAAAAGTTGACGTGTTTCAGACGGCTGGCTAGGGAAATTCAGCATGAGAGGGAAATGTGTGAGGGGGTAGGGGAGATGGCGGAGAGTGCGGAGGATATGATGCGGAAGGGAGGGAGAGACGTCATTGCGAAAGCCCTCGTGGGAATCTTTAAGGAAGACGGAGCGATTTTCCATCGGTTTGGACGACGCTGGAATGGGGAGAATTGCACGGCAGAGGGAAGGAGGTTCGTTTCTCGAGGAAATGAAGTTATGATTTGGGAAATTCGTTTAGACTCGCGGCTGGGCGTTGTGGTTAATCTGCAAAAGTAGATATTATTTCCTTTCTCTTCATTCTCATTCAAGGAGCAGGGGTTATAAAAACACGTACGGAGGGTGTTTTGAAATAATAGAGTCAACCGACGAGGTAGTGTTTGAAGTGGAAAATGCTTATGGAAATTCCCACTATTCTTTATAAGTTTCGGTTTACAAATGGGATCAAACCGTTTAGACAGTGATTTTTTAAGTCTCTACCGTAATTATAATATGATGTTTGCATCCGAAAAAATTATTACCACCAGATATTTGGTCAGATACAGCGCAGGAGAATTAAGCGACATAAGAACTCGTGCCTTAACGTGGTTCTCAAATAAATGAGAGACTTACTTGAGATTCGATCTAGACATTCACGGTTTTTAATTCTCACTATTTATGAACGCCTTCCGAAAGCCATGATTGTAATCAGTGCGATACCATCACATCTGATTTATATGCGACAAACCTTTGAGGGAGATTAGGACGCTTAATACTTTGTTATCCCACGGAAAGCGAATATGATGATGCTCCTTATCTCGTTCCTCGTAATCGTTCTTCAGTCATTTTGTTTTACAGATGTTGATCTAAAATATGCCCTGAACACATGTTGCAAAAAAATTAGTGACACTTCCATGGTTATGTACATGTAATAAATTACCTTTATGAGAAATTTAAAGCTTAGCGCAAATGTTTGGCCGAGTTGCTTCATTATATTAGTTCGTGTGGTCATAAGGAACCCTTAAAATTACAATTCACATTTCCGAACTCTTTCAATGATATTCGTAACGATTTTAAGCAGCAATGAGCTAAAGTATTTGAAGAGGTAGTGCATTGGGAGAAAGAAAATAGCCCTCGTCTACGAACTGGTTTTAATGTGATAGTCAAGTAATTTTTAGTTAAATTCCGCGTACTGCTGCCCAATGTAGCCAAATGATTGAAGCAAGCAAAATAAATAAAACAGTTTGAAATCGAGAATTTTTTCAATTTGAAACTTACTGAACGTGTGGACGATGTGGAAATTGACTAAAGAGGAGTGGGGTCGAACAAGAAACGTTGGCAAGCAAAACACTCGATTGCCCTCGGGGAAAGGTTGAAAAAAACAGCGCTTTCCGCAATGGATTCTTTAAGCATAGGTGTTTCCGGGAACATGAGTCCCTTTCCTCCCTCTCTTCTTCTGAAAAAAATTGAGAAAGTGCCATTCATAGACCCAAGTCGTGCACAAACGGATACTCTGGGAGTCGCATAAATGGATATCTGCATTGAGGGAGAATATCGTTCGAGAGCGACAGGAACGTCAATCGTCGGCTAGACAAAAGGAAATAAAGCCCACTTCCGGGTCGATTGAGATTTCCCTACAGTTCCCTTTTATTCCTTTCCCCTTCGGCCTGCCTTCATGGTTACCGTGGTCGTTGGTTCGAAAAAAAATACATGGTAGGGAAACGAGCTCAAAGATTCGTGAGTGAGGAGGTGGGGATATTTGCCTGCGGCCGGAGGAGGTGGGTGACAAGAGATTGAAGCGAGAGCGAAGGTTAAGGAGCGAGAGTGGCCGCAACCAACCACATCCGCCAAGCGAGGAAAAAAGGAGTCGATAATCCTGTCACCTTGTTAGCACCTTAAAATGTCGAAGGGAAAAAGCCGTTTTCCGGAGTCCGTTCGTTTCTCCCGGTGACCGCGCGGCACCCTCACACTCCCCCCCCTCCCTTCTCGACTTCTCTCTCTCTTTCTTTTCGAAATGCAAACGCTAGAGAAGGGGGGCGGGGGATGAAGGGGATCGTGGAGTCGTTGCGACTTGACGCCTCCTTGACAGCCCACGTTGCGTGGGGGAGGGGAGAGGTTAAAGGCATGGCAGATGAGTGGAGGGGGTGATGCCAGGGACCCCTTATCCGGTGAGGTGCGGGGAAACTTCCCGAGGAAGGGAAGGAAGCTAATGAAAGTTTGTTGCTCCATCGAGTTCGAATCAGAGGCGGAGAAAGAAGTCGGAACGGTCTTATGGTGTGGAAAAAATATTTTTGAAAAAAAAGTACGAACACGGCGTGGAAAATATTTTTGAAAAAATGTGAATTTAAAAAATCTACCTTGCGCGAATACCAGATGTAATTAATGGTTTCGCGAGTGCGCAATTTTGGTGACGTCAACGCAATGAAACGCGTCAGCATTAAAATTAATAAATGAATGGGATCATAAGTGCAATCGGAGTCTGGTTGATCAATGAACAGTGAGTTAGTTACTCCACGTCTCGCCTTATTTGATCCGAGTGAGAACGGTATCGCGGTGACGGTAGGGGAGCAGCGTTGCGGTCAGTCAGTCCATTCGAACGCGATCAATGTGAATGACGAAGCTAGCGCAGAATTCGGTAACTTTGGCACTAACTTTCGCTCTGGGGAGCCTCTCATCTCCACCCTCTCCCTTCCCACTTCATCTCTTCGCTCTTCAGAAATAGGGCCGACTGCGGGGTCGGAGGGCGGAGTTTTTGAGTCTTTGACGTCTCCTTGACAGCCACCGTGACGTGTGTATGTGTTATAGTGGGGGGGAGGGTAACCTCCCCCTTATGCAGAGAAGCTTCCCCGGGAAGGCAGGGGCGGAGAATGGTGTGAGCGCTCTTGAATCTTGGTTAAGTAGGTCGCATTCACGGGCGTGAATATATAATGGGGCTGCGTGGGGGAACGTAGGAAGTCTTTTAAGAGTTTTTTGTCACTTCATTTTTTTCCCTCTCCACCTCTCTCTCCCTCTTCCCCCGCGAGTTAAGTGGTTTGAATGGGATCGCGGTCGGAGTGACTACGTCCGGCACAAAGCGTTGTTTGTGTGTGTTCTCGCCTTTTATTATTTTCATTCGCTGCGTTCCGTCTTGCATTCTTTCTTTCCTCCCCCCACCCATTTTACACCGTTCCTATTTTCATGCCTCTCCCTCCTTCCAGAAAAATTCAATGCACGGGAATGTAGTTCACTTACATCTCTCTATTTTGTGACATTTTCGCGAATTTCCGGGGAGGAAGAAAATGGCGTATTGACGACTGGGGGATGGAGAGTATTCCTTTTTTTTCAGTCTGGTATGTTGGTTCCCCGTGATGTTTTTTTTTAATGCCAGCGTTTCTTTAGACTCGGGGATTGGAAGCTTGGAAGTGGGGAGTCGTAACGGTCGGTCTTCGTGTCCTCATAGGCGGAGACGTGTGTGTTCATGTTTTCTTTTCGCTCGGTAACATTGTCACGAAGTTGTTGACGGCGGTGTTCACACGATCCCAGAACCAATCTCTTTGAGATTTTCGAGTCTTGAATTCGACGAAATTGAATGAAATGTAGTGAAAGCGAATAACACAAGTGGCTGACGAGCAATAGATATGTAAACTCGAAGATAACCTCACGATTAAATGGGGAATACGTTTTTGTTTATATCACGTAATCTGTTTACTTTGATCACACACGTAAAAATAATTCAGAGCTGATCAATTATGGCACTTAGCGCTCGATCGTATAGTTCTGTCAATAATCGTAATTTACCGAAGATTGGTAATCTCACACAGCCAATCACGAAGTAAGTAATCTAACCCCAGCACCTCCAATTGACCAATTCAGACTATTGTCGGCCGACTAGATATCAACGTATCATTCCTAAATGATTCTCTAGCTGAAATGTTAATATGTGCAAGTGCGTTCACTTTCTACCCGAGTGTCATACAGGCACATAAACGTTTTCATAGTTCACCTTGTGGAACTGCATGATAAGTTAAATAGACGTTGAGTTTATTTTTGCTCTTTATTTTTGCTCCGAGATTAATTCAACAGTGAAATGTGATAAGTACATAAGAATTATTTTTCTCTTCGTGATAGCTCATTTTGTTCAAATTAAAGTTAAAAAAAACCATAAGTTATGAGTCAGAAATATCAACTAAGTATTATCTCCTTACCTCCAACCCCAAAAGGTTGTTTTTTTTTATTGCATGCAGGTAGAGGACGTGAAATTTTATTAACTTGTTTATTGTTAAATTAATATCAATCCTTTAAGTGGAAATTTTAATAATTATTTATTTTCCTTGACAATTATGAAAGATATTCAATTACATGGAATTTTTGCATATTTTTGCAATTCGTGTTATAATCATATTAATGCTGCCTTATATTTCTTTATAATTGAATTCTTAAAAAAATACTTTTTGGGGAAAAATAGAGTAAAGTTCCGAGCCTTTCGAGTAATTTTGTCATAAAAATCAGCGCTGCTTTCTACAACGCAATGATTGCTTTGGGAGAAAGAATGAATTTTCCCTCGAAATAAATCGATTCCCAAGCAACAAAGAACCAACGAAAACCGGTGGTGATAAACCAAATTAAATAAAAACTATCAGAAATATATCTTCTCGATTTAAATATTTTTCAAAGGTAGAACCACGATCGAACGCCAGAAAAATAATTGTAATGAGAACATAGCGTGTGGCTGAGGAATATATCCACGCGATTTGCCTAATTTCATATCAAAATATCGGCAAGAGGTCGTGAAAAAGCTTTACGAGTCAGTGCATTGTACCGCCGCAGTAATTTGAAGAGCACTTAAACGTTGATAGCGTCGTAACTTCGTTGAATGTTACTCTCCCGTTTCATCCCCGGCCTCAATTCGCGTGTTAGGGCATCGTACCTAGTGACGTCAACTCATACAGTCGCAGTAAACTCGGGAATTGGTCTCCGCGGTTTCCATATTGTCACCTCCTTGAGTCAAACGGCGAGTCATTTTCGCGGATCCTTCTCCGCTCTGACGTGAATTGACAACAAATGGAATTTCACGATCTCGCCTCGCCCAAATCGCAAACCGCGATCTATCGAATCCGTCACGCTTCGAGGGATACGGAGCGGGGCATCCTACTTTCTTCATCCAACGACACGCGCGCACCCACCCACATGCACACACGCACAAACACAAGAAACAAAAGAAATGCCAGCGCCGAAATGGTGGTTTCGGCGAAATGGATTCGGCATAAGGGAAGAAGTTCTTCCTCCCACCGCGTCACGATTCCCGCAGTGGTCTGAATCCGAGGAGAGAAATGGCGAGGATATAATCAGTCCCGCTTTTCAGGGTGCCAGGATCCTCATCGCACATAAACGCCGGCCGTCCGTTTTAGTGGCGTTGATGGGACATCTGCGGGACGCACGCGAGAGGGGGAGAGAGAAGGGTGGGAGCCGGGGAGACGGGGGGTGGGGGCGAAGGGAAGGAGGATACGACGGAGAGTCGAGGACGAGGCATAAATATGGACATAGGCGCGCGTAGGGCGTCGGGAGGGAAGAAGGGAGGAATCCTACTTTCCCCCCCCCTCTCCTCCCCCACGGGATAATTTGGCGAGTTCGGCCGATTTAGTGCCCGGCGAGAACGCCTCCAAGGGGTTAGATCGGGATATGGCGTCTTTCTGGTCATAAAAAAAACAAAGGGGAGGAGGATTGAGAGGGCAGGGGTGGGGGAGGGAGGATATATGGGGGTGTAGAGCTGAGGGCAGAGAGGCGCCGCGGTTGCCTTGGTGATAGCTCGGGCGCCTCCCATATAAACGCAGTGCTTCCCGAGCATTGTCGGCGTCGCCACGGATGCGAGAAAATGGGCAGTTCACGAAGTTAAGTCACCAAAATGAATGCCTAAATGAGTGTTTTAAGCACTTGGTGAAACTACATTACTTCTAAATGATCACCGGATGAATACATGAGATACACTGAATGTCAAAAGTAATTTTCAGTTATTGAGCTATGTCGTGAAGTTAATTTTGAGAAATTACGAGTTAGTGTAGTAATTATTTCTTGAGCAATATTAAGCGCGCTGTAGTCGAAATTTTGGAACACTAATTCAAATGGTTTTAAGCGTTTAATGTTCATAATATTTATTGGTAGAGCATATTTATGTTGTCGAATTTAGAATGTATACCCAAATGTCTTATAGTCATTTCTCTTTTGACTTAATCGTTATGCATAAAACGCATTAACTTTGCAAGAAATACACGTCTCTTCATGTGTTATGAAATCGGTAAAATTGCACATTTTATAGAAGCTGAACGTGGAAATGTGAGATGATCTTTACATGTCATCTTTTAAATTGCAGAAAACTGAAAGTAATCACAGAATCATGCAGCGGAAATTATTGTAAAAATTTGTATTGGGTTAACATTATAAGTTATTCTAGTCTTTCGTTGCATAAACGTCATTATATATTAAAATATGCCGTAACCTTTTATATAAGTTAAGTGCGAACCATGCTTTTTATGAGTTCTTTTTCCAGTTATTCACCATCTAGGAACTATTTGTCCGTGTGGGACCACTAAATTTTTGTCAAGATTTTCTCAGTGTAGTGAGCCGCAGAGGTCTTTCCCTGGGGTTTATGAGGAAATACTGGACATGGCCAGGTCCATTTTTGTTCTATTTTTGCAACTCTTTATGTACGTGCTTGGTAATTTGAAAGTTCATATGCTATTGGGACGCGAAATACGTGCGAAGTGTAACCACGTGTGTAAAAAAAGCCCTCAAATTCACTTACAAATCACGAAAGGTGGTGGCGATTCGGTAACTATTTAGAGAAAGGTGACGGATTCGCCGAGTAGGCAACACTGCACGCGCGGGCTGTAAAGGGGTGCGCGGGTCTCCAAGGGTTGCGGTGGCGTCGGCGGCGTAGGAAAGGGGCGAAGGAGAGACGAAGTAGGCAGTCGTGGGCGAGATGGGAAAGGGAGATGTGGGCGCCGCCCTATAAAACAATAAAGTGGGAAGCCGGGCCCTTCCGCGACCGTCGCCCATAAACGGGGCATCCTTGTCCGCCATTTTGAATGGAATGAGATGACCGATCCAACCCCCGATTTCTTTATTTTTTCCTCCCCTTTTACGATTCATTCTTCACCGCCTTTCCCTTTCTCATCCTCCATACCTTGGTCGAATCCGCGCATCGCTTCCTTCTTTTGTTCTTATCCTCCTTTATTTGGGCCGGAAATATACGACCATCTTTCCGGGAGGAAAAAATATATAGGTATATTATAGTATATAAACGCCCTTCTTTCATGGCGGCTCTAACCAGCGCCGTCATCGTTCTTTTGTTGTTTTTATTTAAAAAAAAGAGGTTTATGCGTCAAGGTTCGCAGAGACCTTGGATTATAGTTTATGCTATTATTTTTTTTTCATCCGTCCATTTTGTTTTTCTTCCAGGTGGCGCCGAGTTATTTGAAATGGCGCTATGGTGAGACCAGAGAGTGCAGATATACTTAGGACAGAGGCAGTCGAAAATAATTTCTCGCCG
Source organism: Hetaerina titia (assembly GCA_037158775.1). Lineage (NCBI taxonomy): Eukaryota > Metazoa > Arthropoda > Insecta > Odonata > Calopterygidae > Hetaerina > Hetaerina titia. The sequence continues at coordinate 83,680,501 of CM073775.1, read as the reverse complement.
CATCATCCAAGTTAGTGACATGTATTTTTTATTTTCAAACACCTAGGTTATCTTGTACGATATGATCGATTTCGGATTGGCTTAAATTCAAGGCGTAGTGAACAAAATTACAATACTGAGAAATTTTTAGATGGTCTTCGTTAATTTTTTATCGCCTTTTTTCTAATAACATAATTTTAATTTTCGGTAGGCTTTTAGTAATTTATGTGGATAACGTAGAAATTAAAAGATTGATACATAATCAAGACGGATGCGATTTATTAGATCCCGATTACGTGCAACACAATTGCAGACTTTGTCCTTCTTATTTTCATTGTGGTGTTACTCAGCATTCAACGTCTGTATTTGAGGTGCAAAAGCTTCAGATACGGACTCCATATGGTGTGTATTTTTATACTCTCAGGAATATTGCCAATTCTGTATTGAGTTCCTTAGATTCCCAGGAAAAAAATTGATTTCACGCTTTACTCTGTGTTTTTAAACTTATAGATTAATTTCCTATGTCACTTGATTAAAATTCTGTAATTCTGGTTAGAATATTGAACAGCTCTGTTTTCATGTAATAAAACTGCCATCATAACATGGTCTTCTTGAATATGCGAAATTTCATACGTAATATTTCCCATGTGTCCCTTAATCCCTGAGGTACCTAAGAGCTTTACATGCGTCTATCTGGAAGAGTTATTACATTCAAGCTTAGCGTCAACCCAGCGTTAGTTGCATCGCAGTGGTATGTGTAAGTTTATTTGGATGGAGGTCGAAATGGACTTGGATAGTTTAAGTAGGTATTATTAATAGCAGTCTTCCGATCAAAGGTAGACTTCAATGGGCACGAAAATATTGAGATAATGCCATATTGATTTGAGGAACACGCCTTGTGTTGATCTGAGGAACACGCCCACCCCCCTTGTGTAGGATTGGTTTGGCATTGACAGTGATTGTCCGTTTTTCGACTAGATATGTGGAGTTTAGTTCTGCGTGCTCGCGTGCTTTTCTCCACTCCCTCCTGCCCTCCATCCCCGCCAAAACGTTCGGGAAAATCTGAGGAAAAAGTGATTTAATCCCATCTCCGCAAGGTTTTGCCGTAATAGTTTGGATCTGATGTCATGGTTAACGTGAGTTAAGCAAATGTAACAATGTCCTCAACAAAAAAACCATTTTAAGTTCATTCTGTCGGCATTGGCTTGGCATTCGCAAATTTACTAACGTCGACTCTGCTACCATGTGTAAAAGCGCTCAATATTTTGATGGAATCTCCCTAAAACGCGCCCCCCCCCTACCCGGAGTCGTTACATGCGGACGGATGGAAATGGCGAGCGTTATGCAGCACCCTTTTACCTGGACTCTTGAGTCCCAAAGTTTTCATTTCGCGGACGGGCGGAATACTGTGAACGGTCATCCCCTTCGCACCGCTAGCGCTCTAAAAAAGAAAGCCATTCAGAGGGGAATCATCCTTTGTCCTCTCCCATGACTTCGCCTCTCTACCCCACTGCCCTCCTGTCATGCCCCCTTCTCCTTCTCCCTCACCCCCCTCTCGTCTCCCCACTCGCGCTGCTGGGAGGGAGGGCGGCGCTCATTGTTCGGTGCGCCCCGCGAGAAAAAGTCCCGACGTGGTGCAAGGATTCGTCCCGCCGTCGACGCGATGTACTGGCGGCGAGGATTCCCTATCGCAGGGCGCCGGACGGCCGGCGGCTGCAATGACGGTGGGCGTCGTCGTGTTGACCGTAGGGAAATTTGGAGGGGGGAATAGGGAGGGACTTATGGATGGATGCTTGGCCGAGATTTTCCTTTCTCACCCGAAACTCTGACCGAATCGAATGCATCCGAAATATTCCATTTTCCTGCTTTTTCGGACGGTCGTCCCATTACCGCCTCTCCACCCGATTTTTCCAGTTTCTCTTCGCTCACCCCTTGTGGTGATGTGCTCGGTATCTCTATAAGTGTAAGTCATTCTACGATTCCGTGAGAATGTTAGCTCAAACAGAGATTTCCAGTGATGATTTATTCGGTTTCAACAGTTATTACGTCTACATTTCACAGGTTTAGGTGGATAGCTCTTTTATTATTTTATATTTGGAGAGATCGAAGTTTGGAGACCTCGGTGTAACCAAACAATTCTCTTCCTGCACTTATACTCGTCTTTGCCAAACCCCGTTCTCACTTTTGATGTTGCGTAATGCATGTAATTATTGTTGCGGTAGCATAAATTTGATTACTAAATAGAAATGCTCGATGTTGCAATTTGATTTTCAAATTTATCTCATATGCCTAACATTTTCTGTTTTTATGTCATTGTTTGTCTTTATCATTGATTTAACACAATAGGGGAGAGATAGAAAATTGGGCGATCTTAATAAGTAAATATCGGATGATAAATATCGAATAAAATTCTTCATAACTGTTCAGAAACTCAATCGTATATGGCAACAATTTTCAAAGTGTAAAAATCATTCGTCTTGATTGGGATTCGAACGCGGATCCCCGTCAAGGCGAATGATTTTTGCACTTTGAAAATTATTGCATTATGATGCGTATTAGCGGATGACTCCGTTAAAAGTTACTGTATCGGCATCTCACGCAGTTTCTTTGAATGTTTCGAATTTAAGGATTCCATAGCATTGCTAAATCGGAAAAAATACAGTTATTCTGCAGTTAATACATTTTATAGAGTTAATACAGTTTTCTACAATTGAAAGTTACTGTCGCGGCATCTCACGCAGTTTCTTTGAATGTTTCGAATTTAAGGATTCCATAGCATTGCTAAATCGGAAAAAATACAGTTTTAATGATGATCTGGAGTGAATTTTATCCTGACTCAAAATTTATGGAAGCGGTATAGACTGAATAATGTTTTGATAATGTTAACATCATGAAGACTTAAAACTCATGGCTTTTTTCGCGATCACTCAAAGATTTTTAGTGTGATTTTCTTCTATGGGAGGCGTAATACGTACTTAGTGTGGAAAAATAGTATTGCAGAACTCCACAACGGGACATAACGCTCTTCAAGGACCTTTTATCGTCTTTTTCTTCAAGGTAGAGAGCCCTGTAATGAAGTAACCCTATGTGGAGTTTTTTATCGGGGTATGTAATTATATCGGATTCTCTACGTCTTCAGTTTCGTCCGTTGCGGAAGTAAAATATCGAAATTGATGGAAATGGAAATGTGGATGCATAATCTCATCGCTGCACCAGAGCCCTATCACCCGTCGCGAATGGAACATCCCGGGAGGTGCGAAGGAAGGGAGGGAGGGAGAGGTGAGGGGGGTGAAGAGGGAGAGAGTGAGAGGGGAGGTCATCGAGGTCAGCTCACGGCCAGCCCAGAGCGTCCAGCTGCCCCATGGCTCACGGTCGGTGTGGGTGACCGGCGGCGACCCGTCGCCTTCCACGGGTCAGATTCTTTCCCCTCTCCGGAAATTCGTGGCACTCCTTTAGTCGACGCCCGAGGGTCGACAAAAGGAACGTTGGATGGGAATAAAAAAATGCGGTCGCGGAAATTAGCCCCGACGACCAACGGTCAAGTCGCCGATTGCGTTAACGTCGGCCATTTCGATGGCTATTTGTCGTCGGATCCCTCGGACACGCGCGACGAAACGATTTTCTTTCCGCGACGGAGACATATCGCGCGGGGCAACAAACAAAAGAGGACTTTATGCGGAAATGGGTGCCATGGCAATACGGAGGGAAGATTTTAGCGCGAGAATCGGTGAATTCGTCGCCTTACATGAACCGTTTTTCTCCGCTCCGTGCGCCCGGAACAACGTAATCCCGACCTCTCGGGATGGAACTCTGGCTGAAAGCGGAAATAAGCATGCATTAGGTTTCTCTCGTCGGATCCAAAGTAGAGGCCATTAGGCTCAAAGGAACGACCACTTTCCCTTTTTATCGCTGCGATGACACAATGGCTCACAACTGTGGCCGTGGATTCGGAAGAACACCGGGATACAATAATTTTCAACAACGCCGTCCTTTCCATCCCATTGCATCGCTGGCGACGGTAGACGCTCCCGTCAGAAGTCCGGAGGTTGCGACCTCGGTCTCACTGACGTGCGCGCGCGTAATCTTTATTGAAGTGATCGGAGTTGTTCTTTTGAGTGGTTTTAATGTTTTGATTTTTCATAATATTAAGTAGAGCCGCATTTTATCACGGCATTTATAAATGAACGATGTAAATACTCTCTCTCTCTCTCTGGTAATTTATAGAACTTAAAGAGGAGGTTTGAATATTGACTCCTGCGTTCATTGAAATTTGCGTTGACTCCGCTGATTGCGCGCTAGTCTTGAAAGTGAATTAGACATTTGTTTGAAGCGAATTTAATACGAAAATAACGGTCTTTGTAAGAGCCAATAAAGAATATGCATACTTATTTAAATCAAAAAGAGTCTTCTATTGAATTTCAATGAAAATACACACGAAAAGAGTGGACGGAAATATCCTCCACTCTCATGCGGAAGTATCGCGTCGCCATGAGGACATTTTGGTTAGAATTTTTTTAAACATATAATTACTGATAAGGCTAAATTAGTAAAACCCGATTTTTCCTTGGTGTACCCATCAACGGTCAACATATTTGCAAACTTTCATGAAATCTAAGAGACGTTCAAGAATCGATCCATCCACCACAACACGATTAGTATCGGAGGTCATCACCGTTCTTCAAGTTTCGAGCAACGGAGCTCATCGCAGGGCGACTTCTCGCGCCACCGCGGTAGCTCACGAGGATCCTGACCGCGAGCCATGGTGCAGAAGAAACCACATTATGAGTAGCAGAGATCTTTTCACTCTTTAGCCCCAAGACCCTTCCTGTACGAAAGTGCTCCCAGCACTCACGCACCGAGCGATCACCGTACTTATCCGATGTCACAATCTTCCGATCGATGGGAGTGTTTCGGGGATTGTTCTGATCCCTGGATGGGAGCGCTCGTCTCGAAAGGGCCCGCGGGGGCCCTGTCGGTACACCCTTACTCGAATCTCGACGGTATCTCTGAGGTGACGGCTTGAAATATTGCTAAATTTTCCAAATACTGCGTATTAATATGTATCTCTTCGGCCCGCACCTTTTATTTCGGTCGAGATAATTCTCGTTCGCAATAAATTTACGGTTTTAAGCTTCAGCCCGTTGAAACTGGGCGGATGTTGGGAGAATTATTGATGTTTCGTGCAGCTAACCTGGGCTAAAAAGAGGTCGAGAGGGGGAGGGAAGTGTAGCTTCTCGATTCTTTTAATGGGAAGTCATTCGCAGGCACGTAGCCGGGAGGAATATAAGAATTCTACTGCTTATGCACGCTGGAGTTGCTCAACGTTTGGGATGGTAAGTCCCCTTCACTCTTCCGACTGCTCAGGACTTGAAAGCGATAAAGCACAATTTACGAATTCTCACTCTTTATATGCCTCATTATATTTTAAAAATCCGTAATTACATAGTTTTCCCGATTTGCTTCAAATCTGCGAAAACATAATTTCATCGAAAATAAAAATAAACGCCATGATGTTGAAAACTCTCGCATTGAATTCGGCGAATTCACGCTTTCTGATATTCTTTTTGTAAAACAAATACTGAAGTCTATCCTAAAATGAATGAAACTGATTGTGCGGAGGACATGCTAGTCCAGTAATAACAGGGCTGGGCTAGAGGCCCTGGGTTTAATTCGGGGTGACGCTACTGGACACCCTTAGCTTCACCAAAGCTGTGTGATTTTATAGACCCCAGATTCCTGGGGTTCATAAAAGGCACAAGCGACAGGGGAACAGAAACCTCCCTCATACCATGATGTGTTAATTTCACACATTGTATAGGGCTCAGTATTAGGCGTATTCTACATTTATCTATCAAACCAACCTACAGGTTCATTACTGTGGTTCATTGGTTATCAGTAAGAATTAATTTTAATAAATACTTCGTTTCACTTGAGTTTGAATAATTGCTGAGGAACAAAGGTGATTGCTTAGGCCTAAAGCATCACGTTGGGGAAATACCTCGGGTAATAAAATGAAAATGGACGCATAAAATGATTGTGCTTAATATGCAATAAAATTAACGCGTTTAAGATCTGAAAAAATCACAGGCTTAAAGGTCTCTATGTTATCGTAGGGAAATGAATATGTATCATAGTATGTAGAAGAGTTATAAAACCCGATTTCGGGTATCGTTTGATTATTCTCTTTCATGTTCCATACTCGTTGATTTGTTTGAATTGCTAGAATTACTAATGTGGGAATCCCAGTCGCCTGAAGAAGCCGAATAGAATGCCGGCGAAACATCTTTTAAAGAAATAAGCGCGAATGAAACCGAGAATATTAAGACTTTCCAGCTTATGAAAGAATAATTCGTAAGGTAAAGATCCAAAGACTCTCAGTTGATTCAAAATGGAGAAATAGTTATATTAATACTTTTTTATTTAAAAATTGGAAAATGGGATTGTAGCAATGGTAAGATTGTTCTAGTCTGTTACTTTCCGCTTAAGTCCAAGAGATAGTAATGTGACATACGGTTAGTGATTCATAGAGTCGTGCCTATGAAAATAATTACCGGAATGTCCGTGGATTTGGGTCCATAGATACAAAAAGAATTTATTTCCCTATTCACTTCATAAGACTGAGTAAAAGATCCCCCGAAGCTTCTCCCACTTTCCAGATGGCCAGATTTCTCGTATTGCTGACCAAATATTTCCCTTTATTTTTCTCTCCCCACTCCTCCGATAACTTTGATATCCGGCCAGGGAGGCCGAGGGCGTGTCCTTACTCACGCCGCCCAGTCGGCGGATTAGTTCCCACTCCGGCCACCTCCCCACCGAGGGCGCGGGACCCTCCTTCTCCGGTACCCCTATCCATTTCCCTTCCCCGTCGCAAGGGGTTGTCGGTGACGGTCTGTGGGGGGGGGGGGTGGAATTACGCACCACCGGGGGAAGGGTGTTCGCCCATGGGTGCTCCTCCTGTTCAGAGTCTAGCGGGAGAGAGAAGGGAAGCGCCGCCGTTCCTCATCCTCCCACGGCCATCTCGATCTCCCTCTCACCCTTCATCCCCGAGGGAGGTCGCGCGCGCCCCTCTGTTCGTTCGCCGCCGTAAAGATGGCCGTCTGGGAAAACGATCCGCCCCTCGCTTGCCGGCTAACGACGGGGAGAGTCTTGTCTCCTTCCGGGATGAGTCGTCGACATGCACCTCAGTTACTCGATACGCAGTGTGTCCAGTTGGGATCAAAGAAGTATGAAGTACCGGCCTTCTGGAAGGGAGGCATTCAACGATCTAGCATCCGGTGTTACTCCTTCCCAAATTAGGAAGAATATATAAGCCTTATGAGCTCATTTTTCACGACTTATTTTAGATGCAGCAAACGCATCATGTTCTGGTTTCCTCCGCAAGTCATTCAATCAGTGAAATGAGGGGCTTGTATTTGAAGGGTGAAGATGGGAAGTTTTGGCGATTGGATTTCCCTTCAAGTTTCATCTTCTAAATTCTTCCCTCGAGATAAAAAATGTCCTAGTTTAGCTGGACTTATCATAAGATGGAGGTCATAAAAACGATGATAGGCCTGCCGAGAGGTTTCTTTATGGAACCGTAAAAAGAGTTTTTGCATTAAGGAGAAATTTTGTTCTCGAGAAAAACCAGAGACATTTATTGGAGGGATGAAGAGGAGGTATATTTCATTCAGTGACCTATGTAGTGATGCATTAAAATTTCTTAAAGGCACTTACCGCATAGTAAAAACTGGAATTTCGCCCATGGAAAGTGAATCGTTTCCTACCCGCGCTGAACAGTTCATTAGGTTCTCCGAATGGAAAAATTAACAGTCAACCGTTCACTCCATTTCTTTTCGCTGAATGTCCGCCATAGACCATATACTTGCCTTCGGCCCCTAATTGGATTCCCTGTGGCGAATTCGTTTCGGGTCGGAATGCTAAAGGGGGGAGTTTGATGACCCGCCACCATTATCGTAAAGCAGTTTTCCATTCCGCTTTATCTCTTTATTGGTATCCAGAATAGCTATTGAATTGATTTTCTCATTTGGAGGTCCCATGTCAAGTACGTGCCCTGGATAGTGTACTATTTTTTAAACTGCGAAGTGTCAAATGGCTTGTTGGTTAAGGCGTCCTTGGAGGGATCCGAATATATTTCCTAGTGGTAACTGTTTGCATTTGTTTACTCCCAGAAAATAGTAATAATCGTCGTCGATATCAAGGTTACCAAACTGATTTTATGTAATGTTTTCTTATTTTTTTCATTGGTTGGGAAATGGCAGCTGTTTATCACTTTCGTGCCCTGAGCGAAATTTACTTTATGTCTAATGCAGTTCGTGAAACTGACATCGAAGAAAATTTCGCAAATGTGATACTAAGACGCCTAAAACGTCTAGGTCTCCTTCTTGAGATTTACTTACGAGTAAATAAATGACCAATTATCACAATTATTATTTTGAAATATCTAATGGGAGACCTTAAAATCATCATTCTGATGTGGTTAAATCATCCTGATTTTTGGAATAATCGAGCGAAAACAAAAAAAAATACGAGGGGAGTACAACTCTCTCGGAGTGACACTTATGTCTTAAAACTGTAATACCCACTTTTTAATTAATTATTTTAAGATGAAGTTGAGCGACCCCTTAACTTACATTGAAAATATATGAATTAATTTGCTTTTTGTTTTCCTAAACCGTAATATATTGTTGAATACGTGAACGCCCTTTGCCTTTAATTGTATCTATTTTTTGATGAAACATGACTGAAGATCAATTAGAGTGATGCCACCCGAGAATAAATTGAGTAAAATCACGTGCAAACGGCATATTCCCCCCCCCCACCCCACTTCCACCAAAAGTTCTTCCGATCCACACGAAAGCTCTACTTCTTATTTATTCTCCTTCTCACAAATTCTCATCCTCTTCCTCCGCTATCCCTGCCACTATCTCTGTGCGCGAGAGAAGGTCGAAGAAGTACTAACTTGAAGGGAGAGACGAACACTAAAGGCGCCCACCTGCGTAGGTCGGAGGCCTCATCTCTTTCCCCCTCTCTCCTCCGCGCCAGAATTTGCCAAAATATCAGACTCCATCGAGCAAAAATTACGACCCTCCACGCCCGCACCCTCTTTCATTACCTCCTCCCGGTCCCACTTCCGTTTGATTGGCCGGCGAGAGACACATCCGAAAGATGGCGCGGGAAGGGGTGGGAAAGGGTTATTCTCGCCTCGGGGGAGGGCGGCACAAGATGGCGCATGTGCATTCAGGGTCCGCGCGGAGGGGGAATGGGATATATATGGTGTACGGGGAGCCGGGTGCGTGGCTGTCAGCGAAATGGCAAGGCGCCCACGCTCTTTGAATTTCATGGATTTGTTTTCTCTTTCTTCTTGTTCTCGTTAGATGTGAATGCTTTCTGTAACATAAAGTGAAGCATCCACGGAAGTATTTTGAAACAATAAGAGTGGCATTTTGATCGTTTATTTTATTCATGTACGAGGTTGGCGTACTCGGTACAGGTGCACACGCATATCACATGAATTTTGATCCCCAACCATGTTCACGCGAAACACAATTTTTTTCTATGCTCTTATATTTATTATTATTTTAAGCAGTGTTATAGTTAGTAATCATGGAGGTTTCTTCGCTTGAAATTAGTTAATGCAAATTTTTGAGGAAATTTAAATGATTATTTACGTATTCCTGGATATTCGCGATGATCATAAGACCCCTTCCTCGTCCACCGTTCGATCCGTCGATCATTGTTTTTGATCTAATATGCCCCGTGATAAAGGAGTGATTGCTAAAATTATGCCGCAGTTTCGCGATTATTTTTTTCTTAACCCAGGCATCACTGCTTTGACCGAGGATAATTTAGAGGAACCGTAAAGGGTTTTAACGGTATTATATCGTTAATATTCTTTTCAGCAGTGTCACAAAGATGGAGTGGAGCTGCTCCACTACGAAATCGGGGCGACGCCGATTCTTTAATGCTGTCGAAAACCAATTCGAATTGGATATCTAAGACCGCGCTAAGAAGTCAATTCACGCAACGGGTCTGATGGTCCTAACCACGATGTTTTGGCGGATGTGAGTGCTGCTGGGATTCGATGCCACAGTTTCCGAAAGGAGGAGCGCGAAATGGTGGGGAAGGTGGCGTGTTCGGGGCGGGGGTGTGAGGCAGGGGATGAACCGGGGTGGTGACCGCGCTTTATGGGCGTTGAGTCATCGGGGCCAATCTCGTCTCAGTCCTCGGGAGTTGAATGGTAGGGAGTCGCACCCTTCCCACGCGCCTCAGCTTCACCGAAAACAAATCCCTATGAGGGTGTCCAACCTCGAGAAACCGCCGTCGGAAATAAGCAAGGATTCTGCGTCTGGTCGACGTAGTCTTGCGCAGGCGTCAGACGAGGTACAAGCTTGAGTCCAACTAGCCTTCAGGCATCTCCAACTGCCAGATCGTCACAATCATTACCTGTCCTTAATAAACCTATCCCGAGTATAATTATGTATTAATTGTAACTCCATATATATTTGGTCTTTGATTAGAATTTCATTCGATATCACCTGGAAAATTTGTCACCGAATTACTCCCGATTTTTGTTGGCCGAACGCAAGCAATGATGTTATTAGGAAACACTCGCAGATTTTCTCGTGAAAAGTTCAATTGTCATTATTGATAACTTAATTTCTCCTAATTATGTATGATTTTTGCAAATGATAAATACATTTACGATAGCCCTCTTGGGGTTGGATAATGGAACGAGGCTTAGTAAAATCACACAAACGAACAACTTTGTCACAATCTTTGACTCCTAATTTTCCATTTTTTGGTGAGATACGATATGATAATTCAAGCGCGAGAATGTTCATTTAAGGGCTATCTGTGCTTACATAAAAGAAGAGAAGCCTTCTAAGTTAGGAATTCCAATTACGGTGATATTGTCGTCCCCGCAATTGCGACCTATTTGCAATATTTATCGCTGCTGATCAATGCGCGAGATTATTAATTCCATAAGGGTGCACCTAAAAAATTGTTCAATTAAGAATACATCACAATAGATCTCGGGAGGATTCTTCCCAAGAACTCTTCTTCTCCTCGCTTTGTTTATCCAAAAACGTTCCCGAGCCTGGATCCCATTAACCTCTTCACAAGTTTCTCGAGAGAAATCACCCAATCTCGAGAAACTACGACCACATTCATAATACGATCCCACCGAAATTGGAGTTTATGGAAGAAATCTTCGTGGGTGGATGAACTTTCAAATCTATGAAATGGCATTATTTTTTCAAAATTTTTTTGGTCTTCCCAAGGTGAGACCGCGTTCTCTTAAACATTGAATTCGTTCCAAATGGAATTAACACCTAATGCCCGCATATTATTCAAGATGTTTATGCGAGAAGGTAAAATTTTTCATCTAGATAAGTTAAATATTAAATGTAATTTTTCCCAAGGATGCTACTTGCGCCCTACATCTTTTCGTCCGGGATGCGTTGACCTTAACCAATCGAGCAAGAGACTTTCTTTAAGTTTCAAAATCTTTGAAATGGAGGGCGTGACTTAAGTTCGTTTGGAGCACTCCACCGTTGTGTTTACTTTATTTTCTCCAATTTATATTTAATCAGGAATAGCATCTATCAATGGAAAAGGTCACCCGATCGAGGAAATACCATAGCCATTGGGATTCATACACGTATTTAAATCATTCAGAAAGCTACGAACCTGTGAGTTCATCAGAGAGGAAAAATACTTAGCCGAATACCTTTCAAATCCCGAATCTAAGGTGAAGAAGCTGGTCATCTTAGATCATCATCGTTTTCGCAACTGTCCATTGATATTTTTAGCACGCATGCGTCGCATTATTATCAAACATACGTGAATTTGGGGACATGGCATGGATGATTATCACAATCACCTTTTTGAATGCCACCGGAGTGATTTACATGAAATTGGTCATCTTATTTAGGTTTTTGTATTTTAAATACTCTGCTAATAGACATCATCCCCAGTCAATAAGAGATTAGCTTCGAATTTGGGTTAAACAAAACACTTTTCGTCAATTTCACTCCTCATTTGGGAATCCTGGATGTTGATTGGTCGGGGGAAACGTCACTCACCGTTGACTTACCACTACAGTAAAATGTTAGGCCTAATTTTTGTTACACAACGGAAGTATAGCATCTCTCCATTCGAATGTAATTACCGTGGTTGCTAAATGTCGTTAATGTTTCACGTTCCTGCTTCGAGAACGGATGTTTTCATACCGAAGGTTTGCAGAATGGGAACGTCAAGTCGAACTCTGGCGCACCTGATGCCGGGCGCCACGAACACCCAAGTGCACCACACACAAGCACACACACGAACGCACGCGACCGGAGTGCAGCGGCCTGTCCAAATTGGCAACCCTGGCGGAGTACCTACCCTATCCCCGCAACAACCCATCTCCTCCTCCCCAGCAAACATTCCCCTTACTCTTCACCCCCTCCTCCCTTCATTTCCAAAGTGCTCTTCCTTTACACCCTTCCTCCTCCGCCCTCCTCCCCTTCTCCCCCCGCGCGGGGCCATACCCCCAATCTCCTCCTCCCATAGAACCCCTTATGCCTCCTCCCCACGAAACCTACCCCTTGCATCCTCACTCCCCCTTGAGACCCCGGCGCATATTAACGCGGCACTACTAAATTCGAACCATTTCCTCTCCCCGTCCTCCTCCTTTACCCGCGCCCTCCCCATCCCTTCGCGTCGAAAATCCCCCCCTCCCCCTCTTACATTTCCTGGCTCCACCCCCGCTTCGCCCCCTCCCCCTCTTCCCTCCTCTCCCTCCACCCGATTCTCACAAAACTCCCCGTCTCAACGTTCCCCCTTTCATTGTTTCCACTTCCTCCTTACTCCACCAGGCGGCATTCTTATCGCTCCGGGGCTGTGTCTTATTTCTTCCCTCCTCTCCCTCACTCGAGTCTCGCCCTTATCAGGCGATCTTTTTTTGTCTGCCAGTTGCTCCTTTTTTCCAGAGCGCCTCGTCATCTAAGCATGGGGAGAGTCGCTCTCCTTCTCTCTCTCTCTCTCTCTTTTTAATGTATTTGTCAACGCTTGGAAAGAGCGAAGGAGTTAAAATTATTTCATCGTGGTTCAAATAGACGTGAATTTAACTTGAGCGGTTCCGTGATTTGGGTGTTTGGATCAAAGATACTAAATGTCAGCATTCAAGACGCGGTAGCGAGAGGTTGGTTAGCCGATGGTGAATGCGCCATTTATGAGTAAAACGGAAATTTATGTTGAGAACATATCGTTTGGAGTTACTTTTCCCAGAACGATAAGAGACCAGAATGGTTGTAGTGGAAATACCCCTGGAGTCAGTTCAACGCAATAAGTATTAACGTACAGGTTAGGGACTGCGCGTAGATATATATATTTATATGTATATATATATATATATATATATATATATATATTACAGGTTCCCCCCACCTTCCCCAACCTATTTGAAAAACCCCCTCATTCCTTACCCGTTCCTCCTGGTGCTAGACCCCCTACCTCACACCTTTTTGGCGGCTCGTAGGGTATTTATGTAGATGTAGATGTTACCTGACGTTCCAGGAAGCGGTGCAAAGCGGGTGATGCCCTAACACCCCCCGCCACACGCTCTTACCGCGGATTGGAAATAGTCGCGCCTGAATAAAATTCAATCGAATTGAATTTGTTAGACAGCTAAGTACGACCTCCATCCCGACTACACTAAATTTAAATATACCATCCTGATTATAATTTATACAGTTATCAATTAGTAGTCATTAAAGATAAATCTCACTGAAATTATTACAAGTATCGATCAATCAATGAGACAGTTTCTTTTAATACCATTGTATTCTGGTGTATCAATGAGGCAAAATTTAGCTTCACTACTTTAGTTTTCGGCAGGCACATCTATATGACCGCAGGTTGGGTTTGAAACTCTGAGACTTACTTCATAATGTTCTCCTCAAACGGTAATCAAGACCCTCTTGCTTGCTATATCCATTTACATTGAAAAACCGAAACATTTGAGCCTACATTCCAATCACATTTTGCTAAGCCATGACTGTTGGAACTGTCTTAACTATTTTGTATATTTGGGGGCGTAAGCAGGAGTTTCCATAATAATTATTGTTTAGTAATTGAAACGATGAAGCGTTGGTATAACCTGACGCATACATTTGGAACGACTTAGAACTTGTTTCGCTTCCCGGACAAAAATAAATCAAGCGCTGTTTTACTGTTCTTCGCACGCGAGACTAGAAGATTAGCAAATTATACAAAAAACGGAAGGGTCTATCGAAGTTTTCGCAAGATATAGCAAAAATAGCTTTGAATTCCTTAAAACAGGATGTAGAGAACAATAGAAAGAGATATTTATCAAGCGATAGGAAAACGTTGGTTGGTATTCAACTGATAACTTTGAAGGTTACGTTGCTACGATGACAAGGCGATTGCGTAACCAGTAGACCCGGGATTCTCTATCGGTTGCTCCCTGCTTATTTCTTGACAGTTTGAAACCCAAATTTATATTTCCATTCCTGGTAACGTGAACTTGATGTAATACTTAGAAACTTTGGTTTCTCACGAAAAATATAACCTTGGACATTTATGGTTTTTCCATACATACACACAAAGATATTAAACATAAACTGAAATGGCGATGCTAGACCGAGAAAGGAAACATTTTACCCGAGCCGGTGAGACTATTACAACATAAGAAGTAGAAGGTTTTCACGCATTCTCGTCTGGCAGTAAATTATATGGTATGTGTGTGATTCGATATGTACCAGGGGCAAGTAGCCGTCTAGTATTTTTACACTGTCAATGACTGTTGGGACACCAAAATGTGTTCATATTATGCCGCTTAAAATCAATTCGTCGAATGGGATAGGTCACTTCAATCGACGTACATCGACAGTACAGTGATTATGGAAGTATTATTCTTTACTAGAGAAGGAGGATCAAACGAGGAGGTTCGCCAACTTCCCGAAAAGTAAACTGTCGCTCGCGATCGACTCGATGAACAGAACTGCGTTATGATATCCATACCCGCTCGACCACCTGGCGGCCTTCGTTCGGAAACTTTTCGATCTAAAATAACGGATTGATTGATTCTAGTCGATTGATTGTGGGTAAATTTTAGAAATATAAACACAGTTACCAGCTCGTAGGTTGGGCATATCAGCCGTTTTTAATGAGAGTTCAAAAGCATCCGAAATTTGACCTCATTACCAGATTTCCCCTGAAACTAAATCAGACTTAGTTCGTCGAATGAAGAGTGTGTAAAGTTATCAAGACACGGGTGCTGCGAATCGAATTTCAGGAGCACCTGAATGTACTGAAAATGGTCCCCGCAACGGCTGCTAAGAATAATAGCGAGAGGGATATACAGGGGTGGGGGTAGACACAACGGGGAGGAAGTGATTGTTAAGGGGACGTGGTCTCAATCTCCGCCGGGCGAGGGCGCTTCGGACGCGGGTTCGCCTCGCTTCCCTTCCCCCCTGCCTCCCTCCTGTTCTGTCGGGGTGGGCGTGGGGCACCGGGCGAGGGCGGTCAGGACACGCGGGGTGCACTGTTCAAGCCGTGCCCACTCCATTCCGCCATCTCGCCTCCGAAACTCATCCACTGAAAACATCCCTCCCCAAATGCCTCTCCCCCGCACAATTTCCACCCCACAAACGTAACAACCTCTCCCCTCCTCTCTCTCGTAGCGCACAATAATACGGAGGGAAAGGGAGATATCGGGAGGGGTGGTTACTCCCTCATGGATGCCCCCCTTTCGGGGCCCCACAGCCTCGCCCCCACGTTCAAGGGTTCGGACGAGGCCACTCTCCCCTCCCTCGCGAATGCAAGCGTGAGTGCAGTCGTTGAGGCCGACCGAGACCTTTCCGTTTCGTCGGTCGCAGCTTCCGGAATTCATTCCGTTTTGTTCAGACTGACATGCCTCGTTCCTCGGTCACAAGCGAAAAGAGAACTGTGACTTAGCGGAAGGGATGCGTGGTGTAAAAATAAGTTAATGCTCTGGCGGCTTCGTCAATTGCTCCCATGTAGAGGGCGTGCTTGTTAAAGATAGAATTTACAAAAAATCCCCAAGCAGGATGATATTTTTTGTGGTGGCTACAAAGTGTTTAACGGCGAGAATTAACGGCTAATATCTCATTTTATATGACGATATCTTCAATGCTGAGGATGAAATGTGAAACATATAGTATAATATATCGAAGAGCACTCCTAGAAATGAAATAAATTCTGGTCTATTCTTATATTCCGTCACATTTTTGGTTTTTGTTCATTTTCCAAACCTCCCTCCCACAATCTACAATTCCGTCAGAGGATATTCGGGCCCTTGAAATATTATATCACACCCCCTTTGCTTTCGCGCAGTTGTCATCCTCGTTTGACATTTTATCAATATCATCAATCAAAATATCTGGTGGTCGTTCCTTATCCTGGAGTGCGAATGTAACTTCGTGTCTTCTGACGTGATTTCGTGTGCGAAATTCTGTCGCTTTCCTTCGCGACTGTACATTCCTTCTAATCTTCTCTTCCCTTTCGCACAATGTTACACTTCGATGGACCCAAAGTCCTTTTGTATGTAACGCATCAAGTAGATACGTAGGAAAGGTCATGAGAAGGCGATCTTGATTTCCATAAAGGGACGGGCGATCACGTTAATCGAAGGCAATTGTTGTATCAATAGTGTTGCACTATTCCTCGGTGTTGAATATTGAATTCGGTTGTAGATGGGTTATTTGTGTTCATACGTAATTATAGTTCGCTTTTTGAATTTTCTCCAGAAGCATCGTAGTTATTGAAATCATGACTAACGTCGCATTAATAGGAAAAGTTTCGACAAAAATTAATGGCTTCGAAAAGAAAAATATTTAATGTTAATTTCATGAATTCGGGCTACTTAAGATTTTGCAAAGTATGAAGCTGATTCTTCAAATTAGACTCTTTTATGGTCATTATTTCTAAATATTGAGCAACTACGACTGGGAACAGGACCGAGCATCGAAATGATCAAAACTAATGATGGGAACCTCACTGGGTAAACTTTTAAGCGAACTGAAAGAACAGCCTATTTACGTCGGAAAAAGAGGTTGCAATTGCCGCAGACGATGAAGAGGAGAACTTCGAGAACGGAGCAGAAAAGGCGGAGTCAAAGGGATGAGGGTTCAGTTCGGGCCAATTAGCGTCGAAACGGAAAGGCAATCGAAACGCTTTTGATTGGACCGGTGGAAAGAAAATGATTTCGACTCGTAATTTCGTCATTCGATCGATATAATTCGGTTGCTTCAGTCAAAATAATCGCCTGAACGAGTCCAAGGATAGCGACACAAATTTATATTCTCTTCCAATTTGATCATTATATTATCAGATCCGATAAAGGTCATCTAACAGTCGATTGATCTCGACTTGGGGCGCCTGTGCCCTTCCGACTACCTTCCCTCTCTCAGTTCCATTTTTCCTTTGGGAACCCCGACGAAAAATGGAGAATCTGAATAGCTTTTCCATTTTTAAATTGATTTTATTTGGTTCGATTTTGGTTCACCTTTATTAAGGACAGCGCCGTGCGATATTTTGTTTGTTCGACTATGTGGCATAGCTTTTAGGCTGTGCGATCACCCCAATTCACATATTGATGCAACACTTAAATACGCATGGGCGAAGATAAAGGTTTGGAAATATCTAGAAACGGCAATACTGACGATCACTATCGTCAAGTGTTTAGTAAGGCCTAATTGTCCTTGCGGAATCGAGTGAATGAACGATTTAGCTTGCCATTAAAATACCTCCTCCCCGATGAACATGTGATGTCGTACATCTGAATCACGACTTCAGTAGTAAAGAATTTTGCTGCATAAAATGCACTGCATTAAACTTTTAATGCTGCCAGTCACCGATTCAAATACGTACTTACGAATGAAAGTTATACTGCATACGTTCACAGGGAAAACACAAAGATACTTCTGGGCCTATGCCCATAAATTATTAATGGTATCAAATACTAGAAAGGGTCGTTTACCAAACCAATTTAAGCCCGATCGTAAGTTTTATTAAGTTCTCAGAGCATTTGAAATAGACCATCGTATTTGCGCGTCGTCTCTGGATAAACTTTTACGATTTTTCTTAAACTAGGTAGGTATATTTTTCCTCTTATATCCAATTAATTTCCTTATATTTGAGCTCTCCAAACTCGGTGAGGAAGGTGAGAAAACTTTACTCCATCCTCGAAAATGAAATCTCCCTTTCTTTTGGAGGAGAAAAACGAGAAAGCAACAAGGGGCGACACTTCAGGTGGTGGGATGGGTAGTTATGGTGGTGGTAAGAAAATGGCGGATGGAGAATGAGAACCTAAGGTGGATAGGCACACCTCCCCATCTCCCCTGGTTTCACTACTCTCCTCAACCACCCCCTCCCTCCTCAACCCCTCCCCTTCCCTTTAGGAAGTCGCACTCGCTTGCTGGTTAGCGAGATGTATAACCGCATGAATAGTAATGAGGTGATAAAAAATTGTGACCGTGTGGGGGAGGAAGAGTATGAGGGGGGTACGTTGGCGTGACGGGAAATGGGGAGGAGGGGTGTGTGACGGGCGGGTGGGAGACTGGGAGAGTGGATTCCTTAAGTGGCAGGGGCGGCCGAAATGACTCGGCTGCCCCTGGCTTAAAAATAGAGCAATAAACAATCCAGCGGAGATGAAAAAATATAATTCGTAAAAACGTCACATTCGGGCGGGATGACGCGAGCGCAGTGTTTCAGGACCTCCGGGGCGAGCAGTCATCCCCCGGGGGAGGGGAAAGGGGGGGACGAAAGAAGGGGGGGGGGAACTGTTCGCCTGAGAGCCCCGAGCCCTGGACGACCCACGGTATTGTTGTCATACGAGGTGTGAGGGACCTCGGGCAGAGCCTCGAAGGCTTCCTCGCGAAAAATGATGTTTTACAGCTGGGTCATATGAGAGAAAATTGTGTTTACATTTTTTTGGGACAGAGGAGAAGGCACTATACCTCGCATGCTTGCGCAGAAGAAACAAAGTTGCATTGAACATTTTTCATTAAAACTATTATTTCGACATTGTGCATTGGAAATACACCACTTTTTAATCATAACTTTTGAGTAATTAGCTTGACATTTTATACCGCAGTTTGACTATGCTGGAAATTGTTTGTCGATCACAAAATTATTGCTCCGGTTTTTTGTAATCATTAAGCGCGTTGCCTGGCGTAATATTGATTTTATTACCTAATTTACTCATTACCCTAAATTGTTATCTACCTAATTTATTATGGGATTATGTTGTGTATGTTTGCTACGCCCCGTTTCAAAATGCCTCTGGCAATTTAACTGGGATGAAATAGTAACCGGTTCGCTGTCGCCGAGTGTCCACAGTTGACAAGCATGTTTTAATTTGATTTATGATCTTTATTGAGGATTATTAAGGATTGAAGTGATCCAATAATCCTGCATTGATTCGGACGTTTTCTGTTCCAGTTCTCTCATATTCGAGTAGTTCTCATAGTCACTGTTCACGTCACTGTTACGTCCCGGTTCCTGCCGTGCGTCGTCACTTTCCTCCTGCCCTATATGCCACACAACATCCGAAAGGAGTTTAACGAAATCACTCTTTAACGCGCTCCGAGAAAAGAATTATTAGTCCTCTCACAGACTCGCGATTAGGTGCCGGGTTTTACTCCTCGGACAAAAAATAAGAATAATACGGGACGAAAAAGTCGAAAGGGAGGGAAATTAAAAGAGGGAGCGAAAGAAAAAAAATTATTTATAAACGTGCAAGGCATTTTTTTTTTCATCCGGCGAGGAGTTGTAGGGGGGGGGGGAAGAAAGTTTTTATCTCGCCCGCGACAGACGCTCCATCTATCTAATATTCATGTGTTCCGCCCCTGGTTTTAGGCTGGCCCTGTGTAAGGAGGGAAAGCAAAGAGGAGAGGTGGGGGAGGAGAGGGAAGGGGAGGGCGAGGGGAGGAGAAGGACGGTTTGAGGGGGTGCACGGGGGTGTGGGGGAGGGGGCGAAGGAGGCGTGTCGGGGGAGAGAGCGATGGGGGAAGACGCTGAGGATGAGCGGTGGGAGGATTCGGTATTCGGAGGGGGGAAGTGGGTGTGGAGGGAAGTTCCTTTTAATTGTGTGGAGTTCGCGAAGTCCTACCCCGCACCCTCCTCTCCCCGCACCACGGCCTCGAAGACTCCTCCTCCTTCGGGCGACGCTCCAGTTCGTGCGAATGTCGGAGCCCGGTCGAGCGTGAAATATCGTTAAAGATGCGTCGGCGAAATCAGTAATTAAAAATGCCGACTTCTTTGCCTCTACGCCATCTCTCTCTCCCCTTGATTCGTACTCATGGCCCATCGACTCTTCTTCCTACGAGAACAAAGAAAGTATTCAACTCACTCACTCGGAAGTGTTGAATAAGAAATCTATTTTTTTTGTGGTTGCTTTCGACGCTGCGTTAGCTTCTCTGCCTACGGTTCAGGAAAGGGAGAGGCATTGTGGTTACATCTCAATTCCTCAGGAAATTCATTTATGCCAAAAGTGTGAATCTGATCCTCAAAAAATCGAAGATTTATAAAATTGGTCAGGGTAGTCTGTTAATTATGAAGTAACATCAATCGAGATTGATATTCTCTTTTCCGGTATTACATTTCTTGGGCAAAGAATAATTCACCAATCGTTACAATATCTGTTTCTTTAAACCTTGCAGATACAAAAGTTTGGGCGCCATTGACGTGGTTGATGTGCTTTACATTTTGTATTCCCCTTGATTTCTTTCAAAGATTTGAATAACGATTCCTAAAGTAACCTTCACAGGCATTTTAAACTCTCAAAGTAAAGCTTCGGCAGGAAAATATGACAGGCAACCTTTTAAATCATCGCTGTAGAAGCTGTAAACAACGTTATACACAATGTTATACTACTTATACTGGGAATTGCAGCAACGCTGTTAGTGTGTAAAGAGAGGAAATATTCGTAATTATTATTAGCGCACTTTTTTCCTATGCTTTGATTGATTTAAATGTAGCCCTCAATATAGTAATCAACTAAGTGATATAATAGATTATAATCTATTTGATGATAATAATTATTGAAGTACTTAAATGGTGTTCCCAATGCAAACTATGGGCTTCGGTTCCAGTTTAATTAAGTTACTTTTCTAAAATTGAGTTCAGGGAAATTTTTTTTTTAAGTTGTTGGGTTGAGTAAATGAAATTCAGCTTATTAAACACCTAGGTTGAAGCACTTTCTCCAAAGAAACTCGAACTCGTCAAAAAATTCAGCACTTTCGCATGTTATTATTCTTTTAAAATCTTTTTAGATCCTCGACTTCCACGTAGAGAACATAAACTTTCCTTTGTCGATAAGATGAAAGCATATTTATATTTCAGAGAAGTTTGCAATCTATCTCTCTATACATAAATCCACGCCTTACGCAGTTCTTAGTACCTTCCTGTTTTCTTTTGTTATTGTTCCTTAAGTTCTAATGAATATGGTTCAGGAAATCATTTAAAATTATCCTGGAAATGGATTGGAAGTAATTTCTCAGAATACACATAGAGTGCGGATATCTAATTAGATGTGTGGTATTTGTGTCTCCGAGGGTCAATCATATTCTACGGAGTATTTCTGGATAGTCGAGTGAATATTCTTGCTCAAAACCTCGCTCATGAAATTATCTCAATTCTGAATTGTCCATCCTTTGAAGACGGGCCAACGATGACGAAAAACCATCAGCCTTTCACTCAAAGTCACTCGTGAAAAAAATAAACCATTTAATAGAGTTAAAAAATTTCATTTGTATAGTTTTGTCCCAGAGTGACTCTACGAGTATATGGATTTTCTTAAGCTTCACATGAGAATTCGGTGAGCAGTAATTCTTTCCAGATGATTATGTTTTTTCTCGGTGAAATAGTCACCGGATTTCGCAACATCGGATTCGTCACATTCGACAGATATATATCGATCAGTTCATACTGGGGTTGATCAAATACTCTTACCTAACGGCAATGAATACCTAGTGTCGATCCCATGCCGCTTAGGATGTATTGGTCGTGTGCCACTTCGGTCCTATGCCGGTGTCGATCTTGTTGGAGGTAGGGTAAGGAAGGATGGGCGAGGAGGCGTAAGAAAAATCGGTCGGTAGATGCCTTGCAAGGGGTTTGCGGAGAGGTGGTTGAGGGGGTTCGGCGGGAGTATTCCTTTTGCGGGGCTGAGAGGGGGTTGACGAACAGGTAACGGGGGAGAGGGGACCTCGGGGGCGGACAATTTTTCAAGCGGCTTCCATTAGTATTGCTTCAGGAAGACAGAAACGACTTGCCTCTTTGTGTCGTCCGCATTGTTTAGCCGGGGCAAATTAATTTAGAGCCCACCGCCAATGTAGTAGTAGCTCGCTCCCCCTCTCTCCGCCTCTCGTTCCCCGCCCCTGTCTCCCCCTGCACCACCCCTCCCCTCTACTCCATACATACCCCCCTCCCTATCCCCCCAAAATACCACGTCCTACCATCTACCCCCTTCCCCGTGGCGTACATCATCCCCCTGGGCCCCCACACCAAAGTTTGTTTGGGAGGGAGATTATTTCGAGGGGTGTGGGGTGGGGGGAAGAGGATGGGTTGGTGAGGAAGGGAGGGAGATGGCTGTAATGCCGACGGGGGTGTAGTGGTGGCGCGTGGGGGTTGCTTTCAGGGGTGGTGGTTACAAAAAAAAGCGCGAGGGTGGGTGTGTCCTTAATTAAGCGGAGAGTAATGGAAAGTGGGAAGGTCGGGGTGGGGTGGGGGAGTGGGATGCAGTGGGGGTGGGTGGGAGGGGCGTGGAAGGTTAGGAAGAGGTAGCGTCACATCCGCGGGGGCGTAGAGGGGGAGTGGGGTGGGGTTGGACGGTTTCCATGGCGACGCGGACTGTTTTTAAGTCTTGGGTGTGGTGTGGGGGCGGAAAGATGGAAGGTTGCGACGCGTCGGGGGAGGGGTTGAATTGGTAGCGGTGTGTGTGTGTGTGCCAGGGGGGGGTAGGCTAGGGTTGAAAAAAAAGGAAGGGTGGGAGAAAAACAATGGAATAAAGAATAAAGCACGGTGCTCCCTTCCTCCCATACTTCTTCGGCGTGAAGAGTGAAGGGAAAAGGAGGGGAAAAAATTGGGGGTCTGCGTGGGCGGAGTTGGGAGAGATAGGGAAGAGGGGCGGCGGGGGATGATTGGGGTCTTGGAGGAGGAGGAGATGGTGGAAGGAAGGAGAGGATAGGGTGGAGGGGGTGGACGATTCCCTCAGGACAGTGAGAACGCTGGGCCCTTCATAGTTTTTTGTATCTTTCTCCGACCCCATTCAACTTCACCTCTCCCTCAACCACGTGGAGGTGGCATTCGACCAGTCCAGACTATGCTTTAACTTCAACGTGTCTGAAAGTGTTAAAGCCAATAACGGCTCCAGGAGTGTTCCCCACCCGAGCACCATTACCGCATTAAACCTTGGGGTCGGCCTGGCGTTTTCTTGTGGTGTTGACCTCAACTGATTCGTGATCCAGTTATTATATACTTCCCATTTTGTCGATAATTGGGAAGTGATTTAAAGAATATAAAAGTAAACATTACAACTACGGGTAAGCTAGGAGGAAGGAAGCGGCTACAGTGAAAAATAGGGTGGGTACGGGAAGGCCCTGGTGGAAGAAATCGATAATGAGGAAATTAGTGGATAGAAGATTCTTGAGGGTACATACTTGCAGTTTGTGATAGGAAGGAGAAAGATACGTGGAGAAGATTAAAGATGAGAATATTAATTTTGGGAAGACACTAAGAGGAGCAGAAGGCAATAGTGTAAAGAAATGTTTTCTGTCATGCATAGATTTTCGGTAACTTCAAGAGGAGATTTGGCTGTTAACGGTCAAAGCTCTTTGCCCTATACCAGCCATGTTCTTGCAGCATAACTCCACAGTAATAGTTTAAATATTATGCATGTGGTTTGCTACGACCGTAGGTGCAATGATAAACACTATTCTTTTTAATCACACTAAGAATACGGTGCATTTGAGGACGAAATTGGAGCCAATCCTGACGAACCAAGTGTTTCAAAAAACAGGACGGTGACGGGTTGCATTTCACATAAATTCCTAATATTAGTTGAATAATGAGAAAGCCTCATTTAATAGGTTTACCAAAACAGAGGTTCAATAGCAACTTAAATCAGATGTAAACGAATGCATAAAAAAACATGATAATGTTCTGGATGCTGTGTAGTATATTAGGTATGAGTACAGGTAAGCATGGCTTTCAATTACAAACAACCATAAACTGATTACTTGGTATCATGGGAAATTATTTCACAAACGAAATTAGTATTGCTAATATAAAATACCTGAAATTCAATGCGCCGAAAAAATAATTCCGAAGCATTTGATAAAAACACATATGTTTTTAAGACCCAATACTATTCTTGAAACTCTCCAATCCCTTTAACCCTTAGTGATTATACAAAGTATTCCCTCGTGACGGATATAAATTTAGTGATGCGTGAAGTTTATCTCCGAGAATGAGGGGGCATTGGTGAAGAACCATTGTCGTTACTATTCTGCTCAAAGCGCAAGGAATGAAGCGAAATCGAGGAAATAAATGGGAGTTTCCTTCGCAAAAGTTGAGAGGGCAAACAATGGAGCACATCCGCGGCATCTCGGTTTTTTTGTCACCAAGTTTTATTTGTCTAAGCGATTTTTTCTTCCTTTGCTACACTTTTGTTTTGGAAATACGTACCTGACAATACATGAGATAATCTCATTCCACGCCAAACGTCGGAAACCTGGCAAGTAAATGGCGCATTACGTGCTTCTTTGTTTCACTGGCAAAGCGTTTTGATGGAAAATCAAACTCCCAACCACCATTGCCACAAAATTATGGCAACAGCAAAGGTTGGGAGTTTTTCACGTGTGTTTTTCAGATAAATAAGTTAATTTACGCAGCTCCTTCAATTATATATAGCCAAGTAAGCCATGAGTTGCGGAAATCCAATAACTTATAGTCACAGTATGTACATAAAATAAATGGAGATTATATAGTATACAATCTATGTTCAATTTGGCAATCGAACACGCTGAAATAATAAGGCTCAGACTCCGGCACACACAGATTGTTTTACCGGTTGTAATGTATTCCTGATAATAAGTTTGATGTAACGTTAGCGCTTCGGTGGGATTTTAACCGCTTGGATTTCCCGTTCGCCGGCGTATACTGTAATAGAGAAACCGATGTTGCAAGTAGAGAAACGGGAATCAATCTGAAGATCCACTCCTGGGTGAGCATCATTATGGCCAGTAATAGAAGTTATCAGGTTATTAAAATGAAAGTTGCGAGATAGGCCATCTCTTATCCACAAAAAAAACTACCAAGATCGTGGTCGTTGATCTCTGCCTACTGTTTCCTTTTGGCTACTCAATTTATTAAGTGTGTGTACAGATTGCACGAGTTTATCTCCCGGTATAAGGTATTTACCGCCAGTTCTCTAGGTTTATTGCTTATTCTTCCTTTCAAACTCCGTAATGTCCCCATATTTTCAGCACCTAATGATAACATTGAGCTCATTTAACCTTATAATTAATTCACGTTCCCCCTAAGTTCACTTAAAGCAAACAATTTATTATATTCCATTTATCCGTCATTTAAACTCTCACGTTCAGTGTTTGCTGGGAGAAAATCTTGTCTGCCACAGTGCTAACAGTATAATAGTACCGAAGGAGCACGAAGATAATATCTTTTTTTGTTGGAGAAACAATGAAAACAAGAAGTTGTTTTACCCAAGTTGTCCAACTTTCAATTACCATCGAGTCATAAATTTAGATTAACGTAATTAAGAGTATAAACATGATTATTAAATAATAAAGACCAGCGTACAGAAAACGAGTACGGGGTGGAGCCAAATAATGGTAAAGAATGATAAGAAGTGACCAAGTGAAGTACAGATACGGATAAAAGGAAAAATAGAAAAAATAAATAAATCATTCGTTTCAAAAAATAAATTTATTACAAACTCCACAGATATTTTTTGGCATGTATCAATTCAAGTTACAAGTAACATTTTTGTGAATGGCACAAGAATTTTCTCAGGAAATAAGAAACGATAATAAAACACATGGTTTTCCTCTGTTCATCTAAGAGAAATAATAGGAACCAAAACGGGTGAAAAATAAACACAGTGGAAACACAACCAAACAAAATGCGCCAACAGCAACAATAACCGAAACAATGGTTCTGCATTAATATCATTTTATACCCTCGACCTGAGGGGATATTCGCCAACTGTGCACAAAACCTGATGCACAATCACAGTTAACTCACTCTCCGTTTTTCTATTTAGTTGGGATTTGGAGAGAGACGATGGTACTGCTATTTCACTCATTGTTTTTTAAGCCGCTAACTTTTCTCTGAGAAACCAAATGATAATTAGTCTCCTGTCCTCACAAAACGTGATTATTAAAGATAGTACATACAATCGCTCCTCCATTGTTTGATATTGAGACAAATGAGGAATGGTGGAGGTCTTATTTTGAATTTTTAGTCTGTCCTTGTGCGATAATTTCGCGACATTCACGTCCAGGGACTTGACTGTTCGATTAACTCGAGGGAACGAAGATCGTGGTTTTCCCCCTTACGGACGCAAGACGTTTTCTTTTCATTTGTATCTCTATATTTTGTATTGTCGTGTACTGTGTTTACTGAAGTGTATTGTAATTATATGTAGTGTAACCCTGCGCCACCACAGTTCCTCCCCATTCAAGAAAATCACACTAATTCGTAAGATGTGAGTGGTTCCGCAATCGGGAAGGTCGCCGGCTTACAGCGGCGTATAGTGGTGGCGAGCCCGAGGGCTAGATGGATTCATTCTCCCGCTTGAGAGCGTGCGAGTGAGGTCGAAAGGTCGGTCGGGGCTCCTAAAGAGGGCCGGCGGCACGCGCGGAGCCTCAGTCGCCTCCCGAACGGCGGAAAAAAATGCACACACACGCGCGGGCGCGTTTAGGTAAACCCTCCGTTCGTGTGAGCGATGAGGGGGGGATATATTTTTTTTTCATTTTCGGCATGGTTGAAAAATTAAAAAAAAAGAGCGTGCAAGGGTCCGCAATGGCCTGCGTCGTCGAGTGTGAGTACTAAGGGTTTTCGGGAAGGTAAGAGAACGAGGAGGCAGACGCTGTGGAGGGGAAAAAAAACGGAATGGAGTGGAATTAAGGTGGGCCGTGGTGCTGCAACAGCACATGCCCGTAAGTGGGGAGAGATGTGCTCGGGGCGCATGCGCGCGGCGGAACTCCCGCTTGGCACGCGCTCCGTGGGACGGGGGTTAGATGAAAAGACGCGGCAGGGGGAAAAAAATTGTGACATCCCCCTCGACCACCGAACTTGCCCCGTCAACCCGGTGGACCTGGACGCGTCGCTGGAGCCCACCCGTGCGGGAGGGCATCCCCGCGTGCGCGTGTGTTTATGTAGGTGACGTGCTTCGGAACCCCTTCCAATCGGTCGAGAAGGATAAATGAATTTTTGGGGGGTTGTTGAGGTGGGAGGAAAGAGAGGTGGAGACGTTGTGTTTTCCAAACAGCCCTTCTTCGCTGATCTCAATTCAGACATAAGACATCTGCATGAACGTGTCTATGAAAACTGTATATTTTCGACTTTATCCTTCCTTTGAAAGGAAACATTAAGAATGACCCTCGGACAGAGAAGGGAAAGAACACAAAAACTGGGTCGTTATTACTGAAAAAGGGCACGTAAGCCTTCCTTGCACGCAATAAATACCCTCCAATTAAGGGTCCTTATGGGACGAATTTGTTTATCATGAAATAGGACCAGGAACAATTGAATATAATGATTTGGGAGAATCGCGGCAGTGTATGGTACAAATAAAAATGTAAAAATTAGTGCACTGAATGGTTGAGGCCTTAACTTTGTAGAAATCCATGTTTAACTTAAGAAATTAGAATTGATATACTTTTATGGAGGAAGGTTTAACGAAAAAAATAAGAAGTTAGAAGTAGTTTCCTTTGGAGTTTCAAAATTGATTCTTAAAAGGAATTTTCATAATTTCAGTATTAGCCTTGACCATACGCGTAAACACTTAGCACGGGCCGAGTGAGAGGAGGGGAACACATTTATATGAGTGTCAATTTAGAAAAAAAATGATAATACCAGCAGGCTACCAATTCGCAATAGTGCAAAACAATTAAGTCATTATCATCATGGACTTTCCGATTATATAGTGTAAGAATCGTGGCATGAATAATTTGCACATTTGTTCTGTTCTGGAATAATCTGATGACGCATTCGTTTTGAAAGGGTTTAACTTAAGTTGCTCATTTACAAAAAGTCCTATATAAATGTATAAATTTTCCTAAACAAAGAAACCTTATTTTTTCATAATGGTAAACAACTATATCGACAACGTACATACATGCACACACACCTTTGACGAGAATACATGCTCACAGATATACCCACAGCAGCAAAAATAATAATTCAAGAGACCCGCCCCAAGAAAACTCGTACATAATTAGGGCGGGCGTCAGAAGTGTTTGATAACAAAAAACAAAAAAATCAGTCTTTTTGATTTGATCATTTCGAGATATAGATAATATATATTTATATATACAATCATAATATATATTTATACACAGTCAATAAAATGATGTTGCTATATCATTTATGCGGGAGTTCCCCTTGGACGTGCCGTCGTAGGAAAATTTCTCCTTCGGCCGCATGCCACAAAGCGTTACTCCTGGAATGGATTTTCACCGATTTGTCCACAAAATATAACTTCTCCTTTTTTTTGTACCAACAACGGAAGGATGCTTCTACTTAAAAAAAATACAAGTGTCTTTTAGTTCGCAAAATTCGGACGCCAAGATAATGATTGCTCCCGATACACGCGGACTTTCTCGTGCTCATATTCGAAGAATTATAGTTCAAATTTCGAGCTCAGCGAAAGCACTGGTTCTGAACTCGCATCAAATGACGCGTTAAAAAAAAGGAGAAATTAAAAAAAAAATAAACGCCAAGAAATACCTCAGTAAGTGACTTGGTCCACTCAATTGAAACACCCTGTTTGTCGATTAAGATTTAGAGAAAGTTGGTTCACAACTATACACTTTTGTATAAAATGGAATTGAAGTAAGTCGTTTCCAATCAACTAAGTACACACATAGGTACAAATGTAATTAATACTTTTTTTCCGACTGGACTGCGTTTAACGTTTATTTCTTTCTCCTAGGAAAAAAAAGGAATCTCTAATTTTAAAGTCTACTTGTTGAGGTAATCGTCCCTGAAGAGTTCTAAGAGTGTTGACTTATTTATATTTACTTTTAACATAAAAAATATGCTCGATTTTCGTTTCCGGGCTGACACTGGTCACTCTCTCCCGGAAACACTCTACTTTCAGGCGCCCACAGTCGCCAGAAACTGACCAGACAACAACGAGCTTTTTTTTCAACAATTCGCTCAAAAACTAATTTTACAGACTCTTGCATTTCTTTAGAAAAAGTAGTTTTTGAAAGGTCAAAAATCTTCAGGTTCCTTTTCATTTGTGAGATAACAAAATACCTTAATAAGGATTACTTTTCAAGGGGAAGGGCAGCTTCTCTTTGACAAGATCGACTAACCCGCAGTCAAAAACATGTAGTGCTGAAAACATCAGAGGTAGATAAAATGGCGGTGTTTTTTCTTTCTCGCGGAAATGGCGGTCGGTGGCTTGAAGAGATTATAATTATACATTTAAAAATGTATGGAACTTTGAACCGTATGTTTTGGTGCGCGATTTCTTTACTTTGACGTAAAAAATATCATTGGTATTCCTAGTTAAAACAAATCACTGTGATAACGCAAAAATAGTTCCGACTTACAAATATTATAGGAACATATTTGGATATTAGCTTCACTCATTCAAAAGAAGAACGTCTCACGAGAAGGTTGGCGTGAGCGGTTGAAACCATTCCATCGAAGGAATTAATAGTATAATAGATATGCTTAGTAGTATTCGACTGCTCATTCTGAAGTCATACTCAGTCCATCCAATGGTAACCATAGTAACAACACCGTGACAACCACATCCTTGAGCCTCTTCTCACTCGCATTTGAGAAAGGAGATGCAGAGTATTGTGGTCGGAAAATTATGTTTAAAAAAAACTTACTACTTACAAAAATCTATTCCCGACAGGAATAATGCACAGGAACAATGATTACAAGAAATTTGAGGTGCTTTGAAAAACTTCTCGGCCGCCATAACACACTCATTCAATCCACGTATCTCACACACAATCAGCTCCCATTCATTTTCTCGCCCAACTCGGTTCTTGTCTCAGTCCTCTTTCAAAGAAAACATTCTCAGGGTGGACTCGCCGGATGGACTTGCAATCACGAGAGCGGATCGTGAGAAAATAATTTTGAAAGAGAGGGGAAAAATGAAAATAATATACAGTTTCGACTGAAATGACTTTATCCACAATTACAGGCATGATTGCGGAAGGGTTACCGAGTGAACCCAGTGGGGATCCTTTTTTTCTCTAATTAATGAAAATTCCCTCTTTTATGAAATGCATAACGAGATACCTAGGCAGAATCGTTTGTAATTGCTTTTGTATTAAAAGGAACCGTTTCAGCTAATTACATAATTTTATGGTCTCCCAAAAACACATATCATACCGTTCGTCTTATGTAGCTTACATATATTTGCTATAAGTAGGGCTACGTGCAACGTAATGCAGTATTGTGAAATAATGTGCAATAATAGAAAGTGATCTACCATACCATTGCACGTTACCCTTCAAATGTTAATTGCGGGAGAGTGGCATGTCTCCTGGCGGATTCGAGTAAATTTAGTGAATTCACGCGGTTTTCGTCACAAGTTCTTCTTCCCTCCTGTAAATTTAAACAAATCCCCTTCAAGTGGGCATGAAGATTTGGGATGGCATCGCTTAAGATCTTCAACCGCTCTCCCCCCGAAGGAAGTTAATTAAATTGGCTTCGAACTCGGGAAGGGAGAATAACAATCGGCCCTCCAATTGGTCGGAAGGAATGAATCACTTCTTCGATCGCGCTTCGGCAGAATGTGAGGAAACTACGACACGTAGACCACGAACGACACTCAAAGCCAACCATCGGCTTGAAACGTTTGGCTTTCAGCACTTAAAGGTGCCGTGTTGGTGGCGAGTATACCATGACTCGTCCCCGTATATCTCTCGCCGAACCGAAAAGTCACCGAAGATGTCATACCGTGAGTGTGCGAAAAGGGGCGTTTCAGATGTTGCGATCGTGAAGGAGAAAGGAGGGCAGAAGAGGGAGTGAGGGCGAGAGAGAAGCGGGAAGGACGGAGGGTTCGCATTGAGGGCCGGACTCGTTTTTAGGAATGCAATACAGTCAGGCGGAGGAGGGTTGAACTCGGAAGGAAAAGGAGAGAGAGAGAGAGAGACAGAGCCCTTCCACCCCGCCCACACCCTATTGCCCCTCGCAAATTCGAATGGTGGATTGCAATGGTTTTTAAGTTCTGAAATGAAGGTTTTTAAGGGTTCTTAAAAGGGGATAGGGTCGAGAGAGGTAAAAGTTTCCTTCAACCCCGCGCTTTGGGACAGAACGGGAAAAATTCTTTCCTCTTTGAACCCCCCCCCCCCAAACTCGTCGCGGAAAAGGGAGGCAAGGGGACGAAGGTTTGAAGGTTATATAATTTGCGAGGGCACACACACGGATCCTCCTCGGACCTCACTCTTCCCACAGGGCAGGGGGGGCTCGGAGAGAGCACCAGTTCGGACCGCGAAGGGATCCTCTCAGGTTTAGGACTTCCCATTCCACCTCCCCCCGACATCCCTCTCCTCCCCTCCTCCTCTTTTAGGGCTTTTGAGTAAGAGTAGTACACTTTTACCTCCACGTGTATGCACACAGTGCGGGGAGTTCTCAACCCAAAACCGCTTCTACTGCCGCCGCCCTCAACCCTTAGAGGAGGGATTCCGGTGAAGAAGGGTGCACTGACCCTGGAGGAGTCCTCATTAGAACGAACCGAGTCTTCCCTCCCACCTCCTACCATCCCCCACCCCCATCCGCCCTTATTTTTCACGTTTCTCCGCAGGGGGTGGAAGAGGAAACGGGGGCGAGAGGAATTTCTGCGGGGCACCTTCCTAGTCCGGCGGTAGATGGGGGGGGGGGGGAGTTGCGTCGGTTTCCTCGCAGCCCACCCCCGCCTTCCCAGAGCATACCTCGGGACCTCTCCCCCGCCCCCTCCGCCCTTGGCGTAAACAACCCACCCCTTCCTCCTTTCAGGAAACCCTAACCACCCACCCACCCCCCACCGTCCCCCGACTAGCCCTCCAAGCAAGGGGTCCCGCCCGCCTCACCCCGGATGCCGCCCATTCGCCCTCCCCCCCCCCTTCTCACCTGCGAGTGCAGTGGAATCGAGGGGAGGGCGTAACCAAGCTGCCGTCGTCTCCAGCGGACGTCCCCTTTCTCCACAGAGAAGGCAGGGCCCGTCGCCCAATCCTCAACCTACACTTTTTCCATCCCCTCAGCACTCATTCGAAAAACCACCCCCCTCCATCCCGTTGCCTTCATCCCCGGACGAGAAAAATACCATTTCTTCCCATGGTTGCCCAAAACTCTTCTTCCTCCATCCATCCATTTCTTCTTCCTCTTCTCGAGTTCGTTCACCTTTAGCCCCTTGCCTCTCACGTGATCGGGTCGGATGGGGGTTTCTCTCCTCCTAGTCGCCCGCCGGACGGACGGTGATGCTTCACTATTTTTCTTGCCCATCCACCTCCCGAATTTTCGCTCCCCCAACCCCCTTCTCGCACGGAAACTGCCCGCTCCTACAAGGGCGCCACGTAACTGGTGGGTTGCCTATCTACCTCTCCCTCACCTCCAACTCTATCCTTATTTCATAACCAGGCCCACGATGAAGGTTTTCTTCCTGCCGGCACGAAGGGCAAATGCGTTTCCTTTCGCAACGCTGTCCATTCGAGCGTGAACATTACCCTGGCCATGGTGTTGGGATGTTTTCTTCGGGGTGGGAGTGACATTGGATGGAGGGTGCAGAATGGTATGAGAGAGGGAAAAGCAGGTTCAGAATGGATAGGAGTGGAGAAATGGGTTGGCGGAGGGAATAGGATATCACAGTTAGGGTATTACGAGGTACAGGTTGGGGGAAGCACTACGGTGGGGGAGATATTCGCGAATATGGTTCGCATCCCGTGACGTTCTCCGAAGAGTGGATCCCAAGGACTCCGAAATTCAATTCAAATTGACCGAATTGAGCATTTTCCATCTGAGAGTCTAGATGAATTGGATAATCATATGCTATGTTTGCAGTTGGAGTAATTATGATGCCATCATTACTCGAGACCTCCACAAAATGGGATATTTGACCTAAAGCGGACCGGATATTATGCGCAAGCACAGCGTATTTAGGAATATTGATCCATTTGATAAAAACATTAAATGCCATAGTAGATAAACAAAGTTTTTGTGCAATATGAATTTAAGAAACATAATGATAAGCAACAATGAAAAGAGCAATCACAAAGAAAGTAATGCTTCTTCTTTCCTTATTCCCTAACATTACGGTTGTTTCGAGGACATTCCAAATCTTTTCTTTTGCTTGAAACGGGGCAAGACCTTTTATTTGGGAAATCTACTTTGGCTCCGGAAATACTACGGAATGGCGCCTCGAAATGAAATAAGTGAAACGAAAAATTTCCAGCTTTTAAATGGAACAATTTATTGATGGATGACTTGGTGGGTAAGGGAT
Organism: Hetaerina titia; assembly: GCA_037158775.1. Lineage (NCBI taxonomy): Eukaryota > Metazoa > Arthropoda > Insecta > Odonata > Calopterygidae > Hetaerina > Hetaerina titia. Next base: position 83,646,798 of record CM073775.1, on the reverse strand, counting down.
CTTTCCAGAAGGGCAGGGAAGGTCGAAGGGAGCGAGGACTAAGCGACTAGGTTAGGAAAGGGAAGAGGGGATGGGATGGATGGTGGCAGAGGGTAAATCGGGAAGAAGAAATGAAGTGAGAGAGGGGCGAGGATGGCTGCGGGACGTTGGGCCGTTGGAGGGACGACGAAGGAGAGGAGATGGAGGACTGATAAAAGGGAAAATGGAACCGACCTGGACTTCGGAAAGCCAAGCAGGCCCCTTCCTTCCCACGCGCACCTTAACCACACAGACTCCGGGTTGCGTCAGGTCGCGCAACAAACATCCCTTTCAGGAGAACAAAAAGGACGACAACCATCATCCCTTTTCCCCTTCCGTTCTCATATATCTTTTTTCTGCTCTTCCTTGGAGGGATATGGATTTTTCCCGCTTACCGAACCTCAGCCCGAAAGAATTATGAAAATAAAATGCAACAGTTTTCATTTTTAACGGCAGAAAATTTCACGACTGGAATACATGGCAATACTGTCTCTCACTTCCATTCGCACAACTATTGTTGCTCTCCCATTACCCTCCCATTTCAGACTAAGGGAAGAACTACCCCCCCCCCCTCCCTCAAATTTACTCTCCCGATGGCTTGGTTCTAATTTTCTTGGATAATGCGTAATCCCACGTAAGTGTTGGCCTACGATCGAACTCCAAAATCTCCCTTGAAAAATGCGGTTATTTAAGCACGCAAAGTAAGTGGAGGATCTTCCGCCCGAAGGATCGATCACCTTGGCAACCGAGGTGCGAGTTCCCTTGCACGCCAATCCAACATTTAAAAAGCTTCCTACAGGCACCTTTATTTTTTTCTCCTTTCGGCCGCACCCTTGACCGTCTCTTTGCCACCGAGAAGGGGAGTGAGAGTGATGTACTGCGTTTATGCATATATGCACAAGTATATATATATATATATATATATATATATATATATATATATATATATATATATATATATATACATACATATAAGTGTATATATTAATACATTATATATAACATATATATATAATATATATAACACATACATACACAATGACACACACCTTTGCTCCCTTTCTCACAAGTCTTTCTTCTCCTCTCCCGAACACACACACTTATTCACACTTGTATCCTCCTTTTGTCGCCCTCTCGACCAATGGCCGTGTCTAGTTTTGATGTTCTCCTTCACTCCCTCCCTCTCCCTTTTCCCTCTCCGCTCTTTCTCCTGTTCCCTCCCACTCCCTCATCCATCGCGCACTCCTTCCTCCACCGAGGCGACTCAACAGGTAGACGGCGCCCAAGGGGCGGTGTGGGGGGTGCGGTGGGCGTTGAGTTGCGGGGAAACGCGCGGAAAAGCGAAGTGGTGATGAAAGTGTATGTATCCCCGATGGCTTGCAAGGGGACGGGATGGGGCGAGGAGAGGAGGAAGAGTGAGCCGAGGTCCCGGGGACGGGAGAAAAGTTCGTTGAGGGGCTGTTGCTGCGGGAGAAAGGACGAGGCGGTGGGCGTCGGCGGATGTCGGATAACGAGTGTAGCGGTGGGCGGGAAAAGAGGGAGATGAAAAGTCTGAGGTGGAGAGTGAATGGAACTGTGACATAGAATAGAAACGGGGAAGGGAATTTTTGGGGATCATTTGATAAGGAAAATTATCGAGGAAGTCATCTTAGTCAATTTTGAATTTAACCAACCGTCACAATGTTTAACAAAACAGAAATATGCGCTGTGGTGATCGGCAGATATTTACAAACCTTACAAATGACGGCCCTTCGTACATTTAAAACTCCAGTAGGGAGAAATTTGTTAGGATGAAGGTGAAAAGCTGGCATTAAGAGCGACGAAAATTAATAATTGCATTGAATTAGGAGTAAAAAAAACCCAGTGAAATTTTAGGGTCTTTCCTCAAAGGTGGGCACTAAATTGGAAATGGCTAACTAAGGAGTAGAACAGAGGTCACGAGCGAAGGAATGGATTGAGAGGATGGAGAAAGGGGTGGGACACCGCCACTGCTGGGAATGGCGTTCAGGAAGGAGGTCGAGTGAGGGCGCGTACGCAGGAAGGTGGGCTTTTTGGCGAAAAATGTGCGTACGGTTGGGAGGTCTACTTCGCCCTCCCTCGTGAGGACACCAAAAGATGAGTCGAAAGATTAAGCAGAGGCGCCACGTTCCCCACATCAACGTATGACGGTCAAGGGGAATATTTCCCTCCTACCAAGGTGAAGCAAAATGGTTTTGGGCATGGATTGCAAAAGCAGCAGACACGGCGCCAAAATTTTCGATTTTTTTTTCAAGTTGAATTGAGAAGCGATTTGGTAAGAAGCCGGTGCCTTCTTTCTTCCCCGATTTCCACCGCTATTCCACCACCCCGCTCAGATTACGTCGGTTCTAAGTACATAAAAGTATTATTTGCTCTCTTGAGCAACTCATTTTGTCATCATTCAGGAGAAGAACTTGCGACACAACGATGATCGTTTATTTGAAAGAACCGCAAGACGCGTTAACATGACACTCTCCAACTTTTAGGGATAATTTTCGAGTCAAAACGGAGATATGTTTTATTTAACCAATCATTATGTACCTCAGTAGAAGTTATTTGGGTAACGAAAGAAAATCGCGAGGACGCTAGTCACTCTTGTGACTACGGGTGCATTTTACGATCGTCCCCCGGGTGAAAGATTACAAGTCCACCGAACGTTTACATAATTCTTATAAAGGAACTGTGGATTTTTATAGTCGTAAATAATCATTTACAGTTAACATCTTCTAAAAATCTATACAATAAATATTATAGGAACTACGACATATAGGATGGTTTCCACGCGGAATATTTCAGGAAGAGTTTCGAGTCACAATTAGTAGCATATTCCGGGGACTTAAATATAGTTTTTCTTAGCTTTTATTGAGGAGAGGACCGCCTAAGACACGACGGTCTACGGCATCTAGGAATGTGTAACTTGCGAGGCAGTTTCTACGACTCGCCCGCCACTGAGACGTTGTTTAGGAATCGGAAAGAGGACTGAAGAGTAGCAAGACGCAAGAGGAATTGAGATGGGAGCCTTCATCTCAAGTACGCGAAGTTAAGTACGTGATATTGGACCAAGTGCTACAGATATAAGTACACGCATCCACATCCACACACATGCAACACATTAGGAACAAGAATACACAACCAAACAAGCACGCAACGCCTTGTCAATGCTCGCGGCCATACTTTGAGACTGTTCATCCCTAAAACGGGTAATAATTGTAATAACCGATTCTCACATAAATAACAGCCACCGACACCAAAAAAACACACTATATATATAATTTCATATTCATATATATTAAAGTTTTGAATGCATTTCAGGACTTAAAACGCGTATTTCTTTCGTAGTATCCTTACCCAATATTTTAATTAAGTATTTAGTTTCCTTTTCCTTTTATACACAACTACACAATTACCGTGAAGATGTCATATGGAGGGAGCATTGTAAAGTCTTAAAAAAAATTCGGTTAGGAGTTAATTCATGGTGGATACTTAAAAAGTATCACACCACACACCCAATGTATACAAAATATTGATATTCTTTTCATTACCAGAGAAATATTTCCCGATCAAGTCTCCAAAACTATATTTAATTAAACACGGTGGCGCTTCATTAGGGATCATAGAGAGGAGAATTCTCTTTTTTCCCAAAAAACTTTCGCGAGGTAGCGGCAGTTGCATTGCTTTCTTTCCTCCGCCACCAAAAGCTTTCAGCTCCTAATAGAATTCTTTTCATTTTTCAAACGTCCAGAGCGCTCACCCCTCTTTTCATTCAAAGTCTGCTTTAGCTGATTCCCACGTCACTTCTAGTACGGGTATTGGACCGCGTGGTAACATTTGAAAACCATACTTTACTCTTTGAGTACCCGTAATGAAAGAAAAAATCCTACTTTCCCCGTGTGGGCGCTTCACATCGTTTTGAATCGTCCCATTGACCCTCGCCACCATTATTTAGGTATTCTGGTGGAATGGTTCCATTTCTTTTCCAGAGGGAAGCACCCTCGTATCGGATCGTAATGGAGGAAACTTGTTGAGACGATCCGATAAACGATTCGCTCACGCGTAGCGACTCCTCAGAAAATAAAACCCTCGAGAGATGGTAAGCTTTCGGTTACGCGTGCCACTAGGATACGGGTGCCGAACCGTTTTGGTGGTGCCTCACGTGGTGATGGTGCAGGGGATGCAGGGCCGGATGGTGGTGGTGCCTCCGGAACTTGAGGTGATGTCGGTAGTGGGCGGGCGCCAGGAAGGTGCTGCCCCCTGCGGACGCAGCGGCGGCTCCATTCTGCAAGGTGGCCAGGATATCGGACGGCGACGGCTTCTCGTCCGCCAGCTCCTCGTCCTCCTCCTCGGACCGCGACGAGGAGAGCCGTTGGTCGCAATGGGGGGACATGGAGGACGCGGGCCAATGGGCCTCTGGGGAGGGCCCCCGCTCGACCTTCACCTCGCTCTTGACCTCGGGTCGGCGGACAGAGAGATCCTCCGGCTCCGTCTGCTCCGGGATGTGCTGGAGGGCTGCGGGTGGTGGTCCTTCCTCAGGAGTCGAGGTGGGCAGCCGGATGACCCTCCTGATGTCCCGGGACTTGCGCTCCCTTCTCTTCAGCAACCGTTGTTTCACCGAGGACTTCCGCTCGAGGGCATCCTCGAGGTCCTCGTCGTCCTCCTCGTCGTCGGGGCCCTTTCCCGAGGACCCGTCCTCCTCTGGGTCCTCCTCCATCTCCTCATCCTCCTCCTCATCGTCGTCGATGGCGTCGGGGGAGGATGACGGCGGGGGCGGGGCCCTCCTCGCGGCGGTCCTCCGACCCCTGCCGCCCCCCCTCCCGCCGCCCCTCCGCCTCTTTGGGCCCTCGGGGTGCGACGCCGCTGATGCTAGCCCCGCGCCTTCGTCCTCCTCCTCCTCTTCATCGTCCTCCTCGTCCATCATGTGCAGATCCGCCTCCATCCCCTCCCCCCCGCCCCTCGGGCACTTGTGGTGCAGGAGATGATGCCTCCGGCGGAACCTCCCGGAGCACCGCCCGCACCCGAACGGCTTCTCCCCCTTGTGGATGAGGGTGTGGGCCTTGAGCTGGTTCGAGTCGGAGAAGCGGGAGCTGCATAGCTCGCAGGCGTAGGGTCTCTCACCGGTGTGAACGCGGAGGTGCCGCCGCAGGTTGGCCACCTGCACGAACTGTCGGTCGCAGTGGGTGCAGTGGTACGGCTTTTCGCCCGTGTGGAGGCGCATGTGCGTCTTGAGGTGGTGGTCGCGGGTGAAGCGCTTGTGACACTCCCGGCACTCGAACGGCTTCTCTCCCGTGTGGGTTCGCTCGTGGTTCTGAAGGACGTGCTTGTAGCCGAAGGAGCGGTGACAGATGCCGCACACGAACACCTTATCCCGGGAGGGATCGATGGCAGAGCCGGCTCCGGCGGTGGACGGCGGGCCACCGGCGGACGGGGTGGTGGCCGCTGAGGCCGCCGCTCGCCGACCTCTCCCTCCGCCGCCTTCGGACCCCTCCGAAGAGCCATTGGAGGGCGGGGAGGAGCCCGAGGTGGGCGGAGACGGGAGGCTGGTGACGGCCGTGGCGGAGCCGAGGTCGATGGTCGTGGACTCGACTTCCACTTTGGCGGCGGCTCTCTTGCTGCTCCGGCAGATTCGGCCGTTGGATCGCTTCTTGTTGACGGGGGCGGCATGGGCGACGGGAGGTGAGGGTGCGGGGGCCAGGGCCTGCTTCCCGGTGTCGCCGCCGTTTCTCCAATCGAACAGGGCCCTGGAGTAAGAGAAATTGGGGAGAGAGAGGATTGAAAGTTAGAAAAATCCCGTTGCTTGGATATATCACTGTCTTTCCCAGCAACTTGACATAGGATTTACTATTGTGTCAGCGAATGAAGCCCTAGGTAATCTACATGCCGATTCCATCCAATGGCAGCCACACTCTAAAGCAACAACTCCCACTAGGAAGGACAATTTAAAACATCACTATCGAATGCCTATTGTTGCTCGAATATCCGTAAGTTGAAAACAATTGCCACAAAAATATTTCATTATAAATTGAGCTCTGTTACGTCCGACCATATTATATATTAATTACTACATTGACAATGCCGACCGACAATTCCTACAAAATTAGAGTGTTAGATTATCTGATGGATTCAAGTATTCATTTTCCCCGCGCACTATTAGCGACAACAATAAAAGGGGGAACACCTGAGAAAATAATAGGTGCACGCTGTTGAAAATAGGGGTGTACAAGATTAAATTCCAACAAAACACTCTCCAAGTCTGGCGTCCTAACGCCCCCTGCCAAACGACCTTGTGCCAGGGGGCGTAGATCAATGGATATAAAGTATATTGTATTTGTGAATGTCCGTCCGGAAAGCGTAGGATACTAACCCATAATTATTATTAGGTAATCTACCGGTTAAGGTAGGTTTATGGATGGACATCACTACCAAATTAATATTTTGTGACTCCTAACAAAATACAATCCAGTAACTTATTCTACATCATTACCCGTAATTTGAGTCTGAATTGTACACTTGCCTGTCCTCTTTTAACTTATTTTTCTGTACTCTTTTAACTTATTTTTCTGTCCTCTTTTAACCTATTTTCTTGTCCTCTCATTTATTTATTTACCTTTCAAGTCACCGCTAGGGTATGTGGCAGGGGGTGAATAACTTTTATCCGAACATGACACTACCGGGGTCGGGCAAATGCTATTATGATCCCCTATCGTTCGTGGAAAAAATGAAATCTTAAATCTAAAAGTTCTACATTTAATATTTCAAATTAGTACGATGAGGGTAATAATACATTTTCAATATTAATGCCAAAGAGACTCCCTTCCAATTTATACAAGAACTTCAAGTTATAATTTAACCTTCACTCCGTGAGTGATTCCCAGCCTAGCTGCTCTTTTTTTTTTGGATTCGCTACTAAGTTTATCATAACCACGTTTTACAAATCTAGCTCCCTTTGTGTAGGCATAGAAATAGTTGCTAATTATGTAACACTCGTAATATATGTAGGCATGTTGCATGATTGGTGTTCGGTCGTACCCTTTCCACGTGGTTTTTGTTGGATTGCAGGTGCATGAGAAAATAGAATACATGCGGAATGGCTGGTGACCTACCACCCCCTGCCACGCACAGTTTGTGGGGTATTATGAGGATGTATATTTGTGAAAAATGTCAATACTAAATTCAGGGGCCATCTTGACCACCGAACACACGATGTCGTATAAGAACTGTTAATCTTTATAAAGGATCAAGAAGACTTAAGTTAGTCTGCTTTTGGCTGCAATAAATCTTGGTTTAGTTCCTGCTTGAGACTGTCATTCATTATGTTCCACTCAAGTGGTGTCTTAGGCTATAAATGATATCGTGGAACAACTTCTTTGCCTTCTTTTCATTTTAGACCATTTATTATGTACGTCTATACATAATTATAATTTCTATGTGACAATCTCCAATTCATGCGAAATACACTCGAGAAGAATTCTCTTTCAGATGCTTTATCAATAGACGTTGTTTCAAATAAAATTAGCAATGCCAAAAATCTACTTAAGAGGTAATAATTGGCAATAAAAATATGATTTGAAATCAAAATATAATGTTGCATACGAAAACAATTTTGACAAAAGTAGAGAGAGTTATTTATTTTAAACGCACTAAAGACTGATCATTTCGTATCATATGTAAGAAAATTCTTTTGCACGACATTGATGTGAAATTTGGTGAATATAGAAGAAATGTACAACAAAATTCAAAATTCCAGTTAACATAATGGAAAAGAATGGAATATTGCATTTCTGCAGCAATGTAGGGAGTATGGTCTACTTGGGTAGGAAATTTTCAAAGATGCCTCATAAATTGCAATGCAATTACTGCATAATTTGGATTAAAAGATAACTGCGAAATAAAAACGCTGAGAAAGGATTTCGAAGGTTTTACGGTAAGGGCATGGACAAGGTTACAGAAGGAACAGTAGAGAAAAACTTGGAATGTTATTAAGTGTTGTATAGTTGGAATCGCGTTCGAAATATTAAGAATATTTTTTTTTTAGCCATGGCATCTTTTCCCATTCTTATTTGTCGTTCATCGTTCAAAACCATGCAAAAAGGGAATCCAAATGTGGAGGTGTAATTACTCGAAAACGCACACAATACGTGTAAAATATGGGCTATCTCGATAGGCAATCCCAATCCGAAAGATATAAATCCAAGGATATTGACAAAACTCCATTGGGATTGCTCCAATCCAAGAGAAAACTCCAAGGATTCCTTCTTCCCACGGACAATACGGGATAACAACTGTAGGGTCACACTCGGAGATAACAAAAATGCCACTTGCCACCCTCGGCGTCTAGGTAACAATTAGTTAATCTCAATAGCATGCACTTTCACTAACCTCCTGTGTGTTGTGTCAAAACCCTTCCCGCATGCCATTAAGTAATGTATTGCTGTTTACAGTATTGTTTTCTCTTCTTTTGGTACCCTAAATTTCCACTTCCATCCCTTGTCCCTCTCCGTGGGTGTGCCCTCCTCCCACCTGCAGCGTTGGGCCAAATTCCTCGTCTTGAGTAGGAGAGATTTTTATGCGGAACGTTCTTGTGGTGGTGGTAATTCGCCTGGCTACTTGCTAGAAACTAGCTTGCACGTTCGTGATTAATTTCTTGCTGCATCCTGGGGTAAAATTATTTGTTGTAGTTAAGCGTATGTACTTGCATGCTTGTGGAGTGAAGGGAGGTAGATGTGTGTTTGCATGCGCGTCGAATGATGGGATGTTACGATGAATGTGTGCACTGCTGTGGATTGGGGTTTGCATGTGTGTGTTGGTTTTGAATGCGGTATTTCTTTTTTCCTTTTTTGGGTGGTGACCTACCACCCCCCGCCACACGCCCTTGCGGCGGCTTGCGGGGTATTATGTAGATGTAGATGAGATTGCATAGGGAGGATCGAGAGGGGTTTATGCGATCTATGCAGACTTATGTTTGTGATAATGGCGTCAGTGTGAATGAGAAATAACTTGTACTTAATTCCCTTAATGCAGTTGGTTGCTAGACGAGTATGTAATGCTGTCATCTTTCAGGCAAACGTTGACATTCGCCTAGCTAGTTTTAACAAAAGGAAAAAATACTCATGTAGCTGAGTGGTAGCTAACATGAGATATTGTAGAAATTTAATTACAGGGAATTGCTACCGTTATTTGATTATCTATAAAGATCGTCATTTCAAGTGTACCTCAATAAAATTTCAGACTAGCACTAAAGCTCTCAAATATTCGGCTAGAGTCATCAACTTGTCAATCTATTGCAGAAAATAAAGAAACTGTCCACCTGCTGAATCAGTCTTTCGGGTACGGTACTTGAACAAAACTCTTCGCTTACTGTGCATTCCTGGTGTGAACGCACCCACTGTCACAAACACCTTACAGGTGTGGCTGGTCTTACCTTGGCGCGTGCGGGAAGAGCGCCGGTCCGGAGGCCAAGGTGGCGTGCAGGCTGACGGGGACGCCGCCGGTGGAGGGGTCCGGCAGCTGCGGCGGGGTTAGGCCGGGGGGCAGGGCCATGAGCGCGGCCCGCGTGGAGGCGGCGAGCAGCGAGGCGGCGGGGGAGGCCCGAAGGAGGTGGGGAGGTAGAAGGGGGAGGCCGGAGAAGGCGGCGGCAGCCGCGGCGGCGGCGGCCACCGCGTTCGCGCTCGCCGCCGCCTGCCGCGAGGCGGAGGACGCGGCAGCGGCGGCCTGCAGGTCGGCTGCTGTCTCGGAGCGGGTGTCGGCGAGCGACGAGGGCCGCAGGGTGTCACCCATGGAAGCGTGGGCCGGCGGCGGGGGCGGGGACTCTTTCATGGCGGCTGTGCACGACTGGGGACGGCGGTCACCAACGCTGACGAGGCCTGCAACCGAGAGGGTATTAAATTAGAACGAAAGATATTAGCAACTTTCCAGCGGGAGATGGGCCAATTACAATTTATTAATTAGTGCACGTTGAGTTACACAATATTAAAGAAATATTATTTATCCAGATTTACCAGAATCAAATACGCGGTTCTCTCCAAGGTAATCTGCATTTCGAAATAGTAAGAAATGGAAATGCAACACGACAAAAGGGGGATAATTTATGCGATATTTCCTGCTGATTTGGAGGTTTATACTCGTAAATTAGGATCTAAATTTGTTCCAATTCTTGACTTAACTAAAAATGTATTTGATACCAGTTAAAAAGTAAAGGTTCGTACTTCTCAATATTCGACCATATTCAATTTTGTTATTGCGAAGAGAAAAACTTGCACCGTATCACACCACAGAATTATCAGACACAAATTATTTATAATACCGCTCGGGGTGATTCATTTAGCGTCATTGGATTAAAATCCCATTTTCAGCTTCGTGCATAATGTCGACGCGTTGAAGTCACCGAAGTTACCAGATTAATGTAAACAAAAAATAAAAAATACCGGGACCGTAAACTTTAAAAAAAATAATAAAAAACATCAAGGTTACAGTCCCGGTATTTTTTATTTTTTTGTTTACAGTGATTCACGACCGTAGCTACGTTCCTTGTATATTTAAATTGTACCAGATTAATATTTCAAGCAAAATGGATGTCTGGCGTCAAGCGTTATTAAGAGTGTCATGAAACACTAGGGAGAATAATGCTTGCGCCATAGGGGCAATTATAGAGTAGCTAGATTTGTAAAACGCTGTAATGATAACTTAGTAGCGTATCCAAAATATTAGAGCAGCTAGGCTGGGAATCGCTCTCGGAGCGAAGGTTAAATTATAAATTCAAGCTATTGCATAAATTGGAAGGGAGTCTCTTTAGCAGTAATGTTAAAAATGTATTATTAACGCCATCGTACTACGGTAGGAGGAAACATGCTAATAAAATTAGAGAGATTAAGTCGAGAACAGATATATTTAAGATGCCATTTTTTCCACGAACTTTAGGGGATCATACGTAATAACATTGATCGACAACAGTAGGGTCATGTTTGAGTAGAATTATTCTGGTGTGTATTCACCCCCTGCTACAAACCCTGATATATACACCCGGGGGTGTATGTATATATATATATAAATAGGGCGGGTGCTACTTTATACATTCTTCATTCTAAATCTCAGTGTACTGTAGTGTTACTATTAATTTGTACAATGTGGTTTTTTAGTCTGAGTTTTAAATTTCTCAGAAACAGATCTTCCAAGAGGCTTAACGCAACAATGGTGTTTACAAGGCGTAAAAGGGTTCACGAACACATTTTCTTGTCAAGATGAATTCGGGATTATGCTCGAATGTTCCGCTTTCATCCGCGTTAGTCACCGGAAACAAGTGTGAAGGCAGCTGCTCTTTGATTCTTAGTTCCGCGAATTATTTGCACGAGAAGTTTCAACACGAAGGCATTCGAAACATTTTGAAGGTCGAGTGTGAAGGAAAAAATATAGATAGCGTTTATTAGCCCACGGAATGAACAGAGACGAACAAAAGCAGAGTGGATTATTAAAGCAATCAAAACAAAAAGTACGATTGATTTTAAGTTGAATAGGGGTACAGCTACATACGTATAACAGAGAATGCATTTCATACCCTCATGCAATACTTTATGTGAATTATACCCGTAAAACTATCTAATCCGTTATAATTCCACCAAAACTTCGTATAGCGAATGAAATTCTTGGATAACATATTGCCTTTTAGACTGTTTTTAATATGTACCTTATTTGTTTACCGTGTTGTATTCGAGCGAGTATTGGCCACTACCGAGCAAAATAACCTTCGAAACTTGCAAATGTGCGTGTATGTGAGGTGTTATCTTAAGACTAAGAGATAGTCTTAAGACTATGAATAATGGAAACAAATTACGACAAATACGGAAATATGAAATCCAACAGTTGGTGGCCAGGCGAATTGATCTTTAATTTACACACAAAGATAGTTAATTACGATGTGCTCAACGTAAAGTTTTCGATCGGAAGTTATTTTTCGGAAATCCTATTTCCACATCATGACCTGTTTCTCTAGGCGCCCAATGATTATTAATGAATCATATATTTCGTGATAAAATAACGGAGTAGGGGGAGAACAGGAAAATAGCGGTCCGGAGCGACCGACTGTCGGTCGAAATCGACCAAATTCGCGAAAACGTGAAATATCTGACGGCGAGGTCACCTCCATCGGCTCTTCCTAATCGAAACAGTAGCCTCCCCACCTCCCTCTCTATTTCCTCTTTATTTCCCCCTCCCCTCGCCCCTTCATCGAAACCACCTTGCGAGAACATACACCCGAGAGGCCGGACGGGCAGGAACGCTATCTCCCCTTTTGTGAAGCCTAATCTAAAAAAAACTACTTCACACCCATCTCCCCGTGATGGGCAAAATTTCCATCCATCAACGCCTTCGTGGACCACCGCGGGGGAGGGCTCGGAGAGGTGGTCGGGGGCAAGTATCTGCTTTCGCAACCCCAACCTTCCTTCCCTCTCTCTCTTTCTCCGCCTCGCTAATGCGGGAGCGGCGAGGGAAGCGGGCATGGTGGACCTCCAAAGGCCAACACCGACCTCACTTAACTCCTCCCAATACCGACCTCTCCTCCCCTCCCCCCAAGAGCATCTCCAGTTCCACTTCCTGTAAGGAATTCCTCCACCCCTCCGGGAGTCCTTCCCTCTCCTGTCCAATCCCACCCCCTCTCAGCCGAGGAATCCTCATAGGTGGAAGGTGCCCTTGGCAGGGTGCAGTAACCCCTGAGAGGGTGTCCTCTGCTGGCAGAGGGATGATTTCCCCCCTGCCTGTGAGGAGGTGATGAGGAGCAGGCTCTCGCTCCTTAAAACCCTCCACCCTTCTCCGATGATATCCTGCGGACGCTTTTCGCCTTCATCGAGTGTTCCCGTGACGTCACGGCCAACTACCCCATGCCCACGCCCTCGCCTTTTCTGTAGCGCCCCTACCCACTCAACTCCGGTTCCCTTCCACGTTCTCATCTTCTCCAGGCGGACCGTTTCCTCCCTCCCGTTCGACGAGGAGCTGCTTGCTCTCTCCGTCCCTCCCTCTCTTCTCTCCCTCGCATGACTCGCTCCTCCGTCTCTCTCTCTCTCTCTCTCTCCCTTTCTCCCTCTTCGCTCCGTAAGTGGACTTGGATCATTTTTCAACGCCTTCGTCCCTTCGAAGGCGCTCGCTTTCCGAAGGGAAGGGCCTGCCCTCTATGAGAAACTGAGGAGGGAGGTCGGTGACGCGAAAAGTACGTTAGGGGAAGGGTGATTCCACGCTGGCTGACACTCATTTAAGTTCATACGATTCGCCTGAAGAAATAAATCCACGTTACCAAACGCATGCAACCGACAAGAGAGCACACCCTACCACACACCTTTTTGGTGGCTCGCAGAGTATTTATGTAGATGTTAAGTAGATGAGATTACATATGCTTATACTTGCGTTTTATCACAACACACTTGGGATTTGAATCAACGGGAAGTAGGAAGAAAACTTTTCCAAGTTATGAAAACTTTTCCATTATATTGTCTGCTCTCTCACAACAGTCCATTCCATTATTCGGTCTGAGTTCCGGCGGTTCGTGAAGGATCCAATCCATACACCACACCAGAAGAGCTGGTCGATCCGACCGTCCATTTGGATGTCCAATTTACGAAAGTTTTTCACCCCGGGCGGAAAATGGCAGGTGAAGATGTTAGGCAGTTATGAGTTTGGCGTCGGGGGCGAGAAACCAAGAATGAAATCGCATGGACATTCCCCCCGGCGCCCACCAGTCCTCTCGGATTCCACCCTCTTCCGCCCCGCCCCCCCTTGCCCCCAGGGGCAGCGCTCCGGGGGGAACACCCAAGAATAAGAAGCCTCGGATATCTTTCAAATTCCGTTTTGATGTAATTTCTTTTTCTTTTGACCTCGCGATCATATTAGATGGGCACTTAGGTAGTGAAGATAGAGCAACAATACCGAAAAGTAAATTGGAACGTGAGTCCGGAGGTTTTAAATACGTATGGACAACCGACTGTTTTAAGCAAACACTAATTCTGAGATGCGAATGTGGGAAGCAAAATATCTATCTATTTCATCAAACAATAAAGCATAGCGTCACACTTTAATAATATTCCCAATAATGGATTACTATTTTTAAATGGGGAAGGACCGTAAACGTTTTTATTTCGAATAGCTTGGATGTGCTTAGTTAAAGCTTTCTCGGGATGCCAGGAATTTTTTAAATTGGTGAATCAGAAATGTCTGCTGAATAGGGGATGTATTGTATATGCTACCCTTTATCTATCTCTCTTCTTTTCTTCCTTTCCCTAGCCAACCTAGAAAATACGAAAGAAATCTACCTCCCTGAAGTGGTGAGAACTAGATGTACTTACAGTTATAATTACAACCTCGCAATTAACTAGCGCTGTTCCTTGTCCCGGTAATTCACTTTCACTAGGCGAAATGGAGACTAATGGCCTGGGGTTATCCCGCTTAGAGGAGTCGACAGTGTTGGGTTCGGATGTAATTTTACTATCAGTTACAAAGTTTGTCAAACCAAAACGAATAACATTCTATTTAACATCAGCTATCCAAAGCTTCTCTCGTTTTGCACCATGCTCAGTCCTCACTTTTCATCTACAAATATTAAACAAAGGAGAAGAGGTGTCAATAAAATATCAAGTTAGGTAGGAAATAAATGGCATTTTAAAGGTACTTCTTCATCTATGGTAATGCTATTACTTTGCCAATGTTTACTACATTCGAATTCCAAGGAGTTTCCAAACACGTCAGAAGGTAATTTCTAGGATGTAAGGATAGCTGTTATTGTAGTAAATCACTTGGTTTATTATACTGAAAAGGATAAAATTAAAATTCACCATTTCACCAAAGTAATATTTTTCTAGAAAAGAAAATTTACCACGCACGAGATAAGAACTTACGACTTTTAGGTGTTCGGGTCAGAACGTTACCAACATTAGTGCTGCGGTCTGCATATCTACCTCCTTCGCGATTTATGCTAATTTTCCGAAACAAATTACCTGACTTTTCACAGTGGTGATCATCATATCAATATGGATCGAGTGAATTTATGGCGTGCTTTAAGAAGCATTCAGTGGTCTATTTATGTAACGAAAAAAAGCCTTGGGAAAAATGAACAGAGACGTCTTTCCAAGTAGATGACCTGGGCACATTTAATATACATGAAGAGAGGTGTGAAGTGATGAAGAGTGTGGCAATCATTACGAAGGGCGGTGATGCGGGATGATCGACAAGCGAAAAAGGACGCGAGAGGGAATTTAAGAGTTTTGCAAAGCAAATTAAAGCGAAACACTATTATGCCTCCTTTCTACGGAGAGAGAGAGAGAGAATGTTTTTAAAAACGATCAGATCGAGTTTCCCTATTTTTCAGAGATCCGTTGGAAAAACCGTGTATCGACATTTCAGACAGTTCCAATCTATTATGCATTCAAGGCCCATAGTGTACCGGAGAGCGTTATCGAGAGACAATATTAATTCAAAAGATAAAAACCTCTTGTTTATACATTTTCTGCTTGAATTTGATTTTAATGTTTTCAAAAATTTGTTAGAAAGTTACACATCACTACTACTAAATGTGAAGTTGAAAATAGAGAATTTCAATATTTTTTTTATTTTCCTCTATAATTGTTTTTCTTGGGATTCTAAATAAATATAATCATTCGAAATACTACTCGTAGGGTAAGGTATTTACTTCATGAAAATAATATCATACTAAAACTAATGGAAATACGTGACGGCAATTTCCAAATAATTTCTTCGGACCACAATTATCAATTGGAGAGTTTGAACCCTCTGATCACCTCTATACGGCCTCAATAATACAGGCACGGAAAATTGAGCTCATGACTTGAGAGTTTTGTCAGCCCTTCATTTGTCTTTTTTTTCATTAAGGAAATGGAAAACATATTCGCTCAGCCCATTCCATACTTCTATATACATAGTCAAATTGGAAAATATGTAAAAATTCACCAACTCTCACTTCCGGGAGGCTAATATTTCCATGACAGGGATTTAAGTGGTACTCATCAACCGGAGTTAAAGTAACCCTTGTCTGAGGATTCAATTTAGAATTGAATATTTGTAATAATTAATCAATTTTTAACTGGCACCAAAACTAAATGAATAAAGGACTTAATATTTGTTTTTAGGATATAGAGATATGATTATAAACGCCAAATTGGCGCTTCTTTTAAAAATACTTGGTAGCCGAATTTCGTTCTGGATTCCATATATTTGGAATAGAATGCCATTACCGAAAAAATAATAAAAAATGTTAATACGTAAGGCATGCCCTGATTGATTGTCAGGTTTCCCATTCCGAAAGTAACATGCGATTACTAAAGAGTACAAATAATCAAACAAGTAAGTTATTGCATAGAGAATAAAAAGTAATTAGTAAGTTATTATGGGGATTTTCATTCCTAATACTGTGAAGAAACTAATCAATATAAGATAGCCTTCCAATGCATTAATACGCTGATTAGGTCTTCATAGAAGTGCAAAAAACATGAAATTGAATCCGTTTTCTATGAAAAACAGTAAAGAAAATTGTTAGTATTTTATATTCGATCGACTGAAATGTTCCGTATTCTCGCAGTTGAATCTCTCCATCTTAGTATGATGCAAAAAGGAAACGAGGGTGCTTAGAGAGACAGGGTAACAGCAGCTGCTGTGGTGACGGAAGTGGGTGTGAGCGCGGGCGGGTGAAGGTTGAGAGCCTTGCGAGACACGCCCGGGAGTTCCTAGTTGCTGGGGTCGTCTGCACCATTGTGGTTGCAAGAAACCTATTCGGGAAAGTTTTAAGTTCTGTCCAGTTGCGGTCGGAAGGATGAGAGAGGAATATGGCAATAATATGTGGAGGGCGACTCAAAGGAAGGAGGCTTTCGTATTGGTGAAGGGATAGGCGGAGAGATGTCACCACTGAGACTGCTCTAACAAAAAACTCGCGAGTCTCGAGTCCACCTGAGGCGAGAATAACGAGGGGCTAACGCTGCGGAGCCAGCCACTGAGAGGACGGGGTATTTTTTCCGCCTCCTTCACCGTTTTTCTAGGTCGGAAAAAAGGTCTCTCTTAAAAATCTGTATGGTATGCGATAAGAGCAGAGAAAGGGGCGAATCGTCCTTTTGGTCTATTGGGTTCAAAAATGGTTCGGTAGACTTATGAGAGGTCTCAAGGAAGCACCACTTTCCTTTACATCTACACGTTCAACACAACTTTCCGAGGGTGTTTTGGGAAACGTCTTAACACGCTCCGTTTCCATATTGTGATTTCAAAACACAAAGCCATTTCGATGGACGATTTGATGACCTGTGGCACGCGTGAACAAACACTTGGGCGAACGAAATGAAAAAAACGTGACATCGGAGCACAAAGGCAATCAAAGCACTTTCAAGAAAGGCAGAAAAACTACTTTAAGTATTGCGACATTAAAGAACATTCACTAGTAAGGGGTAAAATATGGCTAGGATGTTGTGATGAGGAGTAATGAAAAGATGCACCCACTTTTGAAATTTGGAAGATATTATAAGTACTGAAATGTAAGTAAATATTTTAAGTTTTATTCGAAGGTGACTTATTGGTTGATTCAGCTGTATTTTTAATACAGTTACTCGTATATTCAATCGATTTGACGAAAACTCGCTGCTTATCATGAACACGCATCGTTCATAAGGACGGGTTTAACATAGCTCGATTTTCCACTGTGGAACGCCAGCCCACGACTTGGGCGAATATTTTCTGAAAGGACAGCCATTACAAGAGCTCCATAGGTTAAGGTTTTTCACCAGAATATTTTGGTTTGAAGTCGAATGTTTCAACGGAATGCAACCAAATTGTAATGAATGATGTCGATCGAAAGATATCTGGAAACGAAGGGAAAATTGAATATTCGTGTTAGGGAAAGAGTATGAAATCCTTGCGTTAATTAAAAATGTTACGAACGTGTGTAGTACGTTCCGGCTGATATGAAAAACCAAAAGATTTTCTTAAGTATCCCGTTTATTTTCTAGTAATATAAACATTTTTTAAATTATGTCCCCAAATACGAGACTAATGTGACTGCCTTACTGGAAACCTAAGAGTAGTATTTTATTATGCCTTTCATACGCCATTATTTTATATTTTCGAAGATACTGTAGCGAAATAGAAATTTTCGTTTAAAATGATTTCGGTACCAGTTTTTTTAACTCGCAGAAAAAACACAGTTGTCTTACAAATACTTGAAAAGGGGGTTTTTATACCATCGAAGTCTTCCTTTTCAAATCTCCATTTTTATTTTTCGCGCATCTCATTCTCAAACCTGCGTTGATCACATTTTGTCAAATTAATTTCTCAGTGAGATATCATATATCTAAATATGTAACTGTTTAACAAATTGGCGAGAGCGTTGTGAGGACCGCTAGGTGGATGTACGCTGCTGCATTGTACTGTCTATTCTCAAGCTTGTAAAGACATTATTACGGGCTTATGAAAATTACTTCGAGTAGACTTTGGAGCGGGGCATTAATCTTCAAATTAGAACAACCTAAAATAATATAAACAGGCAAATAAAAAAGGGCGCTCAAACGTATTCCAAAATATTTGGTGGCCCAACCACCTTCTCCTGTGGACAGAAGGAACTGACCTGGGTAACTTCTTTCCGTAGAAGAAGGTGGCTGGACCACCGAAAATTTCGGAATACGTGTGAGCTCGCATGTGTAAATCGTGAATTACCACCCACAGTATGTAAACCTCCTCCAAACGGTTGGAATCCCTAATTCTGAGCAGACGCGTCGATTAAAATCCAATATTATCTTGGGGACAACAGTTCTTCACAATTTTAGTACAATTAATTAACATATTGAAAATACAGACCACTGAAGTACAATACCACCCAACTTTCATTAACATAAGTCATTAATATTTGCTGTGGTTTTCCAATACCGAGTCACGTTTAGACTTCAGAACCACCATTAAAGAAAAGGCTTAAAGAAACAAGGTGATTATGAAAGTCTTCCGTGAATGTAATCGGAGGAGCAAATGTTTAAAATAGTTAATATGTAGATATATTCTCTCTTAAAATTCCTGTGATGTCGACAACATAACGCTGCTTCTGACGTTGAAGTGACGAAAATCATCATCACTAGTAAAGACTAACGAATAATGACGCAATTACCTCATCCACAACTAATTGCAAGCACTGGAAATCATGAGGAAACGAAAGTGTACAATGGTAGTTTCCACTTCATTAGGAACTTTGATCGAAGATGCACGCGGTATACTCCCCACGACCCTGCCAACTCATTTAAATAAGTTCCAACTTTAAATGAAAAAGATATAATCCACCGGGCTGTCATTTCTTTGGTCAATGTGCTGGATACACAAACGTGCATGGCCACGGAGATCTGCGGCAGAATTACCTGTAAGGACATGAATATTATGCTGGGATATGCTGATCTTCCTAAAATTACGTCGAAGGTTCGAAGTAACATCGACCGCAAAAACAACGATGAAAAATGTGCAAATGCTAAATTGTTGACGATGGTGTTGATTTGTAATTTGCGAACGCTTTATACCCGCAGCGAGCATCTTCCTTCCGGCACGCCTATCCCTCAGCATCGGTGCAGACGGGGATCTGAGTTTCAGCTACTGCCGCCGCCGGCTGGCGGTGGGTGGCCCGGACGGATGGCTCTCCTCCCGCATGACGGCCGTCGCCACCGGGGGGGAAAAACTTCTCACTCCCAGCACCACACGCAAAGCAACCTACTCCCCGGTCACTCGTCCCTCCCACACTTCGGGTGAGAATGGCGGGTTGAGCGCGAGATGCACTACGCACCAAGACGGTATTCCAAACAGGTGAGTCAAAGTTGTCACCGTGGTGATTAGGGAATCCCGGTGATTCCAAACCACTGCTTTGGGCGTGACAAATGGGAGATGGCTTTGGTGGAATTACTCCCGTCATTCACCAAATACATTAATCCACAAAAGTGCGAGGTTGTTGTTTTGAATTCACTGGGAACAAAGTTTCTTACTCCATCTGCGAATTGGCAGCACATCAGATTTTCGATGTGAGCATCTGAACATAAAACACTTTCTTGAGAACGAGGTTATTCTCGCAGTGTTCTGTCTTCGGGTATTCGGGCAAGTTATCCGTACACTGATGCCCTCACACGCGAAGCGTAAAAATTCCCGTGGCTTGGAGATAAATTACTCTAATAGATGAAGAACTTTTCATTCTGTATCGTCCATGTAAACACTAATAACATGCCACATTTGCTGTCCGGCAGCTGTACGGCAGGATCAGAGAAAAATAATAATCCTCACACTGGTGTCTTCCTCCCAACACAGGATTCCTAACGTGTGACAAAAAATAATCTTTTCCGATCGGAATTCGATTATTAAACTCGTTCGGAGGGACGATAGCTCGTAGTAATCCTGGAAGACGTGGGCCGGACACTAGTTTAACGTATTTCCGCGTCTCCCGAGTCCCGAAAGGTGAGTGAAGAGGAATCGGCTGCTCGTGGTTCACGCAAGTGTCCAGCGCTCAAAGGTCTCCCGTCCTTTTTCCGGAGGAGCTCGGGGGAGAAACACACGGTATCTGCGAATGACCAGCCCATTCGAAAGAGTGATGCGAAGTGGTCATGAGTGAGTTGGGCAACTCGGGGAGGCTGTCAAAGGAAAAAAGGAGAGAGATTGTAGAGAGGTTTGGGGAAGGAAGGAAGAGGGAAAGAAAGGGGGCATGGAAGTCAGCGGGGCTGGGGGTGGAGGGTGAGATGAACATAAAATGAGGGAAGGGGGAAAGGGACACAAAGACCTAAGGAACAGGGGTGTGGGGGGAGAAGAAGAGTGGAGGCACCCTTGGGCCCCTTTTGGTCATCTTGCAGGGAAGGAGGGACCCCACTACTAACTTACTGGGCCAAAAAAGAGTGGGGTAAGGGGTGTGCAAAGGGTGAGGAGTTAGGGGCTGGCCAGGGTTTCCCCCTCCTTATTCTTCTTTTGAGGGTGAGAGTTTTGGCGGTTGTTGGGGGAGAGAGGGCAGTGCTGGTCAGGGTGACGGAAGAGAAGCAGAAAAAAAATATAAAGACTGGTGGCCGATGACGAGCAGTTAGGGCGGAGAATCGCCTTTCTCGAGGGCGCCACAACCTCCCGAGGCTCTTACAGAGCAAAGCCGAATGAGAATCCATTATGAATTCATCCCCAAACTCTCTGGCTTTCCTACAGAAATAACTTCCTCCTTTCCCAAACCAGTCCGACATGAATCCCCCTACGGGCACACACTCACTTCTTTGCGGAGGACGGAGAATCCTCTCAGAATTCTTCCATCGTTATCAAATCTAGAGAAACCACCTGAGTGCGACTTTCGTTTTGGCACGCTGCATACTCGTACATATCCTGAAATGCATTTTAAATTCATTCATAATTTTTTATTTTCAAAATGCATCGCGGCACCTAGAGAGAAAAATAAATGGCGGGGGGGTGATGAAAAGTAATTCAACTTAGAGAGCTTAAAGAATCATGAAAGTTTGGAAATACATTTTCGTGTTGAATCAGTCTTCGAATCACTGTATTCATTATCGATAACTAATTTTCCTCCATTGCCAATATCTAGACCCTATGCAACTGCAAAAGTATCGTAAGTGCTCTCAAAGACGATATTAATGTAAGTGTAACCGTAATTGAAGTAAAAAATAAAATTTCATTGGCAGCTAAAGCGCCAACTTCTCCGCCTCAAGAGTATTAACATCCACAGTGAGAATCCGATATATACTGAAAACTAAACTATTTTACATGAATGTTGGTTAATTATCTGGACTCACTCACGACGACTAATTATTGCTGAAAAAGCACAGTATGCAGTCTATGTTTCTGTCGTCATGAGTGGACTTTCAGTTACTAGTTTCTTTCAGCTACTAGTTTATGTACGCGGTGTGCACTAATGATGATGTCACTTGCACTAATTAATTTTTGATAATACGGTACTCTAATTTCAGCATGAATACTCCAGGTAAATAGTGCACTGCAACAAATTCCCACGCCTTTCCTTTGCATTTCTCATTTTAACTGTCCACTATTTAATATTTTGATTGAAATAAAGTTGATATTCAATTTCAGTAGCCATGTATTAAGTGCTTAGATTTAAATTGATTTGTCTCTGTCTCTGGCTGAAGCTTTTGGAATGTCCCTCGATACAATTGAAGAGATTTGATTATTTTTTTTAAGATTGTAAAGAAATTCGCTTTGCGGAACCGACCGCAGCCAAAATGCAAGACTGAAGACACGAATAAAATATTAGCCCAATTAATGGGCCTAAAAAATATTCTTATATTGCAAAAGAAAGGCGGCAGTACTGGCTGAACACTATTTAAATTGAACCCGGCTCTTCATCGGAGAATGAATAACACGTAGGGGTCAGGTGATACGTAACAAAAGGATTCGTTAAAAACGCTATATTTCCAGAAATTTCTTCATAACTGGAGCACATGGCGAGGCGTGTCGGGACTCCAAAATCCGTCGGACGAAAGCCACGCGATCCCCGGAGAGTTTAACGCCTGATACCCCGTCCGTATCACTGGAATCGGTGAGCACGTTACCAATTCATTAAAATGGTAATCTTTTGTGACGCCCAAGATTTGTTGGATCTACTTTGTGCTCGTATTCGTAGACAAGGAAAATTCTGTTGGGCCATTTTTTTTAGTGTTAGAATGCGTGTTCTTAGACAATGGCTACGAAAGTGAGAGATACAGAACATGAAGTTCACGGACTGGGCATGTATGACAGTAGGCTTTCCCTACGATTGAAGCAGGGTCTAATGCAAGTGATGAATTTTAACCCAAATTGTACATCGTGATAAAAACAAAGATGGGGTAACCTTTGTCGCTGTCTTTTTAATCAAAGTTACTTATTCGTACAATAAGGAATGTTTTAAAAATAGAGAAATCGAAAAATGATGTGATTATGAAATACAACGTTGTGACTATAAATTTCAAAGGAACTGTCTTCGAGTATGTTCCCCATCAACAGATTTCCTAATTACCCAAAATATTTGAACTAGCGAAGGGATTAACTTAATGCATTAATATAAATCAGCACACGATTTTCTTTCACAGAAATTTTTTCGTTTTACTTTAATGAGTTCTCAACATAAGAGAAAAAATCGCGCATTTCAGACTGTCAGAAGTACTTTTAATGCATTAGGAAATACGAATGTATGACGGAACTCGTGGGCTCGTGTGTGTACAGCGTGCGTCAGCAAGTGATACTGCCGTACCCTGCATGTATGTATGTGCGTGTGTACATATATATGTATCTGTATGTATGTATGCTTGTGTGTGTGTGTGTATGGCGAGGAGCGTTTAACTCAAGATTAGGCCGGTCATGTGCACGAGCACTGTTGCATACAATCAGAGCTTGAGCTTTGGATAACGAGCCAACACAATAATTGCGAAATTGGGATAAATTCGAAAACCTGAATAATTGAATGAATAAACTCAACTGATCACGCTACATATCACTGTATTGGCAATAGAATGTGATTCTTTAAAAGATTTTATAGAGTTAAGAAGTACAGAATAGGGAAGCAAAAAAACCACCAGGGAAGCAAAAAAATAGCTGTTTCAACCAATACCACATGTTTTTTCTGAGACTTGCGGCAGCTGACGGTCGATGGAAACCCTCTCATCATCAGAAGTATCGTGGTTTGCAGTTCTTGGTGACTTAATTTAAAATATATCAAACTAAAATTTGCCGTTTTTGTTCCAGTAGTTTTTTCTCAGAACAGAATGAGCGACCAATTCGTCGAGATAAATACCCAATGCCCTGCCTTTTTTATTCCCCAAATAGTTCCCCATAATAAATGGCTCCTCTATGCAACGCAAAGTAAACGTGTTTACCCCTCTCCACGCTTCTAACTTCAGCATTAAACAAGCAGCACTAAACAGAAGTGCCATGGAATGAGATGGACAAACCTGATCTGGCTCTCGAAAAATTTAGGGAGATCAACGTGGCAGGGAGCATAGAAAAATTAACAATTGACTCACCAATTACGCACCACTGCACCGTCATTTGCCTCGCGTTCGGAGTCGGTCGTGGAAGAATTGGTTGGTTTCCACCATATCTTCTTCGGCCTCGAATTTTCGATGAGTTTATCATGATGCTAGCGAAGTCGCGGAAAAAACTTACAGATCTTGAAGCACGAAATAAGAGGCAAGCGCTGGAAAACATTGCATTCACAACTGGTGCAGAGCGCTCACCATTTCCATCGTAAGTAAATGTAAAGCCTTGCTAAACGCCTCGACACTACTTATGAGGTTTTCCCAAGGCTCTGGCCTGGAGTCGCAGCGAGAGTGAACTGGCTGGCCAAACTCTCTCGCCCTTTTATCACCGAAGGTCAAGAGTATATTATCAGACGGGGTACGTGACGCATTGACACAACCCTTTACCGATCCAAGTGGGCAAGTCTGTTATGCTCCAGAGCCAAGTGCGCGCAAGCCATTAGTGTGCAAGGGGTTCGGTTAAATGAATCCATTAAGTCCTTTCATGAACAAGTTTTCGATTTGATATGTGTAATTAAATTTATTTCTTTCGACATCTAAATAACCAACTTATATGCTTCCAATAATTAAAAACTCTTTGCCAGTAATAGTGGGTTGATTTGTACTGAAATTTTAGACAATATAATTCATTCAGAACATATGAAAACCCCTTAGAAATTGTGTACATCGTAACATTCCTAAAATTTAAATGCACATATACTAGAAATATAACCTAGCAGTTTATTGGATGTTATAAAAGACAACACACGTAAGATATGGTTAATTTGCTTAAGGAGCACAACGTCAAAATTGATATTTCAAAGAGCTTTCATAAAAAAATTCGCTGAACAAAGTGCAACAATTTGTATCAGGTCGGATGGTTAGATAAATGCCCTTCATGGGGAAATAAGACAGTAGCTTTTAACAAGATGTTAATTTTATCTTTATCCATAAACGAAAAAAGTGAAAGGATTAAGTCATAACTGAGCGTGGCCAATTACGGCTTTGATCACAGGGAAAATAAACCACTAATAATGCCTATCAGTGCCTTTCCGCATAAACAGTCGTATCTAATGAAATTAGAACGTCAAGTTAAAAGAGTTTCAGCTTTTAAATAGATATGTCGATTGTGGTTTTAAAAAAATTATCTGATGAAGGATTTAATTACAAGAATAGCTCGTAATTATGGAGAAAGTTTGAAACCTAGGAGTTTGAAAAACACAACTAAGTCTTGATGACGTAATTTTTCACTCTGAGAAATGTGGTAAGCACATTACTCTGGCTTATGCGATAGTTGGGAAATGATAAGATGGAACTAAAATAGCAAAAGAATGTTGTCATGTAAAAGGAAACACGTGGTATTATTGGGAAAACACTAAATGAATGAACGATGAATATATAGGGGAAAGGGAGTGAAAAACGCAATAGATTTCTGGGTAAGTTCTGGTATTTGTTTATTCATAATTTCCAGGAATTAGGTTCCACTTCCTTTCCAGCTAATAGCACTAAACCTGACTCATGGAAGATAATACACCACAAGGACGTTTGGACAATTCAGTTACTAGAAATATTTATTTGACTTTTCCAGTTTTCCCTGTTTAAGGTGTAAAGAGCGTTAAACACGAGTTTATATGTTTTTCATTTTGCCATTTAAACTGATGACATATTTTTCATGGAAATGAAAGTTGCAATTGGAGTAGTACAGATAAAAAGTTCCACAAGTCTGCCTATGAGGCAGCCGCTGAATTAGCTTGGTGAGCTAAGCAGCACCACAGGACTTGGGTTCAAATCCAGAGTTGGGGCATGGCGGTTAAGAACCAAGATTTCGCCCGTAGTAGTTTAGCTTCAAGGTATGGTACGCGACAACCTTGGCCAAGGCAAATCGATATTCCAACTCCTAATGCACGTAATAATATGTTTTGAGTTAAATCCCAGGAAGGTATCTTGTGATATATACCCATTTTACTCTGCAGGTTCTTCTCAAAAATGTCTTATTTTGAAAGTAAATTTGAGCGACCGTAGTACCTCAAGTCACGAGGAAATTTTTTTTATCCATTGATCATAGTTTGCCAAAAGAGTGATATGACACATATGATGCCATAGCAGAAAAGTCACACCTCACCATTGTGTCGCCAGGATAAAGTGGCTGTGCTGTGTAATTAAGACGTACTAGTATTATTTCGGCTTATGCAACGGGAAAGGGGGCAGACAAGCAGGTAGGGCCTCCGAGTCACGCGGGCAATATGCCTGTGGGCCTTGTTTTTCTCTGCTCCGGAAATGGCGATCTGCCTGGCCAAATTCAAATGCTTCGCCGCATTACTAAGCGATTATAAATTTACAACTTTTAGTTAATTCAGAATCATTTCCGCCTAAATGTTCAATTACATTAGTACGTACTTAAAAGGCCAATTGAGGAGATACAATCCGAGTCATATTCCCAAACGGCCCAAGCTTATATTGGCGGACGTGAAAAAATTAGTTTGATTCAAAACGGAATTGAATAAGGGAATACTTTTATTCTATGCCAGTTGAAACGTAAAACTTTTAATACGTTAAAAATGTAAAATTCCCATTCGTATGAAATATCTCGCCATGAGCCTACACAGCATTTTGTTTAACAGTTAAAATTTTAAAATCAATCGTCATAATTCATCTAGGACCTAATTATTATAACTGAAATGAATTTTAATGTCAGTAATAAAACTTTGAACCAAAACTAGCATAATATATTATTTATAAAGTTTTTGTTTCTGTAGCGTGAAGGTAAACGGGGGGATGTAGTTTGTTGTGGAACCGATATTAGCACACCTAGACAGAGATAAATTAACATGTCTACTTCAATATTACAAGAAGTTTTTTGCTAGTTTGTTAGTTTTGTTAGTTTGATTCGAAGAGATCCTCTCACAAATTTTAGTTAAAAATAAGAATATGCACTGATGAAGGACGTTCGCGGTTAGGGATATTTTGACGCTTGAGAATGTTCTGCGGTACAATAAAATCAATTCGATGAAGCCCAAATGTCTCAAACTTCATGGGAGAGTACGTATAACGGCGAATGAGAATGATGATCCCGGCTTTTTGTCACGTATTTTGGTATGAACACTGTCCACGTACGACAGTTGTTTTGGAGAAGCAGATCAATGTTTTTAAATAATAGTGAAAGTTATTTTTAGCTTGTCAGCACAATAAAAAACACGTCACAGTAATAAACACGTCACTCATTTCCACTGCTCTTACAATGACAATAAAGTTACTTACAAAAGGCCCTAAATAAATAATGTCAACAATGTTTGGCTTACCAAACCTTGTTTCCACAGCTAAACAAGATATAAAATAACGCAGATACAGTAGAATAATGTTTTTTTTTCAATCAACGGCGCGAGTAAATTGAAGGAAAACGAGGAAAATCCATATTTAATACACGGAAACTAATTACGTTTTGAATCCCTAAAATTGTGAAAACTCTTAGTCCAATTCAATCAAAGGTAATGACCCTAACATATGATTCTCTCCCTCGATTCCGAATTAGGTGATATTAATTGAAATAAAAATCTTAATAAAATAACCCGCTCTCGGAATGGCACCAGGGCAACAATAAAAAAGAGGGCCACGCTTTTTCGTTTGACGTGAGGAGGACGGAGGTAGCATTGTGCCGAGTGCGTTATCTCGATGCCCTGGGTATAAAAATTAATTCGTTCGCACGTTTGTAATATCTCTGCCGTCCCCATTGTACGGCGCAGCACTTGTGCGCAATTAACCTTTACCCGGCTCCCACGTGGGTGGATTTCTGGCAAATTGCGCGACTACGTTTCACGTGTTGGATGAGTCGTGGGTCCGGTCACGAAAGGAATGAGAGATGCGAAGGGAGAGATAGGTCTTCGTGGTGAGGGAAACCCAGCGCATTCAGTGCGAGACGTTGCGGCACTCTTACACCTCTTACACCGGTGGTTTAACCAGGATTTAAAGCAGATTTCATTATTTAAAAAAATAAAGAAATATTTTCTTTAGTTTACGGTCACAGTCATGGCCCATTTCAGTGGAATTAAGTTAACAGAGGCGAGAAGCATGCATGCTCTTTAAGTGAAGACTTCCAAAACTATAGATTACTTGTAAGAAAATCGGGAAGCACAAATGAATTAAAAATACGAAGATCACATTGGTGATTGAATATAAAACAAACTGAAAAAGGTAAGGTAACTTGGATTAGCAGTATTAGTCCATAGAGGAAGTTAATAACACAGATTCCTATTAAGGGCTAATATTTTGTTCAACACAAAGGAATGCGAATTTCTGTCTTCATTTGTTATAATTTTTGCTAAATTTATGCATACTTTTTCAATCGGTAAAATAACATATATCTCATGGATCTGTCTGAAATAAATATAGTCTGTGAATCACTGCAACAGTACCACTCACTTTGGCGCTTCTCTCAATTAATTTGACAAACTTCAGGAACTTAGTTCACAGGCAAACGAAAGGAATATTTATTCGTAAATGTACAGAAGTCTTTCGTCGATGAGAATTGCCAATGACCGGAAAAACTTTTTTTTGGCATTTATAATGCAAACATATCTCTTTTTTGGCAACATTTTCACGGATTCGACCAGCTCTACTACCTAAACGTGTATGACTGCGGATTCATGAGGAATCCTGAGTTTTTGAGGGTTACTCAGCAAGTACCAACCCATGCGAATGGGCTCGTTTTCTTCAGTCTTTCTTCAGGTGTTTTTCAAATTACTGCGCCCTATTACCATAGCTGCAGTTGACTTCAGCAAATGTTACTTTTAATTACCATAGCAGCAGTTGACTTCAGCAAATGTTATTTTGAACGAACTCATGACAAGACTATCCGTACATTAGAGATATTTGCACATTTTTATGCAAAAATGCTCACTTCCCAACAAATGACAGTTGTAGAAAATAGACGTAAAATGCAGCACTGCACGTAGTAATCTACTCGTATTCAATTCACGAGTTAGCTTTTAAAGGCCAATAAAACGGAACGTATCATGAAGAGAGAGAAAGAGCATGCGTACTTCACGCACATTAAATATTGTAGTCTGAAGCCCGAAAAAAATTGCCTGGAAACCTGGAAAATTTATCCACTCGAAAGTAAGGTCATATTTTCACCCCAGTTTTTCACGGGGAAAACAGAATCTGGGTGGGTGGTTATCGAGGAAGTTCCGAGGAATGCTCCGTTTTGCAGAATCAAGGCGAAATCATAATACTATAGACCACCACATTATCACTGATTTCATGTAACGAGGAGGGAGAGTGGGAGATTTACTTTGACTAAAATTCCTCGTTATTTTCAATTCACAAATGTTAATGGCATTTCCGCGACCTGTGGCGTATAGTAGCACTTTCTACATTTTAAAGCATTAGTACATCAAAGAATTAACAATCAATTAAATCAAGGAGGCAGATTAAAGAGGTCCCTTCATCCCCTAGGCACACAATAACCATTAGAAATATTTAACCACGCTAAATTTACTGGCGATTGAATGTATTGTCAATGATTTCTTTCTTTCCTTTTTACAAATTGCTGGTAGTCGACGCAGTCATTACATACAGGAGCGAATCTACAAGAATAACCTTTTCAAAGCGCAGGAACTTTAATTTCTAAATATAGTATTCTGTGATATTATGTGCAAATATAAAATTAATCAACTTCCAAGGCTCAAAATCATTAACATTTAATGACTCATTTACATTTAGCTACATTGGCTGCTGTTACTTCATGTTTTTCAATTGATTAGTTATTCCGGGACTTGATACATTTACTGTATTACTTAATTTATCCCATTCAAAATTTTAGTACACCTTTTGGCGTCTCATACTGCCTAATAGCTGAATAATATTACCAATGAAGATCAACGGATCAGGCACGTTAATTTCGACAAAATGAAATTTGGCCTAATATTGACGAAAGCAAACGATGATACAGAAGACGATGCCATTGGTGTTTCCGAACTATTATCCGAAGTTGTAGTTCGATGGAAACGTAAAACCAAAAAAGAACGCCCATGGCATAGTATAGCTTCACGCGTGATTCGAAAATATGAGTATTCTTTGACAATTAATGAAATTATTGATATGAGAGAAGGGCACACTTGATGATTTACCAACTCAATTGACTGGAATACCGCAACTTAATTCACAATACTCTTGTAGTCTTATACATAGATAGTATAATCAAACTCCCAATTTACCATCGCTATATTTAATATAGCGGGTTGCGGTGGTCTAGTGGGTAGAGTGGTGGACTACTGACCGGAGGGTCCTGGGTTCGATTCCCGGGCGAGGCACTCTGGGCACCTGTAGCTCCACCCAAGCTAGTTGATTTTTCGGGTACCAGATCTTCCTGGGAAACCATAACCGGCACAGGGAAAGGAACTGGCCCTCCTACCCTGATGTGTGAATATTCACACGCCGTCGGGCTTAGTACATGGGTGAGCTCTACCATCACCTACTAAACCGACCTTCGGGTTGATTACTGTGTTTATGGTTTATTTAATATTTATTTTGTAATCTGAGGCGATCGGGTTTGTGCGGTAGCTAGTGTATTCGCTTCCCACCCCAAGGGACCGAGTTCGAATCCCGTTGATGGCATATCCCGATCCCTACTCATGGTTCCCAATAGAGGGCACTTCGAGCGCAGGCCTTCCGTCGGAAAGGACGTTGAATAATGGTCCCCTTAGGGTATTTCGTTCACGAGAGTAGGATACTGCCATCGCCGAGTTTCTCTTCACCCTTCCCCCTTTTCCCTGACATTCTTACCCATACCAAATCGCCCAAACATTCCAAACTGCGTAAATGACCCTGGCCATCGGGCATCTCCCCAAATAACTAATACTATATTTATTATTTGAATACTTTCGGGGCTCGCTAAGGACGATATTAGGGCGAGAGTGTGTACCTGTTTCAAAACTAATACTAAATGAAATACATTTTTTGTTTCCAGCATTTAAATTCGTTTTAAGGCCGGGACAATATTTTAAGTGAACAAAGTTCTATTTTCTACACATTTTAAAGTAAAAAGCAGGTTCAACTGATTGCAAAGTATAATGTTACAATTTTAGTGCGGGTTGAGCGCTTTCTTTAACCATTAGCAACAACGGCTCAAGCAAGTAAATTACTTTGAAGTAGTTATTTCTCCTAATGGACAAAAAACGTATCGTACTCGCGCTTCAAATTTCATAAAACTAAAGGTGTGGCATAAATATACCTTTCAACTATTTTGTATCAATAAATTACACATGAATGCTTAATTTGATGAGAAAATAAAATATTATTTGCACATTCGTACCGTTTCGTTGTTTGTCCACAGGGAACGAAATCATATTTTAATGTAATAAAATGTACTTACACGAATAGGGTCTTTCGTGGTACTTCATATCTTTTTCTGGTATTATCAACATAGCAAACTTATTATTATCCTTTTTATTTGCATATACCCTAGAATAAATTTTGCCTACGGTAGTCTAGACGGATAACGTTATATGCAGAATTTTCAAAGTGTGAAATCATCCGCCTTGACCGGGATTCGAACCCTGATCCCGGGACGTTTGGCCGAGTGCTTTAGCCAGTTAAAACTACCGAGGCGTCCTGATACACATCGGAACAAGATGTTATGACGAAATACCGTGCATAAAATGTCGCAGGTATTAGCCGTCGTGCGCGTTGCGCCACAGTCCACGAGGTTATAGCCAACTTTTTAAACACAAAGGTTTTTACCTTACACAAATTCAAAGAACTGCGAGAGATTCCCCGACGGAGTCGTCCGTTAAAAGTTACTGCCGCGTGCGGATTCTCTGGCAGTTCTTTGAATTTGGATTAAGTTATGCTACAATACTTTTTCGAAATATGTTCCACCCAAATAGACAAATCATTACCGATAGAAGCTTACCCAATGAAATTAAAAGTGCAACGATAACATATATAGCAAAATGTCAATCAGTGGTCCACTATCATCAGGATTGCCAAATGCTTTCATAGTGAGGTTCCAGCATTGAAATAAACGGCATGGCCTCATTCCCAGCCTGCCAACGATTGAGAGGAATTCATAATCTCCTACCACACATCCAAGCGGTGGCTTGCAGGGTACTTAAATAAATGAACCAACTTTAAAAAATACATGCTTCGGCTTCTTATTGGGAAATATGACCGAAGAAAAAGGATGCTCGATATTTTAATGAACACGAGAAAATACGTCCTGTAAAGAATAATTCCTTAATGTGCATTGGGAAACGTGAATAAGTCTGTACAACACGGCCGTTTTAACTTAAAGATATATTTTCGTTTCTCTAAGTAAGTGAGATAACAATTATACGATAAATATAAATGTCCCAACCAGTGTAATCGAAAGAATTGAGGATGGAGACTCCAAACTAGGCGATGGAGGTCAATGGAAACAAGAGATTGGGATGGGAATTGATTACCTATCCATTCACTTTCAGAAATTAGGTGTTATTGCCGATAGGCACTCAATGGATGCCCAAGAGGCCAGTCGAAATACAAATTATATGACTCGTACGTGGAAAGCCCTGTTTACAGTTCCTTTTTCGTTCAGATTTTGATCGACTGACTAAAAAGCACAAAAAAGATTTCTTGTTGAAAAACCAGCAGCTTCGGTATTCTATATCCTCACAAAGCTGTTGGACTTGACTGATTACGTGCTCCAAGTGCTTCACACCTCCGTCTGCACAAAAAATAGCATGCAGAGAAATTTCTGTGCTTCACATGAACGTCTACCAAAAAATAATACCCACAATAGTACCAAATTCCTACGAACACTAATTAGCTACCATTGACCCTTGCGATTTCTCAAACCTGAGAGAAATATCATGTATATATACGTCTGACACTACATGGAGCCACAAGAACGTGTGGCAGGGGATGTAAGGTCACCAACTGTGGGAGTAATTTGCGTTTAATTGAATTCGACTAGTAAAAATTGTCATACGTTATCTTACATGCAGCTGCGGTTCCATTTTGTGGATGGCAAAAGTGATTCCTCATCTTGATCGGTTTATCGGTCAATTTCGTAATTTCTTAATGCGTTCCATGCGGAGCTGGCAATTCATACCTCTATTTCAGGGTCAACCTTGGATGTTTATTTACCTAATAGGTCGTTCTAAACCAGGAGGACGTCACCCAACACATCCGGCCACGGTTACGGTGGGGTTACGTCCTCACAGACTAATACGAAGGTCTCGGGTTCGATTCCAACGTAAATAGAAAGGTTATCCTACACCTGAGGTTTTAAGTTTGTGATGTTTGTGTAGGATTGGCATGCACGCGAAATGAACCGACACACATACCTGTGGCGGGTTTAGTGTCCAGCATGAAGGACAGTGCCATCACTTCGTCCCTATCCCCTCCACCTCGACGAAACGTTTTCCTCTCACCCTTTCAGAGCGGCGGTGGTATTTGGGGCGCGGGCGACGTGGAGGAATCAAAACACAAACTAGGATGACACGTCCACGGCAACGGAGGAGGTCACAGGACGACGATCCCAGCCCCTTCCGTCCTTGGTCACTCTCCCCTTTCACTCACCAAACTCCCCACAAACCGTTTATGCACTCCCTCCCGTGCATCCTTCCACACAATCCTTCCCCGTCTTTTTTTTTCACCCCGTGGAGAAAGAGAGGGTGAAAAAAAACTCCCGACAACCTCAATAAAAGGGTCTCGCCACAAAAGGAAAGGTCGAAATATCCTTTTTCTTTTCTTTTTTTAAACACACGAAACCGCGCGACACACGAGGTGTTTAGGCGGGGCTATTATCACTTTTCCGGTGAGGTAAAATGAGCAAAAAAAATTAACCGGCGGCACCCTTCTCTTTTTTTTCTTCTCCTCCCCGCGCTACTGCAGGAGCGCGCTTCTCCACGGAGACCCCCGACACTCGGTGAACTCACCGGCGGGGATCGCAATAAAAGGTCCGCCGCCGGACGTCTCTTCCTCCTCGGACGACTCGGCAATAAAACGGCAAGGGGAGAGTCTCTCCGTCCGGGGCTTCATCACCCACACGCGCTTGCTCTGGCTCCCGCCGAAGCGACCGGCCTCGCCACGGCGACCACCGGCCGAGGGGCGAAGACTCTCGGGTGAAGGAAAGGCGGTTCGGTCGTCCGTGGTTAACCCTCCCGACTTCGGCTCGACGGGGAACTTGGCAGTTTCCGATTCCTTTCTTGAAGTTCCGTCAGCGGACGTTTTTGTCCTCCGGCGAAATCGACCGTCGGTCGTCCCACCGTTGCTCTCCTTCCGACACGCTCGCTCGCACTCTCTCCCTCGCCAGAGGGCGGCAGCTCCGCACTTTACAATGGTCGGAAGCCGACTGGCTGCTACTGCCGGTGGTGGGCCGTGTTCGCAGAGCCCCTTCCTCCCCCTCCCTCTCCTCCGCTGCCGCCTGACTCCCCCCCTCCAGCGCCCCAAGCTTCCTTCTCCGCTCCCCTTCCACTCGCCCCGTAAGAGGGGGACACCCACCCCCACCATAGCCTCCACCTCCCCCGCCCCCACCGGTCCTACCCCATGCCGTCTGAAAACCCTCCTGCTTCCTCCTCCCCCCGCAAACCCCCCCCGTAAGACTGCTCGCTCCACATACATACACACACACCTCTCCATGGAGCCCTCCCCCATTCCACTTTGACACTCTCTGGAGTGGGGGTGGAGGGGGGCAGATCCACGTAATGGGGGGTAGTAAAAGAGGGGGGAGGATTTCGGGGGACGAGATGGGGGGGCGCGAGTGGAGGGTTAAGAATCCGAGAGTGTAAAGACGGGGGGAGAGGTTTGTGGGGGTGGCCGGGGCGGTGTTGCCAATTTGGCGATGTCGTCTGATGATACGTCCTCGTTTTCGTAACTTAAAATAACCACTGCAGTGGTTGGTAGCGCTGATTCGTAGTAGAGCCAATGCCGTGGCTTTTTTCGCATATTGCACAAGATTTTTTTTAAACCAACACCTGAAACATATGACTGCTGCTGTTCGCCATCTTAACCTGGTTGCATCGAACCAAAAAATATCGATAAGTAGCCACTGAAGTACCGTAGTTTTTTCTTCATCATTAGACTCTTCAATGTACGAGTTTTGAAAATTAAATATTATTTTGTAATTTTATTTGTGTACTTTACGTTTGTCATTTAACCATTGATACCTTGGTGGAAGCGGCGGATTGTTTTGCTTTGGCATTGCAAAATAGAGGGTACGTGAGTATAGTAATTTAGGGCGGACATTTGCAAGTAGATATAAAAACACAGTAATCAACCCGAAGGTCGGTTTAGTAGGTGATGGTAGAGCTCACCCATGTACCAAGCCCGACGGCGTGTGAATATTCACGCATCAGGGTAGGGGGGCCAGTTCCTTTCCCTGTGCCGGTTATGGTTTCCCAGGAAGATCTGATACCCGCAAAAAGCAACAAGCTTGGGTAGAGCTGCAGGTGCCGGGAATCGAACCCGGGACCCTCCGGTCAGCAGTCCAACGCTCTACCCGCTAGACCACCGCGACCCTCAAGTAGATATATATGGAAGTAAATATGGAAGAGTGCCTTAATTATGGAGTGATTTTATCCATTCATTTAAAAAGGAGTCAATCATTTACGTTTCTTTATTGCGCTTTTTCTTGTCCTTTTAGTTCGAAGTTTATGGGCGGGCAGAGACGTATTTTACCTGGAAAGTAGTCGTCCCCGGGAGATATTTTCTCCCACGACTAATCACGGGTCACGCGACTAGATAATTATTTTTACATGTCCAAATACTCATTCCCTCATTGATTCGTTTGCTGAAAGGAGGAATGCATTTAGTCCTTACGCTTTATTTATCTTTTGAGAGAAATGATTTTTACGAGTATTGGTAACAGAAATAGATTTGTAATATCCCGAGTGGCCAAGATCACACTTTAACATTGGTTCTAAGAAAATCCGTGGAATCACAAATCAAAAATCATTGTAGAATTGCATTTCATCCCGCTAGACTCAGGTTACCCAGAGAGCAAATTTCGCTGTTGTGACCATGTAGGCGTTTGTTACCGTCATTCACATAATGCTCTCCAAGTTTTTGCCTTTTTTGTCTTGTTGACAAAAGAATAGTATATAATCAAAATTCTTGCCCCATCTGTCCGACTCTTAGATTTTCCTACATTCACCCGATCCGCAAAGTGTTTGGTTAAAACATTATTTACCTTATACCCTTTCTCCGAAAGTATATCCTAATTGTAAAGATGATCTTATCTTTACAAGTTAAAGTCTTATTACTTATCTTTAGAAAGTTAAAGATAAGCGGTATCTTGAACCAAATACCCTGCCTTTTTATTATTAACTAATAGTTAAAGTTATATATATATAAATATATATATATATATTTATATATATATTTATATATATATATATATATATATAAATAAAGAAAAAAAGTAAAAGTTAGTGATGGGCAAGGAACTTTAGACGTGAATTAAATCGGAATATTTGAATCTCTACCACAGAAAAAAGAAATATCAAGGTCATCAGCAAATTATGAACTGTTATATCAATCGTTACTTTTACGAAAGTCTCAAATACGTACTTCAATAAAATTGTCCACATTTTCATCTAAACTGGAATTAGTTTAAACAAATAAGTCCAAAATTAATATGAATACAAATATATACTCCAAATTGGATAGATCAATGCCGTTTGTGTACACCATTCCAATTTCTCGAAAGTTTCCCTAAGTCAACTCTCAACGCTTGGTGATCGTCCGCCATTTTGTGCATTGTGTTGTCGTGGATGGTAGTTTCCCGAATTTTTTACAGTTAATATGTTGGTTTTACATATGAAGTTAATACTTTTCTGATATGAATGGGAAATTAATGGTACTGTCGAACTGTTGACACACATCGATTAACCATTTTAAAGATTTCCGATGGGGATTCGTTCGTTCTGATGTTTGGGTCGCATAGCACACGTCTTCGGTTAACTAAACCTGGAAAAAATCAACAAACATTAGAGTCAAGGTGTTTTTGTGAGAACGTGGTAAAATAATCCTATTTTAAAATTTGTTGGCTCAGGCGTAACTTATGGAATTTGCATAACATATTGAAATGAAATGACCTGATGATGACGTTCCTACAACTATGTTATTTCTGTTAATATGTTTTAAGTAATTGTTTTACGAATTCATTGCCTCTGGTGTATTATATCCAGTATACTCGCAGGATAGCAGTAACACAAGGTAGATTAGAGACTGTGTGCCCAGAAATTCAGTTGCCATCGGTATTCAGAGCCTCGAATCACTTAAGGGTTTACAATAGCTTTTGGTGGGCAGGATAATGATTTAATCTCGAAGATCGCAACTGTTTCCAAATTCACTCATTGCACTTAAAATATGCTTTAATTTTCATGGTCCTCCTTTAGCGATAGTGAAGCATTTAAATTACTTTAAGATTAATGCCATCTTGTGTTTTAGGAAAATATCTTACCCATTGGCCCGGGGACAGAAGGCTGGTGGTATCGCGGATTCCAATGCATCGTAGTATTTTTAGTGTTATGCAAAGAATATCGTGGTACAAGTCGTAAGTAAATCTAGTGACGCTTCCATGATCCCCAGAAGACCAATCCGCGACTCCCCACTGCACGCTCTCCAGACAGATTACCGAATTTTCCCAAACTCTAACGGGATACGGTTTCCCTACAATACCACCCACGCAACATTACAACACCTCAATGACGGACGTCCCGTGATTGTCGTAACTAGTATCGTGCGACGATGATTCACATCATGCCGATGTTTTTTTAATGTTAACCATTGACTCATTTCTCATAAAACTTCAAATCAGTTTGTGAAATTGACTTTAAAAGTTCAATGAAAAATATATAATATGAATCATTACAAACGGTGCAATCTCTCATAAGTACGAGATATGATATTTACTATAGCATATTTGTTTCATCGACGTGAACGCTTTCTATAGTGGATATAATAAGCGATCGACGTACGATATGTACGATATTGTTCGTATGCCATGAAGAAGAAATATATGGACGACATTAGAGGAACCTTACGGGTCGATGGCGTTTGATATATGTACAGGGTCACTATCGGAAAATGAGTGTCTCAGCGGAGGTCACGACGAGAGAGCGCATGAGAGGCGGTACGCGGGGGTCCGCGCTTGAGGAGGAGAGCTGAATGGAGGCGCTGGTAGGTAGCATCGTGGATGGGAGTGAGACTTAGGGGAGGGGTGCGGGGAAAAGCGGGGAGAGCGAGTACTACGGCCCTCGCGATAGAAGAGGGGGCGGGGTGGGTGGGGTGGGAGGGGTGGGAACGTGATCCCCGCTAAGTCCTTGCGGGAAAAAGTGTACGTCCCCATAAAAAAAAAACGCAAAGATCCCCATCCTCCGAAACCACTTCCGCAGCCCACTTCCCTCACACCCTCCCTCCCTCCCGGCAGAGAAAGAAAAATCTTACGGTTCCCTCCACCATGACCCTCCTGTTCATTTCCCCCTCCCCCTCACATTTTTTATGGCGATGTCACTCCCTCCCCGAAGAAAGAAGAGGCCGGGGGCGAGGGGAGGGATCTCGCCACATCTTCCCCTCCCAAACCTCCCTCTTCCTCCTTTCCGCCAATCCTCTCTCTCTCCTACTCTGGACACTTCCATCCCACCTGCTCTCGGATGTTTTAAGGGCCGTGCTATGGGGTTGTTTTTTAAGGTTGGTCCGCGAGGAGTTCGTGGAGGAAGGGGAGGCTCGATGGGTGTTTTTTTTTGGCTTTGGTACGAGCCCGTGGTCTCGCCGAGCGGCGGGGCGCACGACTCTCCTTCAACCGGCGACACCC
Organism: Hetaerina titia; assembly: GCA_037158775.1. Taxonomy (NCBI): domain Eukaryota; kingdom Metazoa; phylum Arthropoda; class Insecta; order Odonata; family Calopterygidae; genus Hetaerina; species Hetaerina titia. Next base: position 83,607,990 of record CM073775.1, on the reverse strand, counting down.
GGAGTGTCAACAGAGCGGTTCGGGATGGGATGGGACAAACGCCCCATTCCCCTCCCCCACGCGGCCCGTGCACTCACTCCTCGCTCGGGCCCAAGGCGTTTTTTTACTCTCCGAACTCCATTCTCTCTCCCTCCCTCCCCGCATTGCTCCCTTCCCTCTCCTTCGCCTTAGCGGTAATAAGGGTCTCCGTAAAAAAAAGTGCGTGAAAGGAGGTTGCGCGCGCGTCGGAACGCACTTGGGGTCGCCCGTAACACGCGCCGGATGATGATGATGATGGCGACGAGGTGGCCGGGGAGCCGACGACCCGGGCACCGGGACTTCTTTCAATGGGACGCCGTCGTCTCGGGCAAGGGCTCCTCCGAGTGGGGGGAGGGAACGATGATGCACACGCGAGCTGCGGACTTGCGGTCTCTCTCTTCCCGACGCCGATCAGGGGGTTGCCCTGCCCTGCCTCTTTGGGGCACACGCGGGGGGGCACGCGACAAATTTTTTTTCATAGGCCAGTGGAGTTACGAAGATGCACATTTCCTATCGGATGCAGACCTGAGACCAAAGGGATCGTTGTTTGGGAAGCGTTCGTCTCTTTTTTCCTCACAGAATTGACATTTGTTTTTTCTCTTGGTTGACCTATTGTAATATTTTGACAGATTCCGATTTACTTACGTTGTTTGCGTGATTTATTTACGCTTGGTGATAATCTCAGTAATTTGACCCTCGTAACTTCTCATCACCTTATTGGATAGAGATATTTTGTAAGATTAGTAGCCTTTCATGTACGACCTATAAGTGTCCAATACTGTTAGAGTATTGTGCATGTTTTGTGTGGTTGGATCATCTGTCACACGTTTTGCCGATGGCTTGCAGAGTACGTAGTAAACGGTATGGTGAATCTTCATTGGATATATTTACCTATATTATCTGTGAAATAGAGGCGTCTGACTAGGCGTAACCCAGTCCAGGCATGTAACATCGAAAATTAATTTTGATTAAATGTTTACCAATAGTATTAGTATATTATTATTATTATTAGGTAATCTACCGTTTAAGGTAGGTTTTTGGATGGACACAACTATCAAATAAACATTTTATGACTCCCCACCTATCAAACTAATCTATATCAGGTCCCTCTTCATCTCGGTGTACTTCTTTCCTCCCTTCATCCCGTCCAACATCCCTATCCTGTTCCTACCCTTTCCTCGCTTGCCCAACATTCTCCCCTCTATTACCCTCTTCAACATTCCACTACCGCTCAATACGCCTTTCATCCATTTTTCCTGCCTCCATAGGATTTCTCTCAACAAACCCCTCTCCTCCCTCACCATTTCTAGTACTTCCTCATTTGTTTTCCTTTCGGTCCATTTCACCTTCTCCATTCTTCTCCACACCCACATTTCAAAAGCCTCCAATCTACGTCTATCCTCCTGCTTCAGTGACCACGTTTCCGCGCCGTACATAGCTACGCTCCATATCAGAGTTTTTACGAGCCGTGTCTTAACATCCCTACTCAACGTCCCCGTCGTCAACTCCCTCCTCCTTGAGAAAGCCTCCTTGCCTAGCGCAATTCTTCTCCTTACGTCCCTACCACTTTGACCGTGTTGGTCCAAAACACTTCCGAGATATGTAAACTGTTCTACCTGCTCTATTTTTTCCCCGCCTATTTTAATATTTAGCTTAGCCTTTTTCTTTCTGGAAAATCGCATAACCTTTGTTTTATTAATATTGAATATATATATATATATATATATATATATATATATATATATATATTTGTATCTGAGATGGTTTTTACGATTCCAAAATTGTAATCGTCCCTCTTCATCACTGTGTACTTCCTTCCTCCCTTCATCCCGTCCAACATCCCTATCCTGTTCCTGCCCTTACCTCGCTTGCCCAAAATTCTCCCCCCTATTACCTTCTTCAACATTCCACTACCGCTCAAAACGCCTTTCATCCATTTTTCCTGCCTCCATACGATTTCTCTCAACAAACCCCTCTTCTCACCCACCATCTCTAGTAGAGTATTAGTATAGCACCCGTATAATAATTAAAATTGGAAATAATTTTTCCAACAGCGCACACTTACTGAGATGCATAAGCAAAAAATACTTCTTTATGTGCGTGATACAATCTACTAGGAAGGAGAGCAATAAAATATAAGGATGACACACCATTCCACTTCGGATATTCGAACGCTTCGGTATTAGTTATGAAAACTTTAATTTACTACAATGACTAATTTCGATACATTTCATCATTTTTTAGTGCCCCCTAAGTTTATTAATGGCATTTAGATTTAGATTATATGTGTTTTGAGATTAGGTGGGTGAAGTAAAGGAACCAATTCGGAAGATTTAAGGGGAAGGTGAGGATCGGAGGGTGTAATGTGGGAGTACCAGGAAATCCCAAGCCGTTAAAGTACGATGGGAAATTCAGTGGTGAGAGGATAGTGGAATGTGAAGGGCTGAGCGAGTAAACACCAATATGGGTTACGGAATGGGAAATTCAGGATTTCATAGCGGGTCCACGAATGCTCCACCTCGCGAATGGCCCTCCTTCGCTGCTGTTGAGGTTCCGCGGTGTCCCCAATGTCCAATAAACACCGGATTGGATTCTCCTGGCTGGTCGTCCCAAGCATCAGTCCATTTCCTTAAAAACGTCTGAATTGGTTCCTCATAACCTCTCCCGCCCACTCCCCCTTCCATACTCTCCAAACACATCGATATATATGTCACTGTAAAAATTGAGTTAATATTAGAAAATGATGCAAAACATCGAAACTAGTCATTCTACTAAAATAAATTTAAATGGAAAATCACAAATTCTCATTCCGCCACATGAGAACTATTACCGGACCATAACTTCGCGATAAATATTGCGGAATATTAGCTTTTTGGACAGAAAACTTCATAAGGTTTCACAAGAATTAAATCCTACCGTCATTTGTTTCAACAATGAAAAGAGCCATTCTGAGGGGTTGGTCGAAACAGCGCTCGGAAAGTATAAAATTGGTTACCTTCGGTCCCACCACTGTTACTTTATCAATTGATCGGATGTCATTAATTAATTATTATCACTAATTGTCTATTATTATTCTATTCCGATGCACTGTTATCAATATTCACTTAATTTATCATTATCACGGTGGATCCAGCCTTATTTATCAGTCTTGGGTTCATTATTTATATAGTCACTGTTTCCTTTACATTTGGGTCGGGAAACAAAGTCTTGGCCATATCAGAAGTCATCGATGAGGAAGTGTAAAGCCGTTAAAAAACCATAGCAATCAACCTGAACGTTGGCTTAGAATATTGGATTTCATTCACCATCCTTCATTTAATTATATCTACATATTACACAACATTCTTCCACAGTGGCGCATAGTTGTTAAGATTAAATCCAAGAATTGAAAATGGCGTCATAAAACCACACCGACCATTTTTGCGATTCTAGCGCTTTCCATTAACAGCTGAGGCACGACACTCAGGAAATGTTGGAAAAATACAAATTTCACGGGTTTGGAATTTCATTCAGTAATTTCAATCGTTGGTTCTGCCGTTATCATCCCACTAATCACTAGGGCACATGGAATTTCAATGCTGGCTTTGAGTTTTATTGCAATTTTTAGCTGCGATTCAAGGTTGGATACCTCATTAGGAGACGGTTTGTTGTTTATGGGTAGCAGATAAATACTTATTTTGACACGCTGTAATATATACTTGGAATTTTGCCTTACGAACGCGTGGTCCCTTGAAAGTTTTCAATGAACGGATTGTGATTTCACGCTACAAATAAATGATGAACTTAGAATATACCCTGTATTAGTTTGCAATACGTCTACGGTTATTTATTAATGCAAAACAACGTGAAACTTCCAGTGTATCCGTCGAGATTTGACAAGTAATGGGTTATGATTCACCAGTAAAAATTATGGGCAAACTGAAATACGCACTGGTTAAAGCGCTTCCATTTCTGAACTGAGCATTTCTGATCATTTTACGGTGGGCATTTTAAATGACGCACTACATCGGAAGGCGAAATCACAACGAGGGGTACGAGGGAAATCGACTTTGGCCGAACAGACCGCTTCAAGGAATCATTTTCCCAAGCACGATTCGAGGATACGAAAGTACGATACGTCTTGTTGTACAATTTCAAATTCTTGAACTTTATACGGAACACTATTAATCACCATTTATATTTATTTATAATGACTAACCTAACCTAAAACCCCCTAACACATCCTCTTGGCGGCTTTCAGGTCAAGATAAAAGTGACTGAATCAGCCATCTGGTTGATTGCTCTAGATTTTTAAGAAAAACATGGAAACATTTCTTAGTCACTTTGGGCCGAAACCAGCATGTCTTCTCTGCTGTTGAGGCCAAAATGTTTTTAGAAGTAGATATAAAACTGCACCTAATATTGCTCCTAGCGTCGCTCTTGAACTACTCAGCAGGTGAATTTAAACGTTTTTAATAGGGAGGGCATAATGAGCCAATTGCTACTGACCTGCTTCCCTCGGTAATTAGTTTTCAACGGAGACCAAGGAATAATGAGGGTCTGTTACTCGTTCCTAACAGTAGGTAAACTCACTGATTCAGAACTAACGGCCCACGTATCTCTCATTATGTAAAGTAATATTAATCACACGCACCGAGAGAAAAACGCAATATGCTCTCACTTCTAGTTTATTGCATATACTGGTCATATTGATTTAACTCATTCGAAATAGTTTGATTCAAAAACTCCAAATATTGTCCCCATCTTTGAGAATGATTTCCTGAAGAATTTGAATGAGAGATTAATGCATAGTCCAGCAAGAGTCTTAAGATGAATGATTGAGTTTTACAATCCTGAGTATTATCCGGTAGGAGTGTCGGAATAAAAGCTCCAAATACTTCCCTTAAAGGCATACTACGTGTATGACGACTTATTTCATGTTTTTGATTGATTTCATCACAGGGGACATCTAAGGTGTTCACTTTTTCATAGCTGGTGCGTGAGACATATCCTTTGTCTTCGACTCCACTCCTAGGCAGATTCATCTCAGGCAATTCCTTTCAGAAGCGCCCCTGTAGAGCCGAATCCGGAAAAGTTTTACACCTCTAAACCTGCATACATATCCGCCAGTGTTGAAACCTGTGGTTTCGGACATCAGCGGAAAGATATGGTGAAAGGACAAATTATGTAAGAGCCTGGATTACTAGTAGAGATATCGATTTTGCATAGATTAATTCAAGGAAGTCTGGGGTCTTATCGATTTTGCATAGATTAATTCAAGGAAGTCTGGGGTCCTTTTTTTTTGTTGTTCCAACTCTTTTATTTGCATTCTTTTAAGTTCACATTCGCTCGGAAATATGAATGGTTCCCCGTATAAAATCGTAGAAATCAAGCGTGAGCTATCTAGTTTGATTTTCAAAGCAATCCCTCGCAAACAGTGAATTTTTAAAAAAATATAATTTCAAAGTAATGTCAAGTTTTTACTTTTTAAACGGATGCTTCTCAATCTAAAACCCGAGAGCTTTGTTGTCACTTTGCATTTTTTCATGACTCATTACTGGATGATGCTGCTTATTTATTTATTTATTAGATCCTCAACATCGATAGTTTGACAAACCTTTTCTCAGTTGGATAAGTTATACTCCTGGAAGCTTGCTCTAAAACTTTCAAACAAGCCGTTCGAAGTTTCACCCGAAGAAGGTCAGCGATCCCTCTTGTGCGAAATTTTACGACACACCAATGCCTTCCTGCGTAAACATCAGCTGTCCTTGAGTCAAAGGGTTCAACAACTGGGAGGTACTGACAAAGGGTTTCCACTACCTCGCCCCGAATGGGGATCGCATCCTCTCACCCAGCGGCCCGTTTCTAGCGCCGGGGGAACAACCTCAGCCCGTGCGCAAATTCGAACGCAGACCACGAAAGGCTTATTCTCCTCGGTTAATGGCCGCCGGTCATAAAACGAGTTTATTGTGGTAGTGGAGGCGAGAAGAGTGCCATGGTTAAAGCATTTCCCTCAGTATTGGACAACGGAGCACTAACCTTGAGGAAGGATTCCAAGTATCATCTCAAGTCTGATACGATAGTACCCAATTAGTGGGAAAACGGTGGAGTGTAATTCTGTACAAGTGCTTTATCGTTCCATGCGACTCTGGTCGTGAGCTTCTCTGATATTACGCAATGTGAAGTTTTGATTAGTTTTCTTTTAATGTTCAAAATTTGCGGTTGTTGGGGAAATCAAATCTGCCAAACGCCGGCCGTTTAGGAATCTTAGGCTGTCATTTTAATTCTCAGCTCTCGTTTTTCAAATGTGAATACTAGTGAAAAAACTTATTGGTCCCATTCATTTGCTACTCATCCATGCTTTTCGACGTAACATTGTGTGGTTAGTTCGTAAACAAAGGAGTATTTGTTTACGTTGCATATGTAATAACAGTTACAAATAGACTTTTTTTTAGATATTCAAGTATTGAGCTCTGAGAAAGGTGATTTACTGTAGCTGTAGCTGTAAATATAATTTTTTACACTTCCGGGGTGTTTCAATTTTTTTAAAAAACTTTTGATTTCACCAAATTGAACATTTCACGTGAGTGTTACGTTTAATCTGTGAATATCAAGTAACTTCCCATGCTGTGAAATAATTAATATAGCTACATTGAAATTCTTCAGAGTTAGAATTTTCAGGTTTATTTATTTTTGCTATGAGTAAAATCTTGCTTTAAGATGTTCTTTGGGTTCACATTCGATTGTTCTTGTTTTTGGCTCCAGATTAGAGTTAATTTACGCAGTGATCTCAGAGATATGACTTGGCACAAAGTATCAGATTCTCTCGTAGGTTATATGCGATCTGTCGTTGAGATTAGGTATTCTCCTTCTACCTACAAACTTCTCGTACGTATAGAGAAGTATATCATTGAGACGCACGTATGCATGAAATCTTTAGCTATCACGGTCTACGTTATTTGAAATATTTTACCTATATATAATGTAACTAAAAATTAAGAGAAGAGCTTAACCATGAAGAAATAGAAAATTATCTAAAACTTCTATCCACTTTAGTCTACTAAATAGCTGTATCAGTACAGCTAGGTCTTTTTGCCGTGGGCAGTATTTTTTAAGATATCATTCAAATAGCGAGAGCGTAAAACTTTAAATTTGCTATCATTCATTTAATTATCAAGTTTTGAAGTGTTGAGGAGAATATTCTGCTTGTGTTTCTATAGGCGAGCTTTATAACATATGTCTTTCTATCTCGAAAGATATAAGTAAAGAGTAACTAAAGGAGTTTTTTGGCCTTTGAAATTTGTAATCATGGGCGGTTGTTCTCTTATCACACATTTGTGTCTTAAATTTGTAATTAACCAATACGCCTATCATTAATATTTAGATAAGTAATGTGTTTTTGCGTGTACATCACGTGGTGCATTTTCATGATGCTCATTTGATGATCATAAAGAGTTCATTTCATCAAGATTCATGAAAGAATCACGAAAGTAGTGGAAATTTCCCCGTTGTTTCCTCAATTAGAATTTAGAGAGAGAACATTATTCGCGATTCCAACCCATTTACGTGGCGAAATAATCTTGTTATTCCATGGGCCCACCAAAACTTATTCCTGAGGAAGGTTGCGAGAATCCGGGACAATGGGTTCGTGCGCAGAAAAATGCCCCGACCGGGGGAAACTCACTAGGGGCGAAAAGGGTTAGGCAAAAGGGGCGGAAGGGTCATCGCAACAACAAGACAAGCAGGATAAAGGGTTTTGTTGGGAGTGGGAAGGTTCCCGAGGGTTGGGGGCAGGTGAGGAGGTGGGTGACCTCAAGGTCGTTCACTGCGAGCCTATGCTCTTTCAAAAGCAGGCCCTGCCCTATTTTCATTTTGCAACCCTTTTTCGGTTGCCCTTTCAGGATGCAACGAACGGATGCCAAACTTGATCTGTCAACGTGCAGCGAGGTGTGGGAATGCAACCTCATAGGAGAAATAACATGGCTCTCTCACTTCTCAGGGCGGGCTTAGGTAATCTAGCCACGCTATTTATACTATATACATTATAAACCAGATACCTTCAAAGGCAATGACCTTCAGAAAGTGCATTGTTTCGTTTCGATTGCTCTTATATGTATGTACAAATTACAGGGATACCTTTTCGAAGTACAAAGACTGCAGTAGTAGTTGCTGTCATTATTATTTCCATTATTTAAATATTTTATCATATATCTTCACATTTAACAACTAACCAACAATTAACTTGGATGTTGCATGCTTGGTGTGAAATCACTCGCTGCCACACGCTTTAACGGTAACTTGCTATGCACAACGTAGATATGAGGTTTTGTCAGATTTTGTACCGCTTATAAAAACTAGCTCAATTGGATAACCGCAATAGTCACTTAAGAGTATCGGTAACTGAATTGTTCGAGTGCATTCTGTAACACCATTATTTAGCACTTATCCATGTGAAACATGCATCAGGATTGTGGGATGCCTTTTTTTGACCGTCCAAATTCGTGTTTTCATTAATGATCCTCTAAATGCAACGCTAGTAATTTACATATACTCGCGAAGGATATGCAATAGTTCGATTAGTTACAGACCAATCTTCCTCACATGCATATCGTCCAAGGACATGATAGACATTAAACTGATAGTTTGATATTGAGGTATTCGATTAGCAGGATGTATTGATGAAAAATCAGCGCGGTTTCTCAAAGGGTAGATCCTGCAAGACACAATTCGCGAATTTTGCAGAAATATCTTAATTGACGCGATTTTTCTAGACTTGAAAAAAAGCAGTGGACAAAGCGTTTCATAGCAAGGTAGTTACAAAGCTGTGAGCCTTTGACATAGGCATAATTATCCTAGGTTTGATTGACTTATTAAATTGTTGCGTACCAAAGTTATTCGTACAGGTAGATGGTGTCAGCTCTAATGCTGTCGAACTCACGGCAAGAGTTCGTTTTCCTGGGCAGTGTCAAAGTGCTTATCTACCATTTGCTGCTAATCTTTCTTAAAATATGCAAAAAATCTCTGACTTAATTGGGAAGGGAAAAATATCTGCAATGAACTTATGTTTATTTTATAATTTCTTCCCTTGGTTTTTTATCAGACAAATTTTGAATTTTATCGTTACCTCTCACACTGTCACCTTAACCTTAGCTGTGCCAACTTATGTTTTTCGGGCGTGTAGTTGGAAGAGGCAAGAATGGGATAGGGGTATTGAATAGAATGAAGGGAGGAAAGAAGTACGTGGAATTGAAGATGGACTTACTATAGTGCCTGATTTCAGGTTGTATTTTTTTAGTATGAAAATGTGTAGGCAGTGTCGATCCAAAACCTATGTTAACCGGCAGAATACAAAAAATTCACCTGCGTTAAGTTTCGATACGAGTAAAGTTTCAACAACCGAAATTAATAAGTTAACCCTTAAACGTCACGAAGGGCTCCGGAAGTATCGTGATAATTTGTACTTTCTACCGTTTTAGTGGTAGTGGTTGCAGTAATTGGAAATAGTAGCAAAGGAACAGCCACTGAATCTCAAAGTGTTACGGATTCAAAATTTCTGTTGATTACTAATTATTGAAAAGTGACTTAAGAGTCATGAAGTTTGGTCAAATTCAAGTTAGACTGAAATTAACGTTATCTTTTTTTAAAGAATGCCACCGAAATGACGATATTTTCTTCAATGAGAAGATAATCTCGTCATTTCGGTGGCATTCTAGAAAGAAAAGTCACAATAACCGTTCGATAATGAATGATGGACATAATTTCAATAGAGTTATAATATTTTGAGAATACGCTATTCCGAAAAAATAACATTCATCCTTCGGCTGTGGATAATTGGTGTAGAATTACTTTCTTTATCGCCGTTAAATTACCCAATTAGATATTCTCACGAAATTCGGCTCCGTGATGAACTGCATGAGACCTTAGGATACCTTAGTGAAATTTAAAAAGAAAAGAACACTACAAATCCAAGAGATTTAACAATGGAAAATGAAGGGACACGACGCGTACTAGTCTCCAAATTTGAAAAAATAATAAAAATTTGCGTAAAAAAAGTAGCGGGACAAAAATTACACTCCCGTGTGCCCTCTTCCGCTCTCGGTGAATAAAACTGTTAGGAGGAAAAGATTGAGATTACCGAGCGTCATTAACAGGCCTCTTTTCTTTTCCTTTTCCATCCTCACTTTTTCTTTCCTCTCTTTCCTTACTCTCTCTTTATCTCCGAAGGTTTTTCACTCACTTATTTTCCCCCTTAATCATCACGTTTGATTGATGTGCGTGAAATAGCCGAAGATAATCATCGCCGTGTGCTGATTCGCTATCCCGGGAGAAGAGCTTCATGATTAAACCCGATTAAAGGTAAATTTCTGGTTATATAGTTCCCTCTTTCTCATATATTAAAACCTTTATGCGTGCTTCGTCGGCACAGTGGAAATATTTGTGAGATGTCTGCAAACTGATCGTCTAATACGTAATTCATCATCGTTCCAATTAAAGGATAATTACGGTCGGAGTTTACGAAGAGCGAGAGACCTGCAACCGGCTCTCCACGCGGGCAGGGGAAAAAAGGACACAGGATGGCAATAGTGCACCGTACGCCAAACGCAAGCTCTGCTGAAATTAATAAAAGAGTTAACGTTGGGTGAATGTTTTCATCGAGGGGATATTAACAAGCGGAGGAGTAACGTTAAAACGACTCTCTTAGTCCCTAGAGGCATGTTCAACGTCATGATAAAAGCATTTAGAAAAAAGATTCAAGCGCGCATATCATTATAAAAAAGTTCACTACTATATGCTATGTATTATAAAAATGAATTTTATAAATGTTATAGAGTTAATGTATGATATACACATCATTGGTCACTCCTAATGATCATCTGCGCTATAAAAAGATACCCAATCCCAGTGCCGCTTTTGGAAAACAATTTGAGAAATAATGCTTTCAAAGGAAATATTAAAACCGAACTGTAGCCTTAGAATGATCCTTTGTCACTTGAATCCTGAGATGGAGGTTTGTTGTTAAGATTTCTGTATGAAAAAAATCTCAATATTGTAAGATTTAAGCCTATTGTGTAAAATAAATGTAGGTACTCACTGCACGCTTCAATTAAACCCCATAATAATTAGCTCGTGCCTGGATGGCCTGCTGAACGGCCGCTGTATTGACTCACCTAGAAAAAAATGAAACAAACGGTTATATGTTTGAAATAATAGGAAAAGCAACTGCTATCACATAATAATATTTTACTTAAGTAGAATAATAAGTTGCTTAATAATAGTAATCACTTGATATGCTTGAAAAGGAACGGCAGTGCTATTTGAGATAATAATTAAAATGATTTAATGGAATGAAAGAAAGAGCATCGCTGACTGCCAAATTATGAGTCAAAAGAAGGTGATGACCTAGGTTATATACTAGTATACGGTACAAACCTCAAGTACTGATATAACATCAGGGAAATAGCAGAAATATGTATTTTAAAACTGACTCTCGCCGTTTTGGGGGGTTTATTTCATCTTTGTAATTACTTATTCATGAAGGAAGCCGCAAAGCAGAGGTATATCAGGAAACTGGAATCGCTTTGCTGACTATCGTAAGGTCAAGTTCCCACCGGTCATAAAAAGACAAAACAACAATTTTCCTTATTTTATTCATAACCCTTGAGTGAATTGCGATTGAAAGATAGGACTAGGTAACAAGTAATTTTCATGATTAAGGAAGATAATAAACTGAAATGAAATCATGTCTATAAAATTGCTTAATCTACTAAAATATAAAGAAGAATCTAGTGCTTCAATGCTTCTCCAAATAAGAAAGATAGTAAAATTAAACTGAGACAGGCCCTTAAATGAAAGCTCAATTCAACGAATTCTCTTTAAAGAATGTGTTTACTAATGTCGTAGATATTTTGATTTTGAAAAAATGTTTCTACGTCTTGAGGTGGCACCATCCATAATGGTTGCAATAAATGTAAAAATAGTTTCTATAAATCCAACGCTCGTGAACGGGAATTGGTGAACTTCAACATCTTGTTTTTTTCTAAATTTCAAGTGACGATTTTCGAGACGCCGCAGAAAACTTAAACTGATTTCTTTCAAAGATTTTGACGACGGCGTATTTTGGAATAAAGAAAACGCTCTCATTCTGCGATAGATCATTTTAATGGTTGCTTAGTCGAAAATAGATTCAAATCGCTCGATAATTACGCGTCGCGATCGTGAATAAAGTATTTACTCCATGTAATCAGAACGGAAAAAAACTGTACGATAAAAGAATTGAACTTCTCACTGAACTTCAAAGTCTAGGTCATATGGAAAATAACCTCCGTCCTTCACTTCCCAAAAACTCTTCTAATTTGAATTATTTTGCTCGATAAGAAAGAGAATACGATTTGTGCCAACTCAAGAAATTATTGCAAGTATAGATTCAGTTTTAAGACGCGTATTTTCTCTCTTCTATGTTTCTTCCTCCCCCATCATCTTGGTCATCGCATTCAATGCATTTACAAAAAGTGCCCTTCATACTTTTGTTTTATTTCACTAAACTTCCATTCAGCCATGTGTGATCTGGGATGGTTACTTCTGCCGGACGTCATAACTTCGCCATTCGCAAGTTTTATGAAAATCGATTCGCGAAAAAAAATTTAATATTTAAGGATGCCAATGTGTCCATGACTGTTGGCAACGAGGCCTTCAATTTTACTGCAGATGGTCGCCGTAAGTAATAAATTTCCTTCCCCCAAAGACTTTTTTTAAGCAATGTGATTTTTTGCCATTGGGCGACCGAAGGTCTCGTGGACTTGGAAGAGAATTGTCGTGGAATGGGAGGAGTGAATAGGGCGAGATCCCATCACGGTATTGGTTAAGGCATTAAACAAGTTAGCGCCCACGAAGCCTAAGGAATGCACCGCCGAAGAAGACCGAGTGACGCCCTAAAGGACATGAAAACAGCAATGTTGGTACTCAGCGAGGCACCCTCAGTATACACGCAGTATTCCGCCATTCCCATTTTGCCATTCTTTTGTTTTTGGTGGCTTGAATGCACCGAATGATCGTCCAGGGCAATTGGAATACGAAATAAATTGGTCGAAACGTGAACTCGAACCCAAGGTCATTCGGATCAGTAAGATGGCCGTCTTCAACGCGAAGGTTGACCTGAAAGGGTGGGCGTAGTGTTCGATTCGAATTAATCCCTAATGCGCGTGAAATTCACACAACCAGGGAAAGAGAGGTAGTTCCTTTCCCTACTCAGTCTGCGGTTTCTCGGGAAGGTCCTGTAACCTGAAAACCACACCACCGGGAATCTACGTCAGGAGTTGTCACCCGGATTTGAATCTGGAACTCTCCGAGCGAAAGACGAACGCTTTACGCACCTAGTAGTCCGCTTTACAAGTAGTACTTAGCGTGGGCATACATTTCGCAAATCAGACACATCAAACTTAATAGTTGTAAATACTTTCTATTGTTAATGTATTATTCCTACAGAGAAAAATGAGCAATTAAAATGTTTATTACGAAACAATATCAATAATGAATCATTTTCAGTGAAAAGGTAAAATATCTACTCTTATCGTTTTATGTTATCTTGAACCGAGCATAAAATGGAATATGCATGTTTCTTGTCACGTAGTTTAACTCTTATTAATGAAAGCGTATAAACTCTGTTGTACAAACTATCTATTATGATGAAGATTGGTCAGATACTTTCCCGGCGAATAATGTTTTCCAAGATTATTCGGGTCTCCCACCGGGTCCACGTTCGTAGGTTTGCCGACGTTTCGATGGCCGAGTCGTCCATCGTCCTCAGGGCATGTCGTTATTCAGTTTTTGGCCGCTTTATATAGTTATAGTTACATAGAACTATATAAGGCGGCCAAAAGCTGAATAACGACATGCCCTGAGGATGATGGACGACTCGGCCATCGAAACGTCGGCAAACCTACGAACGTGGACCCGGTGGGAGACCCGAATAATCTTGGAAAATATCTATTATGATTTTCCACATAATAGTACGTATTTTATACGGTTATTCTTCAGTCTCTTGTTACCTTGAGATTATATCCAGTTTTAATTTATCATTTTTATATCAAGAGGGGATATTTGTCACTACTAGGGTTTAGCATAAACCTTGCATTGCCATTATTTGATCTATTTTAAGACTCATATATCTTGCTCCATTATGACTCCCACTTAATATCCACCGTCGTTGTCTACACGTGAAATTTCATCCTGAAATTTGAGCATTTGAGGGTCGCTCTAAGTCCACATATCTTGGGTAACTCACGGCCACATTGAAGATTCGGCTATTGGAAGGTGATGTGTAAGCATGACACTATGTCTATTTTAATTTCATGTTTTACCAAATAGAAAAATGAGATAATTAATCGGGAGAAGGGAGTTTAGTTTTTATTATTTGTAAGTGAATCGGCGATGAAAATAAATTGCATTTTCAGAAAGGAACAAATCGGTTGACTGTAATATAACGTGAGGTATTATATGATAATGAACCCCTTTTATGCCGGGAGACTCTAATCTCAACAAGCCATTTTTGCTGAAGGATAACGATGGTGAATGAATATGGTGAAGTTTTTATGAAGTTTCTGTGTTTCACAAAATTTACTCATGGAACGAGATGAAAGGGTGATTTTTTGGACTGCTGAGAAATTGTTAGAGGGGTAATTACGCCATTATATCTCCCACTTGAATCCTTTCGTGTGATTTCCGGGGCATGTTATTGTGGAGAGGAGGCGGGGAGAAGGCCTCACTCGCCCAGATGCATGAAGATAGGCCTTTTCCTACTCTTTCTTGCCGCCCAAGAGCACTCCTTTCGTTCAAAGTGCCTTCATCTCCGGACTCTCTCGCGCTCATCTGCTTGGTTCTCCTCTGGTTGGAAGAATAGGTGAATGCGCCACCATTTCAGACTGTGTGAATAACACTACATAGTTAACTTATTTTCAAATCGTTTAAACGTAAAAATGATTATGGACTCGATTATACGCACTCATTGCCGGCTTTCCCTGTTCTTGTTCGGGGCATGAGGGTGTCTGATGGTATACAGGTATTTATCTTAAGGCGAAAGTTCTTAACAGTACGAGAAGTATACAGTATATGAATATGAATATACTGTAGAATATGAATTCTTATAGGTCGCCTCCATTCAAAACCACTTTAACCGGTAGATTACAAATGACAATAACCATTTCCTATGTAAAGTATTTTGCAAAGTTTGACGATGGAGTAATACCTACTACGAAATCAGTCATGAATGAAACAATTTTTTTTTCGATTCAAATGTTCGACCTCTCCTTGATATAGATCGATCGATTTTGCCGTTTGAAGTGTAAAATTATATGAAATGAGCATATATAGAATTTAATTTCAGCAAAAATCTTTGTCCAGAGATAAATTAATTAGGGGTTGGCATCCAGGGTAAGAATCTGGGTACAAGTACCTTGTACCTTCGTATTGGTATCAACCCTAGATATTTCTTGGTGCCTATGAGCCAGTATTGGTATCGACCCATTATATATATATATATATATATATATATATATATATATATATATATATATATATATATATATATATACATATATATATAAACACACAAACACTAGGTTAATAAATATTAAACACACAGAAACATAAAAGAAGGACACTTACAGTAGATATTTACGTTTCGACGGCACGGCCGTCGTCATCAGACAGTATAGATCATACATATAGTATATATATATATATATATATATATGGACATGTTCATATACAGTATGGACTGTACAGTATATATATGGACATACTGTTCATATACAGTAGATATTTACGTTTCGACGGCACGGCCGTCGTCATCAGACAGTATAGATCATACATATAGCATATATATATATATAATGGATCGATAAAGGAACTGGCCCCCCTACCCTGATGTGTGAATATTCTCACGCCGTCGGGCTTAGTACAGGGTGAACTCTACCATCACCTACCTGACCGACCTTCGGGTTGATTACTGTGTTTATGGTTATACATACATACGATGGGATGAGTTGTTCTTTGAAAGTGACATTTATGATTAAAATATTAATGAACATTATTTTTTAATGGAATGGCGGAAACCATTTTAAGTGCAAGAATGACTCTGGTAAATAGAGAAAGAAAAATATCTGCCGGTACCTCGTGAGATAATCCTAGTTACCAATCCCTGAATATTATGTAATGAGCTTAGTCTGTCTATGGGTGTCGTATTTTCCATTTGGTTAATATGAAGATCCTCACGGAGTTCTTGGCAAACGGCGAGTTTTAGCAAGGCGGGGGGGATGGAGTAGGGGGCAGGGAAGTTGGGCGTGGGGCCAGCGTACTCGTGGGTCCAAAATGCAGACACATTGGATGAGGCAGTTGAGCAGAGGAGGGTGGGTGGGCGCTTGGCTCCTTGGAACCCCAAGGGGAAAACACACGGCGTCAAGATCGCATTGTCGTCGCCGTCACCTTTCCCGTTGGAGTCCTAGAGCGGGAAAGAGGCATTTTGAGTGACATTTATTCTTCGATGGCCCGGGTGCGCTACTGGCTCGCTGACAGGGGGTGTGAGGGTAAGAGGGAGGGGGGGGGGTGGCGGATGAAGATTTGAAGTCTGTCGCGAGGTTTGGGGCACACGAGGAGCGATTGGAATCCGTTGGGATGTCGTTAGAGACTGTTTCACGATGACTTTTCCCTTCTCCAAGTCGATTCATGAACGTTTACCGGAATTTATTCGCTTTCCTCGCCGTCCGGCATCCCTCACACTCGCCAGACCATTGCCCATTCTCACCAGCGGTCTCCACTAGCTACATTGAGAGACTGAAAAAGTCTCCGCCAAAATTTATTTCCCATTCGTCATTCAGGATCTTTCTAAGGCAATGTGACAAAGGAAGTGGCGATTGTTCAAAAGTGCTATGTTCCGCATTTTGAGTCAGCTCATTACATCAATATATCTTCCCAGACAATCTTGATTTATACTCTCCGCCTCCCACGGAGATAATTGAAAACACATCAATTTTTTAATTCTTTCCAGCGTCAATCAATTTTGCTTGCACGTATTAATCATATTCGAAGAAGTTCTATGATATCCTCTTTCATTTAATATTCATTTCAGTTTTTTTCTGGAATTCATTCTTCCTAACGATTCTTTATTTTACTGGGCCCTTGATTTGACCAGGGACCTTTTTGATCTTCATTTAGCTGCGGTTCTGATTTACATAAATTCCGCATTGTTAATTTATTACTAATGTGTGCATAAAATAATGAGGTAAAGAGCTACATGGGGTGATAGTTTTATAAAACTTCTTGAAGAAAATATTTGACTTGATTCATCAAAATTACACCAAAATTCAAGAAATATCGCAAGCGAAAAAAATATTCTCCTATTCAAATATAAGGTCAGTAAAGTATCCTGCGTGAAAATTTAGCATTAAAAAATCAATTAATTATGATTGAGGTGGGGAATTTTTCTTTTGCGGTCAGGCCTACCAATTACGCTGATAATCTGTTTTATCTCAGAGAACCCGTTGGCCGTCATAACTGCAGACACCAAAAGGTTATCTATGTCTGCCCCAAGGGGACCACCATTAGTCGCATTGATTTTTGGTGGCACCACGGGCGTTGAGTGCTTATCACGCAAAATCCAAATAAAAACTGATATTTCACTAAATAAACGTAATCATCCTTAGCGTCGATCGAGGTTCCTCAGTGCACATAATAGAATCTAGTCCAGTTCCGGAAAATAACATATTTTATCATTAATACGACACAACGAAAAGGTAATAGGAGGTAATGCAAGCTGCCTTTCTACCTGTATAACATCTCAACTAGCAGACGGCGTAACCTAAAGATCGAAATATGAAATAAATTAACCTTAGTCGAAGCATCCTTCGTTGTTGGGGTATATCTAATTAATGAAATCAAGAACAAAACCACCAATTATGGTTCAGAGCGGAAAAATGGTCGAATTCATTTGCTATAATCCAATTCTTCGCTATGTGGGGTTTTTTGCTGAAGTCAATGCGGGAAATGAGTAGTCATCGTACGGAATGCGTAATATATTTCCTCTGGTAAAAAACCACCAAATTCAGAGAAGATTCCGATCAGTTTTCTACCCCTCTCATCTCAATACATCATCCTCCGACCCTCTCCTCTGGTCGTCCACATTTCGCTTTCATTACCGGCGGTGGTCCTTTGCTCCCTCCATCATCTCCCCATCTCACCTCGGTCGGTCCCGCACCCTCATACTCTCCCTCTCTTGCACCCTATTGCTCCCGACACGCTCCATCGCATCTGTAGAAGTCGTTCTTCACAAAGCGAGGCGGAATAACGCGCGCGGGTCCCGTCCCCGCGCGCAAATATCTCTGCATGCGGCGACATGAATGCGCCCGCGGAGAGGTTTTTGGCCGTTCCCACTCACTCGCTCTCTGTTGGATTGACCACGTCCAGTCACTCACGAATTCACGCCCCACATGACTCAGTCAGTCAGCCCGTCAACGGAATCGAGTCGCCCCGTTTACGCCCCACCTCCCCCGCCCCCCTGGAGCCGCAGAGAAGGGGATCGCGAAGAGGAGGGAAGGGAAGGGAGGCGGGGCAGAAAGCAAGGAAATCTTCCGGCGATAAGCCTTCAAGTGTGTTGTTGTGTGGCCGCTGCCGCCTTTGAGTGGGGGGGGGGTTGGCATTCCGTGGCGAGAGGGCGAGGGAGGTCCGGCCCGGCACCCTGGACCCCCAGAAAACCACTCTTTCGAACCCCTCCTCCAACTCCGGATTGCCAACTGTTAACGCATCGTCTCCGCAGTAAAGCCGACGGGTCGAAAGGGAGTCCCTCTATTTCTCTTCCGCCCATTTTGAAGTTGGAAAAATCGGTCGAAATTCGAAGAATAGCTGTGGCGATAGGAATAATGAAGGGGATAATGGTTGGGGGAGGTGAGTGGGGGGCAGGCGATGTGCCCCCCTTCACGCCTCCGTGGGCAGGAGTGGATAAGGGTGGTAAGGGGGTGAGGTAGGGAAAGCGGCAAGTTACTGATGCCGTTTCAAATCGGAGATAACTTGCGCATAACGGAGAGAGACGTATCCTGATTCGAGCTTTCAGGAGAATGCGTTCCTGGGCACTCTGTAACTGGGAGGAATCGGACGGACTGAAAGCGCAGTTCCAAAAATTTGAATGAACGAGTCGTCTAGAAACGCCAGGGTGGTTTTTTTCTTTTTTTATTTTCACAGCATCTCACCTACCTTCACACATTTCGTTATCACTCAGTCGCGAAGTTCATCCCTTTTGTATTCGTGTTCCCGTTTGCATGATAATGGCATATTAAGCTTCATGAGTTTTGCACATGGATAAGTCGAAGTGGATCAAGATTTGCATTCATCTCTGTGAATTTCTTTAGTAAACAGCAGACAGCAAAGAAGACTGCTATTAAAATATTTTCGCCGCATGTGATTTGCAGTATTTTATCACCTCTACCTTTTGCCAAGTTGCAACACTTTTAAAAAGAAACAAATTCATTTTTAAATTAGGGAGTAATTAGGAACCTAGCACGCCCTCGTGGTTATGCCTGCCTAATAGTTATTTTTCTTCAAATTTAGTCGCGGTAAAAATCCAGAAAACTTGCATGTAACGCATAAAAAAGGCAAGCATTACTAATTGCGAAGTCAGGCCCAAAAAACCCACTAAATGGAATAAATTATCAATAGGAAATGAGAAACATGAGTTTTTATTCATATTTTTAAGCCTCAACTTTTCAATAATTGTGATTTAAGACATGGATATTATTAACGAAGTTGATTCCCCTCCAGCATTGAAATTGCTTTCACCTTCATAATCTAAAACGCGCTTACCCTCATACGTACTTAACCGACCAAGTTTCTCTTAGGAACTAGCTGAACTTCAATCAATTGGTATCAGGAGAAAAGTATGAGGGTGATGAAATGGGGAAGGAGAGAATGGAGGGTAACATGAGAAGAAAGTTCCTTCTTACTTGCTCTTTCGGAAAAGGCAAAGGAAAACTGCTCCGTGGGGCAAAGGTGACTTGTTGCTTTCCTCCACGAGATCGTTTATTTCCAGCAACAAATGGATTTCCGAGGGTTTTCCTCGGACGCGAAAGAGAATGGACCACGCGCGTGGGAAGGGGGGAGGTGAAAATTTCATCATCCCCTCCCTCCCCCACACCCTCACACTTCGCACTTCCCGTCCTGCGGGAACGGAGAGAAGGAGGGAGAGAGAGAGATGGGACGGCCCGTCCTTAGAAAACGCGGAAAGGCGTGGGGCGGGGGAGAGAGACGGTAGAGGGGGTGGGGAGAAGAGGAGCAATGCGCCCGCCTCTATAGAAGCGTCGCTGGAGGAGGGATGCTCTCCTCCAGAGGAGATCTCCGCCCCGGCCTCACTCACCCCTCCTTCCGGTCGCTGCTTCGTGAATTGCAGATTTTCGCTCTCGATGGCCCCAAAGGGGAGGGGGGAGAGAGATAAAGAAAGGAAGAGGGAAATATTCAATCCTCCCCCACGCCCGTGCACCAAAGGCCATTCGAATGCCATTGTCCCCTCCGTGACAACCACTCAAAAAAAAAGAAGTTCGTTTTATTTCCTAGGAAACCTTATTTTCCTCGCATTGTCGTGCTCGCCCGCACGCTACCGTCTTCCAAAACTCCTCCCTCTTGCCCCCCTTTCCCGCAAACAGCTCCCTCTGACTTCCCTCCGCAACACCCCCTGTCATCTCCCCCGCAGGACATCGCTCTGGTCCCTCCGGTTTTCCGCGTGCGTCCAAGGGCGGTCATTTTCCTCCCATGTGGGGGATGCTTCTTTAACAGAGCCGTTTCTGAAAAGCAGGAATTAACTGCCCCAGGAGGGAGATGTGGTGCCATAGTCCCAGCTCTCGAGAAATTTAAATGATATTTTTTCTTGAAAATAAACCTTTATTAGTTTTAACGCTCTGTTACTGTTTATTAAGTTCTCTTAATCCTAAAGATGACATTTGTGTTCTATATTTTAAATTCACAAAGTCATAAAAGTGCCCCTCACAAAAATCGATAAGATTCCAACATATTATTGATTATGGACTCGGTCGTTGTGTATTAAAGTAGTATAATTATTCTACAGATACATTGAAATGAAATTATTGACTTTGCATTTCCAAACACTTTTTTGAAAAACACGACCAAGGTTTCGACGTTGAACGTCATCATCAGGCAAAAAATTCGAGAGATAGTGTTACTAGTAATATTTTGTTATCGTACTGCTGAGTTAAAATTATTCGTGCTACAGGTAGAACAGTGAAGAATGATACCAAAACACTGATCCCTGATATGGAGGTTTCAGTCTTCCCATATTTTTATTGACACGTTCAAAGCCTCATTTACCTTCCTAAAGTTCTTTTATTATGTTGATCAATGTCTTTACATATAAAATTGAACATCGGTCCTTCCATGCACTGCAGTGCGCATGCATTTTATTGGGACCCGTCGCGTTTACCGTGGCGATTCGGGTACTTTTCGTGTGGCACTACTATTTCCGTCACCGCTTCCTTCCCCAAAATTATCATAATTCCCTATAATTGAATTTTAAAAAATGCGTAGTAATACATTTTTGGGAAAAGAGTAATTCCCTCCCTTATAGTTACAAAGTGAAACAAACCAATATCGAGAGGGTAGATTCCTTTAAATACTTGGGTGTAACAATTACTCACGATCTGTCCTGGGGAAAACACATACGAGAAATATGCGGTCGTGCTAACAAAAAATTGGGATTTGTGAAAAGAGTGCTAGGTAAATGCGACGAAAAGGTGAAAGAACGATGTTTCCTTGCCTTGGTCAGGCCCCACCTAGAGTATGCTGCCAGTATATGGGATCCTCATAACATAAATTTGGTTTCGGAATTAGATCGAGTTCAGCGGAGGGGGGCTAGATTTGTCAATCATTGTTATGACCAACTCAGCAGCGTATCCACTTTGCTAGACAATTTAGGTTGGGATTCTCTTACACAGCGGCGTTTCCAATATAGATTAAACTTATTAAAAACATTTAAAGATGGGCCCTTTTCCGATGACATCAAGGATATAATACGAACCCCAACGTATTACGGTCGAAGGGATCACGAATATAAGACTAGAGAGATAGACTGCAAGACTGACAGGTTTAAAATGTCATTTTTTCCAAGAACGATAAGGGAACAGAATGCTCGTAGTCGAAATTCCCCAGGACTTAGTTCATTACAATAAGTATTAACGTACAGGTTAGGGACTTCGCGAGGATGTGTATACATGTGTATATGTATGCATGTATATATATGTATGTGTGTATATATATATATATTTTTTCCCTACAGGTTCCCCCCACCTTTCCTCACCTAACTCCCAACCCCCTCAACCCTTACCCTTCCCTCATGGTGCTACACCCCCTGCCACACACCTTTTTGGTGGCTCGCAGGGTACTTATGTAGATGTAGATGTAGATTACTTGCCCTCCTTCTAGTGTGACATCTTATATAGAATTCGTTAATACTCGGTATTTAAACCTACCTTTCTTTTTATTTTTATTGGAACACGTATTATTTTTTTTTTAATTTTCGCAAACGAGTATTATTATCCTCCAAAATTCGAATTCACTATATTCCTAAAGCATTACTCGTTTTACCAATGACCTTATTAAACTAGCAAGGTAAGAAAATTACCAAGAAATAATTGAATTTAGCCAAAAAATGGGCTCTAGCCTGAGTTTCATTAGTGCATGGTTCAATGATGGACAGTAATCATACTTCCGATTCCACATAGTCGAACCATTTGGGATGCACTTTGGAAGTGGTAAAGAATAACTTCAAGAGAATTCCGTGTAGTAACGACCGTATTCTGACGCCTAATTCTAAGGGTTTTTTTTCCCACGTACATCTTCCTCCCCATGAAGCAGCAATCAACCTCCGGCCCATAGAAGTGACTTCTTGAACAGTTCCCGGACGCGCTCCCGCAAGAATTACGGCCTACAGCACTCGTGAATTATTTCTATCACACTTGAGGCGAGCTGCCCTCGGAGCGGCGGGAGGTCCACCACTAGCCGTTCGCATTCACTAGAAACTGTTAGCGCTTAATGAAAGATGAGGAGAAAAAGGCTCGGTTATCGGATGAACCTACATTCAGTAATTTAGTCAGTGGGTGCGTGGCCGGATGAGTTCATTCGGATAAATAATCACGCGAAAAATTCGCACCGAATGTGGTCAATGGGGGCGAGCGGAAGTGCCCGCTCCTCTACAGTCGGCTCTTGTACCTCCAGCAGCAGGGGTTCGGCCCCCGCATTCAAAAAGAAACCCTCTTCCGCACCCCCAACCCCCGGCGGATTCGCGGAAGGGTGGGGGTGAGGGACGACTCCGCGGAGCGATGACTGACCGTTTCCACCCTCGATTGGGCTGTTTGAGAGTGGGAATTGCGTTCGGATGGAACGGTGGGGGTCCTCTCGGCCACCTGGCGCTTGATTTTTAAAAGGGATCGCGGGACGAAAGGAGGGAAAACAACCCTTGTTCCTCCCCCCCCGCCTCCCCGTTCCTCCTCCACATCCCTCAGTGAGCGGAAATTCGAAACTGGACCGACGCGGAAGTGAATAGCGACGAGGAGCCTCAAAATAACCGGGCGTTTGAGTAAACCTTTTGGGTGTGTATATTGGTGGGAAAAATCAATATAAATTTCGATAATACTAACCTTGTTAATGGTACGAATACGCTAAAAATATGATTAGCTAATAATAATAATCTACTGGGGTAATTTCCCTCATTTTTCCCATTTGCAGCATAGACCACTTCCAAAATCCACCAATGCGTTTATCTACGATCTTTATCTTGTATTTTATTTTTCATACAGGTATAAACTCACTTAAAATGCACATCTTCTCTTTGGTGTGAGGCATGGGCGACATTGAATTCACCCCATAATACACAAACGCGCCTGCTTAACAAACTTCAATGTGAAAAATCTTTTTGAGCGAAACTTTGCTCTCTTTGATGCGGAAGCGGAATCTCTTTGATCCGGAAGGGAGCATTCTTTCTTTTTGGTAGGACAGAGAAAAATAACAGTAGCACACGTAACACAGGAATACGACCATATTTTCGCTGCCGTACAGTATCATTCGGTAATAATGCAGTAATAATGCAAAACCTTCCAAAACTTTTCGCTGTAGTACAACACCTGAGGATGCTGTTCTGCAACGAAACTGATGTCGTTTTCAATAAAAGTCAATGTGAAATTACAGTGCTATTCTTCTCTATCTTTTCAACTTCGATTTAAGTGCTTTGATTTAAAATAAGAACTGAAAAAATATTCCATTTTGTGACTGTAAAAATTAGTTGCATGAAAAGAGGATTCCCAAGCGAATCTACATCGATGACGGCATACGGCATAGTAGAACACAAAAATGTACTTACTAGTAGAAAACATGCGTAAGGACACTCTCATTTAAGTTACTTTAATGGTTTAGGACTATCTCTTAGGCCTTCTTTAGGTCAATCTATCTAGTATTTATCAACAGCGTATAATTTGTTTAATTTTTATTAACTTTAGGGATAAAAAGACGACGGAAGGTTCTATATCTCCTGGGATGGTCGATGCGAGCGATGGGTCCGAGCGAGCGTCGGAAGTACACGATGTGGGTGTTTGTGTGGCTGCATATCTTCCGGGGGAAACCGGGAACTCAACACTGTCTATTCGATCCAACGCTGCTAATATATTCGCGTGTAGGATATCATGAGTGAAAAAGTGGCAAGATAATACAAATTTTCTTCAGACGTAATCTCCCTGTAATCTATCAATGCCTTAATTTTACGAATATTATGGTAATCCTTATCATTCGTCATCATTTCTAGGATGGGCATACCTCATCTCCTCTGTAAGAATATCTGTAGTCTAATCTCCTCATGTTTTTCTACTTTTTCGCTTTTACGTCTGTCAATTTCTATCACGTGTATTTGTATGAATACGGGAAATCCTCATGTGATTTTCCACCTTACCTTCCACAGTTATACTCAGAAAGGTTTCTTGAATCATAGAATTTTCCAATAAGTTCGGCCCATTTTAATTTCATCGATCTCCGTAGAATTATCTCTCAGACATTAAATTTGCCCTCGGTATAGTCTATATAATATGTTTTCTTTCTTTAATAGGCCTATAGATCGTAATTGCAATATTTATTTCTCATTTTTCATCAATCCATAGAAGATGAAAATGGACTACGTTGTCGTTATTGCACTCGTCTAATCGACTGACCAATTAACGAACCCATTTCAAGTTTTTCTACGCGCGATCGCGTCAAGCGTCTGACCCTATGGTCCGTCCTTGTCCTCCAGGTCAAAACGCGGTAAAAGGAGGCGAAGGGAAAGAGGATATGTGACATGGGATGAGTGGCCGAGAGGCGGAGGAGAGCGAGCGGCGTGACGTGAGAAATTTCTTTGACTGACGTTTCGTCGGGCGCGATATTTGCCCCGGTGGGGGGACGTAGGTGGGAGGGACGGGAAGTGGAGGGATGAAGAAGGGAAGGAGGAGTTCCACGGGAAGAACGGGGCGGAGGTTTCGTATATGTATTTCTGGAGGGAGGCTGAGGCGGAAGTCCATAGAAGGGAGTCGAGATCGACCCTCGAGGGGTGGTGAGGGGGAAAGAAGGCGAGAGTGTCCGGCTGTTCGAAACGTCCGGGGCGGGGGAGGGAAAGGCAGTGAGGGGGGGGGAGTGAGGTGGGCGATGTGCTTATGCCTCCCTCACTCTCCGTCACCCAGTGTCAACACGCGGGTGGGGAGACCGGCTGCAGGACGGAGGAGGGCGGGCGACGGTGGACCACTCGCTTAAAAACCCATCCACTACCTCCTCACTCTCCCACTCTTCATCCCGCTTCCTGAACATATTTATGCCCGTGCTTGTGGAGGACTCCCTTTGCCTCCGTCTTCCCGTACTTAGGAGGGTTATGGGAAGGAAAAAATCGAAGGCAAGGATGTTTTCGGCATCAACATTGACTAGAAATGTGAAGATTTTTTCAAGTCGGGTCCAACCGTGTAGAGATCCGGGTTTCGAGTGAAGATTTCGCATGGGTTTAAGAATCAAATTCGTTCTCCTAGACGCCACGATTTGGAAAAATGGCCCTAGTTGATACACATTATGGAATTTGTACCTATTTTTCCCATTTCAAGCAAATAATTAAGTATGAGTGATATATCAAAAATAAATTAGAAATGGGTTTCATCAACTCTAATACTTGATTACTTAGGTAGTAATCGTACAATGGGGTGGAGTGTAGGACAACTAATTGGTAGGCCCCGATTCGATTCCAGATGGTGATTCTGGGCATCCTCAGCTTCACTCAAGTTGTGCGATATTTTGGGTACATCAGATTATCCTAGGAAACCTCAGGCGCTACAGAGAAAGGACCCTCATACCCTGACGAGTGAATTTCACGCGTTTTAAGGATTAGCACAAGTCGCACTTTACCGACATCACATTTCAAACCAATCTCGGAGCAAATTTTGTGGTTGTTGCAATTATTTATTTAATCTAAGCAGGAAACAAAGGGGTTTTCTCACCCACCCCCACTGTCTTACAGCAGCCGCTCTTTAAGTGGTCAAAAACAGGTATTTGATTAAATTGACTTTTCGGGGTTTTCCTGGAGAATCCTATGACTGAAATCTTTACGGATGTTCCACGAGGTGGGAAAATCAGCTGCTGACGTTTCGATTATTACAGAATGTGACGATTACTGCTCATTATCTTCGCTGAGGGCTTTATTCCCTGAAGAAGATGGCTGAGCCATTGGTACGTCCGCAAATGATCGCTTGAATACACGCGAAAATTTAACTATTGATTCTTTGAGTAGGTATCCATATCCTTCAATGTTGAAATATGTAGAGTTTTTTACTTGCATTATTTTTTACCCTTAATGGGTCGATTAAGGGCTATAATTCTTAATATAACTGCTGCAGGTGTGTCGCTAACGGGTCCAGGTAAACTACTAAGTCTGGAGCATATGCAACACTTACTCCCACTCCGTTAGTTTAGCATTACTCGTGCATCCCTCTAATGCTCACAATACTTTCGACCAACTTTTATGTGTTATATTTTCTGAATTATGATTCTCTGGACTCTGGGGTAGGCCTGTCCTCTTTTCAACCGAGGAAATAGGACTTTGGTTCGAGGAAATCGGGTTCTTTAGAAATATTTAGATTAAATTCATGCACCGTATTTGGCAGTTTGTTAGAATCGATGTACGTAGCTGTAGATATTCCCCAACCCCATTCAGAAGGGCATTATTATTGGTAGTTTGCCGGCTAAAATAGATTTTGGATGCACACAGCCGATTCAACGATCCATCGATACATTTTGCCTCTCCTGACAAAAAACAACCAGATACCCGACACCACAATAAGCCCTCTTGGATTCCGCATACTACCTTCCTACTTTCATAGAAAAAAAAAGGTTTATTACAGCCCGGCACTGTACCTTTTCTTATACATCTGCACTAGTGAAGGTATAAGTACCAACTAAATCCGCACTCAGGTAAATAATTATATGTTGGAGCCTAGCAAAGTAGTAACTGTTGATCTTATGAGAGCAAATTATCCTACCGTAATGAGCGTCGGGAATAATGTTAGCATTTGGAAGTCCTCACCTTTTCATCTAAGGTTTGAGGGTGATTATCGAGCAATTATTTTGGACAAAAAAGTGGACTATATGCAATTGAAATCAATTTTAGGAAAAATGAAAAAAGTAATCTGAAAACTATTTATGAAGCTCTAGTCACTAAATGGCTTAGAGGAATGGAAATGGTGAGCCAAAAAAATCATAATCAAACACTCAACGGATCTTAACGCGACACGTGTTTCAAAATTCAAATATTTATAATCATTCACTTTGCCTGTGTCAACTTTACTAGAGGCAGTACTGACTCTTGAGCGAAATCTTACTCATTTAATATCAAGAAATGCTCATTTTTGTTGGAGGTAGGTAAACAGTGCACACATTTACCAACTGTTATAATGACTATAAGGTTTTCATTTTGAACCAATGTAGAGAGAACTAAAAATTCGTGAAACGTGTGCAAATGATTGAAGTTCCTTGCGGATGATCCATCGTTTTCAACAATGAAGACATGTTCGGGAGGTGAGATCGGTAGTCGTCCTGAGAATCGCAAGATTCAGAGGTAGTTCGTTGTATTCTGGCATTGATCGTGCCTCGTCTCTGCCCTTCGCCACAATTACCTTTCGCGTATTTCGCAGTCCATCAAGCCCAAGCCTTTTTGACACGCTCCGCTTCCGCAAGCTCAAGGATGCGATTCAGCATTTCCTAGGAACACTTTTGGCCGTAACCTAACTGGCGGGGAGGCGTGGGAAAGGGAGGTTGCAGATAAGTTTTCCGAGAATATTGTGTAGCCACGCATTCGTGCGATACCGGAAAACACTACGGCGTTTTTCGAAAACTAAGTTCCTTGATATCCATTTGTGTAAATAAAGAGTTCCTAGAGGTCAAGTGAAACTGCTGTGGTATAGATTTCATTAAATATCATTCAAAGTTTTCAAAAGTGGCTAAAATTCAGCTTTACCAAATAATATTTCATTTTTTTCCAGAGGCAGATTTTTCCGGTCTTCTTTCGATAGTGCTTCGCTCCATTTTCCCCTCTTCTTCGTGAGAAACGCAATGAAGACAGCGTTAAAGGTACGGTTGCATTTATTAATACTTTTACTTATATATTATATTGAGTAATGCACTTCAGTTGAACTGACTGCCTTCGGAGAGAAAAACATAAACAGCGATGGCTGTGGATTGGGCGTTCATGATTTCAGGTTAGGCCATTCAATCGCATTGAGCATGCCTTCACTTTCGATTTTATCCCTTGATTTTGGAAATACGTGACCTTTCAGTCCATCTATCGCTTTGCACTTGAGCCTTTGAAATGAAAGTGTGGAAATGAATGACTCCAGGATTTGACGTATTTTGTAGGAGGGGAAATAGATTGTTTCCCTAAATATTTCAAAACAAATGTTTGTGAAAAGCTCAAGAACAACATCGTGAGCAGTTAGCTTTCTCTCGAAGCCTCCTCAACTACTACTGTGCGTCAAATTACCGGAAAGAGGATTGAGTAACCTCACCTTGAAAACAATCCAACTGTAGCTTCAAATGTTGAAATAATCCTAAGAATATGACGCAATGATACGAAAAGATAACGGAATCCCGTTTTATTAGATACAAGCTAACTGAAATTCGGGGAGAGGATTAATATTCTAATATAAAGTAATGAAGGAAGTGGGATGATATTTCTCTCTTGAGTTTCGTATTAAGTGAAATGAAGCAAGATCACTCACTCAAGACAATGTAGGTTACTAGTTACTGCAGGGTTTGAGTTACGCTCTGTTTTTCACTTGCCGTCACTCTACTTACTTCCGAAGTTACCGGACATTGCTTTGGAAACATATTTTTCTTTTCGCGGGGAACCTAGAATGCAAATCATGAAATCATGTAGTATATATTATCATTTAAGCCATCGGAAGACAGACGAAGGTAAGGGGAGTGACAGGGAGGATTCCGATTCCATATCTGTATTATGTGCAACATTTATTTCCAAATTATATGCATCTTGGATGTCACGGCGTGACAGTGAGACTCTAATCACATTGACCTCATATCATTTTCTTTTTATTTTTTTAAGTAATTGACATTAACCAAACCTGCATGACACCCCACGATCTGCTGCAGGGTCGTAGCAAGTGGCTTAATGACACGACTCAGGGCAATAATAGAGCTTAATCGTACAACAAAAACGAGGAGTTTCAGTAACACAGGCAAGACGCTTCCTTGGTTTTTTATCGTTGCCAAAAACGCCATGCAGAAATATATGCCCACCGATATGCTGCTATGATTCGGTTCATGCTAGTTCGCACACGGCAGAGAAGTCACCGAAAAAAGGGGTGGGTTTGAGAGTGGGCGTTGGGAGAGAAAAGCAACGAACAAATGTTTTTCGACCTCCGGGAGACCCTGGGCATGTTATTAATTCCCGGTAGTCTTTGGAATCCACCGCTTCGGCGAGGGCATGAGAAGGCAAAGGAGGAGCCACACCAGGACGTCCCCGCCGCAAATACGAGAACCAGGAACACATGAGCGCAACACCATCGCCGCCGCCTCCCATCCACCTTTCCCTCCCGCACACATCGCCCTCGGAAGCCTTCCTTCCGCGTTGCCTCGGAAACACGGGAAACGGTGGCGCGGGGCCGCTCGGGCTCCCCGCTTTTGGTCAGGTAGGAGGGAGGGCCGCCGCCCCAGAGCTCCCGTGCGAGAGCCAAAAGGGAGTGGGAGTTCCTGGGAGAGGGAGGGCAGCTGTCTTGTGGATTGGGGGGATGAGAGAGACCGTTATGCAAAAAGCGAACGAGGAAGAGAGTGTGTGTGTGCAGCGGTGCTGGTGGTACGGGGACGTGGTGTGGGGTGGGGGTAGGAGGGTATTTGAGGCGGGGAGGGGGGAGCAGAGTCCCTTTGGAATATCGGAGGGATGGTGGTGGCGATCGCCGAGGGGATGGGAGAGGACGGATAGGGTAGCGAAAAGATCGGGGGAGGAGGGGTGGGGTGGTTTTAGAGGGCGTGGGGTGGCGTTGGGCAGAGGGATTTGGAGGGAAATGAAGGGTGATGAGAGTGTGGTAGGTGGTGGGAGATGGGTTGAGGCGGGGGAAGGGGCGGGGGTTGGTTGGACGACGGATGGCGTGTAGTGCGCGCTGGGGGAGAAGGAAAAAAGGAAGGGGCGCGCTATGCGAATTTTCGGGTGAATATGACGGCTTTTCCGAGGATACGGTGGAAGAGGTAGAAGGGAGAGAGGGAGGGGGGAGAGAGAGAGAGCAGCGCGTCAGGGTGGCGAAAAGTATAGAAAACTGAGGATGAGAGGGGGGGGGGAAGAGAAGGGTTTTTTGGGATAATGGACGGGGATGGAAATGTGAAGGCGGGGTGGAATGGGGGGTGCATTGCGGAAGCATTTTTGGGAGGTGGGCACGGCCCGAACGCGGGGCATTAGTCGTGGAGGAGGTGGGTGGGTCTTTGGTTAAAGCAAGAGGGATGGAGGGCGAGAAGGGAGGAAGGAGAGAGGGGTATTCCGAGGCGGAGGGGATGTTGGATGCGAGGGTTGGAAACACCAGAAGGGGCAGTTTTTCCCCCAAAACTTTTTCATGCGTACTTTTTTCCCCCGCTAAGAAACCGACCGACCGGTGTGATAGCAACTACCTCTTGCTTTTCTCCACGTCCTCCGTCCGTGGCCGGGCTAGGAAAATTCGCATCGTCGTCCGTGAGAAACCTTCTCTGGTACTTCTTCGCGGCTGCTTATCGTCCAATATTGCGATAATGATGATGCAAGCTAATAATGCCTAGACCTAACTGTAGTCTTGCCTACATGGGTTTCTGAGTGATGCTCTCACCTTCCAATACATGACGGTCATTCACTGAGGAGACCATTTTGATGTTGTGGTCAACTCATTCATTTAATTAATGCGCTTAGATGCCTATCTGTATCAAAATCAAACATTTTATGATGATCATTCCGAAAAGGACAATTGCAATGCTTTCTATTTTAGAATGTAAATGATCAGAATTGCCATAACATAGACACTAATTTGAATGGACTCCTTTAAAAATCCATGTTAAATGGGTTCGAATTTCGCCTCGAGTATGCGTGACGTGCTGACATTTTAAAATTTTTGGTCCCGGAGGACGGAGCCCCTTAAATTTAGTTACCGATAATGTTACCAGTAGGGATGTCACTTCCCAACCAACAGTCTAACCTTCTGCTCTGCAATACGACTTCAAACCTTTTCTTCTGGCGAGACTGGATAGGAGTCGCACTCGAAGTAGGCACCGTATTCCTCATAAACTCGGCTAACGAGTCGTTTTTTTCATTTTTATTATGAATTATCCACTTTTGTTGGAATAACTGCATTTTTTGTTGCAAATCCAAATGTTTCTATCTCTAACCTTGTCGGCCTAAGCTCTTTACCATAAATTGTTTCTATATATTCCTTCCATCTCATTTGGATTTTTCCTGGTTCAACTATTATCTTACCCCACTTATCTTTCTTTCACTGTTAGCACAGATGTTGCCTTCTTACTTCCCGATAATAACTTAACCTTGCTGTATAGCGCAGCAATTTCACCCTTCCTCTGTAAACTTTCCATATCCTGGCATTGCGTTTTCCACCATTCTTTTTTTGATTTATTTGTGGCCCTTCTCAATTTATTGTTTAACTCTTTGTACTTCATTTTGCCTAACTCTGTGCTTACATTCTTCCATTTTCTTCTCTCATTCAACTTTGCAATTATCCCATCCGTTACCAATGGTTTCCTTATCCTTTTCCCGTTAACGGTTCCTATAGTGTCTTTTGCGGCGTCCGATATCCCTTGCTTGATACATTCCCATTTTTCTTCGATAGTACTCAGGTCTTTACCGTCATCCATCATATCTCTACAGCCTGCTGATACTCCTTCCATTTAATGCTTCTACATTCCATTTCCTAACCCGCCGCCCTTGCCTTACCTTCTTGAAACGGACGTTACATTTCAGAACAACTAAATTGTGCTCAGAGTCCGCATCCGCTCCTGGGAAACTGTGCGAATTTATGACACTGTTCCTAAACCTATGCCTAACCATAATATAATCTAACTGATACCTTTCTGAGTCACCTGGCATTTTCCATGTATACCTACGCCTTTTGTGGTGTCGAAACCATATGTTGGTGATGACTAACCCCTGTCTCCTGCAGAATTCAATTGCTTTCTCCCCGCGTTCATTCCTCGTACCTAACCCATAGTCCCCCACCCTACCACCCTCTCTTCCATTGCCTACCATCGCATTCCAATCCCCCATCACTATCAAATATTTCCCTGCAGGAACACACGCGATTAGATCCTCTAACTCATCGTACATCCTATTGACTTTTTCCTCCTTGTGGTTGCTCGGTGGCATGTGTACGTGAACAATGACCAAGTTCGTCGGCTCTGCTTTGATCTCCAAGAGTAAAATTCTATCAGTTGCTTGCTCTATGTTGACTACGCTTCTTCCTACCCCTTTATTTAAAATTACGGCAACCCCTCGTTTACTCTCGTCCCCGCCGCTGTATATTATTCTATAATTATCACTCCAGTAATCCCCGCTATCCTTCCACCTCACCTATGATTGACTGACTGTCTACTATTGAGGGGTAGCGTTGCTCCAACCGCGGGAGTGAAATTATCCCGAGTCTGCGCTTTCGATGGGGCGATGCGGGGAGACATGTAGGCGTCCTGAGGTACTCCCGGGGGTAGGCGGAGGAAGGCAGGGGAGGAAGGCTTTGGGGGAGAGGAGGGAGACCCGAGGGTCGAGGGTTGAAAAACGAGGCAGGAGGGAAGGGAGACGGGACGCGTTATAAATTCGCGTCTCCCTGAGAGGGGCGGGGATAAAAATGGGGAATAGAGGCCGTGAGTCCGGGGAACTTCCCACTCCCCTACTCCAGACAAATCATAAAACGCCGAGGAGCGGAATGATTGACCTTGTTTTCATTGCACGGGGGGGCACAAGTGGGGGGGAGGGGAGGAGGGACCGCGAGAATGTGTGTGCGTTCGTGCGAGGGAGAGTGAATGTGGGATGATAAATCTAGACTCTCTCCCCTTCCGTGCTCGGAAATCTTATTTTCGGGGAAACGAGAAACGTTTTGAGGTAGGACACCTTCCCGCCACCGTCGGGGCAATATTTCTCGGTGGCGAAACTTATACCGGTCCCTCGTGAACTGTTTCCGAAGCGATTCGACGTATGTATCCAACGGTCGCATATTAATCCGCGTCTGTGCTTACACCGTAGTAGTGTCACAGAAAGAAGAATTATAAGATTGCAAGGCAGCCTTAATATGATTGCTCAAAGAAAATAACGTAAGCTGCAGTAATTTTATTTAGTCTCGCTTAAAGTGAATTGAACTTGTATGAAATAATCGGAGCATTGAGGCTCTTTATTTTTAGATTCCACTCCGAGTTCATTTGAAACTTACCACGCTGTGGTTCCTCGAGATAATGAAATGGTGATAAACTCCTTCACCGGCTTAAATAGGTATCTCTACACTTCTAGGCATCTCAT
Source organism: Hetaerina titia (assembly GCA_037158775.1). Taxonomy (NCBI): domain Eukaryota; kingdom Metazoa; phylum Arthropoda; class Insecta; order Odonata; family Calopterygidae; genus Hetaerina; species Hetaerina titia. The sequence goes on along the minus strand of CM073775.1, from coordinate 83,573,909 downwards.
GATGTATTTAGCATTTTTGAAATGTTTTTCACGCCGAAGTTCCAGGGGGAAGACACAAAATACAAGAAATACTGAAATTTTCTGAGTCGGAAACATTTCAGACCACCCACGTATATTGATGATATTTTATGGCTCCTGGCCTCATTATTTACATTAATTTATTCGAATGTTCATATATCCCTGACTTACTACATGGTCACGAGAAAAAAATACTATAGAGGAGAGCGTTGGAGATTGAAAAAAATCGTAACACACCGTAAATTAGCTTTTATCAGAATCGTAATCCTGGCTTGTCTTCTGCAATTGCCGCAGTTTACAAAACACCCAATGGGCTACTAACGGTTACGAATCAACAAGTGGCCAAGTTATGGTGAATTAACTTTTTTTTATCCTTTTCTTAAAACATTTCCTTATTTCTCCGTCATCGCACGTTTTTGTGATTAATGGCAATCGGAATTTCTCTTTAATGTCTGTGATAGCCAGCGATAAGTAATTAGTATTTGGAACATTTCTAAAATATTTAGGGCTGAAAGAACTCGTAGTAGACATAAAACAATAGTTGACAGAGTATAAATCGAACAAGGGACTTTCTGTGATTTTATTTTGCGCTGGCCAATCGTCGAGAAAAAAAAGCTTTAAACATTTCGAAGAAAATTTCGAAAATGTTTCTTCCCTTCCATTTATTAGATCAAAATCATGTCCACGAATCAACAATCATTGCATAGAAGGCTTTATATTTAATAAATACTAGCTAATATTCCACTAGGCAAATACACATAAGTTTTCTGTTAATTCAGCAACTTCAAAGCAAAATTGATTTGCACTTTCGGGAACTGGGGGATAAAAACATCTCCGAGCACTGAAGCGTGTTTCATGAGGGCATATTATTTTGAACACTTGAGAAATCGTCAGTATTAGACAAAACGTAGGACGGAATCTTACAACGACCGCAACAGCTCCTGCATCTTTTCTGGTATTTAAAATTATTAGTTGCCAATATTTCTTTTAATTTCAGACATTTACATTCATCCTTGTGACCATTTTCTCTCACCAATCGTTTAAATGAGCGATTCACAAACTATGGCTCATGGGGTCTGATCCCGTATGGTAAATGCCTCAGGTTGAGTCGCGATAGCCTGCCGGGACTGCCTAGACATTAATGTTACATGAAGTAAGGCCGCTTAAAATTTATACTGTAAAAAAGGAGTAATATGTACATTTCAATTTAATATGACATATTTACTGACTTTTAATAATCAAACCACTTTACTTTTCCACATAAACTTTTTAATTTTTACAACCCAGGTTTCGTTATAGCATAACATCATCAGGTTGAGATGATGAGAACCACCTGATGATGTTAAGCTATAACGAAACCTGGGTTGTAAAAATTCAAAAGTTTATGTGGAAAAGTAAAGTGGTTTGGTTATTAAAAGTCAGTATGAAGAATTTCCACCAAGTTACGCCAGAAACTGTTTTATTTATGACATATTTATATTAAATTAGTTAATATTCTCTGAATAAAAACCTCAATGACATCTTAATCCGGTCCAAAAATAATTTTGTCATTGTGGAGCCGGTAAGCTAACATCCATAAAAAGATTAGTCATTCCCATCGCTAAAAAAGCTTCTTAATGAATCACTGTAACTCTGAATTACCCTAATTTCAGTAGTTTTTCTGCCATTTTCGTTGACACATTTGGCCAGACAATGATAAATACTAAGTAGAATGCTGCACTGTGCGCTTAACCTGTCTATGCATTATGTGAAGTGGGTCCAACGGTTAGTTTGGGTCATTTCAGCTGATCTTGAGCATTGCGACTATCATGCAGCGAGTCGTCCTTGATGTGGAAGAAGATGGGATTTTGAGAAGGTGGAGGATATGAGAAATGGGAGGACCTGCTGCGGACGAGATATAAGTCCTGAGGAGGAGATTGCCACTCTCTCTCTCTCCCTCACCATTTTGGGCAAGAATATGAAGGGGAGGAAGTGGGAGAGGGCGGTGGGGAGAACCAACGGTGGACGCGTCGCTAAATTTACTTCCAACAGTAAAAAAAAGGTGACATTCTTCATGTCGGGGAATTCCGGGAATATGCGAACTTATTTATAAATATTAAAGATTTTCGTAGAGAAATTCAGTAACGGTAAACGCATTAGATAGTGTGAGCTCTACTCCCACACCTTTCTGACTGGAACTCTGTTGAAATTTGGGTGACGCCTCGGGGCACCCCAGTTTCACCCTAGTTGCGCGGTTTTGGCCATCAGATCTTCCTGGGAAACCACTAACAGCACAGAGAAAAGAACTGCCGCCCCTTTCTCTGTTTCATGAGCGCCATAAGATTTGTAGCATGAGGTGAGCTGTACCATCACTAATAAAATCATCCTTTGGATTGATTCCTGTTAAGCAAATATTGGTATTGTAGTATGGATCAATTAGTGGAGGTAATGGCTCTACAGTTACGGTGTTTGACGATTTCGAGTTAATCGAAATCCCTGACTAAAGCGAGCCCGAGAGAGTAACTAAGCAAAAAAACTCCGAAAAGTGAAGATTGAAAGTGGTCCCATAACAATAGGCAACTGCCCAGTAATGAGGTAGTGAATGGGTAATGCATGTAATTTACTTGATCGCTATTCTTTGACATTGAAAACAGTGAATTCCATTCCTCTATTTCTTACGAAAATATTAACATTGAGAAATAGACTTAACGTTAGGGAAAACATTTATTTCTGAAATTAGGGTTCGAGTGCATGTCGGGAGTTTTGAAAGGTGAGGGTACAGCTCACCTCGGACCAAGCCTAGCGGCACGGCGTAAGGGAATCGCAGGGTGGGGGACGGTTCCTTTCCTTTGCTGCTTCTGGTTTGTCGGGAAGAACTGGTGAGGCAATCGAAATATCACACAACTTGGGTGAAACTGAAGGTCCCCAGAGACGTCACCCGTGATCGTCCCCGGACCCCGTGGTCAATAGCCCAGCGCCATATCCACTGAAATATCACGCTCCCGATTGTGTGACAAATAAGCCATTTTATATGGCTCCCACTGAATGATAAGCAAAAATAAAATTACATTGACGAGTTCAATCACTGATCTCATGCGCTATCCCAAGTATTTCAATGCGTTAATTCATATGGTCACGTAGATGGAAAGAGGAACCCTCGAATAATGCATGCGTGCCTATTTATTTTCTGAATAATGAAATCATTGCATTGTTTCATTCTCTCTGTCATCGTCGGTCTACTACACGGTCTACTCCGTTCCTCTTCCCCCGCCCCTTTCCTGTTAAACTTGCCGATTCTTATCCATTCGTGGGTGTTCATCAACTGTCCATCCTTATTTCTGCTTGACAGTCTCTTTCTCTTGCCGGGTGAAGTCTTCCCCTCGTGTGATAAGCATGTGGTCGTAAGTATTTCCTTGTCGACCCAAACGTCGAACTCGCATCCTCAGCGCCGATCGGCGGTGTCATCTCCAGGGCTTTCCACTCAACTCCTCCCTCCACATTTGATCCTTCCCGGAATTCCCTCTTCACGCCGTGAGGGGGCGGCTCTATACCCTCGCGGTTTGTAGAGGGTGATATTTCTTATATCACTGAACTATTTTACACCGTAGTAGAGGAATGTAATATGTAGAGGAAATGATTAAAGAGGCATGGGAAGAACTGGAGGTAGGAATGAAAGTCGGAGGGGAATTCGTAAAATCGGTTAGGTTTGCTGATGACCAAGCATTAGTTGCTCAGTCAGCCAAGGGGTTGCAAGCATTGCTGAGTGAATTGGAGGTTCAGTGCGATAAATATGGGATGAGAATCAATTTTAATAAAACAAAGGTCATGCGATTTTCCAGAAAGAAAAAGGCTAAGCTAAATATTAAAATAGACGGGGAAAAAATAGAGCAGGTAGAACAGTTTACATATCTCGGAAGTGTTTTAGACCAATACGGTCAAAGAAGTAGGGATGTAAGGAGAAGAATTGCGCTAGGCAAGGAGGCTTTCTCAAGGAGGAGGGAGTTGATGACGGGGACGTTGAGTAGAGATGTTAAGACAAGACTCGTAAAAACTCTGATATGGAGCGTAGCTATGTACGGCGCGGAAACGTGGTCACTGAAGCAGGAGGATAGACGTAGATTGGAGGCTTTTGAAATGTGGGTGTGGAGAAAAATGGAGAAGGTGAAATGGACCGAAAGGAAAACAAATGAGGAAGTACTGGAGATGGTGGGTGAGGAGAGGGGTTTGTTGAGAGAAATCCTATGGAAGCAGGAAAAATGGATGAAAGGCGTATTGAGAGGTAGTGGAATGTTGAAGAAGGTAATAGAGGGGAGAATGTTGGGCAAGCGAGGAAAGGGTAGGAACAGGATAGGGATGTTGGATGGGATGAAGGGAGGAAAGAAGTACACAGAGATGAAGAGGGACCTGATGTAGTTTAGGTTGCTCGATTGGGTTTTGTTTGGAGTTACAAAATATTTATTTGATAGTTGTGTCTATCCAAAAACCTACCTTAACCGGTAGATTACCTAATAATAAATAAATGTGAATAATTACCTACAATTACATAGGTACTCCTCAAGTCTTGTATTAAGGGCTTCCACTAACACAGGCGCCAAACATTTTGGATTATACTATATTCCGTTGAACTGGTAAATAAAGATATTCATTTGAAATATATTCACTTATGTGCGGATGAAATTTAGGCAAAGGCAATACAAAACTTTGGAAAAAAATGTATTTGTTTTTCAGCACAATCTCCTTTCAGCTCTATACACATTTCCCAGCGATGCTCAATAAGTTCGATACCCTTTTTTTAATAAGAGCCGTCTTGCTCCTCAAAATAGCCATTTACTGCCGACATCACTTCTTCACGGTTGGAAAATCTTTGACCAACGAGCCATTTTTTCAAGTTTGCGAACAGAAAATGTAACGAGAGTGCTAAATCTGGCAAATAGGGTGCATGAGGTAGCAGTTTAATCTTTAATTCATGACTTTTGGCCATTGCAATAACATATTTGTGAGATTGTGATTGTCTTGATGAAACAACACTTTCTTCTTTTCCAAATACGTAGTTCTATGCGAAAAAGTTGCTCTGGTTCTAAAAACAAAATTTTATGTGGACTAACATTATGTTTACTCACTTTTTGCTGATACTATGTAATTTTATTTGCCCATAATTCGTGCTATATTTTAAACTTCAGTTTTTGTTTCTCATCAGATCGTCAAGATTAATTGCTGACAGCAGGGCTTCCACCGCTGGTGTCCTCCAGTTAAGTCTTTTTATATTATTATTATTGGTATTCTACCGGTTAGCATAGATTTTGGATGGGCACAGTCTATACAATTGGACAGAAATACATTTACTTTTACGTAAGTGTAGGCATGGAATCAATACCCCTGAAAAATAATGTCATAACTTTGCTGCAACACTCGCAAAAGAAACTTCAAACATCATCCATGAACCATCAACTGTCGAACTTTATGAATACTCCAGCTGAGAGTTCGACGATAATCTTTTATTCTGTTAGTTGCCCCAAGGTTGAATTTTTGTAAAGTTTAAGCAACAGCGATTATTCACACAGAGTGTCAGATTTCAAAACGTTTTATAAACCCATTTGGTTTCCAACTCGCAATTGCATGCCAATTACAACAAACCCCTTTTTGTCTACCAACAACCGAGATAAACGAAGTGACGATTCCTTCTGAGCAAAATCCGCGCCAAGCACTCCCGAAGAGAAATCCTGCGCCGAAACCGAGAGGTAGAAAAAAAAGAAGAGCGCCATCCGGAATTCGGCTCGGAAACGATTTCCGGACCAAACCAATCGTTGATCGGGCGATAACGGAACTAATTTTATCCAAATATCGATTATTTCCGCTCGATATCCGAGCGGATTATTCGAGTATTCAGAGCATAAAAACATGGAAGGAGAAGGAATGCAAGGCATAGAGAGAGAGAGAGAGAGAGAGACAGCATCCGGGTGAAAATGGTGTGAATCGGTCAGCTTCTGACGATTTGGCGAGAAAGTTATTTGGATATTGAAAGGCTGGCTGCCGGCAGCACACTGGACCTTGATGGCCACGGTAAAATGAGTTCCAAGTGTTATTTTGACCGAGTTAAACTTCCTCGGGAGTGCTGAATGTATGATATATGAATTTATTACGAGGAATAACGACAATATTCATGTTTTTCAAATCGCGTTTGGATTTTGAAGAACGGAATGCACCGATTAGGATTTCTCCGGAGTCTGTAAGGAATTATACCCTTTCCGGTTCCGATTCGATCCCAGGCGTAAGGGAAACGATATCAGGATCGATTCTGGGTGAAAACCGAGCTAATTTCATCCAGGTATCGATTCTTTTTCTTTCTCAACATCCTCGCCAAGCATCAGAGAGCATTTAGAAGAGGTTGAACGGCCGGGGAATGACGTGGAATCGGAGGGAAAAGAAACATCCGGTTGAAGGGTGCTGTCCGGAATCCGGATTGAAACCGATTTCCGGGACACATACTCCCGACCCGGATCCAAAATGGCGGGAGACCCCACACTCACCCAAGACCTCCTTCTTCTCCTTCCCTCCCCCAAGCACTCCGGTCAAAGGGAAGGGGGTGGAATAGAGAGATAGGGGCTCTAAGAGGAGAGGGGGGTAAGAGGGAGAGGGAGAGAGAGGGAGAAAAATCCTTTTTAGCGTGCATTTTCCATGGAGAAGGAAACGTCCTGTGCAGACACCCTCTCTCCGTCCTCTCCTCGCCCCCTTTCCCTACGGTGCTTTGGTCATCAGAGGATTTTTTCAGGGGAGATGGAGGGAACGGAATGGGGGCGAAGGGAAGGGTGGGAAAACGGGAGAGGTTGGGAAGGGGTCCAGCGCTGCCAACTGTAGGTAAATCCTCTCTCACTCCTTCGGGGACACTGCTGCAGTAGCGGCAGCGTGAGAGAGACCTCCGCAAAGAAAATATGGTATTAATACAGTGTACCACACATAGGGTTGATCTAATGAATCCAGGATGCTCATAATATGAGTTCTTATGGTGATTAACCTTGAGGATAAAAATTGAACAACACTGGGGAATAATCTAGTGATAGAAGATGGATGAACGAGGTAGTTTTTAGAGGCATTTATATTTACTGAAGTTTTTCGATGTGAAACTCAACTAATAATAATATTACCGAAAATAGAAAGCAATACCAGGGTTCACTTTAAGCAATTTCGTAAGCTTTGGGTGACTTCTACGGCATCAAAGTCATATATCATCCATATTGTGAATACTCAATAGCCTTAATCTTTAAAGTGCATTACCAAGATAGGAAATTAATTAGGATTTAATATCGAGAGTGACTTTATTACGCGCTTGATAAAACATTTAATCACGTTGTTAGCTTCTTTAGTAAAATGAAGGATTTTTGATCTCCGAATATTACGGGAAAAGGTATAGATATCAAGGCAAACGCTTTTACTGCCAAATATTTTTATGCCAAACCCAGTCATAATTGTATGACTTCTTTGAAATTACAATATGATATATGGACATCCGTCGCGGCTGAACATTGGTGCGCCATAATATTGTGAAAGCTGCGAAAACAAGGTTACGCGAGAGTCATGTAACCAAATTGAAGAACTGCATGGAATCTTATTTAATGTATTTTGAAAATTGCGAATTGAAATTTGGAACACTTTGAGTAGTGAGGATAGGAATGAAGTGTAATGAAATCCAGGGTATTCGGATCACCTTTTTGGAACGTCACGATTTAGTGTGAAAAATAAAAATGCTGTAAGTTCCATTGAATTTATCTAAAACAGTCGAACAGTCGACATCATCAGGCTGACATCTGTTGATGTTGACTGTTCGACGAAACCGGTCGTTTTAAATAAAATTCAGGGGAACTTAATACGTTTTTATTTTTAACAATTCAAGGGGCGCTATGTTTACTTTTGCTTAGATCTTTTGTCAGACCAATGGGGCCTTGGTATAAAAGAACGTCTCTGACCTCGACGAGATAGGGTGAATTTTAAAATTTATGATACATATCTGAAAGTCTTTGTTGAAGTCTGGACGGAAGCCATCGGGCTCGAGATCGTTTGAAAAATTTGGTTTCAACGATATTCCTCCGCATTAACCGATGGCATTTTCTCTTCGATTTTCTACACGTACACATTTGGCACATTATATTAATGGAAAGTGTCTACTTTAGGAAGACAGCGAACATTTTTTGTTGGTTGAAATCCATCGTCAATAAATATTGTATAAAACATTTGAGCGAAGAGTGTAAAAACTGATTAATTTTTTCACTACTCAATGCTCTGAAATAAAACATTACAGAAGGACACTCGATTGTTTAAATGGCTATAATTGCATTTTTTTCAAGAATGGAAAAATTACATGCGAAACAATCCCATGTATTCTCCACTATTGGGATAGGTGGAAAGTCAGTATTCTTGCACAAGTAGGTGTCGCGTTAGTATGAACTTACCTTTGGAAAAAATCGAAATTATATATTTTTTCATTGATGAAAACTGATGTTCCTGTAGTTCGACTATTATCGCAGGTTTGTTTGAGGTAGTTACTTTCGCTGCATCCGCGATCATTTTCAGCGCTGGTTGGGAGATTCTTAGACGAATCGTAACACTACTATACGTAGAATACTCACAAGTGGACTCTGGTCTGATTACTTGAATTAAAAAGGGCACACGACTTTTACTTAGCACAATAAGAGCTTAATAAAAATCATGTGGAAAGCAAAGTTTTCCATTCCAACTCCAGTATAAATGTATTCCGATCAAATTGACCCCAGACACCCCTGAATTTATCTGCTTTGATTGACAAATTTGCCACTACCCTCCTTTCCATACATTATATATGAACATGGTAAACGTATTTGAAGCCTAAAAACCCGTAATAAATTTATGCGTGATTTTCCCGAATGCTTGATCCCGGTGGCGTAATCAGTTGGCAATGCTGCCGAGACTAGCGAGCAACCAAGTGGGAAGGAGGCATGTAAAGGGTGAGCCGAACATTTTCCCTCCCCTATCCCACACACACTCTGGAACTCCCCACCAGGGTCACTCCACCCCCCCTCTTTCCCTCTCTCTCCCTCCCTCCTCTGAAGAGAACCATTTCTTCGCCTCCCCTTCTCAGCGCCCGCCTTCCCTACACTCCCTTCCTCATTTTCCCACCCTTTTCCGTATATCCCGACCATCACGCCCCATTTTTGCCCCTTGCGGTGTCCGGGAAGGAGACGCTAGCCCCACACGCCTCTCCCCCCTCCCTCCCTCCCGTCTCTCGCGCTCACTTCCCGACACCGAATGCTCAACTCTCTCCCCTCACCCTATCCGCTCATTTCTGCCGGGCGCTGGATGGAAACGCCGGGGAGAGCAGGGCCGCTGCCCTCGCCCGAATCGCCACTCTTATGCCCGTCCCTCCCTCTTCAGTTCTTATTTTCCCGCCCTCCCCTCCTTCCAGCGGGAATTCTGCCCAATTCGCCCCTCTTCCCCTTATCTCTCTCTCTCTCTCTCTCTCTCTCTCTCTCTCTCTCCTTCTCTCTCCATCCCCGCAAGGCTCCTTACGCACCGCGTACCCAATATACACTCCCGCACCGCCTTCCTCTCCCTCCCTCTGGAACTGCCCACCCCCATCCGAGCGTTCACTCATTCCCCGCCAACCCTTGAACAAAATTCTCCCCTTTGTGTGTATCTCACCCCTGCAATCTGCTTCTCCTTTAAGTTTCCTTCCCCAATCTTTCCATCTTTATCTCTCTCTCGCAGTCTCCCTCGTCCTCCTTCTTCCGTAAGAGTTGTCTGTGTGTCGGTGCGCCGTCCAGCGAGCTGGTCCCGCACCAAGAGGAAATTCGGACTCGGCGCCTTTTAGTGGCGAGTTCTTTCCATCATTACCTAATTTATTCCCATTTATACTCTCACCTCGCGCCTCATTAAAATTTTGAACTTAAGTTAGGGGACGGAGCGCGAAGGTAACATGCACGGCTTGTGATTTCAGTTTCATACAAATCATTCGGGATCAACGCACACACAAAGGGTATCATTTTATGATCGCATCACATCGATAGGCGAAACCTCGGCGAGAATTTAGGAACAAGTGACTGCCGAACCGACGGCAATTAATGGGTTCTTCTTTTTCGTTGCTCCATTGAGAACTAAAAACACAGTAGGACACATAATAAACAATATTTTGGATTTTTAGAGAATAAAATAATGCTGAAATAGGTTAATCAGTAATTACTTTGAGTATGGAGACCACTCCCTGCCACATGGCCTCGTGACGGTCGATAGGATATATGTAGTTGTAAGTTTAAGTTACAAGTATAGTTGTAAGTTGTTCATCTTGTACTTTAGATCTGCCGTGGAAGTATGAAGTTCAGCGGAATGCTCAAATCTTACTTGTTCTTTGCCGAATCACTCGAAACCTTGATGGCATTTCCCAGTGTCTCCTCAAATAATTTATAACTCGTCAGCATCACAACCGATTGTTGGTTGCATCCTTAGGCTGTGTTTTCATACCGTCATTTCTCCATGCTGTTCAGAAACTGTGTCTTAGAGGTAAGGGAATGGAACTTGGAGGCTTGAAGAGTGGTTGGAGGTTTTTTTAAGTAGGCACGGAGGAGGATGGGAAAAATAAATCGGATCAAAAGAGGAAGACGGAAGATGAATTGTAGCGCAGGGTTGGGTAAGAGAAGCGAGGCGGGGGAGACTCGTCGCGGATAAAGTGGGTGGAAGGGTGGCGGGGCGCTGGGGGTGTGATACTACGAGGGAGAAAGAGGATTTGTGGCTTCAACGGTATTTGAATGACCATTAGAAGGTGTGGGGATCGGAAGAAGGTGGCTATTAATCCCGATTGGGGAGCCTCAATTCGATTCCCATTGACTGGATTCGGACACGCTGCAAGTTGAGTGATTTGGCGAGTACCAGATCTTTCTGAGAAACTGCAGTCAGCGCAGGAAATGGAATTGCCCCCTCCCCCACCTACCCTGAATGTGTGAATTTCCCACCCCCTACAGGGCTTAGTTAAGAGGTCAGCTCTACTCTCACTCATCAAACTGACCTTCGGATTGCTTACTGTGGTTGCGTGTGTAGCCATAAGACCCAAGCTCTAGTTTCCTAACCATATACACAGGCCTTGTATAGCCTGCGCATGTCTAACTTAATTCTTTTATAACATAACATTAATGACAGACTAGCTAATATTCCATCAGGCGTCCAATATCTTTCTTTTTTATTCACATTCTATTTGGTTTTATGCATCATTAATCTTTTGCGATTAGCTCTAGCAAATAAACAAGTTTATTTTTTAAATTTCTGTTCAAATTTTTGCCAGATAGTTGGATTAAAAGTTGATCGATTTCTTAATTTGGTTCATGGAATACTGGAATAATGAATGCATTAAAAACACACCAAAGACAAATATTTCACAGTTGAAATTTATTTAGCATTGACCATTATTTGGTCGCATTGCAGCACCACCAAGTGTGTATCGTAGGTATGTAGCCCTCGGCCGGAAACGAAAATGTCGGTGCAATTTCAAAAGTTGAAGACAAAATTACGATTCGGTATAAGTTGGAGTGATATGAATATCGCACGTGGGAAATTTTCATTGGCGAATTGTCCTAATTAATTTGTATAGGAATATAATAGTTTATTATAGAAGCCCTACTATCACGACTAAATTTTAAATGAAAATTTAACTGGCGTAATTCGTCGTAGACAACAGGTACCAGGAGGACTGTTAAGACTACTACAATTCGATAAGCAGTTTCGTTGAACGAAAAGAACGAGAAGGATTAAATACGGTGAAAAGGAAAATTGCCTCATTGTCATCAAAAGATATTTCACCCTATTAGCCAGAAATGAATTTTAGTGAAAACACCATTTTGAATGGCAAAATTGGTAACCAACTTTCTTTTTTTCCTCCCTCTACCCTATGCTAATTCTTTTACACCTTCTTAGCTATAGTTCTTTCTTGTGTCTGTTTATTATCCTTTCCTTCCAATTTTCTTTAAGTACGTTTCACAGAATATCACGATATCTTATTATTCATCCAAAAAATCCAACCAGAGTGTAAGGCATCTTCTCTGGATGAAATTAATTATTAATCCGGTGGACTGGAAGTTCACTGCGAGTGCAACGGCTTTGCGGTGGTGGGTATCGCATGTGTTCGTTGCGAACTTCATCGACTTCCTACGCGATTATTCTCCCTTCTACTGCCTCATCCTGGGGTATAGCAAGCTTGATGGGATGGAGTGGAGTTAGGGTGAGGGGTGGGGTCTGGGGCACTCTCGCTGGTACCCCAAAAGTCCAATTTCTGATGAGCGATTCCGAGAGGGGATGACGCGGAGGGGGGTGAGGGGAATCCGGGGTCGGGGTGGGAGAGAAGGGTCACGAGGCTCAAAAGGCCCTAGGCCCTGGTTATCAACTGACGGATGCTCCAGAGTCCTATTCCCAAGGACCACACCACTTCCCCCTCCCCCCTCTCCTTCTACGTCTCAATCGGCTCGGGGTCTCTCTCATCCACCCCTCCCCACCCTCCCCCGACTATGTCCGACTTCATCCCCCCGCCGCTCGCTCCGTCCCCTCACGAAAAAATATCCATCGGGCGCGGACGTCTCCCGAAATTCCTTTGATGGGAATCTCGATCGTAAATTGAGTGTGACTCGGGGAGTTCTTCCTCTTTTCCTTCCGCCACCCGGAGGAGCCCCGCGCGCGGTAATGGACCCCCGCGTTAAGCGTCCGCGCGGCCCCATGCGTCCACCACCCCCTCGGGGCGATGCGTCGTCAGTGTCGGGCGGTGGGTGGATGGGGGGGGGGGACGACTCCGGACGCAGACTGCCGCAGACCCTGGGGCGAGGCGCCGTAATTTTCGAAGGGGGCCCCGGCAGTGGACACATGCGTAGAGTGGCGATTGGTGCACGTACGTACGCTCTCTGTGGATTCCCTACGGCACATCCCACGGCCCCCTTACGCACCGTCCATGCTGGACTCGCTGAACTTCTCGGGATCCCTTTATTTTAAAGGAAGGATTTAGTTAGGGTTGGCGCAGAATTTCCGTAATGCTTCATGAAGGAATGATATGTGACAGATCAAGTACTTGGGTGTTACAATTGCGTCAAAACTTTCCCCGGGTAATTAGGGTAAAAAAATAAATTTTGCACTTCCACATATAGATTTAATATTTCACGACCACGGTTTCGATGCTGCGCATCCTCATCAGGTAATGCACAGCATCAGCCACCTGATGGTGTGCAGCATCGAAACCATGGTCGTGAAATATTAAATCTTTATGTGGAAGTGCAAAGTTTCTTTCTTCCCTCATCATGAAGGAATTACACAAATTTAACCTGAAACTGTTATGTTTTTCTTGGGATAGGTATACTATAAGAATAATATGCGGGTCAAACTTCAAAGAAATTAGATTTCATTGGAACAGTTGCAGTTAAATGTAATATAAAGTGTGTGCGTGAAAGAGGGAGGTGTTATTTCGCTTTAGTTAGGCCAAATTTAGAACATGCGACAAGTTTTGGTATCCATGGGAAAAACTTAATAAGGAACTGGAAAATATTCAAAGAAAATCCACGTCATTTGTTGAAAAGTGTCACAAGAAAAGAGTAAGACTGACGGGTGTGCCAGGAAAAAGAATGGGAGTCCATGATTTAAGAAGAGAACAGGAAAGACCGACTTGCAGATTGGTGCAGGAGAAACAAGGTTGTTTGCGGTACCGAGGAAATCATTGTGGCCCCAAATTATATCGGCAAAGTCCAATAAAATGGAGAAGTATTGCACACTTTCGCGTCAGAGTACAAATGAGCTGTTGTAAAAATTATTTCCATCACTTTTATGGTTAAACTTCTCCATTAGTACCTTAAATTTCTGGGCGTAAATGTTAATTTTGATACTGTATATGCCTGGTTTGGAATCACCCGCGGCCACACACCCTTGCGGAGGGCTCGCAGCATACCATCAGACGATAACTTTTTATTATTCTCCGTGCAAATGTAATCAGTACACATATTATTAGAAAACACAAATTAGGATTAGTATCAACATTTAAAGAAAATCTGGATGATTGAATTTTACGAATTCTCTGTTCCTATCCCCGCTGATTTAGAATTCGACCTCCGAGAAATATTGGCGCGATCATAAACATATTTTATTCATTTGAGGCATTGTATTAGGCAAAATAAATTATGAAACCTGAAAGAATTTTTCGATTTTTAGATTCACATCCAAAATTAAAGTTAAAAAATAGCAATTGTTTTCGCGCAGAGCATTTTGCACATTGTGCATTATAGCAACAGAGTTAAACAACTGTACTAATTACGATACTATCTCATGCAGCTACTCGTGGCACCCATATGTATCTATTGATGAATGTACAAGCCCATAGGTATATTTTTGCCAAAAGCACATGGCATAGCAATGCCTCTACCGTACGTATTATTCCATCCCGGCGATTGCCTTCGTTCCCTCTATTCATGGAACGCCCATCGACTCAACTGAACCCAAAAGATCGGGAGAAGGTTTTCAATGTAATCGACCAAAAAAAATCGTCGGTTTTCAGATTTGAATGAGGATTCGAACTCCGGTAAGATGTTTCTGTCATAGCATGGGAGACAGGAGAGCGCGCTCTCATGAATAAAGAACGATCCAGAAAAATAATCTCGAGAGAAAAGTGCAAATTCCCAGAGAAAAGAAACGCCTCTTCCTCTTGCCCATCCCTTCCTTCCTTCCGAAACACACTCTCATCCCCTGGGTTCACCGTTCAAAAGGAAGGGATGGACTTAAGCCCTCAAATTATCCCCGCAACGTCCGAGCGGCGTCCTTTTCTTTTTTTTTATTATCAACCAACTCTTATTATTCCATCGCCTCCAACGGACGCCCAAAAAAAGAGAGGAAGGAGTCCAGCAGTCCTTTCTCTTCGTCGGGAGAGGGGCGGGAGGAGAAAGGAAAACCTCTTATAGTAGCCCTCCTCCCCGAGCCGTGCAACCTTAAGAGGAAGGAGCGCTTTGAAGGATTTGGAGCGTCCGAGCCACCACAAAGGCTTGCGTGGACGCCTCCGATCTCTTTGTTGATCGCAGCATCAGCTCGTGCCCCGCTCAGACCTCGGTGAAAGTTCCGCGAGAGACAATTAGTCCTGTTTCGCAAACGTTAAGGCGAAAAAAACCCAATCCCTTTTTTTTTGTAAAACATGTTTTTGGAAAGTGCGTTCGAGGATCGGAGCACATGCCGTCATTGGCTCGCCTGGATTTGTGCGTGTGTTCGCGTACTTTTTTTTTTAAATTCTCCCCGTCATTGGTCAGTGTTTTCCTCCTTTGGGTCGCGCCATGCTTTCCCCCTTCCTCCGCTCACGTCTTCCTCAAATCCCCCCACGAGTGCTTTTTTATTCTTTCCATATGCGTGTATACACACGCACACCTACCTCTATCACTCTCTTTCTTCGCCCGTCTTCACTCTCCATCCGTGCCGCTCTTTGGTGCTATCGGAGGCGATTTGGGCGATGGGGAGTGAGAAGAAGGAGAAGAAAGCGCGATGCAGCTTGGGTCCGGGAGGGCCTAGTCCTGCTGTGTGGAAGTGGGGGAGGATATTTCCCCCTGGACGGGGGCGGTAGAGGGGAGGGAGAGGGGCAGGTGCTGCGGCGGAGGCCCCCCCTATGTTATGCATGCGCTTCCGAAAGAGGAACTCCCCCTTCGAACCCTCAACCACCACCTCACTCCAGCATCTCCTCCCTCCCCCACCATCGTCGATCTCAAAGACCACGCCATCTCACAAATCCATCTCCCGAGCACCCCCCTCTCCGAGCGCGGTGCCTCATGGGAAGGCGGGCGGCCATTGTCCACTCACCCCCTCCCTCACTCTCGCCCATCTTTCAAAAAAAATAAGCCCCCATCTTCCCCACGTACTCTTTCCCTGCTACGCCCAACTGGACCTCCCTTAACCCCTCTCTTCCCTCCCCGCCCCCCACCCTCCGAGGAGAGCCTACCCTCATTCCTTTAAGGAAGCTCCCGCCTCAAAAGGGCGAAATCCCGCGCGCAATCCTCTCTCCCTTCTCCCCCGAGAGATTCCCTCCACCCTAACTCCCTCTGCACCCCTCACGGACATCACCGGGGACGCCCACCGCCGCCTCCGTCGCGTTGCCATCCCGAGCGTCGCCTTTCTTTCCCGGCACTATCCCCAGCTTCCTCCCCGCCTCAGATTCCTCCACCCTCGCGATCCGATTCCTGAGTCAGTTGCTCCCGCCCGGCAAACCCTCGCAAGGCACAGGGGGCCTGGGTCAAGAGCATGCACCCGACGTGGACGAGAGTCAGTGTGTGATATATTCATTACCTCGTCATTAATTGAATATGTCGTGGCTTGTAAATAACCTGAAATTATGATTTTGATCAAACTTTTCTGAAGCCTAAGCAAAAGCATTTGCTTATTTTGTAGGTGTCGTGTAAAAATAAACCAGACGCGCAAGATCTACTCTTTCTGGACTCGTGTTGTGTGCGAAGAAACTATGGAGGGAGACCTTAAAGTAATATACTACTAAATATCTTGCATAAGAGGACCGTTAATAATATCGGTCTGTAATTTCCAGTATTATATTTATTTTGTCGTTCGTTCGCCCTCTTCAATGAAGGGGTTGATTTGAGGAATTTTCCAATCAGTCCGAAGATTACCTTCCGATGAGGACTTGATAAATATTTACTCTAGAAATATTGCAATGGTGCCAACTCTTTCAGCACTTCTGCTAGGATGCCTTCTGGTGCAGATGATGTTTTACCTCCGACACACTATAGTTGTTTAAATTATCCCTTACGATCTCTGGTTAATAAGATTTGCTGAATCCCAGCAACTTTCCTAAATCGTCATCATGTACCACGCTCCAGAGTATTAACCCCAGCAAAGGCGTCGAGTGAATCCCCTAATTGTCTCTTGATTGTTCCACATTAAGCCTCAACGCGAGGGCTTGAATTCTCTCTTGGGCGCGCTTTCTGGCTCGCATCAAGGGGCCGTATGACTAAGCACTTGTCACCCACTTGCAGGGGTGACAAGCGCGGATATATCTCGAACCCCTTCATATTTGCGGAACTAGATGTCAAATAAAGTATTGCAGCCTCTTGTGTAAACACGTAGCCGATTGTTCACTATTAAATAAAATCATCGAAGACGGAAACACGTACGATGAATGGGAGAGCATCGGCGATTTATTCATTTTAGTCTGGACCTTCCGTAACATCGTGGATAGCCTCCACAAAGGGAAACAAAGAAGCAATCAGCCATTCAATTACGAAATATTCGCATTTAATGACATGTACCAGGCTAAGAAAATAACTTAAATGGTCACTTCCTGATTAGAATACTATAAGTGGAATCGTTGGATAAGTTCTCTGAATTTGCAATTTTGAAAATATATATTCAATTGAGCAGTGACGCGGGTGTAAGGTGGCTATGGAGAGAGTAAAATTTTAATCACAAAATAATTTACTAAAGATATACTAAATTTTTCATTTCGCCTGGGAAATGGTATTACAAGCTATTACAAGCTGTACAGCTATCCGGCAGGATAATAATTTTCCGCTCATATTCTGCGACTTTAATGCGAGTTTGCAAATTGCATTGAATTTTATTTTCACTGTAGCAACACCAATGCGATCTCATCATAAACTGTAAAACTACTAAAAATGAAACGAATTATTGCAGGACCTAACTTAAGTATAAAATCAAGTGCGCCCTGCAATATTTATTAGATGATGACCTTCATATTCATGATGCAATTATATGCATTACTTATCTATGGAATTCATGCGAATCTTGTGTTTTTATTAGTTGAAAAATCAGTGATGTTTCAATTCAATATTTGTTCTTAGATGCACCTTAATTGCAATTGTGCAATCAAAAACACCTCACTCTGGCGCCAAGTTAACTTTCACATGGCCCATACCATTATCTGCTATCAAAATGCCTTTATAATGTTATTTTTCTTGTTTTTATTGCTTCATGCGACACGATATTAGTAATTGCCCTTTTACACGTAGTTGCGAAGAGTATTCGTTAGTACGAATGGAATTACTGACTACATTCTAACACTGTTTCCATCAAAATATTTCAGCAGGATATGCAATATTACGGAGATTGTGTAATTGAAGGTTTAATTATCAGAAACTATTAAAGAGAGTGGGCTGGAATTGGGGAGTTAAAAAAACTGATTTGAAGATCGCTAATCTACTAATGGTGATGAATACAGCAAACCCATCCCGGACACCCTTAATTTACTAATTGACGATGATGGAGACCAGTAATTTGAAATGGAATACCAATTAGGCCGTGAGACGTTTGGGGAGGCATTTGAAGGAAATATTATTTCGCCCTTCCACGTAAAAAATAACACCGCCACCTCATTAGGCAGCGCAGGAGGCATCGAAATCGTCAAAGCTGGGGAGAGGGTATAAAGGGGGTGGAGAAGGGAGGATTGAAAAATCGGGGAAATTTCTTTCGCAAGGGGAAATAATCTCCCTGATTAAGGACACCCTTTCAAGATGGTACAAATGGTATATACGTATACGCTGGAAAGGGATATCCCGATAAGATGTAAAACCTCCGAATGGTCCTGGAGATGAATAAAACGTCAAAACATAGATTTACCTACGTCCTCTTTATGAATAAATATAAGACATATTTGGCTGAACCGTACATTTTTCAGGATTTGTATCATTTTCGCCATAGTGTGAAGCGTTTTCAATATTCAAAATGGCGACTTTTATTGGGCACGAACAGAATGATCATTCATTTTCTCCATTTGTGATTTTTAACACTCATCGTCGTTTATCGTCAATCACGTTGTCGGTTTACCGTCAATTGCGCCTAAAGGGATATTATATTGAGAAATAACAGAAGGGTCAACCTCCTGGTAAAAACATTAGAAGACCTTATAACTCAAAGGATTATTGTATAGGGGATTACAAATTCTTTATTGTATCAGCAAAGGGCATCGCTATGATCGGCTAATGTTGGGATTGCTTTATAGCCCCCGAAGCCTTCCTTGGTCTCTTCCAATCCCACCAATGCCTCAGTACTCCTTTTTTTTGCTGGATTCCACGACTCGTTTCTCCTAATTTGTCCTGAATTATTCTCTGTTCTTATTCTCATTCTTGTTTGCCTCAATTTCGGTCTAAATTCAACTAGTGTGCATCAGAATATTTCAAATCAGTTTTTTACATGTTTTCCGTGAACTTTATCCTCTCTTGGAAGAGATTCTTTATCTTCAGTCACTCAGCCTTTCATCAGCCTCAGCCAACATTATGTCTGTTCAGCTCTTTTGTAGGTTTTCCATGTAGATTTATTTTGTTTTCAACATTTGATTTTCAACAAAATGGGAAGGCTGAGTCACTGAAGATAAAGAATCTCTTCCAAGAGAGGATAAAGTTCACGGAAAACATGTGAAGTGTTTTTCTGGTGCCATTATCACCCACAGGGCAAAATAAAAACTTCCATATTATGTTACATTTCACGAAGAGTTTCCAAACATCCTGTTCACTTGCTGTTGGTGCTTGATTTTTCCGCAGGAAATGCTTATTGAGCTGTTTACAGAAATAAATGCCGAATAATAAAATAATTTGTTGGCTTCCAAATAGAATCGAAAATCTGAATACGATATCAATACTGCAATACGGTACATTATGAATTTATTTCTAAGGTACGTGTATGTTGCAATGAGGAATTCGATTTGGATTCAGCGGGGCTGAGATATTGCGATACGAATATGATGTATGAAGATGGAGTGTAAATTGGATACGCGATGTCAATTCGCAGTTTCAAAAAAATATCTTGTATCTTTGTTTGGTCGGAAACTTTTCAGACCACCGTCGTACTTACGACTTGCCTCGTAGTATCCGTAAACTTCGCGACGTCACGGAAGGATTCACGAGAGGACGCACACGCTTAAAAGTTGGCTTAAATATCGTGAACTGTGGCGCAACGAGCACGACTACGAACACCTGTGACAATGTGTATATGATATTTCGTCATAACATCTTTTTCCTTTAAGGTCTCCCAATATTTCAGAGTGTACTCGTATTTGGATGCCTCGGTGCTTAAATGGCTACATGGACTTGGATGGACATCGAGGAATCCGAGTTCGAATCCCGGTCAAGGCAAATGATTTTTAAACGTTGAAATTATTGAATTTTCATGAACATTAGCGGATGACCCCGTAAAAGTTACTGTCTCGGCATCTCACGCACTTATTTGTGTTTTCCGCTACATCAATATTCCCCTAATCAGTCGATACCAAAATGAAAACACGGTACATAAACTCGAAGTTTGGTTCAATGGGCGAGAGTAGAGCTCACCCCCTATTGACATGTCATTTATAGATTATGAAAAATACACACTTCTTGGCGCGTAGGTCAGTTCCATTCCTTGTGCCGCCTACGGACTCCCCGGAAGATCACACAGCTTGGATGAAGCTGAGGGTCCCTAGGGGCATAACCCGTAATCGCAGTCGAGCTCTCGCTCTCGAGCTTCCGTAGCCCAGGGCTCTACTAACTGGACTCCACCACGCCCATTTCGTTCCAAGTGTATTTCTAATACAAGTACTTGTATTTATGATACTTCGAAGTTCGACGCTAAAATTCGAATTCCGGTCTCACCCTCCACTTGAGGACGTCAGAGCGTCTCTCCCACCCCTCCCTCCCTTCGCCTCACCCTCTCAAATCCTCCCCACCCCAACAGAAAACCACCTCCTTTTCCCCCCGTCACCGCCCCAGCCCGCATTCCCTCCGCCTATTGTCATCTCCATTAGCGCCCCGTTTCACGCGCGCGCCCCCAAAGTGCATCGGTACCCCGCGCCCCTCTCGGCCACTTCGGGGGAGAGAAAAAAACAAGGGCACTCCCGGAGGATGTGTGGTCCCTTGGGGGTCGCCGGGACGACGGACGCTCGGTGACCCCGCGGTCTATTTTTTCCCTCATTTCCTCTCGATGCCTGCGCGCCGTCGCCTCGTCCGGGGGACGGATAAAAAAAGCCCTCGGCCCCAGGGAACAAGCGCGAACTCCCATCGTCCGAAACCGTCCGTCGCCGTCTTCGAGGACCCAGCGGGTTTTTTTTTCTACCGACCCCTCCAACCCCCGTCGCCATCCTCGTGGGCACGCGGTATGCGCCATCCCTTGACCACCGCGGGCAGGTGATCCAGTCGCCAGTTTTTTCCTCTCGTCTTTTCTTCTCGTCTCGTGACGGTTGTGCGAACTGGACCGCGACGAAATTGCTCGAAATTTGGCCCGCGTCCTCTCCATCATCGGGATGAGAAGGAGCTTCCGGTTTCCTGAACCCATTCATTTGCACTTCGTAAATATATTGAAGTGCTCATCGTCATGCTGAAATATTTTAACTAAAAAATCAAAATGTCTATCAAATATTCTTTTCGCGTTAATTTTCCTTCCTTGTGGTGCTAAAGAGTGTAGTAGAGTGGGGGATATTGGGTAAGCGAGATAGAGTTACAAAAAGAACAAGTATCGTAGGTGGAATTCACGGGGAGGTACAAATATCTTACCCTAAACCACGAATTACTGATATGAATCTGATATGCACGAATTACTGATTGCAAATCTAATGGTTTTTAAGGATATAATGTGTTGCGTTTGTCAAATACCTTCAGTGCCGGTATCCTGGGAAACCGCGCCTTCAACAAGGAGACTACTGCTTTTGATGATGGAAATATATTCTCCCTTGATTAACTCATCGTACTACGGCCTAAAACATGTATGCTTCTTGTATTTACTCTCATATATGACCATTCCAGTAGTTTAATGGATTATTTTCAAACGAATGGAACGATGCTCAGCGCAATGCGATAACATTGTTAGTTTTTCAAACGAGCGACGGTTTGAGAGGGAAGGCGAGGCAACGGCGCTCGATCACGGAGGAGACGAATTATGGACGCTTTACGAGTCGCGTGGGATCGGATGCTTTAGATTACAATCCCGCACAATCTACGCCGCCGCCGCACTTGGAGGAAGGAGGCAGGTAACATTTTGTTTCCTTCGCGTGTGGTCCGAGGCGGCAGTAATAGATTTAATATGTCGCACAAATTACCTCTTCGGGAGTCACTTCGTGGAACCACTCGCATCAAGGAAATGACGATAATAAAAGAATTACTAAGCGGGGTTATCTCCGGATGAAATCGGGATCCGAGGCACATTCACACCTAAGAAATTTTCATCGGTTTTATTTTCCTTTTACAGCTCGGACTCAAATTGGCAGGCAGGGCAGGTATCCATGTCTTTTTGTGAGTTTGCTTGAGAGAGAGGGGAGAAAGAGTAATGAGGGGTTTTTTCCCCGAGAGTCAGGCTTGCCAACACGCCCAGATTTGCCAGGAAGACTTTCGGGTTTCGACTAAAATTCTGTCATTCTCTCTTTGACTCGTGAACTGAGGCATTTTTCTCTCGAAATCAGTCGGGGAGGAATACTTGGCCTGGCGAGCCCTGCTCCATCATTGGTCGTCAAGTTGCGCGCATGCCACGCCACCACCAGGCAACTTCGTCAGTTGCCACTGGCAACTTGCAGACGTATCTGACAGAATTGAAGTGCTAACAGAGAGAGGGTATATATTCGAGGCATTTGGAAAGCATTTAGTTTGATACAATTGAAAAGCAGAAATTTTAAAATGCAATTTTTGGTTTCTCTTCACATTTAAAAAATGTTATATATTGTATCAATGGCGACTTTGGCTCAGTTTACGACGGAAAGGCAAATTTTGAGGTCTTCTGACAGCGTTTTTGACATTTGACGATAAAATAACGGTGTGTGTTTGTGTCTTCGTGCATTATAAATTTAATTAGAGTATAGTAAGAACACAAAAACTAATTAACTTGGCAATAAAAAATTATATAGTTAAAATTTCTATTAAGAGATTTAGAGCTACTATGGTCTACATCTTTGCACTGCAGTAGCACTTTACTTTCATTTCCTTACTTGCTAGGTTTTCTCCATCCAAACTTGAAAATGTTTTAACATAAATATACAAGTTGGAAATGCCATGTTTTTATAGTTTTGTTCTGGATATTTATTAGTCCCTTTTACACGTCCTCCCCCAAGACTTTTTGTGCGAGTGTGGGATGTATTTTATGGTCAATCAATTTTTTCAAATCAGTCAATTATGCGCAAAATAAAATTCTTTAGGTTATTTAAATTAGGTTCATTTCTTAGCACCTCTATTCCAAACATTTCTCAGTTCACCAGGATCTAATTATAAAAATAGACAAATCAATAAGGTACCCAAGACACAACAGTTGAAAACGTGGGGAAGTACGCTCGATCTTGCTCTCCGTATCAAATGAATATTTAAGCTTCAGAAAAGAAGTGAAAAAGAGTACATTTCAATGAATACAAAGGAACGAAGGAAACTTTGAGAGGTGAAAATTAGAACTGTGGTAAGACATCGAACGGAAAAGATTATGCTTCTTGACATTAGTGAGTGACATTACGTATATGAGAGGTAAACGTTTTTGATTCATTCCGCCTGCTTTAATGCATACAACGTAATACGTTAATCTCAGTTGGTACTTAATTTGGTTTTATTAAGTACTATTCTTAAAAATAGATATTAGTGTTTAGAAAGTGTCTACGTATCACAAAACATTTTGAATTTTCAATTGAATTCCACAACGCTTTCAGTAACTGATTCTTACTAAATGATTGTGTTTTCTTTTAGTAATTTAACTCTTGTGGTTTTGTTTCTCTCTGTGCACTCAATAACACTTAAATTATATTTTATAAAAAATGCACAAGGGCATTTTAACTTCTGTTTGAGGAAAGATTCTTTTAGGACAGCTCATATAAAAATGAACGGTAACTGGGGGTGGAAAAATACATTTCTTTTGATAAAAAAAAGCCAAAGGGCTGTACCTAAAATTTTTGGAACTCCTGCCTTACACTACTATCTTATCGATGTTGTTTTGAATTTTTCCAATGAAAACAAGTTCTCACTTTTTACAAAAGGTACAACACAATATCTAAAGTGCTGCCATAGTTTCCTATACATCGCTGTTGAGTTCAATAAATCGAGATAAGGTTTCATTTCACATGGGATCTCACAATTGATTTTATAAACGTGAGCCATTCCTTTGAATCCCATGAAAATGAACCAAATAAGCGGGGAAGGTAGGTGGTTCAACGTTTTAAGATTAGAATTAATGCTGTTTTTTTTAAATTTCATTAGTTAGTTATAAACGCCGTCATTTTAGGAAAAAATAACATACATGTTTTTCGTCTTAAAAAACTACTCTTATCACAGTATTTATGGAATATGTGAAAAATGTTACCACTTACTAGAAATTAAATCTTATGCTCCAAATTCTAGTATCCAGGATTCATTAATAAATAATTACTAAATCGTTGCAGTAAATCAAAATAGATTGACACTTTTCTACTGAATACTATGGAATATGAAAAAATCTAACGTCGATTTATCCTCTTTAAAATCTCAAGGTTTTACGTAAAATGTCTTGATTAGGTTGAATTTTTGGGTTCAAGAAGATATATGTTGTCGGGATGTCCTCGAAGGTTTGATTCTTCCTGAGCCCAACTCTCCGGAAGTTGGCAACCCTTCCAAGTCCCTCCCTCAATCTGGAAGGGCTGCTCGATCAGATCTCCCCGATCAGACTTGACTCACGAAAAATCCCCGACGGCCGGCTTGAGTAACCGCCGTTGCCGGGGAAAAAACTCCGGAGAAGTGGCGGTAACTACACTGCAGACCATTTGTGGAGAATGAGAGAGAGAGAGATGGATGGGAAGGGGAGTGCGGAGTGGAGGAAAGAGTGTCCGGTTGAAGGCATAACATACGTACTCTTCCGAGAGATAAGTTATCGGAGCGTTTGACTGCGAGCCTTGGGAGGAGTGGGGGAACGAGTGGGAAGTAGATTAAGATCAATAGCTTTCCGCTTTCGTATCCAACGGGTCGTAAACAATAAAAATAGCCATTCTTGGAGCATCCCCCGTCTCCGGCGGATACGATTGCGATTGCCGCTTCTCGATATGCTGTATTCCATTCCTTTTTGTGTGCGTGCTCGGATGAACCGCAGGGCTGCTCACCTTGGGACTCGGGGTTGGAAAAGCTGGAGCAACTCACGCTAATTTCCTTTCTTTGCATTTGGGTTTGGATAATACGGGAAGTAAATTTTAAGGCACGATACACGGAATATTTATTATTAAGTAGCCTACCGGTTAAGGTAGGAGGATGGACACAACTACCAAATAAATATGTTGTGACTCCTAACAAAACACAATTCAGCAACCTACTCTACATCAAGTCACTCTTCATCTCTGTGTATTTCCTTCCTCCCGTCCAACATTCCTATCCTGTTCCTGGCCTTTCCTCGTTTGCCTAACAATGCCCCTCTAATAGAGTCTTCAACATCTCACTGCCGATCAATATGCATTTCATTCATTTTTCCTGCCTCCTTAAGATTTTTCCCAACAAACTCTTTTTTCATTGCACACCATACCTAGTACTCCATTTCTTTTCATTTCGGTCCAATTCACTAACTTCATTCTTCTTAACACCCACATTTCAAAGGCCTCCAATCTATTTCTACCATGCTGCTTCAGCGGTCACGTTTCCGCACCGTACGTACATAACTACGCCCCATATCAAAGTTTTAATGAGTCTTTTTTAATCATCCTTACTCAACATCTCTACCATCAACTCCCTCTCTTTGTTTCGCACAGTTCTTCTTCTTACGCCCGCAGGACTTGACCGCGTTGATCCAAAACACTTCCGAGATGCGTAAACTGATTTACCAACTCTATTTTTTTGCCCTCTTATTTTAATGTTTTTCTTAGCCTTTCCCTTTCTGAAAGCGGCAATGCTTGCAACCCCTTGGCTGACTGACAAATCAGAGCCTGGTCATCATACCAGAGCCTTTCATTGCTACCTCCAGTTCTTCCCATGCCTTTTTAATCATTTCCTCCACATATACGTTGAACAGCACCGGTGAAAATGGGCAACCCTGCCTTACACCTTTTCCTAACACTGCCCATCCGGACTCTCCGTTCCCCACTCGTACCTGAGCCGTCTGAGACATGTACAGGTTGCGGATTAGTCTCCAGTCCCTCCAATCTATTCCTATTTTCTGCAATACATGCATTAGTTTCTCCCAATTCACTCTATCAAACGCTTTTTCGCAATCTACGAAACAGGCAAATACGTCCTGATTGTATTCTGTATTCCTCTCGATTAGTGATCTCATTACACCAATGGCATCACGCGCGCCTCTCCCCTTCCTAAATCCGAACTGATCATCTCCTAAGTAATCGTTTTCCCTACTCTCTATCCCTTTGTTGATGATCCTGAGAACAACTTTAGCTGTGCGCGTATCAAAATTATTGTTCTGTAGTCCTCATATGATATGGTTTTTACCGTTTTCGTAATAGGAACTAACACGGATCTCACCAAGTATTCCAGCCAGATTCCTTCCTCGTAGATACTACGAATCAGCCCATATATAGTCTTCCTCCCATATTTTCCTAAACCTTTTAGTAATTCCACAGGAATGTTGTCTACCTCTACGGACTTATTTGATTTCATCTCCCTTTATACCCTCTCTATCCACTCGTCGAGTATGCCTGGACCTAAGCTATCTTCCTCTAAGTCATGTTTTCTATGTACTATAATCTTGTTGACTTAAGTTCTTTACCATACAGTTCTTCTATAAATTACTTCTATCTCACTTGGATCTCTTTTGTATCAACTAATATCTTACCTGAATTATCTCTGACTGTTAGCACATATCTTCCCTTGTTACTTCCTGATAGTGATTTAACCTTGCTATATAGCGCATCAACTTTACCCTTCCTCTGCAAACTTTCCATTTCCTCGCACTGCGTTTTCCCTACGCTTCTTTTGTTTTATTTGTTACACGTCTCAATTAACTATTTAACTCTTTGAACTTCCTTTTGTCTAACTCTGTGCTTATATTCTTCCATTTTCTTCTCTCATCCATCTTTGTAATCATCTCATCGGTGATCCATGGTTCCCTTGTCCTTTTCCCATTAATGGTTCCTATAGTTTCTTTTACGGCTTTCGATATCCCTTTCTTGATACATTCATATTTACTACGCTAACAGGGTTAAAATCCATCATGACGTTAAGTATTGGTGAATTTCTTTTCTTGAGTTCTTGCAATATCATGGGTGTTTGTATTTCCTGTAACCCTAATCGGCAACCTTACCCTCGCGGGTCGCCACAAGGGTGCATGCACCCTGTGGCAAGGAAATATCAGGGAAACGTAAGGATGTGTCATAACGGGATGGAACTAGCCTTGCAAGCGATTTTTACAGCTAGGAGGATTGGCACTTGGATCGATCCTGGCACAGGCTCGATTAATGAACGGACTGCGGAGCGGAGTGACTGTGTCGCCTCTCTCCCACTTCGACGGATAACTTCCCCGAAGAGTGGCTCACATCTCTCGCGTCTCCTCCCATGCGGTGTCTCCAAGGAGGTCGCTCCCGCCTTACTAATTGCCTCCTCCCGCCCGCTTTCTCTCACCTCCAGCAAAAAAAGGTAGGGCTCATTAATCTCGGCCCTCCCGGCCCGTCTTTTCCTCGTCCGCGGCCATCCCCGTCCTCCTCCGAAGAAACTGCTACCCGTTCGCCCCCGTGCCCTCCCAATCCCTTGAAGCTCGCCTCTTCACACTACACCTGCCTATGTCCTCGTCCGCATACACTCAGCACGTTCCTTCGATGGTAACTAGTCTATTGCTGAGCAGGGAGTAATGGCGAGAGCGGTGCTCTCCATGGCGCAAAGGAGGAACCTATTAGATATATTCATTGATAGGAAAATGTAGCAGAAGCTGAAGGCGTTGCATGCGAAAGACTAAAGTAAGAGGGACGAGCTGAATACGTGCTTACCATGAGAAATGGGAGATTATATATGACAGAGTCATGATTGACTTCTATGCATTTTTAATTATTGATGAATTCTTAATGGATAATAGGTGATACGAATACTAATGCTTGGAAAGAAGACGTGGGACCAGGAGAAAGGCGAAATAGAACTTCATTTGCAACCATCCAGCGGGTTATTATGTGAATTGAATTGCCAAAGTAAAAATAAGCACGGCTTATCGCGCATAATGGAGTGAAACTATAGGTATAGAGGAAGTTTATCTAATACGAATCATGAACAGAATCTATGGCATTAACATAAAATTCTTACAACCGACGATTTCTATCGAGTTCCAATCAAAACCAAAGATACTCAACTGTTATTTGTAGTAAAAAGTAAGGTCATATTATTCAATGAATTTCCGAGGACAAAAGTCAAGACAGGAGCCTCACTTGGGGGAAGAAGGTGAACTTAAGCCGAAGAGGTCGACCGGAAAGTTGGTTTAAAGGACACTCAGAAGTGCCCCAAAAATGTAATTTAATTGTGGCTACATAATTTTGAATAAATCATCCCTATAATTGGTCAATATTTTTACATGTGATTCTACTAATAAAAAATACCATTAACTGAAACCAGAGAATACCGTAATTAATGGATAAAATTAACAATGCTAAACAAAAAAAAGTGTCTTCCTATTTGTAAAAAAATATAATATAGGAGTAAAAAAATATAATATGCTCTTCCGTTCAAGAAATCCTTTTGTGAGTTCATGTAAATATGCGGAATTCTTTTCTAAATATGTCAGTGATTAAAAATGCATTCCTTCCTATTCAAATAAAAGGTTAGCATATGGATTACCCAGGTTAAATGAACGCTTGTTTAATTTACAAAAGTCATATTTTGTCAATGTTCCGGTATCTGTGCCAATGTATGTGCATTTGTTTAACCACGAACCAATTGTTGGAACTGGCATTGGCCCTTTTTTGTATTCTATCGGTTAAAATAGTTTTTAGATGGGCACAGTTAATACAACGGTGCAGCGATACATTTCCTTGCTTCTCCTAAAAAACCAGAACCAGAATCCGATACTGCAATAAACCCCTGCTCAAATACGCATACTTCGGACTTCCCTTTACAGTAATAACTATCATCATATCCATCATTTTTTCCATTGAAAATTTTTAATGGCGAGTCAAAAAAAACTTCAAATTTCTCCACTTGTCTATGATTCAATAGCGACGCCATTTAAGATTCTGTTTGCACTTTGTTCCTTGTGAATTTAATTATTTCCACGGAGAGTAAATAGTCTATGATCGAATTGTAATTATAGATAATACTGTGCCGACATGATTTTAGGCATAGCATATCCGTGAAATTCGACAGGTACATAAAGAGAGTATATAAAATTACTCCGGTCATCGAAATCCCATTCTCTGACCTCATGTTACCCCGCCGCCGTTGAGCGCCTCAGGCGGAGTTGTGTCGGCGGTGGTCAGCGGCGGCGTCGACCGCCCATCCAGCCAACCGCCCGACCATCGACAGTCGACGACGGCAGAGAGACGGAGTGAGAATTAGGGGAGGAGAAAATGTGGACGGAACCGGAAAGGACGGAGAGTAACAAAAAAATAGGGAGTTTTTCGGGAAAATCCTCTTTTAAAATTAAAAAAAAAAACAAAAAAAAATGTTTTACTCTTCACCGTTTTTGTTATTCATTTTCCTCAGACCCGCGCGCGTGCGACGTGTGTTCGTGCGCACGCGGCCGTCGCGCCGATGTACATAATAGTCTACGTGCGCCAGAGAAAAAAAATCCCCAAACACAAATCGACGTCGGCCCCTCTCACACTCCGCCCTTAAATCTCTTTGACTCGTCTCCAACACGGACCGCATCGACGAGTCCGCACCAACTTTTTTCTTAAAAAAAGAGAAAAAAATTATAATGGATAAAGGAAGGCTCGTGGTCTCCCTCCCATTTCACACACACACACACGTGGGACTATTTTTCGTCCATTTTTTTCCTTCGCCGTCCATTTCATGTCGAGGGTAGAGGAAAAAACTTTTAGTCGAAGATCGCGTCTCGCGCGTGAGGCTGGAGTGAGGGGCGGGGACGTCGGGAGAAGTGGGGAGGAGTTTTTTTTTTACACCGGGGAGGATTCGGACGCTGGGGATTTCTTCATCATATATTCTCGGCTGGAGAAAAAAAGCGTAGTGGATGCGCGAGGGTTCTCGGGGATTTTCAGGGGTGGCACGGGGGGGGGAGGTTTTCTCGACGTGTGGGGAGAGGGGGTAAGAGGGACGCTTTTGAGGGTCGAGGGGTGCAGGAGGGAGGGAAAAACATCAGTGCGGCGTAAATTTGCTCGTGCCCACGGGGTGTTGGCGAAGCGTAGGAGGGTGCGGGTGTAATTGTCGCGGCCGTGGTAGCTTTTAGGGAACCGTGATGCGATGAATTTTAGGAAATCTCCTTTGTCACCCAAAATGTCGCCATAGGGACGTTTAGTAAAAAGGGTGCTAGAATACCAGACAGCCATGGTTGAATGGAATAATGCCATGGAATGGAAATGGGAAATTCAGAGCTTTGTTCTCTCTCGTTCTCTCGTGATTGAGACCGTGACTTTAACAGGGCATTAACGAAACTTGTATTCACCAGCCTTAAGCGTCGCATGGTGAAGAATGTCAGTATTATTGTAAATTTCAAGTATTACTAAATTGAAGCTCGTCGATTTATGTTTGTACGCTCAAGTATTACTCGTAGATTCAAGATTATTGAGGGAAGTCACTGGTAAGAAGGAAGTCCTTCAATATGGAAGATTCAATTTTAAAAAACTACTTAATTCTTCTTCGTTGTGTTTTATCTTAATGACCATGGTTTTAATAAAATTTACCTGAAGATGTTATTTTTCTCAAAAAACCATGGCTGTTGGGATAAAATACTATTTTGAAATTGCAAAGATTTTATTAACTTAAATCTTAAAAAAAATACTTGTTATTTTAATAAATTCGTACCTGTAGCTTGCGATTGTTTATTTCATTATGTTTACATTCTCTCGGCAGTTTATATATTTTAAAGTATATCTTATATTTTCACCATTATGTAACCCAATTCTTTTCAACCTTTTCATTTCTATAGAAAATTAACAATTGCTCATTATTGTATTTGCAAGCCTCGAGGGGCAGCGAAACCTTTGCTGACTACTTTCACTGAAATATTAACAATATCAATATTTACGTGACATTCGATGTCAGGGTTGTAGGGCGCACAGGTGATATGCTAAATGAATGCGCCATCCCGGAATCACAAAACGCTCACCACTATCTGCAGCTAAAGAAAATGTTATTAATATCATCGCAAGCAAGGATTGTTATTCTTGAACAAACACAAAAGAAGGTTTTGCGGTAATTTGATCCTCTGTTTAGTTTTCTAAATTTTTTGTCGGGATATAAGGAAACGGCTCTCTATATTGAGTACCTATGTGCGCTCTTAGTATAGAGATTGTACAAGCGATACTCCCGTAATAGCCCCTAATGCGTGTCGCAAATTTTTCCGAAGAGGGTGGGCCAAACCTCCTCCTTTACCCCCATGTGAATTTCCTTATTTCTTTGGTCTCAGTTTATTTAACAGCGGTCAGAGGATTTGGTGGTACCAGGAATCTATGATAAAGCAGGCAAAGGTTCTAACTGAGTGTAATTTTCAGGTAAAATGTGTAAATACTGTGCATATAAACTGATTTAGGGGAAGTGATGAGTTTCCGTTTTTAAAAATTCAGATGAGACTTTTGCGCTTCATTAGATTCATTATACAGCCAATGGCGCTCGAAAACTTTGATGTTAAGATGATATTGATACAAAAGGTTCTTTTTTTGATTTCCGGCGCAGTGCACGCACGTTGCCAATGCATCAGCGAGTATTCGGCAATCGAACGATTCTTTCATTCTTGGGCCCTCTTTCCTTTGCACATCAAGGGAAAATCCACCAATGCCCGTCTCCTTCCTCTGGCCCACTTTCCCTCCTTTCTTTTGACCAAACTTCCGCCTTTCTTCATCTTCCTTTTCCTCTCCCTCGAAAGCATCGATGTAAGGGGACCTCTCTCCAGCCGCGGCGTTCTTCTCGCCCGTCCCAAAGCAGTCACCGTGTGCCTTTCCCCTTCCCGCTGCTGGAGCACCCGCCGAAAGTTTTTACCTCCCTCACTCCTCCAAATCATTTGGTGGAAGTGTGCAGCATTAACTGCTTCTTCTTAATGAGGTTATTATTGCTCGTATTTACTCGGGGGGTCGTAGCTAGTCTTTAAGCAGGTGTAATCACATCCCCCAAAACGATAAAGTATCAAATACTTGCTAAATAATATGCTCATGAAACAATTTTTCATATTAAGCAGCCTAGTTTGTAGCCATCAGCCCAGTTATAATTTTTTAATGCATTGTAATCCTTAATAGAAGCTAAACTGACTAAATAAGAAACTTAACTAGCTATTACTAAAACTGCTAGTAAGATAAACAAGGAAAACATTGGGTCATTAGGTATTGGTGACCCCTCCAGCCATTCCCTTTTTAATACTCAGGACTGGTACCTTCTTCCAACGAGCACCCTACGGTCTTGCCGCCGTTTCTGACGATGTCCACCGGGCTGATAGGCACCACAGCCCTTCTCTCTCTCTTACCCCCTCCCCCGGTAGGACGGAAAGGGGAATGGAGGGGCAGAAGGGATGGGAAAATTCGGACCGAGTCGAATTCGTAGAGGAGCCGAAACCCTACGACGCGCGTCGGGTGGACGGCCCTGCCTCGGAGTTGACCCGTGGCTCTCGCTGCGGGGATGATGGGGATGAGGGGGGGTGGAGATGGGAGTGGAGAGGGGTGGGTTGGATATACATATAAATATATATATATATTTTTTTTTTGCTTCTGGGGTGGACCTCAAAGGCCCTCACCCTCTCTCACTCTCGAAACTGCCCACCGACGCATCCCTTCCTCCTTCCCTCGAACCCTCGGACCTTTTTCCCTTTGCGGACCTTCGACCCTTATCCACCATCACCACCCTTCCCCGCTTCTTCCTCCCCCTCCATTTTATTCTCCGCAGCAGAATGTGAGTGTATTTTTTTATCCCCGTGCGTTCGCGGAAACCGCCCGTGCTGCGTCCACGAATGTATGCCGAACTAGCCCGCACGCCCTCCTCTCCTCCCCCTCCCCTCCGCACCCCCCGTATGTCGTCCCCGGCTGACCATTGTCCAGATCCTCCGCCCGTATAGCGTTACCCTCCTTTTCATGCCCGCCTCGTCACCCAGTTCGATGATGCAAAGGACATGTGGGTCGGGGAGGTGAGGTGAGGAATGGGAAGGAAAGGTTTGGATGTGAAGAGGTAGGGCGGAAACATTTATTCCTTTTGTCGTGCCCTTTCTTGTCCACTCCCCGGCCAATCATCGCTAAGCAGATGCCTCGAGCGTCCGCTTGGGGGAGGGGGGTCTGTTTGCACCCAACTCCCTTCCCCGAAAAAAATAGTCTCTCTCCTCTTTCTCGATACCCGACTATTCTCACTTCTTCATCGGCCCTAACCCTGCCACCGCCAACGGGTACTCATTGGCCCATTCTTCCTCGCGGCGTGGCCGTCGTTAACATTTGAATCTCCAAAGGTCTCTTCCCTCTACTAGTTGTAGTGGGCATGTCGTACTCGTGTTAACTTCAGGGGGGTCCACGGTGCCTGTCCACTGTGCGATACCGGGGCCGCCGATACCAGGGCCGTGTACCCCTCCCCTTGGGAATCCGTCCGCGCGGAACGGATACTGGCCGATCCCAGAGCAGGACGTCCGTGCTCCAATTGAACTCTTCCCGACTCAAAAGAGAGCAGGCCGTGCTGTAAGCCTTTACGTGTACACACCATGATGATCTGAGTCAAAGATTGAGCGCCAAAGAAATGACACGAAGCATCTGGCAACCATTTCTAGGTGTACGTTCCCCCCACGTTCACGAGCGCCTAGTGTTTTTATTGACATTAATCTCTCGGAAAAGATCTGATCGTAAGCGAATGGAAGTGCCCTTTGACCATTGTAATCCCGTGGATTCTATATTTTGCTAATAACTCCCTCTGCCGCTTTGATGATTTCGTGTTTGAAAAATAAGAGTATTTTCAATGTTATTATAATTAAATTGACTAATTATTCCTAATACAATGCCAAATAAAAAAACATTATTTACGCAAAACTCGCAATATTTATTTTTTATTAAATGTTATTAAAGCAATATTTACGCAACGCTTCCTCATGATTTCGCCATTTGTTTGGTATAATTTTCTTGCCCTGTTGTGATATTCCCATTCAGTTTGTCGTTCTAACTCTCCTTTGTGCTTAGAGATGTACCTTTAAGTGCTGAGCTCGAGGAAATACGTGTATTTACCGTTTCAACATATTGGGCCATCACTCCGATACCACGCAGTGTTGGCGAGAGGCGAATTTAGAGAAATAGTATTTATGCCACACGTGAAATAGACGTAAAACATGACTTTGGTAAAATTTTTAATTTTGTCGCGTGCACTGACTTTTCTGCTGTAAATACCATCAGAGTAGGAGAGAGAGACACGAGGGAAAAAATTCTTTTTACCGGAAATCTAATTTATTTTCATTTCTTAAGGACTTAATCCATACAATTTCACTGATTAAATGTAACATTCCCGTGTCCACCAAGCCACAAATATACCACCCCGACCATAATTAGTGGAAAGTTCATAATTTCGATGTAGATGACTGTCCGAATAGGTAAATAAATACACTTTAATGAGAGTTCACATCGTTGTGATCGCACTAAACTTTATTGAGGGTAAATATATCACATCACTTACAATGACTATGAAATAGTTGACGAATGAAATACTCGAATTTACACCAATTTTTTCGGTTCGAATGCACTGCTGTCCTACTCACTAATTTATGTGGCCATTTGAAAGGTATAGCCAAAATGGAGGCGTTAATTGGAACAATGGCGTAAGAGATGCGGCCATCCGCGATAGACACTTAAAAATAGGGCCCGCCCAGCGATAAAAAGGGTGCTCTTCTACAGACGGAGGAAGTTGAGGAGTGCTTTCTTAAAACCTCCCACCTCGGGCCGCCTGCTCGCCCCGGGCGCGATAATCACACCCTCCGGGCTCGAGGGAGGCACTTTGTGTGATATCTTCACCGGGGTCGGGAAACGTCTCCCAGCGATAAGCGACTCGCATCAGATACAAAATAAAAGTGCTCTGGCTCTTAATACCGCCACGCTTATCGTGGACATCTTTAACCGTGTTGTGCCGCTCGGGTGCTCAATCGACCGCAAGAATCTCGTAACTCAACCCTTTTCACCGTAATTCAGCTAACATAAGGTGTACCGACAGCTTGTTTACACATTTCCCTTCGGTTCCTGCCAACCTAGATCCTAGATAAGACCAGTAAAATTAACTTCTCTATCGTACATACATACAAGCGTCGATCATTAAGTCGACAAAATTTATATGCATTTTCCCTAGTTGATGAGACGATTTCTCCCGGATGCTGGCAATGCATGCATACAATTAATACCCGTTCTGTATATACTCGTACATGTATATCAACCACTGACACAGGAAACCTTTATCCTACTCGAATTTCAGTTGCCGACGGCCGTCCGGCGCCCAAAGTAAGAAATTACGGCTAAAGCTTGCAAAAGACATCTCACTAATGGGATGATATTATGTTGAATTCATTTTTAGCAGTTGTTTGAGTTCGTGTCCGTTTAAATTTAGCAATCATGCTTGGTAGCACGCAAAATGGAGTATTTTCAGCGAAAAATGACCGTGGAGTAATAATGCATTAGAAAGATTTTACATTCTTGTTCAGTGCGCAGTGGAACCATGATGATCAATCAATGGCTTATCAATCACTTGGTAATTACTCAATTTTTCCGTCTACTGCTACGAAATACAGGATTGAACAATGGGGACACGCATTTTTCCTTCAAAGAAAATGAGACGCTTGGAAAATGTTGGTAGTTTTAAGTTTCTTTCACTGACGTTTATGGCCATGTTCAAGCAGTGACATTTCCAACAGTAAGTTTCCAGTAAATGAGGCTGCATGCCCACCTATTTACACTTATAAATTTTTAGAGATCAGTATTGAAATAAAACTGATTAGCACACCTAATCTTATTATCCCAACCATTTTTCACGCACAAAAAGAATAAACATCTGATAAAAAATATAGAAAAGGTAGGTGGTCTTCAAAAAACATTTCGCTAAAAGAGTATATTATTTTAATTAACCTAAATTCGAGTTAAAAATCCTTTGTAAGGCATTTGCTTGGTGCTATGAAGTCCATTTACCACATGTTTATTGATATAGAATATTCATCTTTAAATTATATATATATATATATATATATTTATATAAAAAACGGTGGAGAGAAGACACTTTAAAAATAATTTTGTGTTGTTAATATTAATGCACACCACACATTTGCTACTTCATTGGAAGACAATAAAAATTTTGATCGCACGAAATGAGGAAGAAATCATTAGGTGTTAGACGCGGTATGATAGGATAAAATTAGTTTTTCTTTTTTTAAAAATACCAAGGGATACACACTTAATTTGGCTGTCCATCTCACCTCTGAATGGCACAAGGCCGAAATCCTTTTATAGGTTACCAAAGACTGCGTACCATTCCGTCCCCTTTCATGCAGGCTACGTCAAAACGAATAACACTAGGTATTTCGGGAAAATTACCACGTTTTACTCATTAATTTCCAAATTAGCCTGTTCTTAATCACTTCGCTTTTTCTCCTTTCGTGTTACCCACATCTTTAGCGTTCTATTATCCCGGAAACTTCGAACATTTCTCATCTAGAAATTCTCCTCGATCGTATTTGCGGACGACTTTCTCGCGGTCTGCATCTTCCTTTTCAAACATTCATGCTCCTCCCTCATATCCGTTCGGTGACTTGTCTCTCATCCATTTACTTACCATGACTTAATCAACATAGCACACTTCCATCATACTTGTCCATTATCGACGCATCCAATCCACATTATTTAATGGCCAATTCATTCCTCTTTCTTGTCTCTCCCGTTTTTCTCACAGAAACTCAAGTACTCCTTTCTCACCACATGTTATCGACATTTATGCTTATCCTGGGATTACCAAGGTTCTTTTCCACTCGGAACAGTCAAAAGCATTCCAGTTTTAACGTATTGTGCATACTCGTCCTACCAACAACTCCACTGCCGTCGTGCCAACTTTAATCTCGTCATCTATCCTATCCTCTTTCTCAGTCATTATGCCTAGGCATAAAAAAATCATCCGCTTGCTCATTCTTTGGTAAACCTGTCATTGGGCATTGCTCGCCCTTTGGGAATAGGCCTCGCACATGTAATTTCTGGTTGGGAAACTGGGATCGATTATAGACCACTTTATACCCACCTCTCTCTCCACTTGCCTCCCTTTCTTTACGACGCCTGACAAAGAGTCGGGGAACAAACAAGGAGCCGGGAGGGAGGCCGTCGACGGGTGGGGCACGCGAAATAAAACACCCCGGGAGATGATTAGCCGGAACCAGGCGCATAATCCCGCCTCGTTTGTCTGTCTGCTTAGCGCGGAATGAGGGAGGGGTGCGGGGGGGAGGGGGGGGGAGAGCAGTCGCACTATATATTATGCAGGAGAGAGCGTCCGACGGATGGCATGTAGCCGGAGCGTAAAAAGTGAAGGACGGGGGGGGGGGAGGGCTGAACCGCACGGGCCGACCGACCCTCCCGGAAAGAAGTCCCCTCCCTCCCTCCACTCTCTCTCCACCTGCGCCTCAGTCGACTCACTTGTTTCTCGGAATTGTTTTAAGGACGCTCTTCTTCGCAGTGAACACGTGCCCGCTGCTTCGCCCTCCCCCTTCCCCCCGCCGCGAACGCCATCCCTCACCGCGACCTCACCCTTCCCTCTTTCGCCAAATTTGGGAAGAAAGTTTGTATTATGCGCATACAATACTGGGGAAGTGGTAAAAATTTGGCATTCTTGTGGCCGGTGCGTCCTCATTGAAGTAAGAGAATTGAGGCGGTCGTGTGTCGTGATGGTGTCTGGATGGGCGCATTTCATTCTTCGGTTTTCTTTCGTTCGAGCATATAGGAATCCATAAAAAAATAATTTTGCCTTGATCAAGGCCTAAATCACATGATCTAAAACTTAGTTGTTTTTAGTTTGGTACTGTTTAGTTTATTACTTTGTATTAATGCCTTATGTCTATCTTCAGTTTAATTTTTTACAAGCCCATTTGCAGTACACGTATAAATATGAGCATTGATACAAACACTAGTCAACCGTATTCGTATAAAGGCCGACATTAAGTTTGCAAGAAACGTTATTAATGTATCTTATAAAAAGTAAATTATTACGATAAACTGCCCAGTTTTTTGCTGAAATAATAATCTCGTTTTATTATTCTTTCTCTCTTCAATTGAGTATTTGGATTGATTTACAGTTTTCTGGCACGAAAACGACCACATAAAGACTTGTAATCGTAAATAATTTAAGGATACAGAAAAAACTTCAATTTTACAAAATGTATTTCCATCTTAAGCTGCTTTTAATTTCTACCTACCTCCCTCTACCGCAATTATCAAACATCCCTTTTCCCTGCCATCCATCCATTATCCCTTCTTTCGCATCCTTCAGCATCTCAGTACAACTCAAAGACTTTCCCTTTTATTTCATGGAAGAAATTAACCCATCCCTAGAGTAATTCATTTAAATGAATCTCTGTAATAAGTTTTTGACAATATGCAGGATATCTTTCTGAAAGGTTTTCAAACTTTGCCTATGGTCGTGAAACATTGTGTGTGTGTGAGAGAGAAGCCTTTTAGCACTTTAGGACGGAGCTCGATCCTAGAATATTCTTAGGCCCTCAGGGAGAAGGTTCTTTCAGGACAAGCGAGTGAAACGAAGAACTTTCAAAGGAATTTGCTGCAAAGTTGACGCTAGAGGAAGCTTTTTCACTTTGGAGTAGGTAACTCTTTCTCTCATACCGATTTATCGATGACTTTTCAGCAGAATGGGGCTAAAAAAAAAGGAAGGAAAGAGCGGAGGAGAGCTTTCATCTAAGTATGCACTTGAGTGTGGTGAGTGCTAAGTTGCATTTAATGGAACGGAGAAGTGTTCCTCCCCTTCTGTTCCTCATTGTGCTCGTATTAAGTTTACATTGCTCTATAAGGCTTAGCTGTGCGCGTGAAAGCGCCGGAATCCGTATGACGTAGGAACGAAATTGTATGATAATGCTGACATAATACCGCAAATATTTTGATGTATCTTGATACGTTCATGCCAGTTTTCCGTTGCAAACAGAAACACGCCACATGTATTTATCTTATACTCATTATGCCTTTCGTGCCTCAAACATTATTTTTTATTATTACGGAAATAAATGCTCTCAAGAATAGTATCATTGGTCTTTAAAACTAATATGTTCTAATATATATCGTCGCGTTTCACAAGTCCTGATTTCCATGAAGAATTTTCGTCGTGCATTGAAGGCGTGCGGTATGACATTCTGATTGAAATAAAAGTTATAATATGGAATGGACGAGATATCATTTGTTACTTCTTACTAAAACTGCGGGAAATTTTGCAGAAAAGCAATGTACCCAATCTAATGGGAAGGATTTGAGTGTGGATATCCGGTTTGGAGAATTATTTGAATCGATTAAAAGTTGAATGAAAAATAAACAGCTGAATCGAAAACGGTTTTGTTTTGTTCCCGTAAAGACTTGTATATTCGCTGAGGAGGAGGCAATTTACAGAAGGACAGGTCAAAGGTAGTAAAACTTTACCTCAACACAGAGTCGCATGTTATCAATACTCGCTGCATTGTTCGAGCTTCGAGTGAGTCAGTGCTATTATGGTAATTTTTGAGTTGCCATGATCGTGTCTTGAGCTTGAGCAGGCAACGAAGCATTTTTAATATTTATACAAATACCCAGGATAGATGCAAAGGTTTGGACTGGTGGAACGATTGGGTATGTGGCGTGAAGTGCACGTGAACAATAACAGGACTCTAGGATGAACAGTCTAACAAAGCCGAAAAGTTGCTAAAAAACCATATCACACGCTCATCATACAGTAATTCTTTTTTACCAGTGCAAGTTCTGCTATGATCAACAGCACCCATTGTGGCTTGGCTAGATCTTGCTGAATGAATCACTGAGTTACTGTTAAAAGTCAACGATGGTAAACAATATGCGTAGTAAGTTTGTACGACAAAAGAACGGGGCGAAAGGAATAATGTTAAGATTCGCGCTTCGATCACAGAAAGGGTGAATTATGCCAGGGTAGTAGGTACTCCCCAATCATTCACCCTACCCCACCACAAGTTCACTCTCTCCAGTTCACCCCCCTCAATGCCCGCTGCCCTTTCCCCCGGCCTCTCCCACCCTCCCCCGTCAGACCACTCTCACTCGACATTTGGGGAGCTTCGACTAACCACTTGGTGTCACGTGACCGCGTATCTATCATCTCGCTTATCTTTCCCGGAGATCTCATTCCAATCCAATTCTCCTCTTTGTTTGTGTCCGCTACCCCATCCCCGCTTCTCCACTCCCCCACGGCATCTATCGGTCTTTAGATAACAGAATGGGGTAAAAAAAATTGGTTCTCTTGTCTCCCCTTCCAGTCGCCGTTTCCTCGTTGCACCTTTGGACGCGGGAGTGAGTGGAAAAGTGGAATTGGAAAATCTTTCGTGTGTTTTCAACTTTTCAAAAAATACATAGGATTTTTATTTTTTATTAAGTGCTGTTAGATTATCATCTCAATAATTACAACTTCGATGCATGAGTTGTTTCAAAATGCTTCTGCTATTCTTCTGCTAGGTGAAATAACGAGCACACAAGGAAACTTGTATTTGCAAAATGAAGTTCTAGTGCTCACGGATGAATGTTTTGCGGAAGCGAAGTTTTGTTTAAAGGAAGCGGGGAATGGTGGAAGTGTGGAATACTGGGAATACTTATAGCCCTGACTAAGATTACGGTTTCTGCTCATTTCGCGAAACGTGATGTACCTATTGAACTATTTATGCTCGCTGAAAAAATGATAACAGAAAATAATGGGGTAGGGAGAGTTGATTTTTCATCAAGTGACTACTTGCGGCGGACATTAACACAAATCGCATTAATCGTAATATATTGAGTGCTTGGAAGTAAGTGTTTATCTGTCTTACGTGCATGTCAAGAGATCCAATGGCAATGGAGCCTCAGTCATGCCATTGCCTTTCAATCATGATCAGCTGTTAACAGTCAACGAGTGATTTCCCTCTAGCGCCCCGGTTCTACTTTGCAGCAGCCTCTTCAAAGGTATTGATCATCATATCGGCCCCACGTTTTGGTACATTCTTTTCTTAAACCTCCTCCGATGAAAACCTGACTTTTTCCCATGTTATGTATTTTTCTGTCTCTTAACTGCTTCGTTCGCAAATCCCTGTGCTTCATTTTTAGCGCACTGAGTTATTTTCTTTCCTCTTCCGAGAATGTTCAGCAAATATATTTCTCGCACACCATTCACATTCACTACTGCCTCGATCAATCCATTTAATCCGGAATTTTAGTACCATATTGTTTCCAAACATCTCTTTTCTCTCGTAACTGTCCCTCCACCATCCCTACGCAGTGTTCTATTGATGCTTTATTTTAAAGAACCGTTTCCTCACTTCCAGAACTGCAGGGAGAGATGAATAGAATGATTTGAGACGTCACTTTGTGGAAGCGATTCATATCGCAAAAGAAAATAATTTAACTTAAGAAATTAATATTATCTTTGCTTTCTACAGAAATACATATTTCTACAGATTTCTGTAGAAAGCAAAGATAATATTAATTTCTTAAGTTAAACATGGATTTCTACAAAGTTAAGGCCTCAAACATTCAGTGCAGAAAATAATTTGTTCTTCGACATATATTTTACTATGCACGACGTAGGTTTTGACTTACAAAGTCATCATTTGGTCAATGGTCAGGCCGTAAGTAATTGTCAGTAATTAAATAAGTAATTGTAGGTAAGTAAGTAATTGTAAGTCGAAACCTAGGTCGTGCATAATAAAATATATGTGGAAGAACAAAGTATTTTCTTTTCCGATATGCAGGGAGAGATGTTAGTAGAGGTGGGATGTAGCATTTTTGCTTGAGCTTTTCTGTTCATTATATCATCCTTTATGCTACTTCTCACATTGGTGAACTTGCTTCTCACGACGAACGGAATGACTATACTTGTCGAATCTGTGTATAAAATTTAGACGGGAAACCGACATGACATTAGTCAAATGATTTATCTCATTTTAACAGAAGTATCGGCAGTCAGATGTAGAAAGAGCTATGAAAGACCCTCCAGCATGAGATTATGTGTTTACATTATGAGACCCGAGACAATTTAAATCCGTGACGGCCGCTTTTGGCGAGCAGGGGCGCGCGCACTATGGTTCCGATAAGTTATGCTGCATGTGTTTCGAACGGCACGTGTTTTAAGCTATGAAATCAGTGAATATTGAATTCCCTCGACTAAAAAGTGTAATTTTTCAAGCGAAATCATTCTAATTTGTTAGAAGGCTAGAAGTGGATAAGGAGAGGGGTGGTCTCTATCGAAGTTGGGGCGTGACCCCACCCTCTCAGGGCATTCCTCTATCGCGTCTTTTATTTATTTCTTCCCTCAAGGTTCTCCACAAAAATTGATCTAAGAGTTAGGATTAAGGCAAAGGGAGAATTGATTCGGTTCATTGTTTTTAACGACCTGAGCCACGAAAGGACCTTATAAAGAGAAACAATCCCTAAAATGCGTGGCATTAGGTATTAATTTTATATATTTTGATTATATATAGAAAGCTGTGACATTCGTCACCTCGGTTTTATCGGCTTAAATTATGTAGCATCGCGTAAGTATCACCACCGATTCTAGTTTATTGACAATCTGCAATTTCCAATGCTCTTTTTCAATTTTCCAATATAATAAACACGCAGGCACAAGAATTTCTGGTTTTCACACATTATGAGACTGGGTTCAAGGAACAAAAGTTTTGACGCTGGTTACTATAATATCTGCAGGGTTCCAAAATAGGACTGTTGTGTTGACCAACCACACAGAAATTTTATATTTTTCATGCGCAGAAAGATAATCCATTGGTTGAGAAATGTGAGGTTTGTTAAAATTGAACACGGAAAAATTGTGTCTACCTAGTTAATCTCATTGGAGTTTTTCCAAAATTATTCAATTATAAAATCTTAATAATAGGTAAGTGTATAAGTACTCGATGTTTTCCTTTCGCGAACCCTCATTACTCGAGCTCCAACACATCTTATATCTAACCTTAGCTCATAATATTCCCTAACGTGGCGTTCGTGTACACGCGACTGCTTATTAAATGTAATTCTAACTCTGAACCACCTACCTCCTGCCGGATAATAGATGATACAGAGTTAATTATAGTTTCACCCTTTGATTGGCCTCCAGTAAGTATTACCTTGTGATTGGCCTTCTCACGATCGATTAGACCGGGCGTTAATTGCGTATAACAAAAAAATGGTCGCACGCAGCAGAGGAAAACGCCATCACAAATATTCGAGACGAGGCGAAGGGTAGGGGATTTTTAAAATACGAAAGGGAGAACATTTTTTGAGGATAATCGGACATGCGTGATGCTTTTTCGGGATAGGATTGGGTTCAAAACGGCAGTCAGTTGTTGCGTGTCTCGGCCGGGTGGGCGGGCGTGAGCGTGTTCTGTGTT
Source organism: Hetaerina titia (assembly GCA_037158775.1). Classification (NCBI taxonomy): domain Eukaryota; kingdom Metazoa; phylum Arthropoda; class Insecta; order Odonata; family Calopterygidae; genus Hetaerina; species Hetaerina titia. Next base: position 83,530,346 of record CM073775.1, on the reverse strand, counting down.
CGGTCCTGTACGCTGTGTTCGACTGTGCGCGAGGCGTCGGGTGCGGGCCTCCACCACGGAAGCCGGGAAAGGTTATAATTTCATTGGTCAAGTGGCCAAATGAGAAATTGTGTGTTTAAGGGAAAACGGACCGGTAAACGCACCCGAGGGGATAGCGGTTTGGTGCAGATCAATTTACTCGTACATGTCCTTCCCTACAAAGTGACGAAAAAAGCGAGGAAGAACTCTGAGTGTGCGCAGTGCAGGTTTCGTTTAAAAATTAGGGGAGCAGTGTAAATTAAGGGGCTGCAGTCCATGCAAAGATTACCAACTTTTCCGAAACAGTGAGCAATCGACTCAGGGTTATCATTGATACCCTTGTCAGTAGACCTCAGCTCGACGAAAAGGTGGCGTCTTAAACGGCTAAACTTCCGAAGTATCTCCGTAGGACCCTGTTCTTAGCTCAGATTAGTTAATACCTTTTTAGTTGAGTTTATTAAATCATAATATTTACTGTCAAAGCAAAATTGTATGGCAATCGACACTGCAGTAACAATTTAATATTTCAAAGATGCGTTACTTTTAAATAGTGACGCGAAAACTGACGCTTGTTAAGAGGTCTACTTATTTAAGATTAAGTAAACTGAAGCGGATAGGAGCACGGCCTCCTAAACATTGAATCCATGATTTGCACATGTGTTAGATTGTATTGCCAGTTGTAGCCTAACGGTAAAAAAACCTAATAATGGGAATTGATATGGTTGGGGAAGTCCATTATATAGAAATCACATTCGAAAAATAAAAGCTAATTATTGCAATAAACACAATCGATATTTTTCCCAGATCTACCGGGTGTTCATATGATTTTTTAAAATTGTGCATATGCGGCGAATATTTAAATGTAACATATATGTTAAAAGAGTTTTCAAATTTCCTTTGTTGCGTGTCACTTTGCCTAAGAATGGAAATATCAGAAAGGGAAGCAAGGACAGTTTGGCCGTGAAAAGTGATTGATTAGATGTAGCTAACGGAATGGTAAGAACTGATGACTGCCATAAGCGCAGTACGCATTCGAGTGACAGAAGACCCGGGAGATGAGATACCCCCTATGAGATTTTTCAGTTAGAGAAAGAATGTGCGAGTCAAAACTTATCATATTTCCCTCGCTAAATCCAGCTATCTTTAATACCTGACCCCAAAAAGTGCCAAGGTTCTTGAAAACAAAGCCGCTTTTCAAACCCTCACAGTTTTTGGCGCACAAGGATTAAAACATTTGCATTTGATAAATTGCCAAAGTGCACGATACAAATGCCAGCTCTGGAGAAATACATACTTCAATCAACTTGTAGGGTACATTTATAACACTTGTCGTTTAAAAAAATATGGAAAAATGTCATCTATTGATTGTGTAAATACTCAAGTTAAATGGATTTATCAATTTTATGTCCATGTTCGAAACCACGTGGATCATTACTCGAAACGATATCCGCCGCGAGGAACCAACCACCGGATAGGCGTTCTCTTCTTGCAAGGCTACTGTCTCTTAACATTCCCAAAAGCATGGTCGTGGCAGTGCGTACATACGAGGCAAATTTGAAAAGTAATGGCCGACGGTGGCGAAGGCTTAGCACGCGTGTCTGGTGCAATTCAATCGGATAGGAATGGAGAATGTTCGGAGCTCGCGATGCTCAATTCACCCACGTATCTGCAACCAGTGGCATCGAAGACCACACAACCATAGCGGACGCCGCATGACCCTGAACAGGCATCGAACCCCAACTGGAAAGAGCGTGCGGTCGCCCACAACCCACCTCCCGCCGCACGTCTCTCGAAGCACGACCCCTTCCCCAAGCAGCAACGACCCTCCCGACACGCGCAAACGCTCTATTATTGCGTGCTCAAACCCCGAACGCACTCTAAACCAACCCCTTCCACCCGAGTTCCCCACCCCCACGACGGTCTTACCCCCGCGCTATCAACTCATCTCATTGCGCGTGCTCAAGGACAAACAAAAAAATCACGCCACGCCCCCCACCCGCGGCAACCCTTCCCACCCTCAACCCTTTTAACTCCCTCCCTCCCGCCGGCTGGCTCCCGAACACGACCGCCCGCCCTTCCCCTCGCGGAGTAATTAATCCGGCGCCTGCGTGAAAAGGGTTCCCTTCATCAAAGAACGGAGACGAGGAGGAGGGTAGATTGTCCCTCCCCCCTCTCTCATTGCGCTCCCTCCCTCCAGCACAGCGAGCGAACCCCCATCCCATCGTCTTCGGGGTCCACGTGGACCAATAAGCGGTTCTCGACGCCTGACGCCCTCGGCCAAGCTCCCCCTCCGCTCGAAGGGCTAATTTCGGGAAGGGGTTGAAAGGGTTGTTTGCGTCGTGGGGGACGAAAGGGGTGGGCGACGGCGGTGGGCAGTCCACTCGCCGTTCGGCGGGCGGTGACCGCTCTCGCCCGCCGGAGCGGGTGGAACCCCTCCTCCCCAACCCACCTTCGCTCGCTCCGCCCAGACCCCAGTCCTCCGCCCCTCACACCTCTTCTTTTAACCCTTCTCTTTGCTGGCATAGCCTGTCCCTCCCCTCCCCCTTCTCCTCGCGTGCCGTCGCTGGCGGACGGGCGAGGCGGGAGGGGGAGTGACCAATGGCGAGGGGTTGCCTCGTGCGGTGGAGGCGGGGAGAGAACGTGCACGACAAAATGGCCGTCTAGTCCGTGCACTCACGGATCCATTCAAAATGCAAAAGCACAGTAGATGGGACGCGGGGATCTTCGTCAAATGTGGTAGCATAATTGGGATCAGGAAGGCCATATGAAACAATGTTGTGGTTTATGGCTCGAAATATTAGGCGGGTTTTAACATTTAACAGCGTCAAAGTAGAATATGTGATGGTAGAATGCTTTAGCATAACTGAAAACGAAAAACAAAAGTGTATCATAGGCGATGTAGAGTAGCTAAAAACCAGAAGGCCAGATTCGCGGTATTCGCGGTATATGCAGTATTTCTTTTTTCCTTTTTTGGGTGGTGACCTAACACCCCCCGCCACACGCCCTTGTGGCGGCTTGCGGGGTATTATGTAGATGTAGATATAGATTCGCGAGAATCAAATCTTCTGGTTTTTAGCTACTCTAGAGAAGAGAGAAGTGACCATGAAGAGTTTGGTTATGGGGTACGCGGACAAAATAAAGACAGGAGGGAATGAGACAAAATAACTAAAAACGAAGAAGTTGATGCATTTGTATAATGATTTGAGTTGTATGATCATCATTATGATGTGTTAATATAAATGTAATCACGTAGGGAGCGAAGGCGATAGTGTTTGCAGTATTGCCACTAAGTGCATAGTAAATGGTGATATAGCTACTAGCCGATGGACTACCTTTTTTCCTCAAAATTTATGCATATCATATCAGTTCTTGGATTTTTTTTTACTGTCCCTCTCAAGCCATGCCATCATTTTACCCTATATTCTCTTCTTTATCTATTTCAAGCCTATGAGTAGCTTCAGATCCTAAAAGCGAATAACTAAACTAATTGTGAATTTCCTGAGGCACAAAGCCTACTGAAGGCGAGATTAACTGAACTAATTGTTAACATCCTGAGGCACAAAGCCAACTAAAGGCGAGATTGGGTGAAATTACACATTAGGGACGAGGTTACGGAAAATGTTAGTACAAGGAGCTGCGAGGAAATGAAGACATTTTCGGAGAACGGACAGGTGGCAGTGTTTCTCATCTCCAGCCACACAATTTTGGTGGATTCCTGAGTATTTGTTTACAAATAGATTTAGAAAGGATAAGCAGTGAAGCTGACGCAAACCTTTACTGGGTTTGAGAACCCGTGATCACGATGACATGAATATTTTAGTTTCCTCACATAAGAAACATTTTAAAAGCATTCAAATCTTTCCAGATACATTGGGATGCTTCAGAAAAACTGTTACTTATATTCTCTAAAATATTGGCCATATTTACTCGCCTATTAAACCTATTAATTAAATCTATTTATCATAGTGTGGCCAACCAAAATATTCTTCCTCCATATAGCATTACGTGGCCCTATGAAGTACTGGGTAACCAATTCATTTTGCGGGCTTTCGCATAGCAGATGCGACGGAAAGTGCACACGGGCCCTCCTTTCCTCTTCCAGTCACCCAATCTTACGGTGCCTGTCCTAACACCCCTCCGAGACTGAAAAATAAATCCTTTTTACGTGCCCAGCATGTACTTACGCTCTTAGCGCACCCAGAAAATAATACTATGTCATCAAACATTACCTCGTCTCCCTACCACGTACGTCCTTCCCGTTTCTCCTCCTCATATTCACGGTTCAGCCATCGAAGGCGAGTGGCGGGAAGGGGTGGAGACTCGTTGGGTGGGGGACAAAGGAATCCGCAGACTTAACAGGGAAGCGGCGTCCAATCGATCCACAAAAGACGGATTTGTGTCACTTCTTTGGGGTGTGGGAGAAGATGGTGGGGTGGGTGGGGGGCGAGAGAATTGAGGGGCGGAGGAGTGGGGGTGTGGGGAGGGAGGAAAGTTGATGTCGTGGGAGCTCCGGCGTTATCCTCATGGGCGTTATGGGAAGCACGGGATTTCACCTTTGTTGACACTGGGTGGGTGGGCGGGGAGTCCTGGCGGGGGTACGGGGAAGAGGGAGGGCGGAGAAGGGGTGGGCTCGCATATCAAGAGAATGCGTTCGAGCGAACAGGTTCGGATGAGTGCGCGTACTTAAAAGGTCTTGAGATTTTAAAAAAATATTAGAAAGAATTTGATCATGTTCGGTGGAAGTCGACCGAATTTGCAGCATATTTATAACGCCATAAGAAAACGAACGTCATTGGTTTATGGTAATTATGATATAGATGATAGGCCAGGGAGTAGGGATAAAGAAAAAGAATATATATTATCCTTCAACAGGGTACCCTGCAAGTCACCGCTAGGGTTTGTGGCAGGAGATGATTCATCGTCTGACGTGTAGCATCAAAAAAAAAAAGTTTTCCTTGAGTTTTAGTTACATGTGTAGGATGTATAATATAATTAAAATGATGTTTCTCATGACAAACCATAAACAGAGTATTCAAATGGTTCGCGGTAGTCCAGGGGTGCAGCGTTGGACTCTGACCGGAGGGTCCGGGTTCAATTTCCTGGCAAGCCTAACTGGGCCCCATCAGCTGAACCCAAGTTGTGTGATTTTTCGGGCACTAGATCTTCCTGGAAAACCACAACCGGCACAGGGAAAGGAACTGGCCCCCAGATGTGTGAATTTCACTCGTCGTCGGGCTTAAGTTGTTCTTTTTATACCATAATAAGTAAAGGCACATGCTCCTCAGTACTTAGTGTGTTTTAATTATCAAAGCATTAAGAGAGGACCTATTAATAACCGGAAGGACAGTAAACTAAGGGTTAGATGGAATAATGACAATATACTAGGCTAATTAGAATGTAAAAAAATACTTTTTCCCTCTCTAGTGCGGTCGTATATAGTTATTCTGATCCCTTATCGTTCGTTGGAAAAAAGGCACCTTAAATATATCTGTTCCACCTTTGATCTCTTTCATTTTATTGCAGTGATCTCTCTTGCCGTTGCATGACGGGTCTATTTATAAAGGACATAATTATAAAGTTTTATGAGAGCAAATAAGATGGGAGTACTCTCTAATCTCGAAGGCTAAAAGTAAAGCAGCAATTCTTAGAAGGGTACAGGGTACTCGAGTGACAACGAGAGAATCCGAATTGCCCATTGTTTTGGCTGAATGAGACACTCGGTCAAAATGAGAAATGCTGTCATCCGCACAGAATTTTAAGACGCGTTTTGGGATGGCTGTAAAAACGGTACGGTATGGAACATACCGATACCACTTGGATCACAACTTACCAAGTTTTGATCGAAGTGTTTGCCTATTTATTACCCCAGTAATCCATCCCATACCCTCGGTGGCCCTTCCCAGACGCTTCCCTCCAGCCTCCAAAGACGGTCGTGGTTCAGGAACGCATTCACTTACACCAAGGGACAGGGCACCATAGGAACTGTACAAACCTAACTTTAAAATGGGCGGAAAACCTAGATAGATAGAATAGGTAACTCAGAAAGTAGATACCATGCAATAAGGTCATACTTTGGATACACAAGCGAAAAATAAGCCACTAATCATGTTAATGATGTCCTATTATTCACGATGCAGAGAGACCTTTACTCTCCTACCGGGCAGTCAACTAGAGTGAAGAAGGTCCCTTTAGAAAAGAGGGCCCCTTTGGCTTCTTCTGACCCCTTCTAGTCTAATGCCTCAAATCCTCAGATATCAAATAGCATTTGATTGCCAGATCCTACCTTCGGTGATCACCCCTTCCTCCCCCCGGTAACTCTCTGCAATTATTTCCCAAAGCAATTCCTCAGTAAATGTCATGTTACTACTTATCCACTACTCGAAACCGCTTCCTAAATCGGTAGATTCTTCCATTCGTTCTAATTTATGCCTTCCAACGTTAATACTTTTCTATTATAAGACATTTCGAAAGAATTATATGGATGGGTAACTCTTCCGATGCATTACATGAGAAACATCGATAAATTTTAATGGATATTTTAAAGAATTGATAAAACACGTAACTACATTTTGGTGTCATTCTTTTATTACTTGATTCTAGATCACAATAAAAAACAATGCTAGCGTCAAACTTTATCACTCACCATTTCGGAGGCTAATATTTCGCTAAGAAGACTGGTAATGTACATTTTAACTTGACAAAACCATTGTACTATTTAATAATCGTGTTCTGATATATTGAATTAAGCGTACAGCTCTCAGTTTTTCTAAGACTCAAAAGCACCAGCGGGCCGAATGGCGATCCCAAGGGCTCTCAGTCCTACCGCAGAGGTCAAGAGGTCATAGTCCGCCATGGAGGCGATACTTGATGGTTTATTTCAATCAGTGAAACTCATTCTACGAAACGCTCTCTGTCTTGAGGCACTTTTGCACTAAATGCTGGATCTACTCTGACGCTCTTGTGAAATATCTTGCCCGTCATCCATTGCCTTGAGTTAAAATGGATGTTTTCACGACGCCTCTCATGCCTTAGATTTGGAAGTCAAATCAGCGAAAATGAATGCAAACTTATCACGCGAAGACAGCCCTAGATTTCCCGGTTTCGAGCGAGCCTGTCAACTTGATACAATGCCTTTTTGAAAGGCTAAATAAAGTTGTAGACATTATCGATTATTGAGCTTTATTTCTATCCATTATAGAAACTCGCCGACAGATTTCGAAATTCACAAGGATATCGGTGGTGTATATAAGGACAAGCTAAAAAGGAACTTGTGTTCCTACCGATTTGCGGACAGCGATCCATTTTGCTTATTTCCTCTATTACTTCTGATGAATTTTTATCCAAATTATTCATGTACCCTTAGGAATGCATAAAATATTCATTTTCACCAAATCGATGGTTTCTGGCAGAAATTTGTTAAGTTTATTTTAAGAGTCGACTGCATGAATTCAGGCTTCACTTCATGGAAATTGTCCATGCACAAAAACAGAAGGAGCAATGCACTTTTCCATAGAATTTTACCATTTGGTACCACACGATTCACCGAGATGCGTCAACATCAAATACGACGAATGTACTTCTACATCTCAATGTACACATCGTACCGGCTAGGATGAGTGTCAGGGTGTGATTTAAAACCAGATATGCGACATTAAAATTGAAGTTTTTCCCTATTGTTAATTGTTAATAACAGTAACCCTGAAACACGAGATGTATAATCCAAATTTGCGACGCGGTAGCCCAGCGGGTAGAGCGCGGACTGCTGACCGGAAGATTCGCGTTCGATTTCCGGTGACGAATCTTGGCATTCTCAGCTTCACCCAAGCTGTATGATTTTTCGGATATTAGATCCTTCAGGGAAACCTCAGACATCGCCGGCAAAGGAACTGGTCCTCCTACCCTGATGTGTTAATTTCACACTTAGCCGTTGGGGTTAGTTCTAGGTGAGCTCTATTCTCACCTATCAAACCGACCTACATGTTGATTACTGTGACTTTCAATTTAAATACATAAATAATGATAATTTTAGGTACATGCACTACGGTATCTACAAAAGTGTCAAAACGTTTCCATGCACAAGAGACGAGATGTGACTTACATGAAGGAAAATAAACCGATGAGATGGAAATGATTCTACGAATATATGAGGCCTGACCAGGGAAAGATAGTAATACTCTCAGACCATTTCTTCACATTTCTCCAACTCTTTTAATTCATCGTAAATTTTTGTTCGCTTGTCCAAAATCTACCCTTAAATTATTATCACATAAGAGGTTGGCCCAAGAGGCCTAATGGGTTGGGGTAAACCATAGATATCATTTGGGGCAAATTCATTATATAAATAACGATATATATATATATATATATATATATATATATATATATATATATATATATATATATATATATATATATATATATATATATATATAACTTAGACAGTAACACACAGCACGAGAACACATAAAAAGAACACTCACAATAATATCTTGATAATTTAATTTCAACGGACTCAGTCATATCTTATCTTCCGTATATATAAAAACCATAAACACAGTAATCAACCCGAAGGTCGGTTTAGTAGGTGATGGTAGAGCTCACCCATGTACCAAGCCCGACGGCGTGTGAATATTCACACATCAGGGTAGGGGGGCCAGTTCCTTTCCCTTTGCCGGTTATGGTTTCCCAGGAAGATCTGGTACCCGAAAAATCAACTAGCTTGGGTGGAGCTGCAGGTGCCCAAAGTGCCTTGCCCGGGAATCGAACCCGGGACCCTCCGGTCAGTAGTCCAACGCTCTACCCACTAGACCACCACGACCCACTTCCGTATATATATATATATATATATATATATATATATATGGAATCTTATCTTCCGTGTATGTATATATATATATATATATTTGAAACAAATGGTCATATTGGCTTAAGAGTGGCCAATAGGTGGGCAGATAGACAACTAAGTAGAGGAGGGGGAGTGTTCTATAAATAGTTATACAACTGTCCGCCAATTGACCGCTGTGACGCTAAATGACATTGCGCTTAAAATCAATCCCGCTCCCGATCCTGTCTTGTATATTCCTGCATTTGTGCCCCAACTCTTGCATTATTCGTACCTGATGATGCCGTATCACAGTTACAAGCGTTGTACCAAATTATAATAAAACTCGTACGTCACTCCGGTTGTAATTATGGTTCGATTTCGGAGGTTTAAAAAAATATTTAGAATATTTCCATTATTAGTTAATATAACAATGATTTCAACGCATACGCATCATACTCTTGTATCTAGGGTACATCCTGAGTATCTGAGGATGAAACTCATGGGTTGAAACCCGTGGTAGTGTGATAAAGTGTGGGATTTACAAATTGTTCCCTTAAATCTTCCATAATTTTGACATTTAAAGATATATTTTTGGCGTTGTTGGAGCTGAGGAATGTTTAATATTATTTTATATAAAATTATGTGCATAATAGTCATAGAAACAGTGATTCAATTTATCGGACTCTGGTAACGTGATGAACTGCCGCAGTGAGCACTCCATAGGAGTGAGGGAAGAGCGTAGAAATTCGATTGCTTGGGAAAGTTCCGGGCTCACGCACGCCCTCTTTGCGGCGAGGAAACGGGAGGATAGGGTGGAAATGTCCGAGGAAATGATGGAGTGATCTTTTTATCGGGGGATCGAAGCACAGAGCTCACACGGGTTTATGTAAAGAGATATGGGGGTTGTGGGAGGAGGTTATTTCGTGGTTTGACGGAAAGAGGGTCAGACATTCTCCCAAATGGAACTTGCCTTAAAAAAAATACATACACTTCGTAGTGTACGCATCATTGTATTTTTTTTTCTCCTTCGTCTTCTGAGGGATGCGAAAGGCACTGTAATATCTACCTACCATTAATGGTGCCTTGTTTTCGTCCCTCAATTTTGGAGGCATCACTTTTACGTTTACCTTCTTATTTTTTTTACGATGGATCGTTTTCATCGGTACCGCTGCCGTAATCGAGGGGAAGAGTGAGCCGGGGCATTTGCTCTCACCCCGAAATTTGAGCACGGGCGAGCCTTATATAAAGTATGTGTTTTTGCGAAGGCTCAATGAGGATCGGTAAATTATGCAGGCATGGAGATTTGCCTACTGCATATTAATATCAGGAGTACGATCATAGGACTTATTCAGTCTTTTTTTACGTCTCTTGGTAGGCATTAGGTAAATAAAATCAATATATAGGAGCAGAAAAAGCAGGGGGGGGGTCATAATTGTCTCTTTGTTGGTACGTCTCTTTGTTCTTTCGCAGCTATGGTAAATATTTTAATCAGAAAACTGGATGTGCTATGAAAATGGTTAATATACAGATTCAATCAAACCACTGACGATTTGCAGATTTCCTATCGAAGAGAATTGTGCTTTTTCAAAAGAACGGAAGAATAAAGGACTTTGACAGCCTTCTAGGTACTCTGTATGTTTTTTTAGGAAACCTAGCGTTCCAATTAGTGAACTTATATTTTTCATTCAATGAATTCTATAAAAGATTAATGATATATCAGATATTCCCCCATCCAAAGGAGGTTTCAAGTAAATATTACGCAATTCTTTCAATGACTAAACGAATTTCAAAATGTAGCTTCCATGCTCGCGAGCATCACATGCTTTGACGAAACTAATACAGCGGCTCTAGGTTACATTTTGTAAAACATTACATTTTGCAAAACAGTTGCACTCGGGATGATATTTAATTTGACTCGAAGAGGGATTTCTGTTTTCGAATTGTACTGTTATTTCCCTCTCGACTTCAGCGTGTGCTTATTTCGCAAGTGTGTTCATTATGTAAATATCCAACTAACGCCTCCAACGGAAGATCATTTTACAGTTACTTGACTCCCCCTGGGGCAAACCAAGTGGCTACGGGGAATTGAAAACAAGACAATTGTTAGTCCACCGTCTCCTCAGGGGAATTAGGCAACGCCCCTGGACTATTCACATATCCATTGCGTTGAGTCCACCTCCTGACAACGGACTTTATGCATAGATGAAATATTGTCAGCTGATAGTGTAAACGAGTGTTAGATAATTTATTTTTGAGGAATTTACGTAATTTTAACCGAATAAATCTGTCGTACAATTATTCTAACGATAATATGTAACAATTCAATTTGCCACATCATCGAGTAGGAATACATGTATGTCGGTGGACAGTGATATTATTATGATTGCATGTGTCACATTTTTCAGTACTAATCATAATAATAATCATTAAGAAAAATAGCTCAAGCTAAAAGAGCATCCACATTGAAAAGACAACTTCTCAAAGAAGATAGAACCACAGACTAGGAAACAATACGTGACAACAATCGTATGGAGCGTTGCACTCTATGGATCAGAAGCATGGACCATCGGAAAAGTAGACCAGAAAAGACCAGAATAAGCTATTGAAACCTGGTGCTGGAGGAGGATGCTTAAGATCAAATGGACGGATAAAATAAGAAATGAAGAAGTACGTATACAGAAGAATAGACGGAGAACGGACCTTATGGAACACCATAGAGAAAAGAAGAGCCAGATAGATTGGCCACACCCTGAGGTACAATGGATTCATGGAGAATATAATAGAAGGAAAAAATGGAGGGAAAAGTCTTAAGAGGAAAGCCAAGGGAAAATACATGGGACAATTAAAGAAGAAAGTAAATTGCAAATAATACCAGGAAGTAAGCCAATTAGCGTCAGATAGGGTAGGATGGAGGGTTGCAGTCAAACAATCTTGGGATTGAACGACCAATGATGAATCATAATAATGTGAATATTCGAAGCATCCATGAAGTAAGGCCGAAAGCAGTCGATTTAATTTCGTTGGACCCTAACGCTCATAGCAAAATGGGCGTTAGGGTCCAACAAAGCAAAGTATAACACCGCCCATAGCAAAATGAAATGCAAATTTATTTTGGTAAACCGTTCCAGATATGTAGCCGTCTGAGTTCAACAATAATTCGTTCAACATTTTAAACTTTGTGTGGAATTAACCAAAATTCACAAGTTTTACATTTTATCTTGTGTCTCACCCCTCATAATGTTCCATACGTACTTAGAATTATTCAACAAGGTAGTAGGTATTACTACAATATTTCCCGAATAGTTCATGGACCTGTGTCTGGAAACGTCATTTCATGCAATGTATTTTACAGAACCGTCGGTACGCCTAACGGAGAAATATCGCACACAAACCTTAGTGTACGACAACGAACCCAGAAGTAATTCCCTTCCCGTCCTGGCCACGTCGATACACTTCTCCCATGCAAATATACCTATTCACATCTTTCGAACACACATACACACGAAAAAACATTTCTATTTACATATCTACCTACATATTTAGTTATGCCTTTTTTGCCGGTTGGAATTCATGGCGATTTCAGGAAGCACGCCATCTCATGCCACCTATTCAAACGTCCGCCGTTACCATGGCAACGGAAGGTGGGAAGGGCGTATAACAATAGCGCGCGCGGAGAAGGTTGCCCGAGGAGCGAGCAAAGGAAGAGGCTCGGGTGGTGGAAGAGGTGGGGGGGAGGCGAAGGGTTGGATAGTGGGGATGGAAGGGAGAAAGGGGCTGGGAAAAGGAGTCGCGGCGTCAGTCGGGGGTGGGTGGAATGCCAACGCCGAGGGAGAGAAGTCGATTTTGGTATTGAGCGGAGGAGGTTATGAGATGGTTGAGAAAAAATTGTTGACTTCTATATCGAGGAGTAATTATTACGTAAACAAGTCTTTCGTGACTCTAGGTCCGTCCTTTTAATATCACGCACGCCTTTTGCATCTCCGACCTATTCATCTCTGTCTTCATTCGACGATTCTCAATGATGACGTTACAATGTAGTCGGCAACTTGGTGTCGTGGTTCATTATTTAATGCTAAATAATACAGACCCCTTGTTGATAGAGGTTATTCGGCAAGTTGTAGAGAGGCAATGCGACCACCAAGTGAAAATGGTCGTGTTCATTCGAACCCGAGACATTTTTAGCATCAGATGCTGAGCTGTGATCAGTTTTTCAATAACTACGACCGTCAGGTTATGACCCCACGTCGCCATTTCCATTGCTTCCTTCGTGCATTTGTAAATCTCAAGCTGCTCTGCGATCTCTTTGGCTGTAACTAGTCATTATGCCCCATGATCCCTGTTTCAGACTGACCTAAGTGATATTTGTGACGACATAGTGGCCTCCAATTATGTTGATATTGAGAGGCACTCCGCGACCAAAGTGTATTTAGAATCCGAACGGCAAAGTGTCTGTGTGTGTGTGTGTGTGTGCACGTGTGCAAGTAAGAGGAAAAGAGTCGGAGGGGCAAAAAAGGAGTGATAGGAGGAGAGAGAGCACATCGGGGAAATTCAAGTGTCACCAACCCTCTTTTACGGAGCACGGTGTTCATGTTCTTAAGTTATGGCATGCCACAAAGAAGGCCACCTTGCAACGAAGTTCTCAATACAATAAAAAAAAACAAATAAAATAATCCTTTGTAAGTGACCCTGGAATCCTTCTTGACCTTGCAACAGGGTGTGTATGTTCATAGAAACTACGAAATAACTTTTCTTCGACCGGATAAATATTCATATTCCTCTCTTTGGCTTAACTGCAACATTTATTACTCTTAAAATTGGATGAAAATTGCTTGTTTTAATGATAATTGTGAAAATACAGGCGTACTTGGCTCATTCATCGTAGGAGTATATTATAACGTAGTGTTGGAGGCACGTGAATGAAAGCATGGGGGGGGGGGGGTTGGGGAAATGGGGATTTTCAGAAAATACTAGCAAAAGAAGGAGATAACGGGAATTAGCGAAGTATTAAAAAATTGCAAAAGAGGGGTCGACGTTACGTATGCGAGTAAGGGAGGGCAACAGGTATTTCGGATAGAAAAAATGATAGAAAAAGCAGAAGAGAAACAACATATAAAAAAGTTATTTCTGAAGTTACTTCTGAGATCTTCCAAAACATAATTCTAATTATTCAAAGAAAGAGCTGACCGAAACGAGAACTGAAGGGGGTGAGCCTCTCGTATTTGCTGTTGTCCTTTTCTCAAATTCTGGCATTTTTCTAATTACATTAATTTAACTACTTTCAATAATAGCCGTTGGGAATTTTACTGATCAAGATATGTAACACAACGGAGTTGCTAGTGGCGGGTTCGAAGCCGTAATCTTCTCGTGGACGGGCACTAGGACAATTAAAAACAAATAGACCTGGTGCACATTTATAAGATTTGCATTTCAGGGAAATTGCTCCAGATACAAATGCCCACCGCGGGGGTCAGAACTGCAAAGAACGGGGCGATCCATAGGTCGCCCTTTCGAATCCCACTCCAGAGAGGAATGGATATTTTGTGAGCTTTGAGATCAGTTACCATTCAGTGAGGATGATGCGACTTAATTGACCTGCGTTGTACAACTGGTCAACTGAAACCAACAAGATCGCTCCGTCCCAGTTGACGGGAAACCTTTCCCAATGGCTGGAGACGTTGTTTTCCAAGAATTGTCTATCGTTGTTATCGTCGTGCTCTGGTCTGGTATGCTGCCCGCTACAGTGCTCCGAAGGGCGTTCGCCATGCCCTCCGCAGCGGCCGAGGTCGCACTGGAGCCGTCAACAGCCCGAAGTGTTTCCCTCTCGCAATCAGGTGTCTCTCTCCCGCCTTGGGCGGGGGTTTCCCTCTCGGGGGAGCTGTTGACGCGGGCCCCGCGGCGGCCGTGAGAGGTCTCGGGACCTCGAGGCTTTAGAAGAGGGAAGGTCCACTTGAGAGAGCGTTGCGCACTCTTGGGGAGGAGGTTGTTTAATGTCGCGCTCTAATGCTCTCCATCATTAGTTTGGGCGTCTCGCTGCATCCCGCAAGTGGTTCTGGAAATTTCCCAATAGCCCCAAACTCTTCACGCGTCACTTGCGAGTCACGGGCCGCTCGATTGCTTCCATCTCCAATTATATTCGACGCGGAGGAAGGTTTTGCTGGCAACCGGACTTCGTCGGCAGCGGGGAAGGATAATTCTGCACGAAAGCAGCTTCCCGAACCCACTTGATACACTCAAGATATGCTTTTGAGCCATCAAAATACTTATAATTTGAATTGGAAATTTGTCTCGTTATGTATTCCAATTGTTGGCATATTTTAAAGGATAAAATATTTTATACTTCACATTTGAATGAATAGTGGCCAATTGGCGGTTTTTACCTGTCATTTTCGTAGTTCTTGACAGTTATCAAAACATTAATTATCGTTATATTGTGACTTGTAAAACACTAACTAAAAAATTTCAATCTATTTTTAGAAAAAGAAAGAGGAAATTGATGCAGGCAAATTAACGACGTAAGACTGTTTGGACAGCTAGTCTTTAATCTTTTCAAACTGGGTTCCTTGATGCAGGAAAATGTCAATTTTTCATTAAACTAATTTTAATAATTACGATCCTGCCAAAAATCGTTCGATTGGACCACACTGTAGTCAAACCTTCATCTATTAATTGTCCGACCAGTTTCGGTGCATGCATGAAAACTGGTCGGCCCCAGTAAATTTAGGTGTCTAATTCTATTTATTTCATTCTTTTCAATATTTATTTGAATTCAACAGGAATCATGCCTTGTACCGAATATGTGCTTTTGGAAGCTGACTAAAGCTGTCCCCCGGACTCGAATACTACCACTAAGTGTTATTAGGCTATCTTTCAATTCTTTCATACAGATGCTTTTATATGTCAATTGGAAAGAAAAGCAAACGAATTAATAACAAAGGTAAGCTCTGCAGCCTTAAAAAATTTTATAGTTGAGGAAAGCTTTCTTGCATACTTCTTTCAACGGCCCTAACTACGACATAATCACGTAATGAGGACTTGGTCCCTATCAGTGAAAGCGGAATTGAAAACATTAACTTAAATTTTCAGTCTATTTTTAGAAAAAGGAAGAGAAAGTAAATGCAGTGAAATTGACGGAGTCAGACTGTTTGGATGGCTAAAAACCTTCAATCTTTTCAAACCGGGTTCCTTCATACAGAAAAAGGTCAATTTTTCATTTAACTCAATTTAATAATTACTATCACGCCAAAAATCGTTCGATTGGCCCACACTATATATACTCATGCCTTCATGTATTAATGGTGAGTTTGAAATGTTGGAGACTGAACGGTTAAAGGTTTTTTAACATTTTATAGCTATCATAACGCGTATGATCGCTTACTTTATTGGACAACTATGCGCACGCTGGGGATGCCAAGAAAGATTGTCCATAAGCTCTCACGGAATCATACTTATGTCAATAGGCGCTTTATTCGATGAATCATTGCCGCTGAGACGGGTGATACAGCGTGCTTTACTCCGCACCCTTGGCGTAATTCTACGCGTTCAGAAGCAGTGGTCTTCTCAGCTGGTAAGGTATACGTGCCGGAATTATTTCGCAAAGAGAGGATAGAAGCCTAGCGACCTAGTGTCAAAAGGGGACACGATGAGTCCAGCAGGTCAACTTCCTAACCATGACGTGGAGCACCACTTCCATTGGTATCCACGCTTCCTCTTCTGTATCCATACAATACACCGCAAGTTGCCGCAAGGGCGTGTGGTAGGGTGGGTTAGGACACCGGACATACATGCAAAATCATTTGTTTAAACATAAAATTGAATAGATATTTGCTCATAGGCAGCTCTCCTGCACATAATACATACCCATATCGTGCATTATGTAATAATTTTTGCGCTTGACCAGTTTATCAGACTCTAGTAAAAATAAACCATTAACTCAATGATCAACCCGAATGTCGGTTTAGTGGGTGATGGCAGAGTTCACCGAGTACTAAAGCCGACAACGTGTTAAATCCACACATCTGGGTAGGCAGGTCAGATCCTTTCCCTGTTCCGGTTATGTTTTCCCAGGGAGATGCTGTGCGTGAAAAATCACACATCTTGGGTGAAGCTGAAGAAACCAAGATAGGCTTGTCCGAGAGTCGAACTCGGGCCTCCTGTCAGTGATTTAATGGTCAACCCCTTGACTACCACATCCCCAGAGTTCTAGTATTCATGTTAATTTAATTTTTTTCGGGATCTTGGGTTCGATTTTGTTATGATTGCGTATCTTGCGAGGGAAGAACAAGTACTTGAAGTATTCCTAAAAGAGGAAAGAAAAAAAGTAATCACGCAGCACCCGAGTGGTAATCGGAATGTGAGTGATACATCATCCATCTACGTGATTTTGATCAAGAGCTGAGTGGCGTGGGAAGCTTGTGTGTTAGCCACCGCATCAGTCCTATCTCCTCAATGATACGATATAAATGGGAAATAATTATGTATCATAGATGCTTGGAAAGCCCGAAAAATGCTGGCTGAATTTTCTTTAAAGATTGGATGAGGTCCTTCGTGAGAAGATGGGAAGTGTGGAGAGTGATGAGATTACGTGGAAGGAGTGAAGTGTGGGGAAAAAAAAGGGGTCAAAAGGGGTTGATGGGAAGGTGATATTGACGGAGGGGAAGGCGAGGGAAAAGAAGTGAAAACCTGGGGCAGAAGCGAGAGAAAAGGGCAGCCAACTTATCGGTTCCAAGTTAAAGTAACGATTTGGAAAATGAAATGTAGCTCAGTGACCGATGGCAAATTCAGATCGTAAATGATTCTTACACGGCTAATTTTTCCTCAAATTGGCATAATATATTATTTAAAAAACCTTATTTCTATATAGCTCCCAATCGATGCATAAATCCATTTTTGAAAATATCATTGTTAAATCATTTCAGTAGCTTCATTATAGGGGTAAAGTGTGATTCTGTTTAATTTTGGAGTGTATTCTAGAGGGATGTATTCACCAAGTTAGCACGTCACTAAGTGTGGTCACGTTCATAATATTTATGAAATTATTGTACGGGTCCATTGCCAACCTTGGGCCCACTATTTAAAAACAAAGTCACTTTAAAAGTCTCTGAAGTGTGAGGTACGTGGCGCAATTGAATCTCCGAACGACAGTCAATCTGCCAATCCATTCCATTACTTATGACGTCTATTTAACTGCACATCTTGGAATTTTTATAGCATATTTTTACCGTTATATATGATTAATAAATTCAATAGTAGCTTTCAGGAACAAAAGCTTGTGGTGTTCCTGGGTGTGACTCGGTGAACTATTTCGGTCATTTTCGCTTTCACGTTTCATTGTACTTTGTTTCAGACGAATCAGAGATGATTCAATTCACATAATTCAGAATAAGCTTCTTCCCATTCATATCACCCAAGCGTTCTCATCAATGCTCGTATTACCTTCCGCAGCTCCTGATACAAATAACCGCACTTTATTCAAGTCCAATCTTGATCGAAAATTATTTCAGTAGCAGGAAGTTTCCCTAGAGAGATTGACGTTTCGGACCGACTGTACCAAATATTTATTCCTGGAAATCATGTGTTAATTCCCTAATCGAAAGGTGACGAGAAAATGCGACCGTTTAAAATTCGTCGTGATGAAAAAATTCACAGTGAGGACCACCCTAACATACAGGGTGCGGCAACATAACTTCCTTTTTTCAAAAGCAAAATCCCTTTAAAAAAGGAAGTCATGCTGCCGCACCCGTATGTTCATATTCTCTCGCTTCACGGAAACAAGTATTCTAAATACTAAAGATGAAAACGAAACGAAAATCCGAGGAAGTTATTCATGTTCAAGTCGGAAGGGGTGGCAACCCCTACCACTGCCCGTTCGGGGAGGACGAGCACTGGAGGACTGAGGAGGCAGGTAGGGAGGTTGTCGTGGATGGTTAGGGCCGATGCATCGGTTGCGACTTACATGCAATGCTGCATTTCCATCCTCCAAAGAGTTCGATAGGTCGCATTCCTCGGCGACGCTTGAAATGCGATATCGGAATAAGCTGCGCGATGTTCCATTTCCTGTATTTGCTTTCGATTTTCACGTTTTCGAGCTCTTAAACTATCGAAAAAATGCAACACTCTTGGTTTTGTTCTCTCCATCTCGATATTTAACGATTACTCATGTTGAACTGTTGTTACGCATTCTTTACTTAAACATCCTCGTAACCTTTTTGAGCTCGCGCCTTCTTAATCTATATATGTACAGGTATGTTAGCACTAGAACACGTCTCCATACTTCCGCTTCTCAAATACACTGGTTGCATGTAACGACCTCAAACCTGCGCATGAGTGTTGAGGGGGAATTTTACTTCCACAGGCCAGCAGGAGAGCTTCTGAAGATCGTTTTTGTTGTGGTCTACAAGCATATCTGCATTAGTTTTCAGCCTACTCTCGTATTTAAACATTCGGGCATTTTAGTTCATCGTGCGCCACCTGAAATTTAAACCAAAGCCAACTAGGTTGTGACATCGTCGTGCGGCAAACTCCAGGCTAATGAGCATTGCAACAATTATATCGATAGGGTCCATATGAAGTAGAGGTGTGAGGAGCAAATAGGTACGATATAAAAATGGCTAACATCACCGCCCTTTCATACTGAACGCGATTTCGTCCGAATGTATTGCATCGAAATATCGAGCAGCCGCTTCGGGGGAGACGCGAGGGTTGCAACGGGAGGAGAGCGAGGGGTGCTGTGTTGGTGAAGGAGGGGGATGGAGAGAGAGTCGCTCGGTGAGACGGACAGTGGTGGGTTTGGATGGATGGGTTCTTCAGCGGTCTATTTGGCAGAGACCCCTTGGAATTCTGTTGGTGGTACGGAACGACCCCCGAGTTCTCCGGGCAAAGTGAGAGGGTGAGAGAGTGCGAGGGGGAGGATCGGAGTGGGAAGGGGGAGGGGAGGGAGCAGCGGATTGCGAGGGTTCTTGGCCAGTGGACTGACTCTCCCTACCCCCCTCGCCCTCTACAAAAGGGGAGGGAGGAGGTGGAGGCGAGGGGTAGTGAGTGGCGAGCGATGGGTCGAGGAGGGGGTTGGGAGATGGAGAAATGGGGGCCGTGAAGGAGGGTGCGACTGCGTTGCGGCGGCGGGGGTCGGACATCGGTGGGGTGGCGGCTTGGACCCTCGCAATGCTTGCCTCGCCCATACGGAGGGGTGGGGTAGGTGGGTGGGGTGTGTGGCGGGGGGTGAAAAGGGGGAGACGTCCGACATGCCGTCCTTCCCTTCGCAAGAAGGGGTTCCACAGAACGCGTCTGCTCCCTATTTGGGCTCTCTCGCCTCGCCAAGGAATGACGTTCCCTGGAGTAGTAAACTCCCACCGGTCACGGGAGGCACTGGAAGGTTGGGATTAAAACTTTTCATTTTAAGGATTTTACATTTCAAATTTAGGACTGAGCGATATTCCAATTGCGACATCGATCCTCGGCGCAGAGAAAGTAACGAAATTCTGGTCAAACGGTCTAGGTCCAACCAAATGTCATCAAGGGCATCAATCGGAATTGGTGGTAAATGCATGGATTGATTACGTATGACTGCCATTTTTCATTTCCAATATCGGCACTATAAATTTTGTCAAAATCCTGTTTATTAATCGTATGCTCAGAATTACAATACTTTTTGGAGAAATACATCAACGCTCATTGACGACCAAGAGAGTTTTTATATACACAAATACCCTGCGAGCCACCAAAAAGGTGTGTGGCAGGGGGAGGGGAGTTTAGGACGTGTCCACAATTATACGTTTCCTCAATATGTTGATAGTTCTTAGGATTTCCTACTGGTAAATATATTCATTATGATGATCATGGAGGATTAACTGATGAAAATTACGTATAACTTTCATTTTAAATGAAAAAGTAACCTTGAAATAGGTATTTCACAAGTCATGGGAAATGCAGTTATTTATGTTGTCTCCAAGGTCGATATTCGATATGTAGTGGTCGAAGGAACGCCGACCACTGGTTTACTCCGCATAAATCGGTCTTCTCCGTCAACTGGGATGTCCGTGACGGGAGACCTTGAAAAATGGGTAAACATATGGGTCCCTATTGGTATACGACTAGTTCCGTGAGTTGGTTGTGTGTAAACACCGCTTTGGCACCTATTAATATTGCCTTTTTCTATTTCTGTTATAATTAAATTCATTCTGCAACTCTCCACACTACGTAGATCAAGGAAAGAAGCTTCGTTTTGCGGATTTCTCTTCTACAGCCGGATAAACGTCTTCCACTCGCACGGATATTTTTACTAATTGTCTCCTCACCGTCTGCGTGTTTACGCTTTCGAAAAGTTACGTGACTGGTTCTTATGTATCGGAAATTCCAATGTCGGGTATGCATTTGCCGTTCTCCATAGGAGACTTGAATTCGACGCGCACCGCTAGTCGCAATTCGAACTACCTTGAAGCGGAAGGGTTAAGCGTATTTCGTGAAACGGAATAAAGAAAAGGTCTCAAATTACAGATGATGTGGTGTGGGAATTTCGAATCCTTATAGTATCAGATCGCAAATTCGCAGTCAAAGATAAACATCGATGTGTGCTGTGCCCGAGAAGGATGACTTGAAGATGTTGACAATGCTTAACAAGGACCAATGAATTATTTTGGAAAAGTACTAATGAATTAAATAAAAATGCAGCGGTTCCATACATCTAATGTCAATATAATCGGTTTCATCAGCTTTATCTAAATTTATAACACCCATAAGTTTAGAATCAAACATTATACTTTTGATTAATAATTCAGACCATCCTTTTTAATGAATCATATAAAGTTGAACCAAATTTGGGCTAAATCCACGAATAAAGTTATTCAATAATTGAGTGTTTATGTGTGTATTTATGTGTATTTATGTATCTAAAATATCTTATGTATTAAGATATCTCTATTATATATAAGATAATCTATTATATTAAGTATCTAATATGTTTTTCTAAACTTTCCTGTACTCTCGATCCCGATTGTCCTAACCTCTAGAAATCTCCAACGCGAAGTATGAATTTTAAATCGCTGAATGAAATCGATTGCATAAGAGTCACCGCTGGCCGCAATCATTAAGTACACCACTAAACCGCCTCATCATAAACCAAAAGTTCGTATTTGTTCACTAATCAATCACTCGTAGAATGGCTTACTCAAATTTATTGAAATATTTCCGAATTTTGTCGCAAAACAAAATAGGAAAACTGATTATTTTTCACCTCTAGGTGGAAAATACTATACGTATTCTTTGTGTGTCATTCAGCAAAATACGGGACGTGGGCGCTCTTGAAAGACTCCTATTTTAAGACCGAATTTTTCAGACAAGCGTGGGATAATTGTAATAATCGCACACTATAATGCAAGTGAACGTAGAGCTAATTGTATCGGCATATATTTTTCGGAATTATGCGCGCGCATTAGGATTATTTTTATATAAACGTACACCTGCACTGCACGTCATCATTGTTACCTGGAGTCATTTTTCGTACCTTCCTGGAGGGTACACCTTTCGCCAAAACTGAGTCGATAACCATAAGTGGTGCGGGTTTGAATGTGTATAGTATATACGTCGCTCCTCATCTGTGCTTGTTGTACGAAATAGCCTCAGGCGTCGGGTATCACAAAACAGCAACTTTTTAATCACGACTTTACAGTTTATACGTGACGGACAGAATCCCCAAAGCTCCGTGCCTAGGTCATATTCATTGGTGGGAGAATCGAGAGGGAAGGTGTTTCGACGATGAAAAGGAATTGATCCCGCGAACACTTGCTGGGGGAGACACTCATCGAAGAAAGCAGCGCAGTAAAAAATACCCGCACGAAGTGTACTTGGGTACGAAAATAACGTTTTCTCACCAGTATCAACCAGGGAACCTCTCTTCCCCCCGTTCACCACACCCCTCCTTCACCCTGGACCGTTTCCCTCCCTCCCCTTCCACGAAGGACCCTGGAAACCCTGCTCCTCGCCCGGCTTCCCCTTCCTTTCGACCGTCCAGTGTTCCAGACGCAACATAAAGGAGCTGCCTGCACGCACTCGCTTTCGCCTTCCAATACCTTAGTTCGATCACAATCTCAAAAAATGAAACATCTGTGCCAGGTAGCTTTTCGCAGTTCGTAGTAAAGGAATTATATAAATTTAAGGATTTCTGCGATTCAGCAAACCTTACAAATCGAAAGAATAACAAAGTTCATTTGATTCTATAGAAATAGATAACAATTGCAAATTTACCTGAAATATATATAATGTCATACCAACTCACAGGAAAGGGTTATGACACATGAACGTAACTTCTGAACCTGTTGTGTTTGTATATGTATTTATAAATATATATATATATATATATATATATATACACACACATATGTATGTGTGTGTGTGTGTTTCACCTCTCTGGACCCTTCAGGACACGCCCGTCCCCAAGCCAGCGGTCCCTTCCGCCGCCCGCTAGTCCTTCCACACCCCGCCTCCATTCCCACATACGTACGTACACAACCCATCCGCGTTGGTCAGCCGGTTTGCCATTGGGGTAACGTAGGCAGCGGGGAAGTCTGGAGAAATAAAAGGGTATGAGGGGTACAACGTGGGGAGTTCGGGTGTGTGGAGCCTTCGGAAGGGTGGAAGAGAGAGAGAGGGTTGCGTCGAGGGGACGGGCGGAGAGAAGTGGGGGGGGAGGGAGAATTCCCGAGTAGTCTCCATCTCTCGTAAGATGCCACCGGGGCAAGGCGGGTGCTCTCCTGATGCCCGCCCGCCCTCCCCGACGCCACTCTTCGGGAAAAAGGGGGAGAGAAACCCCTTCCTTCCCTTACTCCTGCTCCTTCTTCATCCCTTTCACGATCAATCATCGGAGACGGGGGGATGGGGGGACGGCGAGGGGAACGGGATATGGGGGTAGGGGATTCGGGATGGGTGGTAAAGGGGAATTCGAGGTGGATTTACCCTTCCCCACTTTTTCCATCCTGTCTCTCAAACCCAACTCCGCCTCCTCTTTCACCCCGTTTCCCTCATCACTGAGGGTATTGATTGGTCCCCTGGACGAAGAGGCGGCTACCGCTGATTGGTCAATGTTCGGCCATCTCCCTCTTCCTCCTTTACCCTCACCTCTTCCTCGTGCCCCCATCCCACCTCCGTCCCTTTTATTCCGTTTGCTGTAGGTACAGTCATCTTAACCCCCTTCGCACACACTAGCCGAGCCCTTATGCTCGGTCGGACTCCCCTTTTCCCCCTTCCCTTCCTGCCCTCCCAGGGCCCTGCCATCGGACCCTAGCACGCACCCTTCCTTCCTTCCCTCCATCTTCACTTCTCCTACTCTCGTCCCCCCAATTCCTTCACTCCTCCTCAACCACTCTCCTCTTTCCTTCTTCTCCCTTCGGTCCTTTCCCTTGGCCCTTTTGGCTGGCCTGACTTCTAACCCTACGGGCCGACGAACATCCAAAGGGGGAAAACCGTGAATTTAGGACGTATAAAAAGATTCCGGTGGAAGTCCATTTCCGAGATGAATTGCTTTTACAAAGTTTTCGGCATTTCTCCTCTTCTGATCCCCCTCGACTCACTCCTTCAGCCGCTTCCTCCCCTACTCCTCCTCCGGCACTCTTCTCCCCCCCCCCCTCCCCGCGTCCACCCTGGCAGAAACAAAATACACCGCCCGGCGGTGTTTTTATATGCATGAGCGCACAAGGATTAGTCGCGGAGGAAAAAAAAATAAAATGAGGCCAATCAACTTTCCTTGCGGTGCGGCCCGAGAGGCGACGTCCATTTTTGGCTCTACCTAAGTAAAGCGGTTTTTAGGACGTAAACGAAAGAAGGCGGAGGGAGTCACTACTGATGTATGGCGTTCATTAGAGTTATCCACATTTTTCTGCAGCTCTAGAGATCAAGCCTAGGTGAAACTGATTGAATAAATGAACAATTTTTTTTATTTCGCGTAAAAGTGTTTGAAAGGAACAATTTCAGTTGTTTTAGCATCAGTTTCAAGCATGATAGAAATGCACATTGGCCGAGTAAAATGGTGATTTAAATGAAGTGGGAAATAAAGGATATCCATGGATGGCATCATAAATGATATTTTTTTAGGAGAGATTTCGAGATAAAAAGGAAATAAAGATACAGTTCGATTTTGGTTTATTACTATGTTTAAACATTTCGTGTCATTTTAGGTCTCGTGAAGCTTTTGATTACATTATGAATTTCCGTCCTATCCCAGTTGTATGCTATTAAAGAGGAAAACATCGACTCAAAATGAAAAAGGACACAAAAGAGTTCAATTAAAGCTTTGAAGAGTGGCTTCAAGTATTGAAATGGCGAATCAAATTGTCAATCATTGTCGAGTTGACTGCCTTTAAGACGGACGGAGTTAAGGATGAATGCAAATCGTTCGCGTCGAACGAGTCACAGAAAATCTAAGTAAATATCTATCTCCTGGGCTTTCAATCACAACGCCTCTTGCAAAACGTAGTTTCACCTGCTTCAAATCATATAAATGACTTAAATATTAACTGATGGAGATGGTCGCAGGAATAACATATGGGCAGGGACGAATATGCTCTGAAGAATAATTTGTAATCCTTGATTACAAATACATATTAATTATTATAATGATTTAATTACTCATGGCTGCATTCTTTTATAATGATCTGTTGTATCAATGTTGAAAAATGAAATCACTTGACCTAATGAGAACCGAGACCTATCTAGCATGCTTAAAAGCTTGGAGAACGTCCAAACTCTGCTGAGAAATTCCTGTGCCTGTAAGATGGGGATGTTGGACGGAACGAAGGGAGGAGGGAGGCATGCAGAAAACGACGAAGGACCATTTCCTATTGTGGAAAAGGATGTTGGGTTGGTTTTGTTAGGCAAAACAAGGAATTGTCGCTCTGCCGTTTGGTAGCTTATGGCCATGCAAAAGTCTACCTTAACCAGTAGATTGTCTATTAAAAAAAAGGGAAAGTATTCGGTGCGGGATAATTTTTTTAGGTTTTTACACGTTTATCCTGAAGTGTCGATGATATTTCATTAAATTTGAAGCTTTTGGCGTTGGCGAGGAAAGAAATATGTTTTAGAACAAAGGTGATCGTGCAACTGCGAATACAGCTGTCGTGAATTTTTTTCAAGTATCCGCCGGAATAATTCGAGTCACCTCAAATTTGCTCAAGCAGAATAAATAAACTCGATAAAGAGTTATCTCCGGTCCAGGCTCCCCTCCAGCGGGGTCTGGACACGCCTCCCTTCCCCGAGCGGCGTGGATTGAAAATTTTACCGGCCATCCCGCCTTCTTAATCGCCCATCGCCCTAAGGAAAGTGCGTGAGCACGTAAAGTTGGAGCCCCATGCATGCGTCAATGCACGCGCCGGGCCGCCGAGGAGACAGCGCGAGGAGAGGGGTGCGTGCGAGGGCACTGGTGGGGGGGGGGAGGAAAGAGGGGTCCAGTGGGCAGTAGCCCGGCGAGATCTCCCTTTGAAACCTCAACCATCCGCCATTCGTTTCTCGACTGTCAATCTTCCTTTTATTCGACCCTAAATGGAAGGACGGATGCAAAGGAACGCTCTTTGGCCCTGCCCGGGCGGCGGTGGCCCCTGTAAGGGCCTCTCGATGGCTCCGGAGGACGAGCAGGAGGCGGGGGGGAGAGGGGATGGAAGGGAGGACGGCGGGAGGGTGAGAGAACTTAGCCATTCCTGGGGAAAGTTTTCCCCAACTTGTCTGTGACGGTTGAAATGGAATTACGAGGACTGGAGGGAGGGAAAGGGCGAAGTGTTGCTTGGACCGCCGATAGAGACTAGGGGCTATGTTTAGGGAAGGGATATAAGAATATATATTGTATATATGTACGTATATGTGTGTGTGTGTATATATATATATATATGTATATGTGTATTTATATATGTATATAAATGAGAGACCACATATATTTGCTACCGCACGATGTATCTATCCTTACGCATACAATTTTGTTTCTTTTTCTAAAGGAATGAAACATTTTGAAAAATCTTTTTGCGCCATTTTGTGGTTCAGCGCGGTGGTATTCCTCTCATATTTCAAGTTAAATACATAACAGGAATAAAAAGGGCTGAAGGCTTTGCAATAGAAGACTTTTAGTTTTGCAATAGAAGAATCTATTGAAAAAAACAAGTAGACTCGAAAAAAAATAACGTTTGCTTTAAAGAATGTGATCAAAGCATTACAATCACATATATAACAGCTGTTAATTTAGTATGGTTCTTTTCTTTCATGTTTTATTTTATGGTAGTTCTCCCTCGTATTGATTTTCCTCATCTCTCAGACAACACACTACAAACACGTTTCTTGTAAAATGCCATGCAATATTAACCTTGTAAAATGACCGGTAAACGTGGGACTCAGCCACCGGGACGGTGAAGGTTTACCCGAAAGGGCTGTCATTGAGCCTTGTCGGTGGAAAAAGCTAACTTCCTCACGTGCCCCATCTGCTTGGAGGCAGGTATCGCCAGCCGAGGGGAAGGGTAAACGGAAGATGCGCGTTTCAATCGGAAAACAGAGAGTTTACTCTAGAATTTTAATTTTTAGAAAAACTTATGTCTTAGTAAAGACGCCACATCATTATGACGGAGTTGTTTAAATGTGCAGTCGGTTGAACGCAAAATTATGAATTTACAAACGGAAGGAAATGGACCATGATAGGTCAGTGAAATCTAATAGTCAACTGAGTTGCAGAAATTTGTTTCCCCAAGGTTATTTCCAATTTATTTTCTATTAAAATTATGTGCGGCGTGAACGCTGACGCTCTTAAAAATTACTATGATGATTCATTTATGCTACGAGTTCATGCATCGAGCACACCAAATATATACTCTTATTGAACTCCATAGTAATTTTCAACGAATATTTTAACGAAACTAATCTATCTCAATTGACGTGTTTAATTATGTATATACACTTTAAAAAATGTAGTGAATTTGTAAATTTGAAGTTGAAACACCATCTTTACTCACGGATGTTATCCCTCCAAGAGAAGTACCAGGAAAACTGCCTAATTCCTCCTCCGGTCTCACTCACCTGAAAATAAAAATGCAAAAATGAACACATGTTCTGGTTTTGGTCATCCAATAGATATTATTCGTCAATCTAAAGTTCAAGAAAGGACAAAGCCACAGTTATTCTTCAACAATTGTGTTATTAGTAACCATTGCATCAATATGAGTTTATCGATCGTGCCAAAATGAATCGGGGAAATACACACATAGAGTACAGTTTCCAACTTATTTCCGAACCCATCGTCAATTCATAATTGAAGCAACATTACTAGCTTTCCCAACACCAACATAAACCTATCATTGGATGTACACAAAACAATATTTTTGAAATAATGTTGAGAGGAAATCCGAGGGGTTTGTTAAAAATTGCTACGAGAAGCGATTAAGCGTGGCGGGTGTGGTGGAATTAGGTCGGGAGCCTCTCGATTCTCTAAGAGAGAAGGTAAGACTTGGAATTTTAGTACAGGGAACCTGAATTCTCTTCTGAAAAAGAGGGAATCGTGGCCAAATGGCCAAAAATTGTATTAGTAAAATCGAGCAACGTGATAAAATAAGAGCGATTGGTACCGCCGCGGGCAGATTCAAAAATCTACTCATTCTTCCCTCACAAGGTACGCAATAATAACAAAATCGTAACCCAAGTAACGGAATTTTTATTGATTTAAAGTCATACATTCAATGATGTCAATTATTTTATGATGAATATAAGAGACATATGTGTATGCACACGGTTGTTTTTGTATATGAGCTAAAACGAGCTCGTACGTATTCAAATACTCATATATTTTGTATATGCATGGCTGGTGCCCTACCACCTCTCGCCACACACCCTAACGACACGTCTTTGTGGGTAATTATGAAGATGTATATGTGCTAAGAAACGAGAGAATGAATGAAATAGTTGGTCAACGACGACAGCCGCGAATATCTATATACATATATATCCATGAAAAAATATCAGTCCGATTATTTATCAAGAATGCGGGCCTGCGTCACTCGTAATTGTTCGCTTTATTGAAAAAAATCCTCTGACGTCTAAAAATTTTCATCATGCTCTACTTTATACCGTCTAATTTTCCTCTTCAGAAAAAACTCATTGTATAGCACTACACCATCAGTACAAAGAAAATACGGAAAGTTGTTCGAAATATATAGTATTTAAGCCAACAATTAGCAAAAAATGGGAGCCAATGTTAGGTGTTTCGATTCACAATTCATTTCTTATCGAGAGCAAGTTATCATAAAAATTAAACAGACCAGCATTCAACCGTCCTACGGGAGCGACTGAGACCCGTCACTGCGGGTATGATTGCGATACATTTTTTGATTGACGAGTATAATTCGCCCATCGAAGTATTTATCAACAAATTTGACTCCTTTGATTCCCAATTATAGTATATGTATACATCTTATGCATTCTCATTCATATTAATTCGTTATCTTTGGCTAGATCAGGAAGTGAAACGTATGTTTAAATAATGTATTGTGCAATGTAAAATGGCTGAAACCCCAACAGAATGACATCTACTATCAGGTTAATAGCGGGAGAGTCGTCGAACTTGTTCTTATTGACTGAGTAACTATGAGGCGTACAAACTTAGTACCGACACCTTGGTTAAGTGTCCCGGTCAGGAGTTTTAGGATATGGTAACACGTATTAAGACAAATATCCTGGGAATTTCGGTCTTCTTTTGTCTCCACTATCGGTTCCATATTCTGGCTTACATTCGATCGTACGAAGCGTCCTCTTTTTCTACATCAACCATCGGATGTACGTCATGTGGATATTCGCATAAAGGGAAATTCGTTTTTCGCGAAATAATTCGTCGAAAATATCGCCCCGGGCGGTATAATAGCGACACCATCGACAGGATGGGGATGAAGAGGGTCAGCGGGGGCTAGAGCGAATGACCAGGGTGCGGCGGGGGGAGTATGGGAGGGTGGGGGTGCAGGGTTAGCGGGCGAGCGGGGAGGGAGGTTATTGGGGCGGGCGGCCCGAGTTAACTCTTCTGGGAATGCGTATCTCATCGAGGGGGAGGGGTCGAATTGGAGAGGTAGGTAGGGGGGAGGATGGGTGTCGTTGGGTGGGGCGCTACCACCTCACTCTGGCCCCTCTCCCCGTCCTCCCGGTGAACCCATCTCCGGCCCACCTTCCCCTTCCTTTCTGTTTCGGACACATAACGGACGTATATAAAAGAAAAGGAAAGGCGAAAGATTAGCTAGAGGTGCTTTAAAGATTGTCTGTGTTCTCTCCCCTTCTTCCTTCTCCTCTCGCTCTCTCCCGGCACCCTTGAGATGGTGAAGGCCCCGTGTCTGGTGGTGCCCTGTCCTCCTCTGCCCCCCCCTTGCCGCCCCTTTCTCCCCAAGGGGTGGAGAGGGAGAGAGTGGCGTGTTAGCGGGAGGCAGAGAGAGTTGAGGCGAGGGAATGAGAGCTTGCCCCATCCACTCTCTTAAAAAAATAAACAAAAATAAACACACCACCTTCCATCTTCATTTCGGATGTGGGATGCCTTTTCTTACTTTTTCTTTCTTCTCCCTTCGTTCCCATCTTCTCCTTCGCTATCCTCCCTCCAGTCTCCTCCTCTCGGGGGCAGGAAATTGGAGGGAGAGAATAATTAAGCGACGCGAGTTGCCTTTCGCTTTGATCGCGCGGACAGGAGGAGTCTGGCGGAGAGCTTGATGGAGCGCCGCTCCCCCTATCTCCCTCCTCGAGTTCCCCTTTATTCTTCTCTTGCGTCGCTGAACATTATTGGAGGGATAGCATGTCGCCCTCAAGGTGCCTAGTTCGGTGAACGCTTCGACCTACTCAGGGTCGAATGCGGCCGGACCCCAATTCGTAAGCCTTTTCATCGTAAGACGTTCATTTGTTTTCCTCTCATTTCGTTGTCCCCACCGATTTCCGAGTCCGCCGCCGTATCTTATGCCGCGCATCGTTTCACTGACTTCCAGATCAGCGCATCACATAATAGTGTTAAAAACAAAATTAATCTTAAAATTCGAGTGCTCTCATAATTAACATACAGGCTCAGCAAAGGAAAATGAATGGTTTAAGATTTAAGGACGCAGAAAAATACAACGGTATTTCCTACTTTACTGTAATTTACCTTGCATTCGTGGTGCCTATGCTTCATCTTTCCGTGTGTGCACTAAACAATCATGGAATCATTCTCCGTGTTATCTATCAGCTTCACTCATTAGGTTCCATTATCGCATCTATTTTACATTTTATTTTTTCTCCCATCCCGCGAATAGATACCCTGCTCCCTCGAAAGGTTTTGCGATAGCACTAGGTGGACATATCTCACTTTATTTTTTCTTATCGCCGGTACCATTAGCCATGCAGACACTATAACTGCTGACGAATAGATATATATATATATATATATATATATATATATATATATATATATATATATATATATATATATATATATATATATATGAGCGGGTCGCGGTGGTCTAGCGGATAGAGCGTTGGACTACTGACCGGAGGGTCCCGGGTTCGATTCCCGGGCAAGGCACTTTGGGCACCTGCAGCTCCACCCAAGCTAGTTGATTTTTCGGGTACCAGATCTTCCTGGGAAACCATAACCGGCAAAGGGAAAGGAACTGGCCCCCCTACCCTGATGTGTGAATATTCACACGCCGTCGGGCTTGGTACATGGGTGAGCTCTACCATCACCTACTAAACCGACCTTCGGGTTGATTACTGTGCTTATGGTTTATATATATATATATATATATATATATATATATATATATATATATATATATATATATCTAAGTTTTATATATATATATATATATATATATATATGTATATAACTTTTGGACGGCACAATATAACACAGAATAAAACAGATAACACAGAAAACAGAGTCATATCTTATCTTCCGAAGAAGACGGAGCTCGAGTCCGTCGAAATTATCAAGATATTATTGTGAGTGTTCTTTTTATGTGTTCTCGTGCTGTGTGTTACTGTCTAAGTTATATATATATATATATATATATATATATATATATATATATATACACATTATAACTGTTGATCTACCCTTGAAAATAGTTTTGTATTGACACAGACTGAGCAAAATATGTCTTAGCTTCGTCTAATACGACATAACGTGACACCCCACTCCACAGTTACATTAGACTCTTCTTCAATTCCGAATACTGTGTACTTATCTTCAATCCGTCCAACATGCCCATTCTTTCCCTTCTTCTACATCGTTTGGCTAACGTTCAACCCTCTATCACAGCCTTCAACACACCATCGCCAATGAAAATGGTCTGCAGTCACTTTTTCCTGTCTCCATTGAATCTCTCCCTACCATTCTCTCCTTTCCCGCCATGCTTAGTTGTTCTTTTGTTTTCATTTCCATCAATTTACATAAAAAATCCGTCTGTACACCCACATCTCCAAATCTTCCAATCTAAGTCTAACATCATGTTTCAAACAACCAAGTTTCAGAGCTGCATTGCATTGCTCTCCATGTCGAAGATTTACCTAGTCTTTAAATAACATCCTGACTCAATGCCCCTGTCATAAATTCACTCTTCCTTGAGAAAGCTTCTTTGCTCAATGAATTTATTCTTACTCCCTCACTACTTGGACCATATTGGACCAAAAAAATACCAAGATAAACTATAACAGTTGCTCTAGTTTTTGTCCTCCTATTTCACGAGTGATAATCGATATGCCGAATCTCCATCCGACACACTCGCCTGAGCTGTTTGAGTCTTTCACAGCTTGTGAATGAGTTGTCTTTTCCTCCATTCTACTCCTAAATTCGGTAATACGAGTAAAACAATATTATTAATTCAGCCCAATTTAATATAACAAAGGTCTCCTCGAAATCCACGATATAGTCAAGAATATCCCGATTTCACTTTATGTTCCTTCCAATTAGTGACCACATTACTGCTGTGGTGTCATGCGTGATTCTCCCACTTCCTGAACCCAAACTGATCATCTCCTAAGTAATCGTTTGCCCCTCTCTCCATCGCCTTAGTCATGATTCCGAGTACAACTTTGGCTGCGTGCAAAAACAAACGTATTTTTGTTTGTTTTTGCTGAAGCACGCTCTCACTTATGATTTGTCTTTCCTTTTTTTGGGATGGAACTAACGTTGATATGATGAACTCTTCCGGCCATATTCCTCCATCATAAATTACGGACATACCAATGAAGAGGAACGCAACGGTGACAATATTGATTCCAAATAGAATAAAATATATTGCTGAGTGGAGGGCAAAGGAAAAGGGTTTTCCGTATTATTGAGTCGAGCTTGAACATTTGCAGCCAAGTGTGAGTTGACAGGCAGGACTGACATAGAAAGAGAGAGAGGTGTGAAGCGGGGTTGAGAGGCGCGCCACGGGGGGTGCAGTCGCCACTCCCGGGGGTTGGCGTGATTGCTTCGGTCGTGAGAAATGGCACGCAGTGAGCCGAGTGGAAGCGAGATGGAATTCACCACTTTTCCTACGCGTGTTTGACAGTCGATTTTGTGTTTCATGTTATATATACCGATCGCGGCCGATAGCCGACGAGGTGGTGTGGGGAGATTGGGGGCGAGGAGAGGAGGTGGTGCGGAGTGGTGGGTGGGGGGGGGGAGTTGATTGAAGGCAAAAGCGAACGAGTTTTCTTCCCACCACCCACCCACCCCTCCCTCCTTTGGTCTATTATTAACCCCATCTTTCGGCCCTTCTCGGGAAGTAGGTGATTGGACGCCACGAAGAAGTTTTCTCGGTCTTCTTGATACGATTGACGTCCAGGATATTTTTCTTAATCCAAAAAACGTCGGCCGATTGCTCGGCTTCTAAGAAATACTGTCGTGGGAACGTCCGCGTTATGTTCACGACATGGAAAAATACGGACACCCACGGTGCAGCGGTAGCGGTGGGGATCCGAGGAAGGTTGAATGGGCGAGGGGGGGCTTCCTTGGAAGACGGTTACCACCCCCTCCGATAGATGATTGCAGAGGTTAGACAGTTAACGAGAACTTTTAAGGAACTGTGGGAGTTGTAAGGGCAGCCACTGAGATAATGAATATCGAATACATCTGCATTATGAAAGGAATCAAAATGGTGTGTTGAACAATGTACTGGCTTCGCCCCCAGAGGGCTCGGGTTCGAATCCTAGAGGTGGCAGTTCTTTCTCAGTGGTATTCCGATCCCTACTTGAGGTGCTTTATTGAGAGTATTTTGAGTACGGCGTCTGTCCATTGGGACGTAAAACTTTGGACCCCTTGGCACCTTTCTTTAAGAGAAGGCTATGCCTACGCCGGGTTTCTCGCCAACCATCCTCCATTTCCATTCATCCTTAACGGTGCAAATGACTACTATTATTACTTTATTTCACTAATTTAGGGAAGCTGAGCCGAATTGAACTATTGGATTTAAATTCGGCTAAGCGAAAATGAATAAATAAACGAATCGCATTTATAAATTCGCTTCAATTCATTTTTGAAATTGAAATCAGTCAGTATCTCCAGCTGGATTCCTGTCTGTAGCAGCATGGAAAAACTGATACTAGGTATGAGAAATGGAAATGCGATGATACGGAGTAATGATAAGAATAAAATAAATAGATTTAGTTACCGCTGTATAGTTCCTACTAAACGAGAACGAAGGGAAACGTTTATGGTAAACTATTAAAGGAATATAATTTCCAAAGGAAAGGATAATTACGAGAAATTAGTCGTATTCATAGGAAAAATAGTTGGTGGAAAACCAAAAAAAATTGCTGAAGGGAGGGATCTTGGAGGAAGGGCAAGAAAGAATATTGAGAACAGGCGTGGAGGCACCAACACAAGGGGTCGACATGACAGAGAACAAGTAGTTATGTTGGAGGTCTGCTATAAACGAGATCCTTCCATTAAGCAATGCCGGCAACCTTTAATTGGATTCTATGAATTTCTTAGAGGGCTTTGTGGTTGGAGCAGCACTTGATACCCCTGGTTTACGGCATTTGTTTCCGTTTTTTATATTAGACTATCATCCCTCAATTATGTTCCTCCCACGGTTTTGTTAATCCAGAGGTTTCGTGTTTTCGCTAATTAATTGATGACATATGCTCTCTGATTTATCAACTGCTGATCATTCTTTGTGTAGCAAATTGTGAGAAGCTGACGGATAAATTTCCTGTCAACCCCAATTTTTTTGTTAATAATTTGGTGAACGTAATACCACGCGCGTTTAGACCCTGTGACGACTTGAACTAGCAATGACTGTCCTCCTCTACTTTTCTATAAATAATTCAATAGGATGACGCCTTCTAAAATGAATTGGCGGTATGATTTTCCTCAAACATTGGAGAATCTTGTAAATGAAATTACCGATGAATAATACAAAACAGTTCTTGATGGTTCACCATAATACTGCTACTAATATTTTCTGCGAGCCTACTTACGTGATGGGAAGTAATTGTCTGGTGTATGTCTCACCTCCCATTATTTAACTGGTAAAGTTTGCACTTAACATTCACTCATCACAGTTTTCCACAATAATGCTAATTTTTCCATGGATTATCGTATTCTACAGAAGAAACTAATTTGGAAATTTGACGCCGAGCTTTCACCATTGAATCTCCCAAGCATAATGAATTCTGAAGTGTCTACTCATTGATGGTAAATAAAATTGATTACTTAATGATTAGGCAAGAAAATATCCGCAGATTATTATATAAGTCAAGGACTTTGTTTAAGAGAATTTGTTGCCTGATAAAAAGTGAAGTCAACTGCTTCAAAGTGTACTGAACTCTATCTTCGATTTTAATCTTCAATCAATTACATCTACGAGTTTTCGTCTGTTCAACCACAAAATATGCTCAATAAGTTTAACTTTCAGCCTGCATTATTTCACTTTGTCTTCTTAAGGACAAACGTTACTTGAAACGCGCTGGATAATACTCCCTAGACCTTTCATTTCCAAATACCGTACCAATAGCTGTATGTATATACCAATCAGTGAAAGGTTTTCTCCCTTCGTGGGTTATATTGAGTCATGGAGGAAAGGAAAGTAAATATATAATTAAGATCATATCATATTCAATTCCTTTTCAATCGTTTCCACATTGATTTTTCCATTTTTTTTTAGATTTTGAGAAAGCTGAAAAAGCCTATTTCATGCGATATCTCTTCCCCTTTGTTTCTGCGACAACGATAACCCTTCAGCTGTGCACGAGGTTGTTTCTAGGAAAAGATGTGACAAAAATACCGTGGCATAAGTTAAAGATAAAAGACAAATGTAGTTAAATTTCCCGAAAGCGGTTTTCGACGAGAAATACTACGTATCGGTTATCTTACAATATTTTATTCAAACCGCCGACACGGAAGTGCGGGATCAAAGGAAAACGTGAAGTTTCTTTTGACTCAACTGTGAATCCATTTTCGTAGTCTTGACTCAGTGGCATCGGATCCGATTAGTTGATTTCCTCAGATTCGTTAGTAGATTCCTAACATGCATTTTCTTCCGTGGGAAGATTATTTGTTTGAACGAAATAAAAAATTAAATTTTTAAAAATTAAAAAAAATCTTTTAGGTACGAGCACGTAAGCGCAAAAGAGAATTCAGTTTGATTTTTCCCTAGTACTGCTATAGTTTTGCAGTCCTTGCACGGTCAAGGACTGGTACTGCAGATTTCTAATGCAGGGAACTGGGACTTTTCGGGCCATTACAGTGGTCCCACTTCTCCGTGATAGTTTTTGGTTTTCAGACTCTTGTGATAGAATACAACAATTTTTGCAACAGCCTGGAATACAGTTCTTCCTATTTCACCGTGAACAGCTACTTTTTTTAACCCGCTTACCGATTTAGAAGTCCCAGTACATTGAAAAAGTGAAACGAGAGTCAGGCGTTTGAGACCAAATTCCGGTTTGTCCCTAAAATTGGTTTGTTTCATTTCCGCGATAATGTTTGGATAACGGTTTGTTCCTCTTGCATCACAACATTTACATTTATTGCGTTCTATGTCCAAAAAACTTGGTTAAATGGCTACAATATGGTTGTTTACATTACTTATTTAAAAAAGTATCCCTTAAAGTAATATAGAACAAATAAGTGAACTCAAAATGTAAATTTTTAACAATTTCTTTTTGTATCAGTAATAACTCAACATCATGCATGTGATGTTCATTGCTAATTGTTCTAATCATCTGCTTGTGTTTTCTTTATGCTGCATACATAACGTTGTATGTGATTCGTGTATTTTTATGAGCTGCTATATTTGTTCCGTATCCATAATATGATATTATTGAATGCATCATATATTTCAACTTTTTTGAAAAATTTTGAAGTGTATTAAAATATATTGTTCCAAATGCCATAATCCGGCGTTCCATTCGCCTTCCTTTTGCTTTAATTTCAATTGCCTCCCTTCCCAATTCCACAGAAAAAAATGGAATTTAAACTCGCGTGGCTACAACGCAGTTCAATTTTTGAAAATTCATGTTGATAGAATTTTTAATTGTTAATTTTAGTTTCCAAATCCGAAAAATTACTGCCATACAGTTCATTTACAGGACATTCGGTTAGTTTTTATATTTATAATCCAAAATCAACAGCTCTTACCGCAGTTGCGTTTTTCCGAAATTGAAACATGCTATACATCAACTAGTACATTATAAGAAAAAGTAGCATAATGTTACCTTGGATAGAATTTTTCACCATTGGTTTTACTATAATTCATACGTATCACGTTTATATCGGTGGCGGGAACATCAAAAACCGGATTTTGAAAGCCTATATTACTACGTTGTCGACCATTAATAGTCAACCCAAATCCTTCCCCTCGAGACTTCACCACCTTCACCTTATTGCATTGAATAGGAGTCATGGCGTTAATGTAAACATGAAAATGAATCATCGCATCCTTTCCACCCACCTCACCAGCATACCTCATAATGAGCCATTCGTTAACAACCTCTTGTCTTAGGTGGGTCCAGTCTGAGGAATTCTTAACTGTGTAAAAGAATATATTAGAAGACCCGACCTTGTACACCATTCTCACGGAATGCCAAGGTTTAGAACACACGAGTTCAACTATGACACAAATGGAATTATTATGGCCCCACATCATATGAACAATTCAGACCAAAAAGATGGATACGGGAGCTAGACTCCAGTACAGATAGATGTACAAATTCGTTCTTTCCTCGGACAATCAGAAATCATGATAGCAAATTCCAATGATTTCACCAAACTTACATTTAAGAATCAACTACGAAAAGAATCAACCCGTAGAGTGTGTGTGAGTGAGTCTGAACGAATTCACGAGACAAATTTCTCATAAAAATCATTTTCACGATGGCGACGGAACGCAAGAGAAACAGTAGAATAGTTTACTTAGGCTTGTCTCGAATACTGGCACAGAAAAGAGTTGTTCTCAAGGCCCACGACCGTTGGGTTGGGTGGAAGTACGCGATTATACTTCATTTCAGCCTCGTTATTTATGGAGCCTTGCATACGAGGGGTGCTAGCCGGGGGGAATAAGATGTAGGTAACGAAAAGGGAATTGGCGAGGGTGAGCGGGGGTGGACGTGTGATTGTGGGCGAAGCAATCAGGCGTGTGTATGTGGGCAGGAGAGAGAGGCCGGCCGGGGTCCAGGGTGATGCACATACACCACGGGGGTCGAGGTGAGGGGACGCTTGGGAGGAAGGCTTCTTTCCCTTCCGAGGGGTGAGCGTTTGCGACCCGGCTGATCAAAGGAGGGTGGGGGTGTGGAGAGCGGAGGAGGATGATGTAGGGGCGAAGGCGGATGGAACCCAACGCTCAGAGAGAGAGAGGGAACGGCAGATGAATGCGCGCACGGTGAGCGGACGAATTAGATGCGGGTCCGGAGCCTTCAAAGGGGTTCGGCTCTGCCAGACGAGCACAAGTCGCCCGCCCACGCCTTCGATCCATTCAGGGGATGGAGTCTGGTTTCTCGGCTCAACATTCCCCATTCATATGACTCCCGAACCATGGTCCAGTTTTTTCATAATTAGAAAAGTCATTGAGGACAAGGTAATTAAAGTAGGTGATTGACATTTGGATCTAGCTAGTAGATTACCTTAGGCAGTAGCACCGGAGTGATGGCAAATTGTGTACACATGTTATATATAAGTCCGATGTGCCATGACAACATATTTTAATACTTATTGCTGCGTTCAAAAAAACCAACACTTTCGAAAAACATCACGTGGATGATGTGCTTTTTTTAGTATCTCCCAAAATTTAAAATATCACTGAATTCGTCAAATGCGTTCGTCTGACGTGCCACGTTTTACAGTTCTTTAGTTCAATAATATTTTCCGCGAATTTCTAACTCTCTTATCTTTTGACATCTAAGATGTTACTCAGGGTGATTCCCATAAGGTTCATTCCACGCTCATTTTCGTCGTGCAATGCCTCCAAAACTCGAACCTCCCAGTACGCCACTCCCAATTCATTTCATTATCTCCGTTTCTTTTCTTAGCATTTATTTTTATATGCTGAAATTTTGCTGAGAAAGGTGTCTTCATATTTCAAATATGTATAGTTCTTCGCCTTCTCTAAACGATCTTTGAGAAAGTGACGTGGAAAATTTCAGAGATAATAAATAATTTTTAATTAAAGAGCGCTAACAATGGGTAAAAAATCGGCATAACAGAAACAGGGGGTGTGAATAGTATTTGAATTAATAATCGTACGCCTCATATCTTCGCATCGCTGTCACATAATTTTTTCATGCATAGAATAATTGTTACCAAAACAGGAATTATAGAGTTTACCAATTAGGAACGGTGGAATGAAATGATAAAAAAATAATCTACGCATGAAATCAATACTTTAAAAGACAAGGCGCAAGGTAATTGCCGAAATTAAATGATTCACTAATAATGTGTTCCAACTTTTGATGTTTTTAAACTAAGTGCTAATCGTAACGCATTTGGAAAAAAATATTGAATTGAATTTTATCAAATAAAATTGAACCATAAAAATTTATTTACCTTTTGAAACCTCCGTTATCAAATTTTTTAGATCAGATGCAGAGTGCGATAATTAAGAGAAAAAACATTTGTATGGCAAAATTAAAAGAGCATCGAGCCTAAATTTTTTCTTGGAAAAAATTAAATTGGAAACATTTGAAAAACATTCTTATAGGAAAATGGACTGTTTGGTTTGATAGGGGCTTCTTATCCATTTTTATAAAAATATAATTTGTATGGCATAGAATGACAAAAAGAAAATAGAGTAAATCAAAATTTGGAAAAGAATCACACGTAATTTATCTTCAGCGGAATAAATGGACACACAAATTTATCACTTGCGTTCATACGACGTGTTTATGAGTAAGTGCATATAGTGTATATGCATGAACGAATGGCGTCCTAACAACCCTCGTCACCAGAAATTTCGGGGTAAAATGCTGATAAACAATATACATATTATCACATATGTAATGTATTCTCCTCCTCGTTGCCTTATTTCATTCCCCCTCAAAGAGGGTGTTTTGGGGAGGTTTTTTAAATGCATAGCACACACGGAGATTTGAGGAAAAAGGGTCGGTTAATGAAACTTTCCCCATCTCCCTCTCCGCCCCGTCAGATGCAAACGGCGGACGTCAGGTTGGAGTGCCGCTCCCCAAATAGGAGAAGGACCTTCGTGAGAGGAGGGGGGAGGTGCTGCCGCCGGAAGGTATGGCTACCGCCTCGCCTCTTCATCTCCTCCACCCTCAGTTCTCCTCTTTCTCTTTCCAACCCTCCTCCGCCTGCTTTCTTTTAAACCTCCCCGCCTCCTTCCCACTCTCTCATCCTTCCAGCTCCGTTCCCCATCGTCCTCTTCCACTCGCTCTTCCCTCCATTCGCCTCCCTCTTCACCCGCACCGCATCGCCTGTCTCTTGAGAGACTTTTATTAATCGATCAAGTGGTGGCCCTGGGAGGGACGGGATGGGCGAGAGTGGGTGCGGGAGTGCCCACACGACCCCTCTCCCACCTCCTCCTTTCGCCCCGTCCCGCTTTCACTTCGCCAGCCCACACCAGCGGTTGGATCCAAGGAGGAGAGGTGGAAAGGAGAGAGGTATTTATTTATTGGATGTAATACTTGGCACTCATGACTCTTACACGTGTAGATCCAGACTTTTTTTTTATCCGTAACCTCACCAGGTAGGTTTTTGAAGTACAAAGCGATTCTTAATAAAAATTTTCTTTTATTCTCTTTTGGATGACTCGGCCAAGTAATACACGTAGACAACAGTCATCATTAACAGAGGCCGATAACGATCGCTCATTTACAATTATCCGTTCAAATGTGGATAGGTGGACAACCTGGTGATTGGAATTAAATAAAGTACGTGTATTAAATACATTTGGCATCTTTACGTTTAGCAAATTCGTTCTGGTAACCATGATGTCGACGATAACGTGTCATATTGATGATTGTGCCCTTGGGCGTCATTAGCTATGCAGTAACCGATTGCCTTCTCATGGCCCCTTAATGACGAGACCACACTTGACGAAATATGTACCCAGTCGAAAATCATCAAACTGTTCGAAGCCTCAAAAAGCCAAACAAAATGAGGGCACATAAAACTAAAAAAAAATCGTGTAAAAATCTTCGGTCGGTTTTTGGAACGATCAAACAGCTAATTCTCGCACTTGATCAATAGAATGGTTCGAGGCGTCACTTTGTGGAAGCGATTCATATCGGAAAATAAAATACTTTGTTCTTCCACATATGTTCACACATATATATGTGAAAGAACAAAGTATTTTCTTTTCCGAGCTAATTTTCGCCATTGTAAAGTGTTTACTATTTTCGCTCTAGCAGAAAGTTTGGAGAGTGGGAGGAAAAATGTGTCAATGCTTTCAAAAAAGATACTCTCAAAGTATATATAAGTGATCAATGCTTTGACGCCGGTCCAATCGACTTCTCGAGTGTTTGTACCAATTTTGTTTGATGTACTCCAATGAAATAAAACTCTTGCAATACTTACATTCGATATTGACGAGCGACAAATGAAATTTCGTATTGATTCAATTGGCCCGAAATACCTAAAATTCGTGTCTCAGTTCCCAAGAGAGCCGTTGAATTGTGTCACGGGGGATGCCAAGCATAATAAATAAAGAGAAAAACGAGAAATTATTATTGAAATTTGAAAATTAAACAACTTGGTTTTTCCACTTAAAATTTTTTATTCTCACGACCTATGTTTCGTTATGGTTTTTACATTTTACAGGTTATCAGGCTCAGAGAAATTATTATTTAAATTCCAATTCAGACGACATTCTTGGGGAAAGGGAGTAAGGGGTGAGTGAATTATTTAGACCTTTTAAAATAATGCACCACTTAAAATAATTAAATATTTAAATTCTATTTTATAATCGCAATGCATTTTGACGTCGAAAGGATGCGTATAATTTGTGAAAAACATGTTTGCCGTGGAGAGGGTCAACTAAGTTGGGAAACTCCTTGCCGTCTGGAATAGTACGAAGCAACAGAAGTTGTCACGTGAATTATTTTCTTCCCTTATTTTCGGGGGGAGCTTTATAGGGTTGCTTGAAAAAATTGCAACTAGGGAATCCAAGAGTATCAATGTGCTGATTCTAACCTTTCGTTTGCAGCTTAATGTCTCCAGAAGAGACATAAGTCGCATTAAGGTCACTCCACCCCGGTCATTTGAAGAGACCTGTCATATTACGGACCGAAATCGGATCACTTCCACGAAATACAGCCTCCCTCCTCCAACCCCCATCACATCCTTTCTCTCCTCTGTTAAATGTAAACATTTTTTCCTTTACATCATTGCCTTCTCGAGCTTCTCATGGCTTCCGCCACCTTCAAACTGACGAAAATGGCTCTTCTCTTCCTCTCTCCGATACTTACTCTTCACATTTTTTTATCCTCCAACATCTATCTGCCTCGCTGCCTCTCTGCCATCTACTTTCACACTCTAATTCGAATTTCTCCGTTCCGTTCTCGCCAACTCTATCTCCTACTTCTTTGTTTGACTTTCGCTATCTCCAACTTTCTCTTTCCCTCTTTCTCTTTTTACAATCCTTAAAATCTAAACGCAAATCCAAGACTCTTCAGTTTCCCCAAAGAATGAGTTTCTCTACCACACAGTACTACGCCCCATACTTCATTGTTAAATAATTTATTTCTTGACGTAGACACCCAGAACTATGGTCTTCATTTCCTTCTTATCTTTAATTACTTCTTTCTTCAATTCATTTATTCCATCAATTCACTCTCGCTTAAATGCCGTCATAATTCTGCAGTTAGCATGCCCTCTGGGGTTAGACTTAATATTTAATATGTTAGTTGGCAACCGTATTAAATTTATGCATATGGCTGAAATTTTTTGCACGAGGGTGTAGAAGCGCAATAAACCAAATAATATAACCCAGCTTCATTAGTGCGATACTAACGGAGTTTGGTATTTCGTCTTCTCTTTGCCGACCAAAGACCGCTGTAGAACTTTTCTATTCTTTTTTTATCAAAAAACCTAAAAATGATCCCTTTCTGTGTTAGAAGAAGACTAAGAACATAGTTTCATATTTTTTGTAAATGATTTAGTAAATGTCGTGTATCTGTTAAGCTAATGACGGGAAATAACGCGAGCCTTTAGCAACCAGATCATAAATGGTTTATGTAGGGTATACTTCTCCATTACACTGAGACCTGATCGAAAGCAGCAGCATGGAAAAACAGATGCTAGGTATGAGAAAAGGAAATGCGATGATACGGAGTAATGATATGAATAAAATAAATAGATTGAGTTACCACTGTACAGTTCCTACTGAAGGAGAACGAAGGGAAACGATTATGGTAAACTATCAAAGGAATATCATTTCCAAAGGAAAGGATAATTACGAGAAATTAGTCGCAGTCATAGGAAAAATAGTTTGTGGAAAACCAAAAAAAATTGTTGAAGGGAGGGATCTTGGAGGAAGGGCAAGAAAGAATATTGAGAACAGGCGTGGAGGCACCAACACAAGGGGGCGACATTGACAGAGAACAAGTAGTTATGTTGGAGGTCTGCAATAAACGAGTGTGTACTAGTTTTGTGAGCTGTGGGAATTATACTATATGTATGTTACGTAGAGTTAGAAAATCACGGGTACATTGGAAATTCAAATTTTACCAATCAATATCAATCAGTAGGAACAAGGTTGTGTGAACGTTCATGTAAGTAACAGCTGCCAAACACTACGCTATATCGGACAAGGTTGATTTAACACTACGCGTTATTTGCAAGTAATTGCCGCTGAAAAATTGCTCTTATTTCCGCTCACATTCAACTAAATTTGTTACTTTGTTAGGCACGTCCTGTCTAAATAAACATTCAACTGACTGCAAACAGGATGGTTCAATTGGTCCTCTCCTTATTGCGGTGTTAAAATAATTCCCCCGCCGGCTCTGCCATTCCCCCTCGATAGAGAGAGAGAATCGAATCCGCTGCTAAACCGCTGCCCTGGGCATTGAACTGCAACGCTTCTTCGAAGGCATGCATACCTATCTGATAGTTTTCAATGCCAATGTCCCTTGCCGAAGTGTTTCTCAGCCAGTCTTCTTTATTCCTTGGGTGAGAGCGAAACGAATTGACGTATTTCTATTGAGACGAATAGTTTAGTTCATCAGTTTCGTA
Source organism: Hetaerina titia (assembly GCA_037158775.1). Taxonomy (NCBI): domain Eukaryota; kingdom Metazoa; phylum Arthropoda; class Insecta; order Odonata; family Calopterygidae; genus Hetaerina; species Hetaerina titia. The sequence goes on along the minus strand of CM073775.1, from coordinate 83,485,887 downwards.
ATAGTTTTAGCAATTCATGCCATCCGGCCCTTTTCATATTCACTCGAATTTGTCACATTCAATCGCATTTTCATTAGGTTTCTTTGGCACTTGACTTGAACAGCCAATGACAGATTTTGGACCTAAAGAGTGCATAAAACTCTATCCGTGTGCTAAATAAGCGTTAGCTGTAGTCTTCAGTGTGAATGTGTTCAATACAGACGTGAAAAGTGGCTCTATCGTACACTACATTTCTGCAGTGTGATCGTGTGGATCATCTTCCATCATATTCAACGTGTGAAGTGCTCATGATTCCCGTTAGTGTCCTTTTTTGTGCGTCGTGTTTAGTGGTCGAGAGAAATGTATGGTGATACTAGTGGCATTTATTAAGACACCATTATTTCCTTTATTATAGTGACTCCAAATTTTTAAACGGATAATGGATATATTGCCATCGTGCTTTGGTGAGTTTGGTGAGGTTGACGTGAGTGAAAGTGCGAGATTCCTGTCACAACTTATCGAGGAATCAGCCGCGAACGAAGGTAAGACGTTACGAATGAACGAGTGTCCTGTTTACATATTTATGCACCTCTTCCACTGTGCATTACAGGGCAGTTCCTATTGTGGCACACCTACCTCCCTGTTTGACCCCAAGAAATGTTCCAAACGGTTCGATTGGATGCTCTAGATTTGATTTTTGGTCCGCGTTTAGTCACGCCTGAGTAAGAAAGTTACTCATATTTTGTTCCAGAGAAAAGAGGATCCTCTCTGGTCGGACGCCTCTTCCCTGATTTTTTAAACGCTTTAAGTCTTGGTTTGGGGTGACCTCTCTCTTTGTAAAACGCAACACGAAGAATAGAACTCGCTTCAAGATAATATTACTTTGACACATACATCAACATAAAACATACGAACCAGAACTCATTTGCGTTGAAGATTTGGGAAATATATGTTGGCAAAAACAGTAGGTAATTATCATGGACGATTTTTTACATTAACAATTCCCACTATAAAGAAAGCTCATTATTAAAATGCTCGCGCGATAAAATTTGCCTTCGTAATATACCTACGCAGTAGATTTTTGGAGAGCGTCTTTGTAATGGTCCATGATAAGAGTTTGGAGGAAAGCGGATTACTCAACTAAGGAATAAATAAAATATTTGAAACATACGAAATAGATTGAAATCTCTACATATTTTTTTCATTTCGAAAACTTGCATAGTATATGAGCGTAATAAGTTTCTTTCATTTCTATAATAAAAGTAAGTACGATGGCTGTTCAATAAAGGGATCATATTTTTTTCTTTTCACGATTGAAATGAGCGAAGATTTAATTTTATCATAATATTGACTTCATGTGTAGCTGTTGTATATGTGGTACATATTTCTGAGGTTAGACATCAATATTATATCAGCGGTAGCCTCTGCAATTTCAAACATGTTCAGTTCGCTTTTGCTTGGTTTTTAATGACGAAAGATGCATTCCACGAAGGTATTTGTTCACATACGGTAACAGAGAGAAGTCACATGAGAGAGATAGAGAATCTCTAGATTCAATTCATCTGCTCTTTCATTATTTTCTCGGTGTCCTTCGATCGATTTCCTTCTTTACGTATCGCATGTCTAATGAATGTTTTATCATTCCATATTTATGCACGAAGTTTGCGTATTATATGGTCGTTTACGCGTCATAGACTATGCGTGGAATTTTGTCTATTTCATTTTTTGCAGAGAAGAAATATTATAGGATCATATCTTCACTCATTCATTTTATTGTATACTGTTATTGATTATTATGTGAAGAATTTGCTTTGCCTTGAAAGGGTCTATCGAAATCGTAAGTTTGTACTTGGACGTCTTGTTTCGGTTTTCCGACTGCCGTTCTGAAATCACCTTTTCCCGACAATGAATAAATGCAAGATCCTTATCGTTGGTTAGCGCCCCCATTTCATTAAAAGGACATGGCCACCTATGACTGTGGCTATTATTTTGCTAATATCAACTAGGACGGCGGAAGTCATCTGGACAGAAAAGGAGAGAAACGAAAAAGTTTTAAATAAAGTCTGGGAATCTTTTCCCTATCAGAGAAAGTTGCTGGGTATGAGAAAATTACCGAGTGAAATCCGGAAGGAAAAGCAGAAAAAGCGGGGGAAGAAATATTGAGAGTTAGTGTGGTTTTTGAAGACCGTGATAGAGGAGAGAATGTTAACGACTGACGCGGGTTGGAGGAAGGACGAGAGTATATGATACACTTGTAATTGTTGGCCGCTAGGTAAGTTGGCTGGTACGTAGAAGATGAGGAGGAACGACGGAGGAAATTATGCAGGAAATACAAGGGGAAGTTCATGCAATAAGCATGAAACTATACCAATCTATAAGAGACCGTGCGAAGCATATCATTCACAGGCAGATTGCGTCGCCAGATTGAATTTTCAACGCTAGACGACGTGTTCAACTGGAAAATAAAATTGTTCGGAGATGATAAGGAATGCGCTCCGAAAACACGAAAGCGTGAAATTGCTCAAAAAACAATTTGTCTCCGCATGTTTACCAGTTTTGTCGACTGCGGCATCAATAGACTGGTGGTTCAGGCAAAGATTTATTATATCCATTTTCCCTCTTGTGTTTTCTCGCACATCTCTCCCTTCGTTTCGTTTCCTCCCACTCTTGACACGGCGGGAGGAGGGCGCATTTCGGACGGGGGGAGACTTTCGGACGGGCGGCTCCTCCCCATTACTTCCCTCCCACCCTCTCGTTCTCTCCATCTCACTCGCTGGCTATTGGATATTGCGGGTCTTCTGTCATGCTCTCCACGGCACACGACTGACGCCATTGTTGTCGCAGGCTTAAAGGTGTTCCCAGTGATTGGATTACGTGGGCGGCGTTGGTGTGCCATCACCGGGCAAGTCGGGAAGTGAGCGGACAGGTGGGGGAGGGGGGAGAGTGAGAGGAGGGAGACCTCTGCGCCTTCCTCCTTTTTCTCTCTCTCTCTCTCTCTTCTCTTTCGCTGCCCGGCGAGTGGATGGGAAATTAGTCCCCTCCCACCCCTTCTTCCCCGCAGGAGATGACGGTGGTAAGGGTCAGCATTCGGAGTCCTTCAAGGGCTTCGGATGCTTGGGCAGGACACATCCGCCCTTCAGGTTTGACAAAATGAATCAGGGCACCATTGGAGAGACAGCGTACAAGGGTAAAACCATAGGAAATATTAGGCGAGGTCCACACATATATCAATAGAAATAACTTTATAAGGTCTGAGGCGGAAATAAATTTGGGGAAGTCTTTCCATGCGAAGTAAATTGAGTGATTTGGTTTTCCACACATGGTATACTAGCTAGGAAACCAGGGTTTCCTCGCGTCATACGACTTCATTGGACAATACATATACTGTATTCAGAAATCATAACCCTCGTATTTTCTCATGAAGGTGATTTAATATACAAGGATGGTAATTTCGGAATACCGTCACGAATTTCTGAACCTGGTGGCGTACGCAAAATGGGTCGCAGTGAACAAATTGCGAGTGTGTGTGTGTGTCAAAGTGAATTGAACCTTTTATTCTCAATGTAATTGAGTTCCATACTATATTTCGTCATGTGAAATACGATACCGCATACGAGCGCACTCAAAGCGGAAACTAATGCTTCATCTACCTGACGAAACCACCCACTTCGGGATCACTAGTACTCGTCAGTAGCTCTTATTTTATCCTTAAATACAAATATAGTTGGGAATAATAGCAGTAAATTGAACCTCCTAATCAGTAAAATATATAGCAATGCGAATAGTGGGACAAATAAAGATTACTTTCGAGCATACACACGTAGACGTACTGTAAATTCTAAAACAAGTTACCCTAAATGAAAACAATTTTAAAAACTATAATTAAATTAGGCACGGCTTTAAATATTTATTAGATTTTATAAAAGACTTAAGGTTAACCTGGTATTCTTTCTCTACTTGAAAATTTGACAAGTATATAATGCTCATAGGTAAATGAGGAATGAGTTAGTAAGTAGATGCGCGTATTAACTCCTCACTTTTACGCATATCTCCGTAATCATAGTCATAAATCTAGCATTGTTTTAAACTGTCCAACTCATAGATAAACAAATGACATTGAGAATGCAATTGGCAGAAGAATCCAATTCCTTTCTACTTCAGTTAACAATTCTATGTATAATATGTTGAAAGCCAAATTGATAGGTAAAGCTGCAAATTTGTAAAGAAAATCAAACACCGTTGATGGTGTCCTCAACTCTCGTTAACCTTCACCTATTTCAAACGAAATTTTTAATTTTTTAAACTAATTGAGACCTCTCTAGCGAGAGTTTAAAAATTCCATTTTATATAATATATTCGATTGTAAAAAACGGGCTTTGTCCTTCCAGTTCACCTTTGAATATACGACCATTCGTACCATTCTTCGATTTTCAGTGTCTTGAAAGTTATTTTTTTCTTACAATCTCCCGCAACCTCTCCTTGCAAGAAGTACTGTTTAACCCTATTATCGAACCACCAGCAGAGAAGCCACTCCAAAGTTATTTTGATAGATGGAGCAAAATCTTAACTAAATCCCAAAGAAACCACTGATGGCAAAGAATTAAAAAAACACACTACACGCGTAATTTTATTTGCTTTCGCTTTTTCATGATATTTTCATAGTAATTTATATCCATCGATACTTGATATACACGTATTTGGACATTGAAAGCATTTACGTTGAAGCAGACCTGGGTCATGAGAATTACTTAAAATGACTCATTTTCTAATTTACCGAGGGTGAAAATATCAGTTGAAATTGCATTTATAGTAGTGGGTAGAGAATGTTTATCACGTATTAGCAATGTCTAATATTGCGTCAGTAAAAGGATTTTATTCAAATCCGTCAGCGTGTGGAATGCCTGCTAATTTCTCTTTTGTTCCTAATTTTTTTATGTTGAAAAGAAAATTGGGTAATTCATAGCGCCAGGACCTGCAACGGTGGAGGTCTTAGGAGTTAATTAGTTTGACATCATTAAAGTTTCGTGGCAAACAATGCGTGCTTTCTGCAGGCCACATCTGTCTCTTCCTGCTACCTACTCACTTCCCGAGAAAACTTGCCCTTTGTTTTAATGGTTCAGTATTCCAGAAACCTAGTTCCCTCTGTGCACATCCCCTAAAATTCGCACGTAAAAAAATCAGCAGTCATGCAATCCGTATCACGAACACCACCTGATCAGTTAACCCCATCCTTTTAATTACTTCAATTATTTCTCCCTCTCTCTCTCTTCTACTCTTCCCTCTAAAAACATTGTTCCGAGGCCAAATTCGAGGATATTACCTTTTTTCCGGCATCGCAAAGTTTCATAAATACCCGCGTATTATTTCAGGCAGGAAAACGAAATTAAAGTGTAATTTCAGGTCTTCCTCCCCTCTCTCTCAGACGGAGCTCACCGCTACGCGCATGAAGTTCGTCTCTCACATTTAAGAATGTAAAAGGCACAATTACATATGCCCGCACTCAATTTTACTAGTCTCGGAATTTATTCTTATCGACAATAGAAAGAAGATAAAATGACTGTGCACTTTTAATAATATACGTACATATCCTGATCCCGTGAATCTACGAACGTAATTTTTTTGGACCGAAATATTAAAAGAACATTTTTTTGCTGGCTTGAATTTTGAGGATACGATCCAAAACCGAAATGGGAAAGACTCTTTCTTTCCGGTCTTGGTATCACTGAGGAAAATGCGAATATTACTAAGATAATGCGGACATCAATTATATAATTACTTGACAAATTATTTCCGTAAAACTCCTTTAAGGGAGTTTTCAGGAAACAGATTCAAGGGTCAGTTTCCCCAAATTATTAGACTTCTGCAAAATCTTAGAGCACATCATTGTTGTTAATATAATATTACCTTTCTTGAGAGTATTGTAACCAGCACGTGTTTAGCAAAAGCATATCACACGGAACAAAATTAGGTATTTTTATTCATGATATCTAGAAACATGAGGAAGAGAAGTGGACTCAGTAGACGTTCCATTTTTAGATTTCAATAAAATATTCGACAAGATTCATCATGAGATATTGATACACAAGCTAAGATATTATGGTGTTTTTGGGAAAGTGACTAACTGGATTCGGTACTTCTTATCTGTTAACAAAAAGTAATCATGGATGGGTTGAGTTAATTATTAGAAAACGTGGGTAGCTTCAGCAATACCTCAAGGAAGTGTTATCGGGCCCTTATTCTTCCCGATTTACTTTAAATACAATCTCCCACATTAGACGCAATCTTAGTTGTTTGCTGATAATACAATAATTTATGGAAAGTTTGAGACACCGGCCGACTGCGGGCTACTCTCGAATGATTTCGGTCAAACATCAGATTGACATGAAGAATGGGGGTTAGAATATCCCAAAATGTCCAGCACTGAAATTTTGGAATAAAGAAAAAGATAAACTAGACGTATATTATAGAATAAAAGGGACCAAGTTACATGACAGTTACAGTTACCAGACCAGATTAAATTCTTTACACTGACGTTAAACCTTTCATGGACATTCACAAATCAGATCCAGGCTTGTTGAAAAATGCTACTAGAAGAGACTAAGATTTTGCTGGAGGGTACCTAAAGGGTAATATATTGTGTAGATGTAGATTTAAAGTACATGAATCAATCATAATTTGTAGCAAAAATAAGGGAACTGCTTCGTGCTCTAATAAATTGCCTAATTGTCATTGGAAGACTTCGAATAGGAAAAATAAAAGTAATTACAAATCCCTTTCTGTTTTAAAGGACTGATATTCAGAGCCTATAATTTACGTTTCACTGGCCTGACATTATGATAACATTTTATGTGGATTAATTTAATGAAACCTCCTGTCCTAATAAAAGTTACCACATTTTTTAAAAAGTACACTCTTTTAATTCGAAGTTTTCTTCATTTGATTGTGTATACCTTTGGCGTGCGATGGGTCCCCTTCCTCCGATATTGTGTGTTTGGTAAAATAAGTTTTGCTATACGTCTGTGCCGGTATGCATTAAAATATTCTACATTTATTTTGCATGCACTTGCACTCTGTTTAACGGGTGGTGTCCTAACATCTCTTGCCACGCGCCCTGTCGCCGGTTTGTGGGGTGTTTTGTGCATGAAGCTATTCTCAGAATAGGAATGTTTGTAACTCCATCATTAACAGATTCTTCGGCTGACACTTGTGCTATTTATAGTGTTAAGAAACGCATAATGTATTTCCTAATGGGTAGAAAAAATCCGTTGTTGACTAAAGACTGTCTCACGTTTGAATCTCAGGTGATGCATTCGGACAGCTTTGTGTGAGATCCAAGCGGAGTAATGTTCTGGTAACTGAAACTTAGCAGAAAACGAAGTGTTAGCATAGGGAGAGCAACCGACCCAGAGCGTGAGAATTTCACACGCCATTTCGGGATAATTCGCCGTTAAATCTTGACTGATTTCGATTTCTAGAGTTATTTCAACCGACGATTTGCATTTTTAAGGTCGGATTTTACATAATATCACGTCTTACTCCTGTTTGAGGCCGCGGTCGGTTTCGATACTTTGTATGAGGCAGCCAGACCGCCGTTCGTATGGGTCCTAGTATCTCAATCGAATTACACGTATCGGAATAGTAAGCATCGTAAATGTAGCTCATTTTATTTTCCAATCAATTATTTATTTAATGCTTGGAGGCTGTTTTGGGTTACTTCTGCGTTGCTGCGACTGCAACATTAAACTGTAAAACGTGGCTATGATGGCTGAAATGCGAGGGTCACAGGGTAGTGCAATCTTTAGAGAGGCAGTAATGGTGACCTCGCGTGAACGTGTACGTTATCCATCTATTCGAGCCCTATTACCTCTTTTTGACCCATAAATATGTTTGACTGATACTGATTGCAAATATGTCGATGACATTTTTAAACGATTAAACTGGTTTCCCCTTCTAAGTTGAATCGGTTTGCTAATAAGTTGAATAAAAATCGATCAGTTACCAGTCAAATCCTGTGCAGATCCCTCTTCATCCTCGTAATGAATAGAAGAAGTATCGATGGCCGTTAGTTATATTACATCGATTTCGAATACCACCATTGCTTTTAATAATATATTGCTACTAGACGTGACCAGTAGAGCCTCACTTACTTGGCTCAATGTCCATGACATCTAAATAAAGCGTGCATGAAACCCTGCACTGGAATTGTGGATTTAACGCAGCAGACCAACTCGTAGAAATTATGGAAATAATAACTCCATCGGTACCATGGAAAGGATTTTGCAAATTTTCAGGTGCCAATCCTAATAAAATATGACTGGAATGTATTCTTTGGGCAGAATGGGAAATACGGTAACCTGCTAGAAAAAAACGAAAATGGTATTTCCACTAGTAGTAAACCTGCTTTAGCTTAATATTGGTCACCAGAGCCTTACGGTCTTGGGAATGACTATTCTAGTCTATATGTGGAACGTAAGCTGTCGTAAGGTTTAGAGCAGAAGCCCCAGAGTTAGCGTTGAAGGGAATAATGACAAAGAACACCAAAGAGTAAAAATGCTGGTCACGTCATTTGTTACTATGTTAAAGCGTCATTAGTGTCAATATTGCAAGATATTAATTTCAAAGCACACTACTTATTTCGCCATCATTTGATGGGATACGAGAGAGGCCGACCAATATATTAGACTGTGCTTTCACATTATCAGTATATTCAAATGTGAGTTTTGAAAATATTTAATAAGTCTGTGAAAGCAACATCATCTTTTCTGTAGTTTTTATTCACCCTTTTACACTAGAAAAAAATTACTTTGCACTATTTATTTCAAATATAGTATTTAAATTTAAAAACCTTGATTTCAATCCTTTAGTGGAATTAATCTTCAGTTACATGGAATAGTAAAAAAAATATTTTTATCTAACATTAGGTATTTTACACAATCTTACGGACGGCCAAGCCTGGTGTTTTTACTTATCGCTTGGAATTACGATTGCATGGAGAAAGTGAAATCACATCCCTTTATTCTCAAATAATATTTTTCGGTTAAACTATGTTAAAACGACAGTTTTGTGTGAGACAACCTCCTCTGGTTCGACGATTTCAAATGAAAAACCAATGCGTCAGCATTTATTATTCTCGACGTGTTGCAAAAACTCAAACGTGAGTCGTCATGTACCACATTGTTCTCTTCCATCTCAGATTTCTGCGGAATTGCGCGAATCCATACCGGCTGTAAGTACTCGGGGCAGGGTCTCGTGCAAGTTAAGCACGTGGAGAAGTAGTTCACTCGTCCGCGAGCGGAAGCAAACAACCCTTTGGCGTCACCCCCTTCTTCTTCACACCTACAACGTTTGGTTGGGAAGCCTCGTAAAAATCACACCCTCCCTTCGGCAGGGTATGTAATGAAATGGGCTCATGTAGTGATGCACTGTATTTTTTATGGTAACAGGTTTAAACATGTCTGATACTTCGTTTGCACAGCTTTAATAAGCGTAATTATGTGTCTCACAGACGAGATTTTCTGCGGCTATAGGTCACGAACGGTGAAGGAAAGTCAAATTTGTAATTTTTTTCGAGAAATAGAATAACTTGGTTCACACAGGGTGCTCTTGTGGATATATTATCATAACCTAAGGTTTAAATACAATGACTTTAAAAATAATGTTTTCAAATTAGTCGACATGACCCTTTCATTCATTCACCCTGATTTAAGGGGCACGTTCAATTGATGTGGTTATAATTCTAATTAGATGAGTAATTATTTGTATTTGCTCGCTGGCGTTATTTACGAGAAACTCGTATTTTAAGCGTACATAGCGAGTATTCTTTTCAATAGATAGTAATCTATCCCGAGGAGGACGAAAAATAGGCTCAATTTCACAGGATCTCTGGTCAATGGAACAATTTATTTAATGAAAACAGTAATTTTATTCACAGCATGAAATGTTTTCAAGTTTTCCTAGGGAGAACCTTGACACACCTGGATGTATAATGTGCATGTTCATTCAAGGGACAATAAATGATATTTCCTCTCCGGAAGCAAAATATGATTCTTATTTGATTTGTAGGGAGCATAGCCAGGTCAATTCGCACAAATGGCGAAGTTTCCTCCTCTCACCTTCTCGGAAAACGTGTCCAAAGGTATCAATCATTTTACGACTAAATGTAATCACAGGGCAATTGATCCCTCGGTGAATTTGATCTTCGTCTTTGTTCAGCTTTTCTGAGGGTTGTACCTGACCTGAAAAGTAATAGTCCCTGCCATTATGAGCGACGGACATTTTAAGACAGCCTTCCAGATGTTCTATTCTTCTCTTGGCGCCACGAAATAATGTGGTATTGATTTCCGGGAAACTGAGTTTCCTGGCATAGATCCAAAACTTATTTATCCTCCTTAAGATATCATCGAAAATAATGAAATTTATTTTATGTCATTTAAAATCATATGAAATTACGCAATTTCCAAAGGAAAAGTACAATTAAAAAGAATTAAATCATTCTCCTTTGGTAAAAAAATGATTCGATAGTGGCTTCGTCGATTAACTTTGTATTATTTAAAAAAAATAGATTATATATGTGCCTATTGATTTATTTAACAGCTAAGAATTTGGTGGAAAAAGATGATAAGGCATAGGTTGGAATATTACGGCCTGATATCGTGGTTGAAAAATAAGAGCAAAATATATTTTATAAGAATCACCTTAAATATATATATATATATATATATATATATATATATATTTATTATATATATATATATATCTCGTATGTGCATTACTCTGTATGTAGACAACTTAACAATTGGTGCTAAGCAGCTATAAGTGAAAGCAGTCTTATTCTCGCCAAGATTTCATTTTATGCGCAACGCACCTACAAGTTCAATGAGTGGTTAAGTTTTTGAATCATAAATATTCTCATTAAATAAGTGTGTAGGAACCTAAGTCGCTACTTGCATGCGAGTACCTAGTTCGCCGTTTTCATAAATATTTGTATACCTAAATCGCGTCTTCATTTCTCGCGTCTAAATTGCATTGAATTGGAGAAGTATTCGCACCAACAATCGAGAAGCTGGTGATATTGCGAAAAAAAGTGCCAGTGTTACAATTTAATATGGAGAAACCTAAAAATTCTACAGCGGAAGTTCGGCGTCCAGTGCAGGCCGGAGGGCATTCAGTCACCAAGGGCGAATCCGCTCGTGCGGAGGCCGTCAGAGCCAAACCTCCAATTCCTTCCCTCACGTCGACCGCCGGTACCCTTTCGGGTGTATTTTACGAATAAAAAAATCCAGCCCACTTCATCTCTTCCCAGGTCCTTTTTTTTATGGTTCCTAACCACCACTCTTAGGATTTTGGGCCTTCCCTCACCATACTACCTGTTACCCCTATCCCCTCAAGCCCCAACCCCTTGCTGCTCGCACTCATAACGTCCTCCGTCATCCCTTTTCCTCCTCCGGGAGCCCGTTCCTTCTTCTTCCCCACCCCCACGTCACCCTTTTCCCCCAAGCCCGCCCACCCCCCTTCCCCCCTTCCATCCCCAGCGTCTCATCCACGCGTTCCTTCACAACATCTCCCCAAACCCCAAACACTCTCGACCCCCCCCCCTCAAAGCCCCAACAACCCTTCCCATCTCCTACCTTCCCCCACCCTCCTCCGAAACACCATCACAACGAAAGGGTCGTCGCTTTGGAAAAACGAGGAGCCTCCGTTGGCGCGTGCCGTCCTTCAGCTTGTTTTTTTCCTCTCCTCCCAGCCATCCCATCCGGGGATGAATACCCTTTCGGGTCGGCCCGGGCTGTTATTATTATTATCATTATTCGGGGTGGAAGGGGTGAGGAACGTGTTTGCGGAAGAAGGCCGCTCGGTGGTCGGGGAGCAAGGTGCCTTCATTTTTTTCCCTCGCTCTTTTTAAGAGCGTGCCAGGGATTAAGACAGCGGGACCGAGCTCCGCGGGTGGGTCGCCCATGTATCACAGAGGTCAGTGTTTGGGGGGAAGGGGGGAGTCGTGACCTCAGCTGACTTCCGCTGGACTGGCTAGTTTAAGAGGATTATTTCGTGGGGCGCGTTGAGGAGTCATTAAAATTTCGGTATAAGAGAACATTTAAATTCCCTTATTGTGTAGATAAGTGGCTTCTCGACGGCCCACCCGGCTTCTTTCGGGACGTTTCTTTGCAATCAGTGAAGGTATCTCTCCCCTTCAGACAAGTATGGACGTGTAGACAGAGTGGAGGGGGCGGGAGGTCGAAATCAGTTTGCGTGAATGTTGCTGTTAAGATGCATGGGCCCTTTAAAAGGGCATCCCATTGACATTCGTCCTCCCAAGGGCCTATCCCTGGCTACGAACATAAATGAGTAGTAATGGCTCATATTGACAAATTGATTCATATGATCATAAATGACACACTGATAAAGAAAATTCGAAGGCCTATAACCTGTTGTACGCAAGCATGTCGCAGTAAATATTTAAAAGGAGTCACAGACACATATTTTTCCATGGGTGCATACTTTTTTAATTTTCACCTAATGTTGTGTTGGGTACATTAATTACCATGGTCAGCATCAACTGAGAGGAAGAAACCTACATTTTCAACCATATACCTGCATTACAATTTAACAATACCAAAAAACAAACAGCAGCCAACGCAAACCCAAAAAGCAGGGTTTCAATGATTCAGATGAAAATGTTGATTCTTCATTCAAACCCAGTTCTTCAATAATGTTTTATTTTTTTAGTAGTGTAAAAGTTTTCTACCAATAAACGTTTGACATGGTATACCAAAAAGTTACCAAAGATTGAATTTTATTCAAAAAAATCACGTCAAATACGGATTCTTTATATTTTCAAACAGTTTTGTTTGTTTTGTCAAAATTTTTAATAATGAAAAAAAAACAAAATTATTAAAAATAAAAAAACTGGCATTATTAAAAATAATGACAATTATATCAACCACTCAAGGGGGATATTCTCCTATCTGGTAAGACGGGAAGGGACTGGTGAAAGCTTATATTCACAGTTGTACTCGATCCACTTCTTTGATTAGAGTCAAACCGATGTACACAAGCCTAAGCGAACGAGAAGAATGGTTGACGATTTTGGAAATTATCTCAACTAATAGTTTAATAGTGCAGTTAAATAGCGTATTTTGTGATGTTGATCGTTATTTAAAAATTATTGTCTCTGGTAAGTATACATAGTTTATATAAATTTACTAAGTTTAGGAGTATAGTTGATTATAGCGTCATAGTTGGACTATATCATTACTCGTATAATCAATTAGGCATAATGTCTTAATTGGACTCCTAGTGCGTATTGATGCACTTGTGTTTATAATAATGGAGGCACGTATCAAAATATTTTGTACTCATGCAACTCATTCTTCTTCATTGGTTAATTTAATTTAATCTTGTAATTTTTTCATTTCCGAAACGTATTCCGAATTTGATACTTTATTATAACGTCAGCGATATACCAGATTACTTTTGTCTACTCTCAACAATTTTTTTAACAGAAACAAAAATTTGAAAAAAATATCCTTATACCCTTAAAAGGGTAAATATATTGTTCAGTTGCCGCTCTTTTATTCTCGAGAGTGTGACCCCTCCGCGTAAAAAGGCGAAACATCCCCATCGCGTGGCTGGCTGGCTACATTGACGATGTACAAACAATCAGGACCCGAGGACCGAAAAAAATTGAGAAAGCTCTCATAAAAGAGAAACGTTCCTCTCATTATATTTCATTGGATGTGGCTTGAAAAGGACCCCGGAACCAGGAAGTAAAGTCCCTCTCCGACCCGCGGTGAAAGGGTAATGACCCCCCCCACTCGTTTCGGCCGCCTGCGAGGCGGCGGTGGCACGGGGGATAGAGGGTTCGCCCCCTCCCCCTGTCCCTCATCCCACTCCCTGACCCTGCTTCCAAACCCTTCATCGAAGCGAATTCCCCACACCAATCCCATGCCAGCCGCACAAACCCTTTTCATCCCCCATTCTCACTTTGTCCACCCTTCCCCGACTTGGTACCATATGACCATGAATCCAAAACTTGCTCTGGCGAACGGGTTCTGAAGCCGGATATTCTAGGTGTGAGCGGCAAACGACCGAGAAAAAATTCTGAAAAGAGGGACCGATTTAGAGTAAGTAAATATCGCCATTGTATCACTGGACGTGAAGGGTTTACTGGCATTGCGTGGCGATCCTTATGACTTTTCAATGAGGTATCTAAAAACAATCTCTCCGTAATGTTATTACAGGTACTTTATGACAATGTGATGAGATTAGACCGTTTCGGTTGAAGTCAATATTCATTTGTAGTTACGAATACAATTACGGTTTGTACTGAATGAACTAAAACTTTTGTTCAATTTTTTAAATACTCGTCATCAACGGAATGGTAACGTGTCCCGGTAATATTTGTATCATCCAAGGGAAAAATGTTTTTATTTCCAAACTCTTGGAGGATTTACTATCGATAAAAATAGCTAGTCTGGAATTCAATCTCTTATTCTAGTTTTTTAAAAAATAATTACCCTAATTATGTTTTATCCCATTATGTTTGCCTTTAGACTGGAAACTAACACTACTGTATTAACCGATAGTCAACATAGGCAAGTCTAGAAAAATATCTGCAATTAACCATGAGATGGGTCAAATTTCCGGGATAATTCCGTTAAAAGCGGGATTTTTGGTAACCAAAATTGGCAGTAAATCTGGTATGTCTCTACCAAAGAGAATTTTCATCGTCAAGCCTTCAACTGCTTTTACAGATATTTGAAAGGGTGCGGGGAAAGATAAAGAAAGCATAGATCCGATTTTTTTGTACCGAGATAAACCCTTTAAATTCCCCTACTTCCAAGCGATACGCCCCTTCCGAACACTTTGATGTGAAAAAAATACCTATTATTTCCTAAAAAGTACACCTTTTCCCTCAACCGTGGACCCTAAACCTTTTGGGATTCAGCCACGAAAGCGCATTTACCCACAAACACATATCTATACACTCGTTATTCATACCACGGAGGGCCGCCTCCTCCCCCGCCACCTTTCTTCACCAGCACAAAAAAAAGGGTTGGCTGGCTAAGGGCTGTTTCTTTTGCCCCTGTGGAAGGTAAAGGCAATCCCGTATTTTTTTTGGAGCTGAAAGAAAGGGGTCGGTTGCCCTTAACGGGGGCGTGGAAAAAAACACCAAACTCCTCGGAGCCAGTGGATCCTTTAGAGCAGCGCACACACACACATTTTTATGCATATATGTATATATGTGTGTGTGTATAAATATATGTACACAGACACATATATATGCATATATGTGTGTATATTATATACATATATAAATAAAAATATTCTACTTATTTTACTCTCACTTTTTTTATTTCCCAAGCAGGAAAATGAGGACCGTGCGTTTTGCTTTTGTGTATTTAGAAAGTTAAAGGGATGGATTGGGTTGGGATGGGGTGTTCCTTCCTGCCGGAGGGAGAACGGGACGCGAAGGGCAAAATGAAACGGGTGAGCAAACTGTCATGCGAGAGAAGTTTTAAGGGCTGCGGCGGGCGGGGGCCCTGTGCTTGTTTGTCAGGGGAGGAAGATTCCGCGGAGGGCCACAAAGGAACTCGGTAGGAAGGAAGGGGGTCGGGCGCTGCGAAGGGCGCGCGGCACGACCCCTTTCCTCAAGGGGTGCGGGTGGGCGCGGTGGGAGACGGAGGATCCATCCCTCGAGGGGAAGGGTTTGCTCGTGATCAATGGGAGATAAGGGCATATGCGGAAGGGAGGGAACGCGGGGGGGGGGTGAGGGGGGCTCCTCCTTGAATGAAAAGGGCAAGAGGTAGAGCAGAGCGATGAGGATGCGTGCATATAAAAAATATGAAGGCAGAGAGAAAAAAAAGGGTTCTCGCAGATTCACCTTCTTGTATTCTTCCCGACATCCCTTCCTTCCGACTTCCTCATGGCCCTCCTTTTTATCATTATCCCCTTACACTTTTCGCTCTCTCTCTCTTTCTCTCTCTGATTCCCTTCACAACCTCCCAAAGGACCGCTTCCGACTTCACCTATCCATCTCCGGTGGCGTCCCGCCCACCTTCCGTGCTCCAACAGGTGCGGATTCATGGCGCGCGCACACCCGGGAACTCGCAGTGAAGCGAAAATCGGAGAGGAATTTCGAATCCCAGTCAAGGCGAAAGCCTTTTACACTTTGGATTTATTACATTAATCATTCTAGTACTCCACGACTGCAGTGTCCATTAAGACGAATTTTATTTTCAAATATGTGGGATGGAGTTTTCATATTTTTCGTACGTGAGATGTGACATCATGAGCACTTCTCCTTTTCTATTCTGTGCATCGAATTTTATCGCTGTCAATCTTAGACTTGAAAACACTCGATAATCTCGGATTTGTAGTATGCACAAAATCCCACGGGCGCTTTATCCAATGGGAAAACGATCGAAATCAAAGACTTAAAAAAGAGAAGTTCGAGTGGAGTGGGGAAGAGGATCGATCGGCGATGGGCACGAATCTCTCCCTCGATCAGTGTCCCTTGGAAGAGGATCTAGGCAGGAGAGAGAGAGAGCGGGGGTATATCTCCCGCGGTGGGCGATGGAAACCTCTTAAAAGGGATTAAGGCGTAGGGGTGGATTGGGGGAGGGTGGGCGGTGGAGCTTGGTGATCACGGATGGGTTACGGGGGTGTGGGAGAAGGTGGGCACCGGGAGTGAGGGGAACGACCTTGCGTTCTCCCCGGACTTAAGGATGGGAACTTAGCTTCGGGGGTCCACCAACTCCCTCCCTCTCCGCGTGGGACCCCGATGGAAGGTCGTAAGTCCAGAGATTGTCTCCCCCCATCTCGTGGGTAAAAGGACAGTGGAACCTGTGCCACGACCAGCACCACCAAAGGGTGCGGGGCGAGCCAATCCCCATTTGCCCCCTGCCCCACCCCCCCCGAAGAATGAAATGACGAAGAAAAGCCGACAGGTCTCAACAATCGTCCCCCCTTTCACACTCCATCTAACCCTCTCCTCAGAACACAAAAAGATGTGTGTGTGTGTATATATATACACACACACGCGCAGGTATATGACGTATATATATTTCTATTGGGTTGGATATTAAAAAAATACCTTGGGAATTATTCTCTTGGGTGGGTGCACCTTACGAGAAGAATGCTCGTGGTAAAAAAAAGGAAAATGTGAACCGAGGGCAACCCCTTTTTCCCGACCCTTGCCTAGCCAGTCGACCCACCCCTCCTCTCCCTCCCGTCCTTTTCTGTCCCTCGCGGAACCCCTTTTTCCTCTAGGCGTGCGTACGTATTTTTTCCCCAGAACGCCTTTCTAGCCCCCCCCTCTCCATCCCTTTGACCTCGTGCACCACTTCCTTTCACCTCGTGCTTTGGGCCAAAAAAAATGTAGGCAAGAAAATAAATGTTTCCGTGGGGCGTTTTTGCTTTAAGTATACTGCCGTGAAGCGAAGGCACGAGAAATTTCTTTCTTCCGGGTTGTTGTCGTTGCCGCTTATCCGTCCCTAGTGCACCATGCGTTAATTAAACAACATTCGTGGAATAATTATTAATGAAAATTCGAGAATTTTTTAATATTCAGATTAAGTGAAACATGCCCATCAATATTTTTAACATGTTGACAAAATACGGCGCATTTATCCACGATGTGATTTAATCATTATTGTGCCACATAGGATAATTGAACCTAGTGGCGAAACGCCCATTACTGAAACAATATAGTTGACACGGTCTCATTTTATCTGAGAATGTCTATGAACCTTAAGGAATTTTGTGCATTAGACAATATTCAGGAATAACTGGGAGGTTACTTTATCTCAATAGTGCAAACATTTGTAGCACCGGAGTGAACGCGTACCCTATCTTTTATACAAATAATTGAAAACCTAAATAGTAATCTGAAACCAGAGCATCTAACCTGAATCAAGCGTTCTCTGTAGGGGCGAAACGTTGTTTAATATTATGATCCTGACTTACATGTAGGATGCAGAACTTTTGGCCCGTTCAGTTTTTTTCCGAGTTCCTCGATTCGGATATTGGAAATTGTCTTCGTTTCTCTGGTGGAATATGGCCATGAATCCCACTGAACGAAACCTTTAGTTGAGTTGCAAAATCCTTTGACTTTCAAGTGGCTTTGACATTAGTCACTGATATATTGGAACTCGTTTAAGAGATCATTCGCATGAAAAAGTTGTTTTTTTGATTGAATACTGAAATGAATTTGAAATTCATGGAGTTATTTTATCTATGGGACAGCTGAAGAAGGAAGACTTCGTACTTTTCCAGTTTTTGAGTATTGCAAAATCCGTTCAGAATAAATATCCAGTACCTATAATTTCAAGAGATAAAAGCTGGAAAAATTCTCATGTCTTATTGATGTGACTAAAGCGCGTGTTTCCTCTTGTTCTACAATTGTATAGAGAGGGACAAATCGTTTATTCACATAATTGAACCCTAGTTATAGGAAATCAGTCACCGTTCTGCGAGAGACGGCTGAAGAAACCCGCAAATTTGTTTTGGTTACACAATACACAGCTCGATTAACTCGCCCTTTACGGCCCTAGGAAACCCTTTTTCCGGGATCCTGTTTTTTACTACCCCTTCCCCTCCCCCACCCCATTCCGGCGCGCGTGGCGGACCCAGACCCCGCCCATTCTCGTGCCCACGACGAGCCAGCCCAAACCCCGACCCTGCCCACCCTTTTTTTCATCCTTTTCCAGGTTGGAGAAAAAACGTGAGAGAAGGGCTTAAAAGGGCCGTTTATCGGGCTATCGCGAGTAGGTGGGGGGGAGAGGTGGGATGGGGAGGGCGCCCTGCGGTAGGCCGGGTGGAAAAAGGGTCCGAAGGAAGGGAAAGGGTACCAGCCAGCTATGGTCGGTGGGCGTGAAGGGGTGATGGCGGTGCAGCGGGTAGGGTTTTTACGATCTATGAAGAAGGCGAGGAAGTTTTTAAGGGTAACAGGGTAAGTGGGGAATGGTTTGGGGAGGGAGAGTAGGAGAGAGGAGTGGGGGTCACTCTCTTATTCGCCCATTTTTTTCGCACCAAATTTCCTGACGGTCGGAGAGAAAAGGCATGTTTTTGTAGCGGAAGGGGTTCTCTCATAAAAAAATTCTTTTTTTTGCATTCCTTCCCATCTCGTGCCCTTCTCTTTTGTCCAGTGGTTTTTCCAGCTCTCCGCCCGGGCACACACGCGCACCTTGTAGTCTTAATGACCATAATGAGAGGGGAGGACGGTGCGGGGTCGGGGTTAAAGTGTGGTATCCCCGCTGTTATTTGGTGATATCCAAAGGGGTGTTCGCCCCTTCCCTCCCCCCTCCCACCCCGGATCCCTCTAGAACCCCCTCCAAGTGACTTAAGGTCTCTCCTAAACTCCTCTTCTGTCCGTGGGCACGCGATTCGATCCTCCCGATTCTTCCTCCGTGGCTTCCGGGTGTTTTTTCTCCTGGTGGGAGAAGCGGGGAATGGGGAGTGTGGTCCGGAACATGAAGGGAAGGAAGCACACAAGGGAGAGGATAGACGGACCGGGTTAAGCAGCCACCGTCCGCCACCAATTTAGTCTCCTCTTCGATACTTCTTTTTTACCTCGCCCCACCTCTCTATCCCGTTTCCCTTCCATGGCCTACCCTTACATCCCTTCACGAGTCCTTATATCCGTTGAAGGGCCTGCAATGTAAATACTAAGAGGTGGAGAGAGAAAAAGAGGTAGGGGAGTGAGAGGAGGAACTAGACGTGCGAGGATTGCGAGTTGCGTGTGTGAGTGCGTCTACCTTTTTTTCTCTCTACCGTCTTCTGATTGAGTTTTCCATCTCCTGTCCTGCTCTACTTGTTTCCCTTTATTTCATCCGGCCCCCAATTCTTCTTCTCTCTCCAAACTCTCTTCCAACTCACCTTACCACCGGCATTGCTCCTTACTCCCCTATGCATCTGCTTCCTTTCCTTTATATTCTTTTTTTTTCTCTCTCTCGTCTCCTCTCCTAGTTTTTACCACGAAATCGCTTCCTTGGACTGCAGGTGTCCAAATTTCTTCCCGAGCGACAGATTGCTTTTGTCACTCGAACATTGAAGAAAATGAGTGCAAGGTCGACTCTGATAGGCTTTACCTTTCGTGCGCACAAAAATTTCGGAGGATAATTCTTTTATGAAATATATCCATTGTTTCCTCTGTCCATGCAGGCGGCCAAAGATGTCCATCCAGTGGAATGGACATCTTTGGCCGCAGAAGAAACGAGTCACTGTATCAGAAATGCAATTTGGGGATGTAATTACGAGTTACTGTGGAATAAAAAAAGATTTGAATCCACTAAGGAAATCAGTCAACGAAGTGATTCCACGGAGGACACTATAATAAGGAAGGATCCTAAAGAAAATAACGTAAGTTGGAGAGAAAAATTTAAGGAACTACAGAAATAACAGATTCTTTAAGACCACGGCCGTAGAGACGATGAGTGAGAAGCGCAAATAATGACCAAGAAACAGGTCAGGCATCAATGGAAGTTAAGCATACTTATTCCATATTTAATGCTACTCGATACCCGTTCGCAATAAATATTTCACTCATATTGGTACGCATAAATTGCGCAAATTTATTCTTCTCATTTTACCAATTATTTCGATAAATTTGAAGCATTATGAAAAATTGCTCTCACGCATAAATCACGGAAGTCCAATTTTTTACTGAATGTAAAAAAAGTCAGAAATGGTTATAATTTGGTTTGGGCTGATATAATTGGATAGCAGACGAGAGAATGGAAGTGGTTCATTATCTAACAAAGAACTAAGTTCCCATTTCCAGCCAATTATAGGCAATCACTGTCTCCCTCACTTAGAGGCAGGAATATGAGAATATGAACGGTCAACCGATGCAAATGGCCACCATCCAGCCAGCTCTTCCGCACACGTGATGTTTGCCGACGAGACACTAACAAACATCCATTCATCGGCCACTGTAATAACAGGCGCTCTCGCCTCTAGAGAGGAAGACGAGAGGTGCACACGTATCCGAGTGGAGATGGGTCGCATGCGTGCGGCCCTCAGGCGGGGGGTAATGGTAGGTAGGAGGGGGGGCGGGAGTGGAGCTATTTCCAGGAGAGCTTCCGTGACTTCCCGTTTGGATGCAAATGGAGTCTTAACGAAGGCGACGGTGGTGACGTCTTTTCAGTTTTACCTTAGTAGGTGCCCTCGAAAAAAAGTAATAGGAGAGCAGAGAGAGAGAGGCCTTCTCCCGCCGAACGAACGGCTATTAAGACCTGGGGAAATTAGTTTCTTATCCTCCGCGTCTCTTCTTGGCGTAGGCCAAGAGGTAAGGTGAGGGGGTGGGGTGAATATCCATAAACATTTACGTATTTCCTGAGAATCCGCAGCAAGAAAGGTGTGGTGAAGAGTTTTTTTTAGGCCAATTAACCAGCCGTTAGGTTAATTTAATACTCAAGGGTTTTAGGTAACATTTTATTTTTTGGTTGTTCGAATTGCAGGAGAGTAATTAAAGCATATTGCGAAGCCAGAGTGATAAATGAAGAAATACTTAGAAAAGTGGGTGAAGAGAGGATATAATAATAATAATTATTATTATATGGATCTCGCCGCCCATCAGAGCAACGCAGGAATATAATTATTCCCTCTGCCGTCAGGGTAATCTCCCTGCAAGCCGTATTTATCCAGTAGATTAAGTGGGATATTAGTGCGATGCCTGCTGAAGGGCTCATATATATCTTCAACTGCCAGAAGCTTAAACCTACGAGTATTTTCATTAAACTTTAAAAAAAACTTATTTTAGCCACGAGGTTTTTAAATCTTTTTTCGAGGATTTTTTATCCTTACTTGGTACGGAAATATCAAGCAAAAACCGCACAAGCTTTGGGGGGAGCCGTAAACCACCCCAGCTTTGTGATTTCCGTTCTCTTGAGTGTCCCCTAGGCCCTACCACGACGGAATGATTAAGCCCCTGTGTCACCGCAGCCTCCGGAGATGTGAAGAGTCTTGTTCCTTTCGCGCCCCCTCCTTCCTGCCCAACAGAGGGGACTTGGCGCACACGAAGGAGCGCCAACCCACAGTTTCTTTTTCCTCCTGTTTTAGAGGAGAGGGAAGGTTCACAGCCCCGCGGGAGGTGGCGTGGTCACGGGTGGGAGGAGGAGGAGTTATAGGGGTGCTTTTCTTCTTACATCGGCACAAGATCGCTCTTCGGCCTCGAGTATAATTCCGGCGGACCCTAGGCCCGGTGGGTGTACCGGACTTGGCTACGTTGAAGCCGAGGACAGAGAGCGGTCGCCTCCACTATAGCGCAATATTTTATCTTCGGCACCTAAACGAAAATACGTACCAAGGCTCTCGTAATTGTGGGTACAATATTGTAATGTGAAGCATTCCAGTACGATGAGGATTGATAATTATTACTGCGGGGGCAGAGCTTTTGTTCAATGTCAAGTGTTTCTCATGGCTTTTCAACGACAGGAGCGTTTTTCAAGCACAAAAATATCTATTCAAGATTTTATGATTATTTTAAAAATATAATTATTGCCTTTCAAGATTTTAAAGACTATCTGCTTGATTTCTATTCGTGGATTTTTTTCTCGCGTTCATACTGCTTATGATATATACTACAAGTAGGCAGTGTCATTTTAGGGTCTGTAGAAAACTTAACTATATTATATGGGCAGTACTCTAGTCGGCAGTGCGTTCAACTGATAAACCAGTTTTAAATCGTACGATATTTTTGGATACACTAAGATATATTCAAGCTTCGTTTATTCCTGAATATGAGAATTGCCTGTGAAACGGCATGGGGAACAGGCGAAGAAGCTGGTCATCCCTAAATCCGTGTTTCACACGCCGCAGGCGATGGTGCTAAGTGAGCCCATCTATCAGGCCAACCTTTCAGTTGAAGACTGGTTTAATATAATCCGTATGGATTTTAGATGGAATTAAGTAATGAAAATCTTTTACACTTCCACACTCGTAAATTTTTCCAATAATATAATAATTGAATTATCTTCAATGTTGGGCTTTTCTTTTTGATCTCAAGTTCTCTCTAACTTTCTTCGCAGATTTTCCATTCCCTTTTTTCATACCTTTGCTGAATACGAGAATGGCTTGAGGATTCATGGATCACTGTCTGTCCATTTCAGTCTCACTAAAAATTATGAAATGCTATAAAACGCTTTCAGTAATCCTAAGTCCATGTCTCATCCTTGTACCCTGCATTTAGCTCTCCTCCCCTCTATTGTTATTTTCTTCTTGTTCTAGTTGTCTTTTCGACGCGACGCGTCGCGACGACCCATAAAATAGATGAAACTTATCCGGATAGGTACATGTTGATGTACGGCAAAACTATTGGTTATAAATGGTTTTGTAGTGCTATAGAATATTTTTTCAGCTAAATTAGATCTATATTTTTCCTCCAGTCAATTAGCACTCTGAAATATGACAGGGGAAGAGAACGTTTAGGAACAAGATATATACTATCTCTTATTAAGAATAATTGTTGCCAATCGGGCCAAGTGTAATGTGGTCTCTGTTTTTGTAGATTAAGTGTGTAATAGGAATATTTTTCACTGGGACACTATTTCATAACGGAGCGTAATTTATCATCCCTGCCTAAGGCCATTGATATTGAAATCTATTTTTCAGCCGCTGCTTCTTTAACAAGGCTAGTCTCTATCAAGGCTAGTGGTTTATGGAAATTAAATCATACTCTCAAAGTCAAAAGTTAAATCGAAGATTGTGACAACCCTCTGTGATACAAAAAGTATTCTCAACCAAAGAAATTTTTCCTTGACAACTTTCATATCATCTGAATTTGTCGACACCTCGAAATATTTCGATGCCTCAGGTCACATCCAGGTCAAAAAAAAAGGACGAGCAGGTGTAAAGGCAAGGCACGTACGTTTTTTTTATCATGGCGTATCTTTCAATTTGATCTCATTTTAATTTAACTCTTAGCCTCTCCTTCTGTAATTGCGTCTGATCACGGAAGAGGAAAACTTCGAAGCCTTGTTAAATTGCTGAATCCTCAAATACCACCAACCCAACTCTTATAGTTAGACATATTTTTTTGTTGAGATGCGACCGAAAGAGGTATCCATTCTTACGCAACTTGCGGTGAAACATGCAATGCAGACACAGAACAAAAATAAGTTATTCAAACTCTACGTAATTATAGTACAATGCTATCACGGAGAGGCAGGCAGTTATAAAGTGAGGTCGACGGAAATTGGATCTTTCGGGGAATATTATTTTGTACTATAGGTGTCCCACCGCTCCCTCTATTTTGCCATGTAAACAACTGAGAGGTATAATGTAAGAGTAAAAATTATTATGCAAGCATTGATAATTTATCATTACAATAATACTTAAATAAATAAGTTAAAAAGATATTATTTGTATAATTCAGTGATATATTGCGTGGTAATTTTTAAAATCCTGTTTAACTCGGAAATCAGCAATGTTTGAAATCTCGATCTGGCCTCCGAAATGAATTTTCTGTTCGAAATTGAACAGGGATCAATTAAGGTTGTGGATACAACTTTCATCATTGGTCGTTCAATCTTAAGATTGGTTGACTGCAGCCCTCCATCCTACTATGCATATATCCTATTCGATGCTAATTGTTTTACTTCCTGGTATTTTTTGCAAGGTACTTCCTTCTTTATTTGTCCCATGTATTTTCCCTTGGCCTTCCTCTTGGGACTTTTCCCTCCATTTTTCCTTCTATTATATTCTCCATGAATCCATTGTGTCTCAGGGTGTTGCCAATCCATCTGGTTCTTCTTTTCTCTATGGTGTTCCGTAAGGTGCGTTCTTCGTCTAATCTTCGGAAAACTTCTTCTTTTCTAATTTTATTCGTCCATTTGATCTTAAGCATCCTCCTCCACCACCAGGTTTCGAAGGCTAGTCTAGTCTTTTTTGGTCTACTTTTCTGATGGTCCATGTTTCTGATCCATAGAGTTCCACGCTCCATACGAATGCTTTCACGCTGTGTTTCCTAGTCTGTAGTTCTATCGTCTTTGAACATATCAGTTGTCTTTTCATTGTGAATGCTCTCTTATCTTGAGCTATTCTTCGCTTGATGCCTGTATTACTTCTTCCGTCCCATGCGATGGTACTTCCGAGACAGGTGAATCCACTTGCTCTAATTTTTGAGCTACTGTATTCCGTTTCTCTCCTCCACATACTAGGATTTTAGACTTCGTCTTGTTTATGTTCATTTTTTATCTTTGTAGAACTTTTTCCAATACGTTTAGTGACCTTTGAAGATCCTCCTGGATTTCTGCTATCATTTGCAATGTCGTCGGCGAAGCGTAGCATGTTTATCTCTTCTCCATTGATCCCAATTCCATTTAATCCGATGTCTTGTGCTTCTCTTATTGCCTCCTCCAGGCACATGTTGAACAATTACGGTGAGAGGTTGCATCCTTGTCTATATTCTATGTTAATTTTAGCCTCTATATGGCTTACATCTCTCATTCGCATTGTGGCTACTTGATTCTTGTGTAGCTGATGGATTATTCTTCTGTAGTTGTTATCTATTCCGAGTTTTTCCAGAAGTTCACACATCTTGTTCCATTCCACATTGTCAAAGGCTTTCTCCACGAATGCCACATGCAATTACTTGTTCACATATATTGTTTTCTCTATCATGATTCTCGGACAGAGTATGGCTTCCCTGGTTCCTCTGTTCTTCCTAAA
The DNA here is from genome assembly GCA_037158775.1 of Hetaerina titia. Classification (NCBI taxonomy): domain Eukaryota; kingdom Metazoa; phylum Arthropoda; class Insecta; order Odonata; family Calopterygidae; genus Hetaerina; species Hetaerina titia. Next base: position 83,460,240 of record CM073775.1, on the reverse strand, counting down.
GCCAAATTGGTTTTCCGATAAGTTATCTTCAATTTTCTGACTTATTTTCGCGGAAGTATTTGTAATGCATGTGACGCAAGACTCAAGTTTCAGTGTTCCTCCTGTTTCTCTGTCCTCGTCTTCTTTGGTATCGCAAACATCACACTCCTTTGGAAGTCTCCAGGAAGGCTTCTGTCTTTGTAGCTTTTTTTAATTATTCCATACAGATTGTCCTTGGCTTTGTTTCCGAGTACCTGGATGATGTATCCGTCGATTTTGTCCTCTCCAGTTTTTTTTCCTTAAGGTATTTTACTGCTCTATCGAATTCGCTCCTCAGTATGTATGGGCCCTGGTTTTCGTCATCCGTTTCACTCTCGTCCTTCATCAGGTTGTCTTCCAGCGGCCTCGGACCTTGTACTTCTTCGATATATTGTTTCCATCTAGAGCCAATATCTTCATCTTCCA